>OV656867.1:63918785-64553714 GCA_927399465.1 Sarcophaga caerulescens | reverse complement strand
AATCATTTGCCATAAACTGAGCTTTGCCGCTAAATACAATTCTTTGATAAGAAATGCTCATCACTGGCTAGTTTCAAAGGAGCCCACTACGCAAAAATGCGACGCAATCGATTGTCGTTCATATTTTAGTTTCAAAACATACATATGTACGTTGATAAATACCAAGCTTCTCAGACGACATATATTGTGTGCGTCAATTCCATGGGAAGTTTTTTAATGCGATTTTGAACATTAATTGTGGTATCACAATGATTCTAAATAATGACCTAAGTTAGACGCCTTCCTTTAGGGGGGGCCCGCCAACATACCTAACCTAGCCTAACCTGTAGTGGCATATAAATACACAATCCAGCCAATTAAATAAAAATGTTATTCCCATATTTTTACTTGAGAGGTGTCCACTAAATCGACTTTTAAATGAATCTTTAATCCTTTCCTCGATTTAAATTTCTTCACAAAAATAATGGTATGAAGCAAGGTTTTATATTAAACCAGTTTCCGTAGAATGAGTTTTATCAACAAATTTGATGCTGATTAGTACGTCAATCTACTTAAATTTTTCTTTATTGTTCATAAAACATAAGTCAAATAATTTGTTATATTATCAGTGGTCTTGAAAACTTAAGACCAAGTGTAGGGGACTCTCAAGCATTTAAAAAATGCAACATTCAAAAAATTAAAAGCCCTCAACAGATAATGCTTCTATTTTATCTTTTTGTTGTGCCTGGTCTCTTTGTTATTTCCCGGTGGAGTGTGTGGCAAAGGAAAGCATGACGTTTTGCAATGCGAAGACAATCATGTTACAGCTGACGATAATGCAAACAAAAAAAACCAGGAAATAAGGGAGAGGAGGATGAATCCAAAAGCCTTAATTGTCGTACATAAATTTTCATTTTTATTAAATTAAATTGTAAAGCATTACTGCCAGCTCAGAGCTAGGGAGAGCATACTAGGCGAACGAATTTCAGGAGGAAAAGAGAGGAATTAAGTATGCGTTCCGTAGCAAAAGGAAAACAAACGGAAAATGCTACACAGTTTAAATGTCTGGTTAAAAATGGTAGACATGTTTATTTTACAAAAGAGGATTTTCTCTCTCTCTCTCTGTCTTCTCCCTCTGGCACTTTGGGTTTCCCCTCTTTTCTTGGTTAGTTTTCAAAAGACATCAAGACAACAATAACTTCAAGCAGCAGCAGCAGTAAAACCACCATGACAATAGCAAAAAAAAAAAGGATAAAAATAAAACCGAATAATTTGTAGACAAAAGGACATGTAAAAGGATTTATATGCAGGATAAATTTGCATTCATATGAAGCTGGAGTATTTATAAGGATTTCATACTCTTCTGACTCCAAAAAATTTGTTTTTTTTTTCCAACAAAATGCTGAACTAAACTGAGTAGTTTTATACGTGAATTCCCTTTTTGTTTTGCTTTCTCCTGCAGTTACAGCTGCAATTGTAATTCTATTTTTTTAAGTTTTTTTTTTGTATTTTTTTTTGTATTTTTTTTTTGTATTTTTTTTTTGTATTTTTTTTTTTGTATTTTTTTTTGTATTTTTTTCAATTGTTACCAGCGCTTAGAAAAGTAATAGTTTTGTCGGAATTATCTCGAATGTAAATATTTGCATTTGAAATATGCTGGCATTAAAGTGAGAAGAAAAATCCTCATCATTTTGTCTCATCGTCTAAAACTATTAATTTATGATAGTCTTGAAATAAGTTTTCCGAAATAATATTTATTTTAGGTTGTGGTTGAATTTTACAAGATGCCACACACATTAATTTTCGTAAGTTCCAAAGCAAATATTTGTTTTAAATTTTTTTTCTAAATTAATTAGAGAGCAAATAAGGAAAATAATTCAGTATTAGGAGATGAAGATAAACAAAGTGTTTAAAAAGTAATTTTAAAAATATTATTTCATTTATTTATTACAGATAAAACAATTTCTTTGTGAGAAATATTTTGTTATTCGTTGATTTTATATCCACAAACAAACACATGAAACACATAGACGTAAATACGTGTATAGTTCTGCAACTCTACAATCTAGTGTACTGCCCTCAATCTGAATAGGGTATACCTATAATGTCTCCTCCAAGTTTATGGCCTTCCCAGCACCTGATATGCAGCCAATTTTTTTTCTGGAATGCATATTAATGCCTCACAATTACCAGTAATATGTTCTCATGATCACAGAATCTACATGTTGGATTGGAGACGATCTCCATTCCATGCCAGTATACTTTGAATTTACAGAGCTCTGTCAAATACCGGTTATTACATACATACATACACAATTGGCCACTTCAACCCTTCAGTCAGGATTAAAACCTAGCTTCTCATACCACCCATGTTGTGTGTGTGTGTGTGTTAATTTTTGTCCATGATTGGCTGAACCTTTTAAAATCGACTCCGAACGACTGATTTTTGAGAAACTTTTCATTGCACTTTTATTTACACTCAGAGTTTTTGCCAGGAATCTGCTGAAAGGCATTCTCCGAAGAAATCTTTTTTCATATTTTGTTTAGTTAGAGATGTCTGACCTGGGGTTGAACTGTGGCCTCTCGTCTAATAAGCCATCACACTACCTACTTGATTACTATGACTTCTACCGATTATTAGCCGCAATTTATTCCTGGATGGTCTGATGCATGATTCAAATCTCCTGTCATTGTAGTTTCCCGTCTAAAAATTTCCCTCAAACTCATTTGGTTTGGGAAAAAATCTTTCCCTCTATTTAACTATCCTTTCGTTAAGGATACTTTTCCAAATGAATTTTCACAGTACAGAGGAAGGTACTGGTCCCATCAGTGGCGTGCAAACTCTTCCATTCTGTCTAATAATTGCCAAAAATTTCCACATCACTTGCGACAAACTAGAGGGTGATGAATCTTATTTACATAGTTGATTCAGCTACCCCAGACTTACTATCTGCGATCTGGCCTCTTAAGATCTGGCTGCTTTGTAAGTGACCTGGTCGTAGTGGTAGCTTTGATGACCAAAGCACACTTGAGCACTCATAGCGGCCCGTTGTGTTGGTGACCTGACTGTCGGGATGGTATTCCTATGACCCTTTGTTTATATTTTCTAACCAAGTTGAACTCAACATATCTTTCGATGGCAGAGACTTCTGCCTGGAAGATACCCGCGAGTTTCCCTTTGAGCTCAGTATATTTCATCCTAGAGTCAAAAAAAAAAAATTCGGCAAATTTTGTTCAATGTTATGTCAGCTGTAATGCTGTCATACAGGGTTGCAATTCGAAACTTAACAAAATGAAGCCTAGTGGTGTCAAATCGCATGATCTTGGTGGATAATGGAAGTCTTCAAAATGTGACTCTTTGTAGCTACGTGCCGTAATATATGATTATATGAGAAGTTAGAAAAAGGATTTTTTTTAATTCCTTGATTGAACCCTTTAAATAGGTACTAAGTACTTGAAGTCGCCGTAGTCTAGTAAGTAATGTGTTGATTTTTTAGACGTAAGGCCACCGTTCAAACTCCAGGTCAAACATCTTCAACAAAACGAAATATAAAAAAATATTTCATCGGAGACTTCCTCTCAGCCGATTTCTGGCAAAAGCTTTGAGAGGTTTTAAAATTGCTATGAAAAGTTTCTCAAAAATCTGTCGTTCGGAGTCGACTTGAAACTGTAGGTACCGCCATTCATGTATTAAATTAACATACACAGCATAAGTGGTGTGAGAAGCTAGTTTGTATTCCTGACTGAAGGATTGTAATAACCAATTATGTTTGTACGTAAGTACTTGAACAGACTGTGGCAATAAGACTTAGAACTATTTTTGGTAATAGTCTGTGCTATGAGTAGGATTGGTTAGTGTTATAAGTAGCCTTATAAGTCAATGATATTGTTTACGTTGTTTTTAATTCCATAAAATGAGAATCTTTTTCTCTATTAAAACGTTGGCGATTTTATGCATCATTAAAAAATTAATTCTCATCATGGAAATGGCAGATAAATTTTATAATTAAAAAATGCCAAGGCTAAGAATGAAACACAGATACAAATAAAAATAAAAACTGTCTTCATAATTAATTCTTCTTAAACATAATAAGCACAGCAAGTGTTTATTCTTACTTTCATAATAATAAATGAATGAATGATTGATGATTCATTGATCAAATGATTGAATGAAAAAAGTCTATATTTGTGCTTCATTAAATGATTCAATAAGTTTTTAATTATTCGAAAAGGAACTTTGTCTACCCCATTTTTGTTTATTTAATTTGTCAACCATTAATGTGTCGCATTTAACAAGAAATTTTATGCCATTTATGGCTCGTTTAGTTTATTTATTTTTATTTTAAATAAAAAACAACAATTTTTGGTAAATTTCAAATGATTGACAGCCAGCCAATTGGCTATTATATGTGGTAACTGTATTGAATTTTAATATTGTTTGTATTCTCTTCTCAAAAGGCTATCTGAGAAGTGTATGCAAATAAATGTTGCTGTTCTACATGATGACTTTTTGCTCCTCGTAAAAAAAAAGAAAAAAATATTCACATCATAATTTTATCATGATTCATTTTAAACGTGTACCGCAAATACATTAAACGTAGCGTATTAAATAATAATAAGTTCGTTTTTTTTTGTTTAAATCTTTGGAAAAAAACTGATTTTTTTTTATTGTTTTTAAAAAGATTAATGTCGACATTTTAATGACAAAATACGTATCGGTGTCTGTATGAATATTTATTTGGAATTTTGTTGCGAAAAACGTTTTTTTTTATTTCCTTAAAAACATGAGTTAAAAATATCATAAATTTTATTATTTTGTTATATACTGCTTTAAAAAAAAACACATAAATTATAAAAAATGTTTGAGTAACACGATAAACTTTTTGAAAAAATTGTTGTTTTTTTTGTAAAGCTTTAAAAGTAAAGAATTTTGATTTTTTGACTTTGAATGACAGCAAAATTATTCTTAGCACATCTAGAAAATGTTAAAGAGCAAAAAAATCTGCAAAGAATTTAAAGAACTCCATTTTAATCTGAATAATTGTAAATGTATTGTATCCACATTGAAGTAGCCGTAGTCTAGTAGGTAGCGCGTTATCTTATTAGACATAAAGCCACGGCTCCAACCCCAAGTCAAACATTTCCAACAAAATGAAATATGAAAAAATATTTCTTCGGCGACTTCCTCTTAGCAGATTTCTGGCAAACACTCTGAGGGTTAATAAAATAGCTATGAAAAGTTCTATCAAACTTTCTCGACTTAAGACGGGACCTACAGTATAAAAATAAACACACAGCTTAAGGGTTGTAATGACCAATTATGTGTGTACGTTTTGTATCTACATTTGTATTGAGTCAGTTTCATTATCAATTCTAATCGTGAATTTCTTTTTTTCGCCATCAAGAGCCGCAAACACCCAATCAAATGTTAATCAGTCAAGCTTAGTACAGCTTCGATTACAGATATGCCTCGCCTGGCATTTTCATTATGGAGCACATTTTCAATTGAGGAATACGTTTTGTATCTACATTTGTATTGAGTCAGTTTCATTATCAATTCTAATCGTGAATTTCTTTTTTCGCCATCAAGAGCCGCAAACACCCAATCAAATGTTAATCAGTCAAGCTTAGTACAGCTTCGATTACAGATATGCCTCGCCTGGCATTTTCATTATGGAGCACATTTTCAATTGAGGAAATTTTGATTAAGTTGGACAATAAATTAAATAATTAAGGCAAACAAAGCATATGTTGTTGACAAGTAGAGACGTGCGGGGTATACCAGGTTACGGCCGACAACTATGCATTTGAAAAGGTTGGAGAATTACCTGGGCTTAACTGTTACCCGTGAAAATAATGTCCGTTTGCAGATCAGGCGTAGAAAAAGTCTTGCCAAAGTTTATTTTACTGTCTTTTTATGTAACTAAGTATCAGAGACTTTTGTCGTTTGACGTAACTAATGCTGTACAAATTGTATATCCTTTCCGTGCATTTCTATAGTGCAGAAGCATGGACGCTATTCGTACTGATCCGGCTGCTTTGGGAGAGAAAAGTTCTATGCAACATTCTGCGAATCAACAATCACCCGTGTAAGCTCGTTAACAGTATGTACGTTGTTCAGGGTATTAAGGAAAGAAGAGGTTTTTTTTTCAGAGAGACCCGAATTTAATGTGGAAATCAATGTAAAGGATAATCTTGACTGCGTTTTAAACGCGAAATGAAGTGAACCCTCTCTGGCGAAGGCGTATGGTCTAGTAATGCCTGGAAAAAGGTGCTAAGTCGAGTCGAAATCCAACAAACGACCCATTAAGGATTATTAACGTAGAGTATGTCAGCAATTCTCGATTGTTGCATTCAAACGGTACAGTTGTGAATACTAGAAAATAAAATTGAACATTACGCCAGGCTTTAGCAGTTCATAATGGATGATTCTCCTGAAAACTCATCACCTACTCAACTTTGATGCTTATTTAGGATAGAGGGACTGTTCTTTCACATGTTATTTTTTTTATTTGTTTAATTTTTTTTGTATTTAAACCATTTATAGCTTGTAGTGATCGATATCAATTCGTTTAGTTTCAGCATGTTATGGTGATGAGAAATTCGTTTATAAAATTTGATTGTGTGAATAAATTCATATTTTTTGGGTAGCCATTGTCCTTAAATACTTTGAACTGTCAGTTTCAATTGCATCCGCTATTATTTGATTGCAAAATTCATGCTCCATTTTAGTGAAGCGAGTCTTTGAATTTCTAGAATCAATAGTTAAAAACTTTTTTTTTTATCAAAATTATAACCTGAAATGTTATCTTTCAAACGTGCGTCCATCTGACACATAGAAATTAGTGTTGCCCGTTATACGGACATTAATACTTAGTATCTTCGCCACCGATTCCATACCTATAAATTTTCAATTGAATAAATCTGTGACTCATTAATTTACACACAATTTATTATAAAATATTTTTTCCAAGTATTTTATTTCTCTTCTATTTAATTGCTTTTTATTATATTGGCTTAATCCCTTGTGTGTACGTATTGCAATCCCTTGAAAAGTATTTAAAGTTATCTTTAATCCTTCTCTCCGTTTTTTACTCTTTTTCTTTCGCTCACCTCTTTATAATAAGTTTTCCATTTTATACCCGGCTGATTTTCATTTAATAGAGAAGGCAATAAGAGGCATAAAGGAAGTTTTTAGTTTTTATTTAAAAACATTTCTTTTTTATTTTAATTTCACTCGTATTTACATTTGTTTGCATTGCCTCTTGCCTCTTTGTATGCCTCTGCCTGTGTTTTACAAGTACTCTGGTGTATTTCCGTTTATTTGCATTTTTAGTTGGAATTATTTGAACCATTAAAAATAACTTTAAAAATATATAAGCGAATCGCCTACACCGAAAAGTAGATAATAGTACGCCAGAGTATTCTATTTGATGTGGGTGTGAAAGACGTGGCTCAGTTCGGACATAAACCACATGCTTGTCGTATTTCCTCTTTTTACTGGATGGTGTTGACGTTCACGTATCAGACTGCAAGAATTCGATAGTATCGAACCATGTCTTTGAAAGATAAGATTTCGGTCGAAATTTGTATTTTTTTTTAATTCTACGTTTACGGAAGGATTTAAATATCTTTTCTGACAGTCATATTTTAGGAAAGACACTAAACTAGACATATCGCGTCTCAGAGGAGTGGACTAGAAAATGTTAAAGAAGTTTGTAGCTACAGAAAGTTTGGTTGGTATCTCTTAATGGTGAGCAGAAACGAGCAACTTGAAACCACATGCTTAAACTACGTGTCCACAAGTACAGATTATTCAATTCAGGCCAAAATAAGTAGGTAATCCTGCACCTATGGTGCTTCAATGTCATTCCCGAAGAAATAAAAACCTAAAATCCATACCCAACAGTATGAGTTTTTCGAGATGCATTGGGTGCACTTGGGTTGGTATCTTCCTTCTTCACGTTTCCATTCAACTAGAATTGGACCTCATCGCTGAAGTTAATTTTTTGATGAGAATTAGTGTCACGGCGAACACACGTCGTTGTCTTTGGCCGTCCTTAGTGGATTTAATAAAACAGACTGAATAAGTGACAACCAATTTGTCAGATGTAGCTTCAACCATGTGGTCGTTATCAACTTTTGGAGTTTAGTTCCTGGTCCAAACTGACATCTCCAATAGTCTTCTCGCAATAGTCTTCTTGCAAAAACTCTGAGTAGTGAAAAATAAAATTGCCATGAAAAGTTTGTCAAAAAATGTTTCATTCCGAGTCGATGTTAAATTGTAGGTGCCTAACATTCATGGACAAAATTAACACATACAATATGGGTAATATGGGTGGTGTGAGAAGCAAGGTTGATCTTAAGTGTAATTAAAAAAATTAAATTGTCGGCAGACTTTTTGCACTTACTTTAGGGTATTTTTAGACCTCCACTTATGCATTTTTTAAATTCTTTCTTGTTTCATTTGTACATTTTATTTCCGTTTAGTTTGAAACAATTTTAAAAAGTAAAAAAAAAAAAAAAAAAAAAAAAAAAATTTGTCAGTTGCATAAAAGTTTTTCGAATTTTGTTTCTACATGTGTTTCTGCACTGTTGGGAGCAGTATTTCTGCAAACAAGAAAAAAATAAACGGGGAAAAATGAAAATAATGTCCATTGAAAAATATCATCACTGTTGCTAAAATGGAATTTAAATTGTTTATAATTTTTACGCCCCTCGTGTTAAGGGACACAATTGAATTTGTAATTTTTTTTTTCATGTGGTATTGTTCTTTAATAAATTATGTGGGTGCATGTGGATACAATTTTTGCAAATTTTGTGTTTCTTTTGTTAAATGGGTAGAGGAACGATGAACAGTTTTTTTTTTTGTTTTCTAGTATGATATTAAAGAAGTTCAATGAACTAATTGAAGATAAATTTATATTTCTTTCCAATAATTTATCAATAAGAATTGCAAATTTATTTGAATGCTTTTACATTAAATACCACAATTTATTGTGTTTTTTTATAACCATTCGACTTTATAATGTAAAATAGAATATAAAGTTCATTTATTTAATTTAAAATATTTGAAAATTTTCTCATTAAATCTCCCCCTTTTTATTTACAGCAACACCTTTATCCACCAACATGATAAACAATCTCCATTAACAACAGTCATTTATATCATCGTCCATCACTACTCAAGTTCTCTAGTTCTACGAGAAATTTATTTACTCTACTGTAAGTTCCTTTTCCTTTTTTCATTACAATTTATTTTTCATTTCATTTTCTAATATTTAATATCGGTTTCACGATAATAAGAAGAGAATCAATTTATAAAGTAAATGATGCAGCAATTGCTGATGCAAGAGCAAAGGAAATTTTAATAAGAAAAATATTTTCATTTCATACCTCATAAGAACACTTTTAACTAAAATAAGAGGAATTCTTGCTCATTTTTGAATTTGAGTAGATTTCTCATTTACCGCAAACGAAGATTAATAAGACGAACAAGGTATTGTTAAGGCTTTCCTTGTTAAGGCATTTTTTTTTTGGTAAAAATAATTTGTATTGAAATTAACTGAAAATTTTCAAAATTGATCTCTTCACCACAATCTCTTTCATTAAAAAAATTCTTTTAACAGTATCAGTAATTAATTGTTAAAGAAAACATGGCATACGAGGTTTATTATTTATATTTTAGGGAGAACAATATTTGAGAAATATTTTGAAATCAGTTCCTTTTTTTTTGGTATCCACAAATGGTAACCACATTGGTGTTTAACCTGCAGAGGGCATGTGTACTCAACCAGGAACACCAATTTTCACAAACTTTTCATATCGTATCTTGCCAATAACAGTTAGAATATTGATTTCATGTTTAATTAGTTCAATTATCTCTGGTTTATCGACGTAGACAACTAACTTTACTTGACTCCAAAGAAAATAATCCAAACGGGTTAACTCATACGTTCTTTGTGGCTAATTAACTGAACCTTTATGTGAATTATTTTTTCATTAAAAATTTCTTTGAGCAAACCACACGCGCGCAAATTGCCATTTAGATCTTGTTGTAAACATATGTCACAAAAGCTAATGCCACCCAAGATGGTTTCCTAAAATCTTGCTAAGAACGTTGACAAATTGATTGATTTGCATTTTCTTTAATGCTTCTCTGTTCGACGGCTACAGCTTCTTCAGTGCACACTGTTCGGCGTCTCACGTTATAAATAAAAGTAAATGTGGCTCAAAAACGCTTCACTGTTGTTCGAATTAGCCGCTCTAAAGGAACATTATTTGCGCCATAAAGTGAACAAAGTACACGATAAGTTTGACAAACAAAACGGTTATTTTAATAAAAAAAATTTCAAAATTTCGCAGGCGCAACTTTAGTGTAAGTTTGTCCAATAAAATGTCAAACCAAGCTACCTAAAAATCAATTATCAACAGTTAAGAAGTTGCCAGCTCAAAGTTATGAACATCTAAAAGAAATACCCGTTAGTCACAAACATGTTATCACTTCATTTAAGTGAAATGAAACTAAGAAATGAAGGCGAGAATGTTTAACTTTCCATGGCTGATTTGAGGTAATCTCATGCTTTAAAGGGATTTAATCACAAAATTTTGTTGAAAGACTTCTTAAAGAAGTCATTTAGTATACTATTCAATCGGATACTATTAAGGGTCTGAGGTACATAATACCGCCGCAACATATTGAGGTAACTGTAACCACATTAGAGATAACAGAGTTTGAGGGGTCAGATGGAATCCCCAAAAAAGTATTGATTGTTGCACTGAAGACAAAATCTAATCTTTTTTTTTAATATTTGGTTGAGACGAAAATTTGAAAAATAATGCAACTCTCACATCTGCCCTAGACGCTGGGTGCATTTTAAGCCCAATATTTCTTGTTGACTCATAAGCATGACATTTTTCATATGTCGCGTGTAAATATTAGTGGGATAAATGTTGAGGTTATAGGCAAGAAAACCCAATGTTATATTCGCTGGAACCACAAAATACTTCATGCGTTCGAAGTAATATCTACGAATTTGGATTTCTTCAAATACAACGACACAATACAATGATCCATCTGATCTCCTTAAAATTCATAGCGCCAACATCCTTCCGGTATGTAATAAAAATTTACTGCTCTTTGTGTTCTTAAACTTCTCTCGCGTGTATAGGAGTCTACAAAAGTTCTTTAGGTTAGGGTATCTAGCTCTATTGATTCATTAGAGCAACGTTAAAATGGGTCTCTTGCCTTATAGTGTTATCGATACCACAATAGAATTGGTTGTAGTGAAATAAGGGAGCTTGTTTGTGAAAATCGAATATTTTTACGGATTTATCGTTAGTCTCTTAGGACACTCCTTTTTTTATTCGATTGGCTTAGCATATTTAGAACTATCACATTTTCCAAGTTTCAGCCAATGAACTTATTTTATATCAAGTCGCCGTATTCTAGTAGGTAGTGTGTTGTCCTGTTAGACGTAAGGCCACAGTTCAAATCCCAGGTCAGACATTTCCAATAAAATGAAATACGAAAAAATGTTTCTTCGGCGACTTCCTCTCAGCAGATACCTAGCAAAATCTGTCGTTCGGAGTCGAACGTTAAACGGTTGGTACCGCCACTGATGTGCAAAATTAACACACAACATAAGTGGCGTGAGAAACTAGGTCGTAATCCTAACAAAAGGGTTGTAATGATCAATTATGTATATATGTTATATGGCAAATCGTTGTATAAGAAGCTCAGAATAATTACGAAACCGGGAGAATAATGATCTGTCATGTATGGTTTATTGCTTTAAATTATTTTTTAAAGTTTCTGGAGCGAATTCAGGAGAGAACAAGTTCTTATTATTAAACTATCTAACACTGCCAAAATGTGGCATAAGGCCCTTCCGACATTCGTTATAATTTCTGCTCAGTAGCCATCATTCTCATAAAATGCAGCTGGTAAGCAATCAATCACACCAGGCATTACCGATAAAATTCGTAATTAAGCCGAATTTTAGTCGCCCACAATATTTTCTTAGTACCAATATTTTGCATTGGAGATTAGAAGGGTTTATCCCCACAGTACTATATTATATTAATATAGTATCGTATTTCAGTGGAGTCATCATCATGTAGTAGATGAGATGTCCTATGCGCGGTTTCGAAATTTACGTGTTGTAGACATGTTTGTTTTCTTATTTTGTTTTCTTAGATTCTATGAGCTAAAGGGGCTTAACAAACAAAATATTCAATCAGTACGTACCTTTTTGTTTAACGTTTTGTTACCAAAATCTAATTCATATGAAATATCTGAAAAATAAAAAAATAAACAAATATAAATTATTATTATTATAAATTAGTTTTATTATTCCTTTTAACACTACACGAAATAAATAATTCATATGGTTTGGTTTTTTAAAAATTTGAAATAAATTCCCAAAAAAAAACCCAAAAGGCTACGCCTTAAAAAATTGTTTTTGAAAATATTAAATATTCGTTCAATATACGGGAAATTATCTTTAAAATAAACGTTTCTTAATAACTAATGGTCATCATTAGAATGTTTAATAATCAATGTCATGCATTTGAACGATGCCGGCCAATCCCAGTCCAGACAAGGAATATATTTCGCAAGACAACTTTCAAATCAAAAGCATTTACGTGGGACCCATAATACAATATGGCTGGCTGGAGTGTTTAATAATTTAATTTTTATTTTTATTGCTATTAATTTGGCCAAACGAATGACAATAATTTCGGAAATTTATCACCCTTTTTTTATTTTGGCAAATAGAATGGCTAATCAGCCATGCCTTCATTTATTCAGAATTTGGTTTACATAAGAAAAATACAATATTTTTTCTGTTTTCTTTTATATTTTTATTGTTCTTATTGTATAATTATTAAACAAAGTACATAATAACATTACATTGTTTCTGTTGCTTTTTTTATGATCTTCAGAACAACAATTTAATTATTTTTTTATTTTTATTTATTTGTTTTTAATGGAATAATTATTGTGTTCGCATGAATAAATAACGTCACTTCAAATGTGTGATTTTCTGTGTATTCGTCGTTGTTGATTGGGGAAAAAAAAGTAGGTGTGAACTCAAGTCATTTGAGAGGTCTATTGCCAATAATAATATTACAATAATAAAAACCTTTAAGAAATTGCTGTAAGAATCGCTTTAGAATTAATAATTATTATTGAAGTTTTGTTTTTATTTTTTTTTCTTCGTTAATAAGAAATTCAACAATTGAGTTATGACTCAGTGAAAGGGCATGGCTTTAAAAAACTTGCGCAAAAACGCATAAAAAGTATTCATTTGTAGTAAAGCATTATAAATTATGGAAATTTAACTGAAGAGTTTATTATTGCATTAATCCTATCAGTTCATTGATGTCTTTAGCCTCTACTTTTTTGCTCGGCCTGGTTGTTATCACTCATATCTCACATTCCTATTAAACGCTTTAATTTTGAAAAAACAATAAAAAAAAAAAAAAAAAAAAAAAAAAAAACATTGTTGGTATTTCCCTCTATAATTGGGACTTCTTTTTTTTTTTTTTTTTTTTCAAAGTTCTAAGCGCTTAAATAAAACAAAGTGAGTGCGAGAAGTTTCCGAAGTCTAGTAGGTGGCGTTTTGGGTTATTAGACGTAAAGCCACGATTCAAACCCCAGGTAAGACGTCTGCAACAAAATCAAATATTGACAAATATTTCTCGACCACTTTCTCTCAGCAGTTTTTAGGCATCAACTCAGAGTAAAATAAAATTCTCATGAAAATAAAATAAAATTCCCAAAAATCTGTCGTCCTTTAAACTGTAGATCTCGCCTCGATATAAGATGACCATGCCCTCAAATTGACATAATTAGGCGATGGTATGGGTTGTATAGACTTTGAGGATCTCTGTGGTATGTAGTTTATTCTTATACATGTTCGACTAAAGAAAACCCCACAATAAAAAGTCGAAGGTGGTCAAATCACACGATTTTGGTTACCAGTTTATATCATCTCCAAATGAGATGCCCATACCTTCAAATCTCTCGTGTAGAAATTCAAATTTGGCATTATCTGTTTGGCATGTAAAACCGACCTCATATGGTTGGTGCCGAGATCATTCAATTCAGGCCAAAAAAAAAGTTGATAATCATCGCTGTCAAAAAAAATCAATACCAATAAGTAACTTTTTCAGAATGCATTGTATTTGCCCCAAATTGTTTTAATTTTGTTTGTTCACGAATCCATTCATTCAGAAATGTATATCATGACTGGAGATGATTTTTCGATTAAAATTAATTCTATTAGTTGCTAATTACTTCAGAACCTATTCAGCGAACTCGCGTGGTTGTCTATCGCCGTTCATGGTGATTTAGCAAATCACGCTGAATAAGCGACTATTTCTCGTAGTCTATTAACTAGTACGTTGGCTTATTAGACGTGAGATCTCGGTTCAAACCCCAAGTTAGACATTCCCAACAAAACGAAAAATGAAAAAATATTTCTTTGGCGACTGTCTCTTAACAGATTTCTTTCAAAAACTTGGAGAGTAAATAAAAATTGCAACGAAAAATTTGTAAAAAAATCTGTCGTTCGGAGTCAACTTTAAACTGTAGGTCCCGGCACTCATGTATAAAATTAACAGACACAACATAAGTCGTGTAAGAAGCTAGGTTGTAATCCTGACTAAATGGTTATAATGACCAATTATATATGTATGTAAGTATGCAATTTCACAGATATCGTCACGGTAGTGTAGCAGGTCGTGTGTTAGCTTATTTGAAATGAGGCTCTCAGACATCTCGAACAAAACGAAATATAAAGAAAATGTTTGTTCGCGACTTCCTCTATATATCCCGCCTAATCCTAATTGATAAAATCAATACCTACAATATGATTGATGTGAGAAGGACTTAATCCTGAATAAAGTGTTGTAAGGACCAATTAAGTAAGTAATTTGACAGATGGTCATTATCAACTATCAAAGTTCAGAAGTTCCTGTTGGAAGGCGCTTATTTTTTTTTTAATACATTCATGGTCTAAAAAAAGATCCCAGCTATTTAATTTATGTCGTCGTAATTTTGTCACGGTTCACAGTGGTGCAATTTCATACATTTTTGTGCAATAAATGTAAGTAGTGGTGCTAGGTTATTGAAAATTATTGTATTGATTAAATGGAGTTTCATCAAAATTGGCCACTGCTAATGCCCACCGCCCGTAAAATTCAAATTGATTTTTTTCGTATGAAAGTAAATCAAAAGTTAAAAAAAGTGTGTTAATTTGTTGAAGAATTGTTAAAAATCGGTGGATTTTTTTTTTTACTAAGTTTAATGCACAGACTCTTCTCTATAATTTAGTTTCAGTAAGTCAACCGTTTATACTTTTTTCTTTTAGCATTACAGCCGTAGCCGAATTTTGTAGAATTGGTTTTAAAACACTCTAAATAGGTGACCAGACGTTACTCGTGATTTAGTCCAGTATGCTCGTAATCTCATTATAAATAGAAAAACTTAGAAATACTTCTTGAAATCTTATCCGAAATCTTTATTTCATATGAGTTGCTTTGTTTGTGTAAATTAATCAGCATTTTTTGATAAACACAAGCAATTTTTTTTCTAGTTTTTGGATTTCGATTTCTCAAACAATTAGAAACCATTTATTTTGAATGAAATATTTTATCTTCTTCCAAACGAAAAAAACTGGGCCAAATGTCAGAAAATGTCTGAAAACAAATAATTTTTGTTGAGGCATATTTTCAGAAAAAAAATCTCCATTGCAAATGCACACACACGTATGAGTGCAATGACTGACTCAAAATACAAAAAAATGCCGACTTTTCAATATCCATTCATTTCAAAAAAATATTTTTGCAAAATTACACAAAAAACCGAAACGAAAATTCCTTAAATAATGAAATAAAATAAGTGGAAGAAGAAGCAAAGCATATAAATAATGTTTATGATAATTATGATTTGTTTGCAACTCTTTAAGTAGTTTTCATGTCAAACACAAGCGAATCTTTATCAAAAAAAAAAAAAAAAATTATATAAAAAATTAAGAAAAAAAAACTTTAAATGCAATGAAATACAACCAGCCAACTGAGGAACGAGGAAATCGCAATATTTTAAAATTTGAAGTTTCGTCTGCCACTCTCCAGCCCTCTTGTTTTCATGCAACTGCAAGCATTTTGTGCCAAAACACTATATGAAGGAAATATTGCAACAAATTATCTTGATTTTCTGTTGCTACGAGCAGTAAAAACAGAAAAAAGAAAATATTTTTGACACTACAGGCATTAAAGATGCTTATTTATGCATTATTTTCTTTAGTGCCTTTTTTGTTCATCTTTTTTATTATTCTTTAAAGTGTTCATCTCTAGAATAGCAAAGATATGAGTAACGAGAAAATAAAACATAGAAGTTGAAACGAAAATAGAGTGGCAGCATTGGTATTAGAGTCAGCAGCAAGCATCATAGTTTTGACTTCACAGCAAATGCTGAATTTGTTGATGAATTTGACGTTTACCACAGTGTTCCGTAAAGGAAAACATATGCTTACAGTTTAAATACAAAGTTTTTATGAAAAGTTAGTTAGAAATAATGCAGTTTTTGAGAGGTTCAAGGTTTGAATCTCAGTTTAAATTCAAAAGTATTTAAGATTTGTTGTTGTTAATAAATATTGCAGACATACTAATGACATAAAATTATGAAGAAACCAAAGTTCATTACCCAAACCAAATTAATGTATAAAAAGAAGTTATTTCTTGGATCTTTTTTTCCTCGAACATTTTTTACTCGACCTTAAGCCTTAGTGAAGCTTAAACCATTTTTAACACTCATGACTGCATACGCTGCAATTTTAGAACACTTCTTACAACGGATTTAAAAGTAGCACATCAACTGACACCAAGAAAACGTATGTATCCACTTAAGTTGAAGGAGATACTAACAGAATTGGTCATTACAACCCACCCATTACAGTCAGGATTACGACCTAGCATCTTACACCTCTTACGTTGTGCGTGTTAATTTCATACATGAATGGCGGAGCCTACAGTTTAAAGTCGATTACGAACGACAGAGTTTAGAGAAACGTTTTCATGGCAATTTTATTTACTCTCAGAGTTTTTGCCAGAAATCTGCTGAGAGGAAGTCGCCCAAGAAATAGTTTTCGTACTTAATTTTGTTGGAGATGTCAATGTTGATACACTTATCGGCGTATACCTAAGCCATCAAGTAGAATTGATTAAGTCATACAATTCATACTTTTTACAGGAAGTCTCTGAGACAATTTATGTCTGTTAGAGTATCATCTTGAAAATATTGGGACCTCGAGCTTACGAATACTGGACGCTCATTTATACACACAAGTCGTCTTTATTCAGTCTTGTATCATGGTTGTTATCTCATCGAGATCAAACCAGAGTACCTTTGCAATTTTTCTTGTTGTGTCATTATTTTACAATAGTCGATGCAACAATTCAATCTACTTTTCCAGCCTGGTCATCAATGCTCTGAAAAGCATTCGGTTATCCAAGCTTATGGCATGTAATACACCGGCTCTATTAGCCAGAACGTTAGCTTCCTTATTTCCGGTGAATTTTTGATGACTTACTTACTTTAGTGGTTATCACAACTTTTTAGTCAGATTTGAAACCTAGCTTCTCACACCACCCATGTTGAGTGTGTTACATAATTTTATGCATGAGTGTCAAGACTTACAGTCTGACGTCTAAACGACAGATTTTGGAGAAAACTTTCACTTTAGTGTTACTTACTTTCAGAGTTTTCGCCAGAGGTTTTGTTATTGTTTTATATTTCGTTTTGCTTGAAATGTCGGAGCTAGTGGTTGAACCACGGGCTCTCGTATAACAAGCCAACTCACTACTAGGTAGTGACTGCGACAAGTTCTTGGATGACTAGGTACCCATATACAACATACTGTTTCATACGGGAAGTAATTTTTAATCGCCTTTTTATATATTCCAAGACACTTTCTGGTGCCGTATCCCTGTCTATTTATACCCTAATTGTTATTTAACTATCCGTGAAAATATTTATAGCCCTTATAAGTCAAATTTATTAAGTTATTCCAGCCTAGATCATACAATATGTTCACTGATCGCACGTAGCTTCGTTTTAAAGATCGGATCGTATTATGATCCGGCAGCCAGAGGCAAAGTGTTCAAAAAACATATAATTTGACTTTTGTAATCAAATTTTAAATTCTCTGACATTGTTTACGCCCCCTGTTCTGATCTGTTTTTAATTCATTTTATGTTTCATAAATCCACAAACTTGTTATTCTTTCTAATTTTCGGCGAAATAAAACGTGGTCATGGTCAAACATAAGCAGCCATTACAAAAAGCTGTTTTTAATGTTTTATTCTTTTATTCTTTTTTTTTTGATTTGGAAATGCAATATTTTAATCGCCCTCTTTTTTTACACGAGTAAAACATTAATAATAAAATTTGATACGATTTGTTTTGATTATTTTATTTTAAACAATAAATGCAGACAAGGAACCTCATGCATTTGTTTACTCTTTGGCATGATTTAGTAGAAAAAAAAGAAAAAAATTTATATTTTCTATACAAAATCTTTATTATGCTAAATTAACATCATTTGTTTTCAGTTTTAATTTTTCAATTTTTATTTTTTGCATTTTTTTGTTTGTTTTTTTTGTTTTGCCAATTTGCTGCTAGTATTTAGAGCAACATTTTCCCTCAATTCCTATCGGCAGTAAATACTACAATAACAACAATAACTCCATGTAAATATTTATAATAAACAAACAACAATAAAATGAGGAAAAAAAAAGAAATAAAAATTGAAAAAAAAAAAAAAAACGATTGAAATTTATGTATGAGCACAAGGCGAGATATGTTTTATATTTTAATGGCAGTCATAATGGCATAGATTCACAGGGTGATAAGAAATAATGCAGACAGAGTTGAATAATTTCTTTTAAGTTTTACAGTAAAGTTCTTATATTTAATGCCATTATGTTAGCTACGATGTTTGAGCAAATCAGAATTGTCATTGATGTCTAATAACACTGTCTGTGATTATGCTTTGGCTCTTTAGTTGTGCAGTAAAATTCTCTGATTGCTTGACACAGTATTAACTACTGTGGTGCTACGGTTCCCACTAGTAATTTGTGTTTCTTTATTAAAGATTTATCAGTTGTTAAAATGCTACGACATCCGAGGTTTGCTTTTGAAATCAATGGGGTCTGAGGAGTGGGAAGAGTGCTTTGGCTTTGTCAGAAAGAGGGGGAAGTTGTTAACCTCTAATTTTTTGGTAGGCTTGACGGCATTCTCCAATATAAAGATTGCTGTAACAATTTTAAATTTAATCTGAACTCTAGTTGCTTTCTTTCAGGGAATCTTTGTTCCCTAAGTTCAATCTTAATTCTGGTATTAAAATAGGCCTAAATGCTGGGCTAAGTAAAACAATTAAAGTCAAGGAAGGTCCGCCACGTAACCTAGTTCTTTCCACTGCAACAAGGAACATGCGACCATAACTTAATCATTCCAAATGTGTTCGTTGTCCGCCAGACTTTTAGACTCTCTGTTTCTATTGAAGTTGCCGTAGTCTAGTAGGTAGTGTGTTGGCTTAGTAGATATGATGTCTAGGTTCAGAATCCCTGTTAGGACATCTCCAACAAAACGAAATATGAAAAAATATTTCTTCGGCGACTTGCTCTCAGCAGATTTCCAGCAAAAACTCTGAGAGTAAAATAAAATTGCCATGAGATGATTCTCAAATACTTGGCGTTCGGAGTCGACTTTAAACTATAGGTCCAGCAACTCATGTAGAAATTAACACACACAACATAAGTGGTGTCAGAAGATAGGCCGTAATGCTGACTGAAGAGTTGTAATGACCAATTAGGTGTGTATGTTTCAATTGCAATCTGCTGACGAGGAGATATCTTTACGTCCACCTTCTGGATACCATACCATAGCGAGAAATATGAAATTCAAAAAGTCTAAGCAAAGTAGTGATGTTATGCCGCTTTTTCCCCCATTAAAATAGATTTATTCGGTATGATATTCTATATATTTAATGGTACATATGACGACTAAATTATGATTGACGCTCGTTTTTTCCTGATTGATAAAAATCCATCAATGAAAAGTTGTGTAAAAATTCTTAATAGCAAAGCTGTTGGCTTCAATTGCAAGATGATAATGATCTACTACATCTACTAGAGTTATCTTCTTATATTTTTTCCACTTCATTTAAATGCATCATTGAATTTTATAGGCTGCTTGTAATTAATTTTAAATTTCTATTTGTTTATTCATAAATCATGATTGACATGCCTCTAACCTCAGCACATAGACTTGGTAACATAACCATTCAATAAATAAATTTATTGTAAAAAGCAAAAAAAAACTATATTGATTGGAAAAACAAAGTCATTACAATGTTTGCAGTAAAGGAAACATTGATTACAACAAATGTTTGTTTTGGTTGCTGCAAACAAAAAAAAATAATAAAAAAATCTTTTGCCATCCATTAAAAGTGGGTGTATTTTACACACACAATAAATTACATTTACTAGGCAGAGATAAAAAAGACTGGTTTCATGTCTTCTCAGCCTAACCGACTGACTGCCTGCAGTCTTTAGGTCAGTTGGTTTGGAAGAAATGTGTATAATTTTTAACACATTTTTCAATCAATTTCAATTTAAAATCTATTCATTTTTTTATGCATTCTTTCTCTTCATCTCTATTTATTTTATGGTTAATAATTCTAGAGAATAAAATGAATAACTTTTTAAATACTCGTACGATACGATATGATGCCCTGAATATTTTTGCATTCAATTAAGAGTTATTGGTGTTGGTGTGTACTTATTTCAATTTAGACGAATGACAGATGATAATTAGAACGTACATTTTTTAAAATATGCCATTTAAAATATTTTTATCCATTATTTATTGCATCTACTGTAGTAGTTATTTATTATTGTTAAATGTTTTTATCTTAACAATTAGGTTTACCATATGAAATGATTTGAAAAATATTCATAGAATTCATTGATATTGAGACTTCATTCATAAATTTTAAAAGACAATAACAAAGAAACAACAACAACAACAACAACAACAAATATCTATTAGAACCATTAAGAAAATTATTTATCATAACGTATAAATCATTTGTAATTAGTAAACAAATGTTGTATACACAGGAAAAGTTAAATTTTTTACATTTTTTTTCAAATATAATAGATTGTGATAAAGCTGTCACATTTTCTATTACAAACTGTCATCAAGTAGTTGAAAGTTTTAAAGTAAACCTGATAAATACATTTTCTTAGAAATGATTGATATCAATCACGTTATAAAATTTTTAATTAATAATGAATTAGGAACTAATAATTAGGAATATAAAGAAGTTCATCACTACGTTTTGAAGATAATCAACATACAAGATAAGAATTTGTTAACAAGTTACAGACAAATTTAAGAAATTCACAAAAAAATGTATCATTTTTTCATATCATTAATTGAAATTTAGCAAAGAAAAGTCTTATCAATCATGTTTCAATCATACTTCTATTCAAAATATAAAGAAGTTACAGGATTTCTAGCATATATTTTAATTTTCAACACTTTCAATTTTTTTTAATTAAAAACGCATTATTTACACGCAAAACTTTTAAGATAAACTTCAACGTAAACGATTAATCTCTATTGCATAGGAAAGAGCATCAATCATGCAAATCAAATAAAAATACAAAGTATCTAGTGTACCATAACTAATACGTCGTTGGCAACATGCCACTGCATCACTAAATTCTTTTCTCAGTAAATATCAAATTTTTGTATAACATTCCACATTTCTTAATCAAAAACCATTATTAAAAAATGCTTATAATTCGTTAGTAACAATTATATTTTAATTTTTACCAATAGTTTGGTAAACTATTGGCTATTTGGTAGTTTGTATCAATTACAAGCAAACATTCTTCAATCGTGTTTCTGTCCCACATATGCAGAATCAATTAAAACAGAAACATTACTCCATACCTAGTAGCATAATGACACAAAGCTTGCTATGATTACATACCGAGTAAAAACAATTAAGCATACAAAAATATCGTTAAATATCATACGAATGCAAGATAAATCTTGCAAAATCATACAAAAACGCACTTTTAATTATATAAAGGAAAAAAATAAAAAAACTAATTATTGCTGTCAATCATCAAAATTATTATTGCTTGTCAATCGTACAGATTAGCGGCATGTGAATCACGTCGGGATATTAGCGTACATACCGGTGCTTGATATATTCTAAAGAAATTTCATTCTGCATAGTACTGTTATAAATGGAGGAATGATCAATGATACAGCGACAGCATAAAATTTCTATGAGTGTAGTAAATAAGTAAGCTTGATTACACATTGAACGGTATGTTCATATTAATTACGATAATTTTATAGCTCAAAAATTACTACAGTCTAATATAAGCAGGTCCTGGATTTTTTAACGATTGATGAAGAGGCTTTCATTCCAGACTTTGTGGAAAAGTGATTTAAGGAATAGAGAACTGTTTTGCAGATAAAAGTTTATTAATTATATAGCCAGGAACTTCATTTATTTTACCACGACTGCGCATTGTACGAAAAATAGTTAGTTTATGAAATTACTGTTAATGATTGAAGTCAATCAATTTTTTTTTTTGGCAGTAATTTGAAAACATGTTTTAAAATTTCTTTGGGATTTACGGTTGCAAATTCAGGGATACTTCTAGAACTCTACATTAATTTGTTCGATAATTGCTATCTATCATGTAAAAGCATAAGTCAATCAGAAATATTTGCGATTATAAAGCTTTAATTTTGAAAATTGTTTTTAAATATTCGTGTGAGAAACGAATAATTTTTTAGTTGATGACTTAAGAATACTTTTTTGCTCTTGAATACTTTTTATTAAATTTTTTTAAAAGACTCAAGATTTCAAAACATATTTTTTTGTTGTTTATTTTTGTCGATAATTGGTTTTAATCAGATGGAGGCATGATTCAATCATGTTTTATTATATACGATATCTTTAGGTTTTTTTTTTTTTGTTTATATTTGAACAAATTTTAAATTTGTTTGTAGATATGTTGGTAAGTACCAAAAATAAATTTCGCACATTATTGAAGACATTGGATTTTGGGGACACAGTCAAGCATAAATAAATTTTTATTTCATGTTTTTTTTTTTTTTTTTTTTTTTTTTTTTTTTTTTTAAATTTTACGACTCAATGGATATTTAACACTCTGGTGTTAATTTGGCTAAAGTGTATACAAAAACTCATAAAAATATTGAAGAATTTTAAAACAAACTGAAGGTCAGTTTCGTTGGTAGTGAGGCGTAGAAAACCAGTAGCATTTAATTTACATGTGCTAATAATATCGTATGTGTACATACATATCTACTAGAAACTATAAACCGTTGTGCTATAGAGTATCGTCTTAATTGTAGTTGTCATACTCCATTATAATGAATACGGAATCAACAATAAAATTTGTTATTTATGCCCACTTTATGCATTTATTTACTAATTCTCCTCGAATGTACGGCTTGCAATTACTAAAACAAGATGAAATGTTTTCCTTTTTAGTTTGTTTTGTTATTTCGTTTTGCTAACCACTTAACTTTTCCACTTTAAAGAAAACAAAACGTATGCAATACGAACAAACCTATCCAATGATACAAAGAAAAATCACAGGAAAAAAACCGCCTCAGCACAATGAGACATAGGCATAGGCATAGACAAAGAGAGGGGCTTAGCTAACAGTATAATTGAAAACTGGGTGCAGTCAGTCATGGCTTTTTAGTTCTTTATGATTGCCGATGAGATGTAGTTGTTGCACAAATTAATAGCATTTGGCCAATCGTTAGATACGAAAGAAAGAAAGTCAATGAAAAACGAGAAAAACAGAAAATAGAAAATTGATCAAAACAAAAAAAAAAAAAAAAAAAAGAAAATCCTATTGTTTGCAATTATTTTGTTGCTCACCCATTCATAATCATAATAAATACTGACAAGCAACATCAAAATCAAGCCATCAGTAGCCATGGCTGTTCAACTGAGCCAGTAGTAGCAGCAACATCAATATCAATTGAAATAAACAAGACAACAATCATCAAAACTCATCGAAAGCCAATCAGCCATCCATTCATATTTAGAGTTGAAAAAAAGAGAAGCAAAAAATGAAAATACAATGACTTCAGGCAGGCTGGCAAGCAGTCAGATAGAGAGACAAACTTACTGACAGCTACTCAGCTGTTAATGGAGTTAAAAGCCCATGTCAAGTTAAAGTCAAATCATTCAGACATGTATGAATGATTGAATGAATGAAAATAAAAGCGAAATGGTGTAATACAATCAAATAGGAAAAAAAAAACGCATTGAAACTTATCAGAACATCATCGATCAGATAGAAATAAATGGGGAAATATATTCGTAAGTGGCGTCTTTAATTATCAAGAAAAGCAAACAAATTAAAGAAAATGAAAACATGGATTTGTATGAAACTACTTCTGCCCTATTTACTACGCCAATAACTCTGCCATTTGATGTCTAAATAATGACAGACAGGCATATGCTGTTACTGAATGTAAGACCTTTTTGTTTTGGATTTAGAAGATCGTATAAATACTTCTGCCATTACTATCACAATATTTTAAAATTTTTAGGCCGTCTTCATAAATTTTAAAGTTCTGTCCGATCAATTCAATTCAACTTCAATTATTCGAATTTTTTTGTACCACTAGACTAGGTATTCATCAATGCCTGTCTTTACCACGACGAATTTTTTTTTGTGGTTTTCGATTGGTGAGAACTGATTGATTGCAGCTGCTAGTAAATTACAGTCTTTAAAATCCCTCAAAAAATCCCAGTGTGTGCCACTTTTGGCTTGGCCTACGATCAGAGTGACGACTGTTTTTTTCGGCCGAGAGGATTACATTAGAAGTTAAATAGAGAATGTCCTCATAAATGCGAAGAAATCAAGTTGGATGTAGAAGGGATATCATTCATCATGGTTTTCGAATTTCAAATGAAGTGGCTTCATCCCCTCCAATACGAGTACAATCCATTTAAAAACCCCCTCACCACCTTGATATGGACAAAAGGATAACATCACAGAAGGTTAGGCAATGCCCGTCACCATAGTGGGAAAAGAGGTAGCAATCAACAATCAGCAAGATTTCCCACCATTACACCAAATACTCGGTGGGCGTTGTTTCTAGGCAACGATAGAAGGCAACCCCATTAACCTAAAACGTCCTACAGCAGACCAATCACCTCCTTAGCTGAAAGAACAAAAATAGATTAAAGAAACGTAAGCAAAGCAGAAATGCCTTGTGGAAGCTTTATGCTCCCTAGAGGGGTACTGGAAAGAAATAGAACGGAACTAAGCAATGCTTCTGAATTTAGTCTGAATTTTTCGATCGGATGCCATCATCTACGTTTCAGCGTTGAGGCACATTTCTGGAATGAATGGCTAAGTCAACAAACTGTCGTGTGTGGTACGATACCAATCCCAAGATTGTCCATTCCATTTCGAAAAAGGCACTGTTTAGTGTCGATTTAAATCGGCCAGCGACTTCGGTGCATATTTCTTTGAGAACGACGTAGGCCAGGCCTTAACTGTCGTCTATAAGCACTATAGGCCGATGATTACCAACTTCTTTTGGACTGAATTAGATGATAAACACATCAGCGATATGTGTTTTCAACAGGATGGCTTTGGATATTCTGCACGAGCATTTAAAGGCATGGTAGTCCGACGTACAGATAATGTAACGTAAGATAATGTCCCAGGCGAATGTTAAAAATCTATGTTGCGCCATAATTGCTTCATTTATTTGTTCTATATATCTTATTTATAAATACTTTGTAATTACCTTAAATATTAGTTAAATGATTATAATAATTCAATTGAATAGTTTAAATTGAATTATATTATACTTATAAAAAATAATATATATAATAATTAATGAAATGACAATAATAATGAATTAGGTAAAAAACACAAATTAGTACCACCCTAATATTAAGTAGATGTAAGGTCAAGGACTACATAGCAATAAATAATTAGAATAAGCAACGGAGTTGCTGAATTAAATTGAAGTACACAGTTAGAATTAAGTATATGGAATATGTTAGAATTAAGTGAAAAGTAAAGAAATAAAATCACTTGAATAATATAATCATACTGGTTCGGTCTTTTTATTTCGGTTAAAGTTTGGTCTTCGCGGTCATTGTTTTTAAGTGTCCAACAATAAATAATTAAATTATAATTTGTTTAATTAAATTAATTCCTTAAAAAACATTAAGGATTAACAATCTATAAAACCACAGCGGTCCCCCAGTCTAATTTATGCGCCAGAATCATGGAAAATTAGAGACTTCGGATGCGTTCAACCAGAAAAGCCGTGACAGACATTCGAACGATGTTATATTTCACACATAATGACGTCAATACACAAATACATACATAATTGGTCATTACAAACCGTTAGTCAGGATCACGACCTAGCTTCTAGCTTATGTTGTGTGTTAATTTTTTATACATGAGTTAAGGGACCTGCCGTTTAAAGTCGATTCCGAATTACAGACTTTTGAAAAGCGTTTCTTTGGCAATTTTTTTTTAAGATCGTAGGATACGGACTAGTACTCATAAATGTAATCTTTAAATGGTTTGATGTGGTTAGTGGTCGCTATCTAATTCTATCTCATGCTGCATTCAAGAAGATTCGATCTTCTAAAAAGTTGCATACTCTTTGTGATCTGGTACCTAAATTGTACTTTCCTTTGCACGTTTAATTCACATTGAAATTTTAAATAAAAAAACCATTGAACCATTCGGATCCCCAAGTGGTTTGCATTGTAATTGTATTCTATTAATTTAAAAAGGTCTCTTTAAATTAATACTGCAGACCGGCTATCCACATTGCCTAGTAACCAGCTATGCCTTCTATCCTATGCCACAAGTATTTAATTCATGCATGCATTCATTCATTTTTTCATTCATTTATTCAATCATTGCTTTGTTCAAATTTTGTTGCATTTCTATTGTAAATCATACAAAAGATTGTAAAAGATATCACAGACATTTCATTGTTGTTGTTGTTGTTGTTTTTCATTTCTGTCTGTTGCATATACTGTCTGCTAAATATGCAACATGTTTTAAGTGGGCAATAGATTTTAAAAGGCATACAAAGAAAGATTAAAAAAAATTATTTTTTTTATAATAATTTGCAGACACTGTGGCTGGTGGACGGTGAATGTTCTGGCAAAAGTGACACAGTTTTTCATTGTTTTTATCTTCTTTGATTTTTACTGTTCTTTTTTTTGCTCTACAGCCAGTTTGTTACTGATACTGTTTGCAGTAAAAACATACAAATCTGTAGAAAGAGAACAAAGGCATGTGAAATTGTGATAAAACAGTGATCTTCTGTTAACCTTTTGTTTTGCAACTGGAGTTCAAAGGAATGATTCTAATTGTACACATAAAAAAGTTTCTTTTCACGAGTTTTCTGCTATGAGCGGTTTAAAAAGCCGTTGAAAGCGTTATGGTCCCAAGAGTTAAACTTGAGAAATTTTCTTTAAAAATAGGAATTTAAGTTTGGCTTTGAAATACCTCAACTTGAAGTCTACTTTATTAAACTTTAAGCCTGGTTACACAGCCCATTTCTTTTGTTCTTTTTTTTTGGCGTTTCGCCCAAGGCAAATGTCTAGCTTTTTTCCAGTTTCCCATAAGAATAATCAATTTTTGGATTTTTGTTTTGTTTTTTCGGTTTTATCTGCATAAACTCCTCCCCCTCCGAATATTCATTAAACATCCCACTGCTTAAGTCATGTGTTTTTTTTCCTTTCCTACTGCTATGATGATAATATCGTCTGTACAACGCCTCCAAAATATTGTTGCATGAATGAATGAATGAATTTGGTTTGTTGCCTCAAAACCTAAAATCAATTGTTTCTTCCACTAACCGACTTAAGGCAGACAAACATTGTTTTTCGTTTGTTCTGCTGTCTAGAAAATTTCTTCGGCTTTTTCAGTTTTCTTCAAAAGAAAAAAAAAAAAAGGAGGAAAGAATGAAAAAGAGATTACGATTGCTGTTTCTGTTTACGTTTTTAAGTTTGTTTGGGTATTAAAAGGGCTTCCGCTTGTAGATTGAAATGCTTTTAGCCATTTAATGTGAATTTCTTATTAACTTGACACAGTAACCCAAAATTCAATTTTCTTTTCAATAGTTTTTTTCTGTTTTGCTTCGTTGCTTTTTAGACTGTTTTAAAACAAAATCAGTTGCCGTTTTTAAATTATGATGGGAATGGTATTTTCCTCTTTAAGTAGCAGCAATTGCAATAAAAGCCATTAAGAGATGCATTCTGCATGAAAGAAATGTAAGGAATTTGGAAATACATACTATTTAGTTTTAATGATTTCAAACTCCATTTCAGATAAATTTCAGATTTATTGATAAAAATTTATTCATTTCATTTGGAAGTTAAAAAAAATTTTTTTGGAAATCAATCAAGCTAAGTCTTCCTAGAAGAATTCCAAAAAAGTTACTCTCTTGGAATATGAACAAAATCTTCACGGTGTAATGATATATTTTTTCCAGTTTGTCTATGGATTGCAATGGTAAGCAATCCAATTTGATCGAAAAATTTATGTCAATCCTGAAATATACTCCACAACGCAATTAGTCTGTTTGTATAGAAAGACAGTAATTAGACCAGTTCCCTCAGTCACTGTAGTCTAGTACGTGGTATGTTGGCTTATGGATGGGTTGGTATTGGGTAGGAAGCAACTTTTCGGCTGTACAATTATCTGCGATATCCCTGTGGCCAAGAACCTATCAGAAACAAGTGGCTGTAGGTAAGAATGTAATTTCAAACGACTAGTTGGCTAGTTCAGTACACGATGGGCGAAGTAGTAAAGTGTGCAGGCTTATTAGACTTGAGGTCACGGTTCAAAACCCAGGTCAGACATATGCGAAAATATGAAAAATATGAAAAAATATTTCTTCGCCGACTTCCTCTCAGCAGATTTCTGGCAAAAAATCTGGATGTAAATAAATTTGCCATGAAAAGCTTCTCAAACATCTGTCGTTCGGAGTCAACTTTAAACTGTAGATTCCGCCATTCATTCATGTCTAAAATTAACACACACAAACATAAGTGGCGTGAGAAGCTACATCTTAATTCTGATCCTTAGAGGACGTGTACTTGTCAACTGTGACAAGTACAGTACCCGGAGGTTGAATTGACCCATTGTACAACGTCCTAGCTTCTCACACCACTCGTGTTGTGTGCGTTAATTTTATACATGAGGGGCGGGACCTACAGTTTAAAGTCGACTCCGAACGACAGATTTTTGAGAAGCTTTTCATTGCAATTTTTACTCCCAGAGTTTTTGCCAGAAATCTGCTGAGAGGAAGTCGCCGAAGAAATATTTTTCATATTTTCGTTTTGATGTCTGGCCTGGGATTTGAACTCGGGAATTTCGTCTAATAAGCCAACACACTACCTACTAGACTACGGCGACTTCTGACTGAAGGGTTGGTATGACCAATTATGTATGTATGTGATGCATGTATGTATGTAATCAGTCTGAATTTCCTCAGTTACCCATCAGACAGATCGTGGCATAACAGTAGAGGTTATGAAACATTTTCTACTCATCTACAGTACAAACTTAAATTCTTTTCGATTAACGTTCGTCTATCACTTTTCATGATGCTGGTCGATGCCGATAAACACTAAAATGACGTTTTGCTGTGCACTCATATCATCCTCTTTAAGCTCGACAAACGTGGCACCTACAAGCCTGGGACATACTTGAATTAGGCAAAACTCTAGTTCCTGTATCCTTATGAACAAAAGCAAAATAAACTAACACATCTCAGAAACGTATCCTCTCTCACTAATGTAACCAGCACAAGTGCTAGTTTCATATTCAACCAGTCTGACGGCTAAGTTGTCAGCCTTTCTCTTAATCTCTCACATAATTTTAATTACAACCATCACATAGTCTATTCGGTGAATGTGATGCAGGTTTTTCTAAATATTTCATTTGTGGCTTTATATAATCAAACTACGCATTCTTTTGTAGTAGTCTTTCAAGCCAAAGGAATGCAAATGAGTCCAAGATAACGATTCTGAATGGCTAATAATCAAGGACCCTGTTCAAGAGGATTAAATATGGATTCTGAAGCCTAATTTAACTTCCACTGGAAGAATGAAAATCAGTTGCAAAAACAGAAAACATTTGACTTCATTGTGTTTCAAAAGTCACCATTAACGGTTAAGTGCTCGACGTTCCACTCTGTTAATCTCAGGGTTCTGTTCATCATGCTTAACTGCTTGCTTAAGAGTTTTCACGATACTCTTGATCATAACACTAGCTGGCCCAAGAGGAATCATTGTCGAATACCTATTTTACAGTAGTTGGGGCTTTGAGAGTCGTGCATAGCCCCACAGGTTGTTTGAAAATATTGCTATCTTTAATAGTTCCACTCCAAGTGATTTAATTCTTTAATTTAAGATTAAGTTTATTTGGTCAATAATCCTGACTGAAGGGTTGTAATGACCAATTATGTATGTTATTTGGTGTTCTCCCTAACGTAAATTCTCTGTTTAAATTTTTTTTATGAATTTTAAATTCTAAATCTATCAACCTTACGTTGTTTAATATTCTCATTTAAATTAAGAAAATATTTTTCTTTTCTAAACCAATTTGTTTGTCTGTTTATTTGCTACTTTCCCTTTATCTTTATTAAGCCTTAGACAGATACATACACAGTCACTGGTAACAATATTTCCTAGCAGCCATTTACTGTCATAAGGTCTAATCCCTTTATGGCCAGAGCAAGTAGAAAATGAAAACAATGCAGAGCATAAGGGGGTAGACAGCACAACTAAACTCAAGTGAACTGAAAATGTAGTCAAGTGTGAAAAATGCCATTTAAGACTTAATTTTTCCTGTTTTTTCTGTTTTTTTTTTTGTTCTCTTTTCTATTTTTTATTGTAGTTGTTATGGAATGACTCCATTTTGCATGAAAGGAAAGATAAATTTTTTACTACAAAACACCCAAAGATTAAAGACAAACAACTGTGGTGGAGGAAAGAAGGGATGGGAATTGACAAACAGGCAAATAGACAAACCATTAGACAGATAGTCTGAGTGGCAATGCAAACGATTATGAGTTGTTTTCATATGGCAACAACAGTATTGCTTAACTGTAAATGCATTTGCCTGTTCGTACTTGCCCTGTACGACGAGTACATACTTCAGGCATATGACACTGCAAACCCATTAGCTCTAGCATGCAAGACTGTTAATCAAGCATGCATGAAGTAATTTAAATTTCATTTTATTTAAATCATCAGAATGACTCAACTAACTCTGGGTATTCAAAAGTTGTGTTTCAATAGTTTTTTTTAGTTTTTTTTTTAGATTTCAAAAGCAAATTATGAAGAAAAAGAACAAAAACAAAACGAAATAAGAAAATATTGTCACTTGCAGGTGATAGGAAAAGTAAAACATTTATTTTCATTTTATTACCCAAGGGATACGGCCAGTGTGTTTTACGTCTTTTATATTAAATTTAAAATATAGGTTGTAAAAATTTCCATGAATGCAACTTTAATTGAAATTTGTATATGTTTTTATTGAGTGCATGATGTCACTCTTTATACGTGTGTTTAAATTTTATTTACAACCGAGAATCCATTACGAAAAAGTTTTTATACTCCTGAAATTTCAGACCATAAAAATTGTGAAAGTAATGTATGTCCTTATTGACCATGACTTAATTAGGAATAAGGTATGCTTCGGAGCATAGCTTTATGTTAAAAATTTTAAGCTCTTATGCTTCATAAATCCTTGGATTTATGGCAAAAATGAAGAAAAGAAGGAAAAGATATCAGGGCATTTTTAATACGTCTTGGGCAGGCTGCCTAAAATTTTTTTAAAAAATTTGTAGTTCTTCAATTTCTCCAGTCGGTTGCCATGCATAGATTTCTGCCCTTCTTTTTTTTGGCGCAGTTATTTGATTCGCCAATCGTTGTCTTCGAAGAATTTATGAGAATTTCTTACACACGATACCTCATAAAACTTATGGATCAGTTACAAATACTATCGTTCGTAGACGAAAGTTTTTGTTAAGCAGATGGTTCACAAAAATCACACGAGAAAATATGTTTTAAATGATGCTTTAAAACACAGTATCGGATATTTGTTGACTTTAGGTCGAAAAAATAGAATGGAATGTGATGGTAAAATGCAATCTCCTATTGCTCGCTGATAACTCGCACAAAAAATGTTTGCTTGAAACGGAAGCAAGAAAAATATAAAAACAGAAATCCACGGTCATATAAGGCGCGTCTTAACTCATTCTCCGGGTCGAAAAGAACCATCACCCAGCTTCAGACATTGATTTTCAGGCTGTCTCTTGCGATGCGGTCACCGAATTGTGTTTTTGGGAACAAGAAGTCAAAATCAAAGCTTTTCAAAAAACCTATGTTCTAAAACCAGACGTGGACTTTCCAACAAAAGTCAGCGTCAGTTTTATATCATCAGCAATTTTTCAGTATTTATCTTCTCTGAATAAATGATATCAACCCCTCAGTCAGGATTACAACCTAGCTTCTCATACCGCCCATGTTGTGAGTGTTAATTTTATCCATGAGCGCCGAGATCTACAGATTTTACGAACGACAGATTTTTGAGAAACTTTTCATCCCAATTTTACTTACTGTCAGAGTTTTTGCCAGCTATCTGCTGAGAGGAAGTCGCCGAAGAAATATTTTTTCATATTTTGTTCTGCTGGAGATGTCTGACCTGGGGATTGAATCGTGGCCTCACGCCTAATAAGTCAACACACTACCTACTAGACTGCGGCAACTTCGAATAAATAAAATCTGGGTAACCTAATTTGAGCTCGCTGAACTACAAGTGTGGACAGTTTTAGAGGACATGGTTTGTTTCAAAAATAGCCCAACATTGATTCTCTTAAGAAAGCCTTAATTCGGTCTTGCTTTGCATTTGAGCAATCTTTAGGTTCACATACATATATCCTACACAATATTTATTTGGACCCAAGTGAGAATATTTGATTCATAGCATATCGAACCTAACCGCTATGAAAAAAAGAAGAATACGTATTATTTTTGTTAAAATAAGCTTTTTTGTTGGTCTTAACTTCTATTTTACTGGCTATTAAACTGTACAGATTAGGCAATTATTATACAATTGAAAATAGGAAATATTTGCGAGAATTATAAACCAAAGGTGACAATTTTAATTGCAAGAACGTGTGGTTTTAACAAAATATTTTAAAGCAACTAATTTAAAGCCATTATTTTCCAAATCAAACAAATCTTTTTAAAAAAACAAAAAAATCGTTTTGTAATTTTATGAACTCAAGGAGTGGAGTAATAAATAAAAACAAAATGAAATAAAAATTATTACATTTCAACTGGTTGATTTTGTTGTCAGCCGCAGCACGACACTGATTTCTTTTTAATAATTTATCTGTTACAGTCATGAGCGTATTTTATTTGTAATTCTATTGCGGTTTTGTTTTTGTCATAATGACATCAAGATTTTTATCTTTTTTTTTTTTCTTCATTAATTTATTTATTATGTTACGTAATTGCAGAATTAAAGACACATGATTAAATGTTCGAAACAAAAATTTTCTTGTTTTAAATTTGCTTTCGTTTCTTAAAGGAGTTTCGAATTTAAATTGTTGCGTGCACCAATGTTTCTTGTTTAGAAATAAATTTTAATAAAAAACAAAAGAAATAAATTTATGAATAAAGTCGTTGCAAGTCGTTGCTTATTAATCAGATAAAAAATAATCAGAAAATGATTTAAACAGTTCAGTATTGTTTTACAAGCGATTCCATTAAATCGATACAGATTGTTACAGTAAACCAAACTATTGTAGAGGCAAGCAATTGGGTGTTTTAAATGTCTTCGGTTGTCTTTATAAATGAAATGAGAAAAAAATCAACATAGAAAATGAATTAAAAGATAAATGATAAACTGAATATGAAATATGTCTCAAATAGATTTGAGACACACTTCTTTGAAAACAAATTTAAGGCTGTGAGTTGTAACCCATTAGAGAGAGAAAGGCTAAGATTTTGTCCGAGAAAATGTGAACCATAAAATTAATTAATCACTAGACAGTGTAGACGAAATAAATCTCTCCGAGTAGTCTACGATCAAATAAATGCGTGTTATCATCGATTCTGAACTTTAATGAAAGGGTGTGCAAAACTTATTTGCCATTCTCTGCCTGTAAACAGGCCACTGAAAAAATTTAGGACTAAAAACTTTTCTTGGCAATACAGGGCCTTAGATGAATCCATAATGCCTTTCGGTCCACTCGTACGTGGGAAACAGCTACAAGACAATGTAACTGGAAAATTTTAGGTAACGTGAGAATTTTTACGATTTGCTTGTCTTCCTACTGAACTTCTTATTGAGCAGCAAGCAACCAGGTCGAATTCGCCGAACTGCTGGTCTAAGCAGTTCCGAAGACATAGCTCATTGCTTACTCCTCTATACATATTGTTTATATCATTGCTTAGGACTACCTACACAGGTGCTTAAACACTGTTGTCCCTACTAGAGTACTACTAGAGTAGAAGTAGAGTACTACTAGAGTACAAGTAGAGTAGAGATGAGCGATCCAGTGATTTTTGAAGAACGTTGTTCTCAGTGAACGTGATTTGTTAATCACTGTTCTTTAAAACAGTGATTGTAATCACAGTATTCCAATAATGACAATAGCGTATTTTATTAAGTCGTAAGAAGGAGACAACTAGATACATACTACGAAAAGACTACTAAACAAAATCAAAGTGGTGTCATCAATGTTATTATTTTTAATGTAATTTTTTTTTATACGAAGTTTGACAATTAAGTTTCACAGAAAGTTCATGTATAAAAGACAAAAGTAAATAATCTAATAGTAATTCTGCCTCGCAATAAAATGAAATAAATTTGGGTATGTAACAATTTTGAAAGAACGACATTATTAGTAATCACTGTAGTTACCAGTGAATTATCAATCACCGTGATTAAATCACAGTTTTGAAAATATCTCTCATCTCTAAAGTAGAGTACTACTAAACTACTACTAGAGTACACCTAGATGACAACTATAGTACTACTAGACCACTTCTGGAATACTACTAAACTGCTATTTCGACTACTATTAGACTATCACTAGACTACTACTAGACTACTATTAAATTATCAATACACTACTACTAGATTACTAGAACGCGAAATCAGATCCCCCACCTAGTTCACTAACTACATATTCCAATGGCTTTAAGTTGTATCGAAAAAAAGTTGTCGTGTTTATATGGAGGACTAGGGTATCGGACACTCATACCGAGCCAATGCTTCAGGTAGAAGTCAGCTTTGGCATCCTAGTCACTGAAAAATAATGAATTTTTCCAAGTGCGTCATTGAAACCTGTATACTAGCTTGAAAAAAATAGGGGACGTAATGAATATCAACCACGTTTTTAATAAATTACACGGTGCGACAGTGAAAATACAAAATATTTTTGAGATCTACTCAACAAAACTCACAACCTACACTATGTCATTAGCCGGGTGTATTTAATTTTTTTTATTTTGTCGCATAGTGTTATTACAGGTAATTAAAAATTAATATTTAACCCATCAAGCGAGGAAAATAAATGGGATCAAAAAAAAATTTAGAAAACAGGATTAACGGCAAACAAATCGGCATAAGTTAAGTTCCATCACGATTATATCGGGCCATATACATTTTTATGCACCAAAAAATGTCCATCGTCGTATAGAACAGCCTTTCCATCATTCGGCAAAAGCAAAACTCTTCTGACGGTAAAGTCTTGTTGGTAAATTCGACCGGAGTGCCCCGGAGATTTACTTGGCCTAGATTTTCGTAAATAAACGTCTGAAGTTGTACAGCGAAGGAATTAGGAAGCTTTTTTAAAAATTTTAAAAGATTTTTAGGGAAAAAGAATTGTTATCTTCCTGAATTTAAATCTGTGCTAAAGTTAAAAAAAATATATTTTTTTTTACTTTTTCATTCATTAACAACAGAAAACAACTCATAATTTTCAATACGAACAATAGTATAGGAAAACAGAACTTCAAACCATTCTATGATTTTCAAGTATTTTACTTTTTCATTATTACTTCTATTGTTATTGTTATTTTTTATTGTAGTTTTAATAATAATATTTTATTAGTTTATATTTTAAAGTGGTTGCTTTTAATTAATTAAAAACAAAAATAAAAATAAAGTGAAATTGACGTTGGACAGCTACTACTAAGCGAATTGACCAGACACATTGAAAAAAAAAAAAAAAAAAAAAAATCATCTTGAGTTGTGTGCTTAACAACAACAATGATTGTTGAAAAATGCAATGAACTTTGGAAAAAATGAAAACAAAATACGCTGCTAGAATTTATAATATTTGTAGGCAATTTCTATTTAAAAAACTTTAAATTAAAAAAAAAAAAAAAGAAATTCTTCATGTGTATTTACCTTTAGTTGTGTAGAGTTTTTCAATTAATTTTCTGAAAATAAATAGAAAAACAAATTACAATTAAATAAGTATTAAAACTCAATTAAAATGTTAAAACAATAAATGAACTTTGGATAAAAAAAAAATATTAATTAATGTAAATTTTTATCAGAAGCCAATCGCCTACAATCCATTAATAGATTGTTTGAATATCTATTAGGTGTTGATTTGTAACACCTTAAACATAGTCTCTTTCTCCTCCTTAGATTCATAGTTCCTGCAGAACCTATCTGAGGACAGCATTATACAATTCCATTGTCATGCCTTCCAATAGAGCAGTGCCCTGCAAGAACTGCAATAGTGTGACGGATAGGCATGCAACTATTGACACAGCACAATATCAGTTCAGCCTCGTAATACTACATGTACCCTGCTGTCGCCAATGATATAAAATGACCGGAAAATATCCAGTTTAACTCTAAAACATGTCGAGAGCTTTTAGTCCTGTACAAGCCACGGCTAGTCCATCGCCCATTATATATATTATATATTCCCCAAAACAGTTTTCGTAACGATCGGGTAAGCTTTGTGACCGGAGATATAGCCGACGAAAAAAACTTTTGTATATAGTGCACAATTCGATGAAATTTCAGAAGGCGGGGCTTTTGGATCTAGTGGGCTGGATGGCTATTATATCAAGGATTCCAAAACAGTTGTCGTTACAGCATGATAACCCTAGAGACCGAAAATATAGCTGGCGAAGCTATTTGTTTTCTTCAAATGAGCAAAAAAAGTGCCCTATTTACAATATCGGGCTAAATCGGACAAAACAAGGACTTGTTTGAGGGAAATGAAGCTAGTGGGCTGGATAACAATGGTGTCAAGGATTCCAATACAGGTTTCCTTAATTTATAGGAAACGAAGGTAATTGTTTTCCCCAAATGAGGAAAGTAAGATTTATGTCTCAGGAATTTTGACACCCTACATTTGGTACTTAATCTAGTTGGTACTAGGTGCTATTATACAGTTCATTAAACAGTTCGCAGTACAAATGAGCGTTTATAAAGTCTCTCTGAAGGCTTTAATGGTAATTTCAACACACTTAGATGCAGTGTTGGAATCATATGCTCATACCTAAGCAAATGATTTATGAAACCCTGTATAAGATACTATACTTTTTCTAGGAACAATAAAATTTCTAGGCACCATTAATTGTCAATAATTTTAATCTTATTACATAGGTTAACCATACATTGTGCTCAGACAGAATTATACCACTAGTATTCGTATTTCCAAGTGCTTGTCTCGTAGATCCAATAGCCTTGGAAAAAGGTGGATAAGAAAAACATCTTGGAAATTTCCCATCAATTTAAATACCATATTCTCCTTAGCTTTTCTCACAAAATATTTAATTATTAGAAATTGAAATTGTTCAGTTATAACCTTTTTAAGAGCGTTGGTGGTGTAGAAATATTTAAAAACCACAATATTTGTCCAAGCGACATACTTCACCCATACTGCATTTGCTGATTTTAATCTTTTAATTCCAGTAGTTATTGTTTTATCACATAAACTGACACTATTTAATCCGTATACCACAACTATAGCCGGCTATACTTAAGTAAAGCCACACATAATCTATTTACTTTTTAATATGATTACACACAACGTATGATTAATTTAAAATTCATAGAAGCCTGTGGGACGTATTCTTACTTTGTATTGCACATCGTAATATTGAATTAAATATTAATCATACGCCTTGGGTTATTTTTTTTTAGTATTCTTTTCAAGCCGTCAAAATAATTGGAAAAAAGAAGAAAAACGAATAAAACTATTTGCATATTCAATGCTAAAGGTGATCAAGGTAAACGCCTACTGCTTTTTCCAGTTCATATCACATCAATCATATAACGCCTTGTTATTTAATACTGGCAATTAAATTTAAATGGTTTTTATAAGTTCTTTTATTTTATTTTATTTTTTATTTTTATAATATAATTCTAATCCTTTTTTTTTTTCTAATTTTCAAATTTCTGGTTGCATTCTGGTTTTTATTCATATTTTATTATCTTTTTAACGTTGCTCCATGGAGCCAGTAATGGCTTATTTTATTATGAATTCATTCATAATATCCGTTTCGCATTGTGTATGGCATTGTAAACTAAACGGAGAGTTATTCATTAAGGTTTTCAATTCTGTTTCTCTTTTTAGATTGTTTTTCTTCGTATTTTTTAATTGAATTTGTAATTAATTTTAGTTGGAAAGTTAAAATGAGCTTAAGGGAACAATTACCAAGTCATGAGGAAAGTTTGTTTCTATATAGAAAAAAAAAAAAAAACGCCGTAAAACAGGAAAATTGGAATTGTAAAAAAGCATAGAAAATAAGGGAAAAAGTTTTAGTTTTTCTTACCAAAGATCATTGTTTTCTTTTCTTTTTTCTTTCCTTCTTTGTATGACTTTTTAAACATTATTTTCCTGGATTCTTATAACTCATCTATGACTACCACTACTCGTTAACTGGTTGGTTAGTTGGTTGACTTGCCTTGGTCAGTGCAAGCAGAAAATTAAGAAAAATGAAGGAAAAAGTAAAAGAAAAAAACTAAAGGGAATATTTAATTAAATAATAAAACCGTATTAAAATAATAATACAATGAAAAACTTTTTATGTTTTAGCAAAAAAAAAATCGCATAAATATTGAAACCAAATCATTCAATTTAATTTTCAAGGCTGGCACTACAACGACTTTAATGAATGCATGAATTCATCAAAAGTTTAATTAAGAATCGTTATCATAATTTTAGGCATGTAAAATTGGGTTTTCGTGAAGTATTGATATTCAAAGCAATTCAATTTAATTTTTTTAAATAAATCTGAACGCTCTTAGGCGGTTAATAATAATAAATAATTTTAATAGTTACAAATATTCAATTCAGATAGAACAAATCTTATTTACTTATATTTTCCAACTCAGTTAGCTTGTCAAGAACTTTTTTGTTTTAAGTTCTCAAATCCCATGTTTTGAATTGTTCAAACTTTTTACAAAAAGTTGGACTACTTAAAGCACAATTTCTATAAATTTTAACAGAAACCTCTAACCAAAATGCTTATGCTAAATAAGAAAATCTAATGACGTACATTCATATGTCGTTGTTCTAAAAATGTAATGAAAAATCAACGCGATCTTAGGAAATACACGGCGCTACAAACACAATCTGCTTCATAGCACATACATTGTATATACTGGGCGGTCTTTTCGGTACTTTGTTGAACGAATACACCAGAAAAAAAGAGCTGCTTTGTAGCGTGCTACATCATTGCCTCGCTTTATAGCGCACGTAAGCCACAGAGAACAATAATTTTAAAGGCCACACAGAACGTATACGTAATATTATTAAAAAATATTAAACATTATATCAGTAACTGGAGGGTTAAAACTGACAAGAAATATTGACTACGCTTTACGCATACTGCTCGAAATGTCAGCTACAATCCTATTAACTGGAATCCTCAAGTTAACAGGTGAGGACATCTCGCCCACACGTGGCACAAGCAAACAATTATAGAGGAAGTAGTGGATTGAAAAACCAAGCTAGTAATCAAATCAAATTGAAACATTCTGTGGGGTCTCTGCCTTGCTGCTAGGAGAAGCACAGGCGATTAATCATAAATTCGGATAATTTTGGTGATGAAAGTGCATTACGTTCTGGAAGACCAATTGTCGAAAATGTTGATTAAATAATGAAAATCATTGAATCTGACCATCACGAAAGAATTGTTTCAATTACCTAAAGGCTTGAAATCATTTTGTGATTAAAAATTCCGAAATAAGTAATAAATTTCTGATTCGTGCTGAATATAAAATCGACGCATTTCTAAAGCAAACAGTGAGTGATAATGAAAAGTGTTTCGCTTATTTAAGCAGAGGCGGCGTAAAGAATGTTTATGATGGAATCAACTGCCAAAAAATCTGAAGTATTTCTCTCCGCTTCGTTGGTTTCACTTAAACTATCTACAATACTATTTTCTAGTACTGGAGATGTTGAAGTCACTTAGCGAAGTTTCTCACCACTACCCACAGTACAACAATAGATAGTAATCATTGATAGATGGACCTGCTATCAGCATGCTAACTGTTACTGTAGAATAAATAGCAGCATAGCTGTAAGAGCTCGAAACAACGCAAAGAAAGCAATAAAAAGATTCTTAAATAAAGAAAAAGCTTCGGAAAATAAATTGTGCTTCCACAGTAGAGCCAATAGAAACGAAGTTTACTATTGAAGAGATGTAATGAATTTGTGCTTATAAAAGGCAAAACATTGTCAAGCAAATCTGTATTCATTTAAAATAACTGGGATGGTGCTAAAACTATCAACTAAAATCCTAAATTTTAAACAATAGTAGCAGAGTTTTTTAAATAATTTCTTAAACAATTGATTACGAAAAACAATAAAGAAATAAAAGCATTTTAATTTATTTTTTCAAATAAAAGCGTCTAAATTGCATTCGGAAATCTTAATAATATGGAAGTCAAACTCCTTAAGTAGGGAAAATATAAGACAATAATAAATACAACGGAATAAATAAAATGAAAAATAATTTCAAATTTTAAACAAAACAGTAAAAAATGCTGCATAAATATGATATTTATCATGAGCTCTTCATATGCTCTGTTTATTTAGAATATTATTATTTTTATATTATTCTATTCTAAAATAATAAAATTAAAAAGGAAAAATAAATGTTGTATTATTCTCTTTGTCCTGAACTCATTCTTATTATAAAAGATCGTAAATATTTTATTCCGGTTTGCTTTTCTCATTTCTCATCAGGACAACTAGTAGTTTTTGTATAGGTTTTTATAAGTTTTTAAGCATCCTTTTATTTCTTAAATTCATTGCAATTTCTCCTATATTATATGCACTACAATAGTAAAAACAACATAAAAACAGAAAACTAAATTTCAAATGAGCACTAAAACTAAGCATTAAAGAGAAAAAGAAACTCTCTAAACAAGAGCCCATAAAGCAGAAAACACGTACAAATGTAACACCAGCTTTACTGAGTTTCCTTTTCTTTTTTGCAATTTTTTCTGGAGACAACCACTTGACATGGAAATCATTATGATTTTCAATGATGTTAAGTTAACGTCAGGTTTCCCGTTTTAATATTAAAAAACAAGGAAAATATTATAAAAATCTAAGCGAAAGAGAAAAAATATGAAAATTCCTTTCCCTACATTTTCCATTGCTTTTCAATAAAATCTCCCAAAAAACTTTTTTTGTGTAAATAAAACTGAAAAAGTTGCCATATTGTATGCTTGAAAACTTTTTGTAATATTACAGCAATAAAAACAACACTGAAAAACAAAAACAGAAAATAACAATAAAAACCTGTCTTGAATATGAAATTTTATTTGAAAAAAAAAAAAAAAGGAAAAAAGCCAGGAAAAAGCATTTTTTTTACCTCAAAAATAACAAGTCATTGTTAAGCACACATTTTGTTTTCAAAGAGGATTGTTTCCCCTTTTTTTCTCTTTTGGCCGTGTAGGGGATTGAATGTTTAAATTAAATTTTGAAACCCAAATTTCTTTGGCTGTTTAATATTCTGCCATACATCTTTCTCAAATTATGATTGAATGATTCACACAATTTTAATTGGTTTTATGCCAGAGTGAACTGTGAGTAATAATTTGCAGGATATTGGTTTTCTACTCTAGGAAATTGTATAATTTTGGGTACCAAATAAATTACAAAATGGAGAAAAGTTGTGTATTTTGCTTAGGTCACGAAATGCATGATTGAACAACGCAGGGGTATATGCATTAATTTTTAATTTTGCATGAAAGTACCATGGAAAGGTAAAAAAGTCGTCTTTTTAAACCTTACATATGGGTAGTTAGGGCAAGTGGCAACTCTGAAATTTGACAGCTGTCACATGTGGTTATTCCGATTATTAAAAATAAATCGCTTTGCGAAAGAACAATGCATTTTAATGTGAAAACTTATTACAAAAATATGCTGAAAATATATGCTGAGTCCGCTCACTAACTGCGTCCACCTAATTTGTCCATTGTACCATTCAAAGATTGATTAAAAAAAAAATTAAGGAATTAGGTCGCTGATAGACAGTAAAATGTCTGTGCATCAAGGTTCTGATCGGGCTCTTTAATGCATTGCTACTGTAAACGGAAGTGTGACAGACAAACTGAAGTGATCAATTTGGCATCATTCCCAACATATGGGATTTCAAATTTCGCAAAACACAGTGAATGTTGGCAAAAGACCTTCACCTTCATGCGTATAAAATTGAACTTACTCAAGGGCTCATACCAGTAGGCCAGGGAAACTGCCGGTCAATAGGTAATAAAGCAAAGTGAAGTCAATGCCGCCGTAGTCTAGTAGGTAGTGTGTTGGCCTATTAGACGTCAGACATCTTCAACAAAACGAAGTATGAAAAAATATTTCTCCGGCGACTTCCTCTCAGCAGATTTCTGGCAAAAACTCTGATAGTAAATAAAATTGCCATCAAAAAATCTGTCGTTCGGAATTGATTTTAAACTCTAGGTTCCACCACTCATGTATAAAATTTACACACACGATATAAGTGTAATCCTGATTGAAAGGTTGTAATGACCAATTATGAACATAAGTATGTATGTTTGTAATCTAAGGAGGAAAGTGCTACCAATGTTGTCTGTGTTATTTTTTATTCATGTGTGGTTCAACAGATTTGCGAAGCATTTTCATGGCATTTAGTTAGATCGTTTGCTAAGAGGTATTTGTAAGGAATATTTTTTTTTGTAATTCCTTAATTCAGGATGTTAGTGTTGAGTTTTGGACTTGGTGCTCATGGTAATAAGTCAATACGGTACTCACTGTTGGGAATACTTTAAATCCGCAGGAAAACACGAGACGACCTTTCCATTTAGACGCCTTATTTCAGAGGGATTTAAAAAACTTACGAGCTAAATATTTACAGTTCTATACAGTTCAGTGTTACCATATAATAATTAAATATAATTCATTGTTGAAACATATAAATATTATGCAATCGTGTTGTCATATATAAAATCCATATTTTCAACACTCATTAGATTAAAGCGAACAGATTAAAGCGTCATGTAAAAATTTTTCATTAGTAAAATTCTCTCCTAAAAAAACCTATAACTTAATTTTTTTCATAGGTAATGTATTCATACGTATATGTAGTACAATTATTAATAACATCAATTTAGAGTATCCGTTCATAATATAGACTTGAGTTACATTTTAACAAATTCAATTCAAATTTTACGGATTATTGTTAACAATTCCCCAGTGTGTTTAATCCCCTAGTTTTTGTAAGACAAAAAATTCTCTTAAAATTGGTCCCACATTTAAGTGTAAGTGTCCATTTTGATATACTCGTGCAATCGCAGACATTATTCCTTAATTTTACTGCCTTTTGACAACCAAATTTACTTCTTTTCTATTCAAGAATTCATAAAAAAAACATGAAAAAATAAATGAAAAATAAATGAAAAAATAAATTCCAAAGTTTCATGTGTTCATGCAACATTTGCAAATTGTTAATGTGCATTTGTAACCATATTTGTTGCACATTTTCATTTTTCTCTCTTCATCATTTACTGTTGTGTGTGTTGCTCTTGTTGCCATTGATTGTTGCATGCATGCATGGTTGCCATAATAGTTTACCATATGTTTTACTTTGCTTTTCATATTTTATTTTTTGTTTGTTGCTGCTCTTGTTGTAGTGTATTCCCTTGATTTCTTATTTAAAGTTTTATATGCCACTGTTTTCTTGTCTGTGTGCGTGCGTATGTGTTTTGGGGTAAGGGTGCACAGTATTTCGTTGTATTTTTATTTAACAACCAAAAATATGTGAAGTAAGAGAACGAAGAAAAAAGGAGAAGAAATTTAAATTTATTAACTTGTTCCTGCCATTGCTGTAGTGGTTGGTTATTGGCTGTAGCTGTTGCTACTGCTACACCGAGTTTGATGAGGGGGAAAAATGGCCAGAGTTGAGCAGGACTGTTGGTGTAGATGTTAATGCCGTCTTTAGTGTTTGATGGTGTAAAACTTTTGCCAACATTTTTCTTTCCTGTGCTCTTTTTTTTTTTTTGTTCTTTTTTATTTCAAAAAGTTTATGGTGTTTTACTCGTGATGTTTGCCGTTACACTCGAGAAAAAAAATAATAGTTGTTTATATTTTGCGGCTCTTAGAAAACGAGCCAGGAAGATTTCCTCTCAAAATATTGTTTAAAAAGTGTTCTTGAATGGCAGAGTTGTCGCAGAAACATAAAATTTTTCCCAAATAAGAGTCAAACAACAAAATAACTATGGAAAGAAAGCTGAAAGCAAAATCTAGCACCCATTCACTCATGCCTGATGAGGAGAATTAAGTTCATTAATCTTCCTATCATATTGAAAATATTTCATGAAACTCCTGTCTTACTAATATTTTTTGTTTGAGTGTAAATCATATAAAATTCTATTGCAGTATATTAAAGCATGTTTTAAAGTGTTTTTCATTACAACTTCATATAAAATGTATAGAGTCGACCGACCAAGTGAAAAACGAAGATGATTGTGGGTAAAATGTAATAAATTATGGCTGGATTAACTCGATAGTTTGCACCCTAGGTAATGTATACATGCCTTAACATACTGCGTGATTTAATAACTTAAATTTTAAACTTTTAATTTGTTTTCAAATATTTTTTTAATATTTTAATATGTACTACAGGTAAAAACAATTTAAAAAAGAGGTTTTCTAGGGATGTATTACATATGTACGTCTCGGTATAGTCTAAAAAAATGTTAAACAATTAAGAAGAAATGTAGTTAATTATTCGAAAACGAAATTGCTGGATATGTTGCTATAATCTCTTGTAAGTGTCAAACAATTTCATCGAAAGTTGTTGATACTAACGACTGGTAAAACATTAGAACAGCCGCAGTCAGAGAAGCCTATCTGACTTCTTGATGCTATAGATAGGAATCTTCAGTGGATAATTAGTACCATGCTTAAGACAATAAAGACCAGAGTTGTAAAATTTTTTACAAAATTTCCCATCAAATTAGGCTTTAAAAATCGCCAGAAATCGCTGAATTAAATTTTTACAAAACCGTCAGAAACCCGTCAAATAAATAGTTTGAAAATTTTAAATTAACGTTAAATAAAATAAAATGTAAATAATTACAATAAAATGTAAATAATTACAAATATTTTTTATTGAATTGTTTTTCAATTATGTTTAATGATTTACAAACAAAATTAGGTATTTTCAAAAATATAGTGCCAGTCTTCTGCATTTTGTTTATAAGCTATCACGGGTTGAAAGTTAAGTTTCCGCCAACATGAACCTCTTAAAGAGGATGCGGTTTTATGTTTTTGGGTTTCTCCGTGATTAATTAAGGCACATCTGCAATACTTGCAAAAACTTTTTGTAGGATCTTTTTCATTTTTTGTTAGCCATCCTTTTAGTTTATAATGGTCCAGCCATTCGTTTCGAAACTTTTGTGGATACTGAAGTGCCATAACATTTAAAGAGAAAATTCAATTTAAATGTACATTTTAAAATTATATTCATATAATTTATGTTGTAACAATTTTATCTTTTTTGTCATGTACTTACTTTTTTGATATATTTTCTTTTTTCTGCCTTCTTATTTTAAACACAACACTTTAAGGGCCATTATTACAACTTGCCGTTAACTAAAGGGAGGATTTTAACGGGGAGATAAATTGTTTTTCATTAATATGAGTACCCAATAAGATAGAAGTGATCGTTAAGCAAAGGGAAGATCTTCCTACCTTTAACATTTAAAGTTCACTTTATGTTTGAACTTGCCATATCATATACTATTTTCGATATGGCAACTTCAAATTTAAACAAAATGAGCATATACAACAAAAAAAAAACGAAGTCCGCTGTTGCCACTGCGTTAAAAAAAAAACTTGTTTAATTGAGCAGTTTTATCGACTTTATTGCTGCGGCACTGCCATATTTTAATTTTATTTTATCCGTAAGTTGTAATAAATGAAATCAGTTAAAGGTAACTTTACAGTTCCCTTTAGCTAAAGGTACCTTTAACTAAACCCAAGTTTAACGGCAAGTTGTAATAAAGGCCCTAAGCTTCATCTTCATTTGAAATAGATTTCAACTTTATGTTTTCAATTTTTGCTTTGTACTTTTTCTACTAACCGTTATTCGACTCTCGCATACAAATACATGGTTGCATTTTTTCTTACTTATATCATATAATTCGACCTTGGAAAAAACGCTAAAGCGCTGTAAAAAACTCCAGATTTCACGCTAACCGCTAAAAAGCATTTTTTCCCGTAATTGGCATTGCAAAAACGTCAAATTGGCAACAATGATAAAGACGAAGCTGAGGGAGTGTAACCAGTATGGATTTCGAAAACCAAGATCGACAAATAAAGCACTTCAGTTTATCACAAGTGTGACTATAAAAGTGACAACAGGATGTGAGTGGTTGGAATCATAAAACAGTATCCACTAAGTCGACAAAGGAAAACTTTATCGTCCCGCACACTTACTTACTTAATCAGCCATTAACAATATGATTATCAGATTTCGGCCTGCTTTAGCATATCCTTCCAGGCGCCTCTTTTTCTTTCGCGCCACCGCCAGTTTGCCACATCAATCGATGACAACTTCCAACTTAGACAAGGTTGTCCTCTTCGCCGACTTCCGAAAATCTTCGCATCAAATACAAGTCTCGCCTGGACATAATTGCTATTGCCATTCTTATCACGGACATCGACGAATGCAACAAGGGAAATGGATCCTATGTATGTACAGTGGAAATACTATAAGGTTGTGTTTTAGTATCGCTGTTGAGAAACTTTTCAACGTTTAATTCATATTCCAGAAAAGGGGATCCATTTTGTTAAACTTTATAGTTGCGCAGGCATCCACTTGGAGCATCAGCAGCTGCAGTTTTTCCTGCCATAATTTTTTTTTACATTATTTGTCATTACAACCCTTCAGTCAGGATTACGACCTATTTTCACACACCACTTATGTTGTGTGTAGTAATTTTATACATGAGCGAGTTCCTGTCACAAATCCGAATTTAACTACTCCTTTAGAAATCCTTCCCGCAACAGTAGAGGCGATTTCCTGAGAGCAAAACACAGAAGTTCTGCTTATAGATAGGGAAACAGAAGAGGAAAAATAAACGTGATAAACGTGATTCTATTTTCATAGGGTTTATTGAATATCTAGGCATAGTCGTTGCGAGAATCATTTGTATCAAACTTGGTGTTTGAATAAAATTGTCTCTATGCGGTATAATTTTCGACCACAAAGCTATTTGCCAAAGACAGGAACAACCAGTAACCGGTTGAAATTAGGTTCAGACTATAAGAAAAATGAATAAAACTCTGCCAACTATACTCTTGAAATTTTAGGCGAAAAGCTTATATGTGAGTGGGATACACCTCTAACCAAACAAATCATAAACCTACCAAACTTTCCGGAGCTTATCTCCATCAATTTCGATGTTTTCAACCTCGCATTGTACAAATTTTGTCTCCCTATTTGCTGAAGTCGTCGTAGTCTAGACAGACAACGCAACCGAAATGACTTCCAATCAGCAGTCTTCTGGCAAAACTCGGAGAGTAAATAAAAATATTAAAATTTCTCAAATCTGTCATTCGGAGTTGATGTTAAAACACTTTTCTATTAACACACACACAACAAGGGTGGTGTAAGAAGCTAGGTTGTAATCCTGACTAAAGGGTTGTAGTGATTAATTATGTAAGCAAGTAATTGCTGAATGAACAGCTTGTCAGTCAAACTATGACAATCTTATTTTCATTTTGAGTTATATATGCCTTTTGCAGTTCTCCTTTTAAACAAATCTTCTAGACATAAAGTAGGGTATAAAGAAATCCCGTAACCATAGCGATTCTTTTATTCATTCATTCCGTTTTCGTTTTATTGCTGCTGCATAAAATATAACTTAAAAGAAGTTAAATTAAATATAAACAATCTTTTTGTAGAAAATTTCTTCATCTGTTTAAAACTCAAGAGATATAACACTAGCATTGGCATGATAGCACTTGTTGTAGATCGGTATTCATGGAATCCATGGCATCCATTGGCATTTCATACCTACTCTGCTGTTGAATAACTCAAAACTCTTGCAATAGTTTTAAGAGCGAAAGAATTATTTAACAAGTTGTAAGTTTAAGTTTGAGTTTCTGTTTGAGTTAGGTTACTTTATCTTTCTGTTTTCAGGGGTTTCTTGTAATACTAGACTTACAAATGAACTTTAGCATGAAATTATTGGGTGTGGGAATATTTTTTGTCTATCTTAGCTGGAAAAAATTTACCATAAAAAATTGTATGCTTTTGGTATCAAAGTTAAAGTAACAAACAGTAACTGTACAGTGAGTAACAGTTTATAACAGTAAATAAATTTATTTTGTTTTATAACAAAGTGGTGGTGCTGCTGCTGCTTAAATCAAACAAAGCAAATAAATTTTCCTCTTTCCTCTCGGGTTTTTTTTTAAATTATTTAATAATTTGCAATTTAAATCCAAGCCAGCCTTCTACCCAAAATATACGTGTCCGTATCGATTTAAAAGTTGCCATCAAATATTCGTAAAAGAATACGTATTTTGATGTTGATGTTGCAGCCTTTACTATTGACCACGTTGTCATTGCGGTATTGGGTCTAGTCTTTCAGTATTGGATGGAAATCCTTTTTTAAATCATAGTACGCACACACACGTGTGTATATACGAATATCGAAAGTGTAGTCGAATACATTAACATGCTTAATAAAGTATGTAAACACTGAGAGAAAAAACTACAATCCTTTTATTCTCGCAATACTTTAAAAAACTTTTGCATAATATTCTACAGTATTTTTCTCAGTGTATTTTAAGCCATTGCCATTGTGTAAATGACATTGTAGAACTCGCCTCATTATAATGCCGGGTTTGTAATTCCTTCTTCTCTTCTCTTGAAATTTTTTCCATTTTCTCCAAAGCCAAATATTTTTATTTTTAGTTCAAATATCTCTCAACTCAATACCCTGCATTTTTAAAAGTTAATTGACAACATACATACACGTGTATTGCCGTTTTCTAATGGATTTATAATTTCGATTTGGCTTTAACACTCGACATACTTGAAAATTGTACATGCAAGTGATGCTTTAAATTTGATTTAAATCATCCCCCCTTTTTTTATTTTTTGGTTTTTATACGTTTTTGTTCCTGTCGTTTTAGTACAATGCTCAGAATGGAAATTAAGGTTACCAGGCGCAATTATTTTCTAAAGAAATATTAAGTGTTTAGTTCACTGATTTTAAAGAAGTATTAGAAGCATATCTATTATCGCCCTGTAAGTACAGAGGTTTTAGAAAATTGTAATTCAATTTTTTTTCACAAAAAAAAAAAAAAAAAAAAAAAAAAAAAAAAATAAAATTAACTTCAATAGTAAGTGTATTTGGTCAGCAAATTATTTTTGAATAAAAAATATCTTCGAAAAAAGAAAGCTATTTTTGAAGAGAAAATATCCTTAGAACAAAATAATTTTAAATGAAAAAGTATCTTTAAATCAAAAATATTATTTTAATTGATTTAAACTGTGTTCTAATATTGTACACGTATGTATCACGCGACAAACTATGGCCACCCCCAGCAATCTCGCTTTAATTGATAGATTTTCCATTAGAGCATTGCCATCCTTTAAGAGCTCTTAAAATAGCAAGTGATTAATATTTGGGTTTATTTCATCAACTAGAAAAGGAAATTTTTTAATTTATTTCACATTTTCTCGATTTTTTTGGCGTCTATTTTTAAAGTCACTTTAACAGAGAAACTCATTTTGGAAATGAGAAATTAAAGCTGAGAAGGAGAGAAGCATGTCGTGTATAATTAATTTTATTCGCTATTTCTTTCTTAAATTATTTAAAAATTATAAATTTCCCTACTACTGATAGGTTTATTTGAATTACAACTTACCTCCTCGGCCTTGTTATAAGAATTCTTTTTCCTTTCTCGCTCTCTTGTCCTCAGCTTCAATTATGGAAATTTGTGTCTCTTTGCTATTGTTGCTGTATCCTTATGGCGGAGAAGTATTTAAAGACTAACTTTCAAATGATATTCTTATAGAGTCTTCTACTCCAGCTCGAGAGTAATGAAGATGATGATGATGTTGTTGTTACTGATGGAATTGGTTTGGTTTAGATGGTGGTTTTCCCCTTTTTTTCTTTAATGTCCTTAAAGGTTGGTTATTGGTTGGAAGGATGTTATTTATGTTGTGTTGTTGGTGTTATCCGTTTACTGTTCGCTCGCTTGTTAAATTCTAATTATAAATGCTTTAGTAGTAGCGGTTGTTATTTCACAAGCTTTTTATCTTTTAATAGCTTGTGATTTTCTAAACAGCCTCAATGATGCCACGTTTAGCATAAAAAGTAAATGAAATACGTGAGTCTTCTGCTCTTCACTACAATCTGAATGGAATTGATGTTTCTGCAAAAAGAGAAAAACGTAGAGAAATGGAAACCAAATTAGAAAAAAGAAAATAGATTTTTTTCCATCCTTCTTCTTCTACTTCTTTTCTTCGTTGTATAAATAGGTTAAATGAAGTTGTAGTTACTGGCTTGTCGTAGTCTATTATTAAATTACTTTTTAATTACCATGTTAAAGGCTTAATTTAGGAGAAATCCATTAAGAGCCTACTTTATTACCGAGAAATTTTATTCTTATAGTATGTGTAAGTAAATTTAGTAAGGATTTGTTTTATTTTTTTTTTCTTTCTTGAGGTCAAATGAAAGTAAAATAAGGAAAAGTATCAGAAAGTAGCTTCTTGAAGAAAATAAAATTGATTTATTTTTTTGATTTAAATTAATTTTTATTTATTCAAGATAAAATGTAAATTTCAATTCAAGAATATATTTTTAAAATATCTAACAGTACAGAACTAGCACTTTCCTTTGTAAGCCAATGAAGGAACAATTTCATAAGGCTACAAATGCTGGTTTCCAGTAAATGGAAGCTAAAATCTATTCGAAATCTAAACTCTAGCTAGTAACAGACACACTAATTTCAAATTCTGTGGCTCAAAATCTTCTTCATTCATTCTTCCAAATCGTACATGAATTCGAAGGTTTTTAGATCAAATTCTGATAAAATTGTTCATCGATTTTCTCAATAATTAAACTCAATTCCATTATGCCTCCTTAACATAAATCCTTATTCCTAAGACCAAACTAACTCACTCGATCACAAACTTCTGTAGTAACACCCTTCCAAACCTATACGTACGACTTGGAAACCAAATCATTTCTAATCTAAGGGATAACGGCTAAAGCAATTAGCTTTAGAGAAATAAAATCATCATCAAAACCGGCTTGAGGAATTGTTTACTACCTTCAACTGTCTTTAACAAGACATGTCGCAATGACCATGGCCATGACCATGGCCATGACGTGAATTTTCCTATCAATTACACGATACCTGAACCAGTTTTCCATTATGGTTTCACAGCGAAGATACCGGATAGATCCTTGTATAATAATTTTTTATACCACCCAGAAAACGGGTTCCAATGAAATTCACCAATGAATTCAGATTTCACGATAAGTTCGTTCGTGCAATCTTTTTAGCGCAGCTTAACCTTAGGCTGAAATAGTGGCAACAAAGATTGCCACTGTGCGAATTCGGCGGTATCAAAGTACATCGTATGGTTATATACCAAGTTGCCGTAGTTTAGTTGGTAGTGTGTTACTAGTCGTGAGCTGGTGGTTCAAACCCCAGCTCAGTCATCCCGAACAAAACGAAATATGGAAAAATATTTCTTTCTGCGATTTTTTCTCTGAAGTTGTGTGACAAAAACTCTTATAAAATTGACTTGAAAAGTTTTTCAAATTTGTCGTTCAGAGTCGAAGCTAATCCACACAACATGGGTGGTGTTAATCCTGACTAAGGGTTGCAATCACCAACTAAGTAAGTAAGTAAGTAAGGTATAGGCATATTTACCGGCACCGAGTAAAGGATAATTAGTTTCTTAGAAAGTGTCTACACCGCCATGGTTATTTTCATATGGGCTCAAAGGTACAGGGACATTCAAGGCAATAACGGAAGATTTTTTAAAGGAAAAATAAGATAATAAATCGATTTCTATATAATAATAACAAAATAATCGCCGTAGTCTAGTAGGCGGAGTGTTGGCTTATTAGACGTGCGGCCAACAAAATGAAATATTTCTTCGGCGACTTCCTTTGAGCAGATTTCTGGCAAAAACTCAGAGAGTAAATAAAATTGCCATGAAAAATTTCCTCAAGAAAAATTGTTGTTCGGTGTCGACTATAAACTGTAGTTTCCGCCACTCATGTAGAAAATTAACACACACAATATAAGTGGTGTGATGAGCTATGTCGTGATTCTGTTTGAAGGGTTGTAATGACCAATTATGTATGTATGTATTGAGAACAGAATTTTTGTTAAACCTGATCAGAGTCTATCATAAGATTTCATAGCAGTTAAATCGGAGAATACTGCCGCAGAAACTATAATGATGATGAGGAAGAAGATGAGACCATAAAATATCTTATTTTTTATTGACCTTCATTTGGAACGTAAATTCTTGAACACCCCGGATTTATTGACATAACGTGTCTACCCAGAGGTGATTTGAATAGAATCCATACCGTCGTACAACTATCGGGGTGGCTGAGAAATGACAATTAGGAGCCAACATTTTGAGAAGAGATAAGTAATATCAGTGTTCCATATAGGAGCCAAGTAAGCTGGGCTCATTGAGGCGGTTGCCGATATAAGCTAAGCTCGTAAGCAATCGTTACACTAAACTTTAAATATTTTTCATTAATTTTGACAAAATTTTAGTCAATTCACCTACCAGCTTGAAATAGAATGCCTGTTTCGCCTATAATTGGTTGTTAGCATATCAGGACCTTTTATATATTTTTTAAACTCCTGAATTGCACTCGTTATGAAATAAAATCACAGACATATAAAATTTAATTAAACACCACATCTTCTAAGGTATTGAAAAATTAAATTTAAAGAAAGTATTTCATTATAAATAAATATACATATATTTGTGTTCTCATTAAATTTTATTGAACCTCTAATGATTGCCTTGAGTGTTAGTAAAGAAAATCGCGTTAATTATTATATTTGTCTAGTGTCTGATTGTTAAATTGTGAAATTAGTAAAGAAAAGGCCTTCACTGCTGGTATCAGCTTAAACTTAAACATCTGTTGCTAATAAAAAAATAACTGTTTATTTAACGGTTCATTGTTAAAAATTTTGTCATTCTGAAAAGTAAAAAATCGTTTTTTTTCTTTTGCCTCACTTTTATTAACACCTCTTTAGGAGAAACACCATTTTAAGCTACCATTCTAATTCGCCACTTTATGTCTCATCACATGAAATTGTGAAATAAAGAATGGCAAGAGATGAAGAAAAATAATAAAAATTCCATGAGGGAAATAAAATTTTTTATAATATAGTGATTCACTTTATTTTTGTCTTTGTATTAATTACTTTTATTTTTATACATGTTATGAATCTTGTTTTTCGTCTAACCTCACGGAAACTCACATAACAAGTCAAGTTGGTTGCAATTCTTAAAAACTACGTTAGTTGCAGTTCATATGCAATTATAATTAATGTTACCATATCTGACGTTTCTACAATTAGTGTTACCATATCTTATATTACTACAATAATGAAAAAGGTACTTTTTAATTTCTAAAGTACTTTTTAATATAAACGTAGTTTAGCTCTACTATAAGCTCAATAAGGCTGCCTTCCAAAATGTTAGTTGCTTTGTGTTTGAACAAAGTATCGTGTTTCATAATGCCGCTGTACAAAATATATACAATGTATTCTATTTCAAAACGTCGCCAATGTGTATTTTTAACGCAGTCAAAAAGCAATCAGGCATCGGATTTATAGTTGATGCATTATTTGGTTACTTTGCATATCTACATAGCTTATATACAGTAGTAGAACTGCATACAAACTTTGTATTGATACATTTTGGAAGGCATTGTAACATTAACGAAATGTGTAGTTCTCCTTTTCTATTTCTATAGGCTTTTAAAACAGTTGTCTCAACAATAAAAATTCCAACCCATAAACTGTTTATTTAATTTTTTTTTATTTTTTTCAAATATTTTTCTCTGTTCTATTATTTACACATTGCGCCATTCCCCACCCACTTTGGATATATTTTTTTTTTCAACTTCTAGAGTGTATTCAACTACTTTTGCAATTATTCACGGTCAAATAACGTTTTTAAAGTAAAATAGAAACCGTTTATAGATACAACTGACAAGATAAGTAACAGATCTGTTCAGATTGTATTACAAACATTGGCTACCACCACATGATGTGTCCAAGGCAAACACTCTTTATTATTTTGTTTGCATTCAAGTGTTTAAATTTGCTATATGAAGTTCAAACTTTTCAAATACTTGTGGAAGTTTCGCTTCTTTAAAAGTTAGAAGTAATTGTTGCACTAACAGTCGTACACATAGGAAAGAAAATTTGCAACACGGTAAGCTGTGGCTTTAAGACATAAAATACTGTATTAAACGAAGAATTGTTATAAAAAAGAGAAATAGATGAGAGGAATAAGTCTTATAGTATGCTTACTTTTTGAAAAACAAAAAAAGTTGAAAAGTATCCCGCAAAATATAATATAGTTTTATTTATAGCATGATATAAATTTTTGTTTTCGATTTTTATTTTTTCTAATTCAAAGTAAAATCTCACATCTGTTATGAAGGCTTCACATGTTAGAATTCAAAGTACTTAAAAATCTACAATTTATCTAATGCTATAAAAAAGAAAAATAATTGAAGAAAGAAAATTTTTTTTGTATTACGAGATATATTTACCTTTTTATATCCAATACTTAACTTTTATTTCGTCTTTCTTTCTTTCCAGGTTTTACTATTTAAAAAACAACAAAGCATTATTGAATTCATATTGGACTTGGTAAGTCAAAATTTTTTATAACATGCTATACAAAATCTTTGAAACCTTTATATATTCGATCTTATATTCAATTCTTTTATCCCTGATTCTTTAATATTATTTTCTCGAGTGTAACAATTAACGTGCTAAACACTGGTTGTTTGTTCACTTTACCGTCATTTAACTTTATTAGTGAAAAGGCAAAAAAGTTTAAGTTTCGTTTTTTATTGTTGTTTTACAAAAGAAACTTATTTTATTAGCCGTGGCTTTGTTCTTTTCTACTTCACTTTTAAAAGATTTTTTATGTACGATACGAGGCAACTGCCTTTTCTTTGCAGTTTTCCTTAAAGATTTCTATAGTTTTTGTTTACATTTTCCTTTGTATTCTTTCAAAGACTCTTATCTTTTCATACCGTTTTTCATTCATTCATTCATTCACTTATCCATTCATTCATGCTCGGCTATTCATATGTGTGGTTCTCTATGGCGAGAAGCATAAAAAAATGAAAAAATTATTTTAACCGCTAGACTTTTTCTTTCATAGGAAAAAGTACTTTTTTCAAGATAGAATCTGTGTTTAAGGCAAAAACAAATTTTATTTATGCGTTTTACTTTCAGTTAATAAATATGAAATAATGTTTTATAAAAAAAACATACCTATAAAGAACTTCAAGTAAAAATGTCCATTAATTCTTAATATTAAAAAATAAATGAGCAAATTTATGTCTCATGCTAGATAGATTTTTATGTACGTGAAAATTCTAATTTAAAATGAAATTTTAAGGGAGATTTTATATTTTAAAAAACCTTTAAGTTTATTGTAGTCATATACTATATCAGCAAATCTTGCGTAAAAGTGGTATAGTAGGAAACGACAAAATTTTGATTAAAAACATTAAATTTTCTCTTGCATGAGCTATTGATTTTTATTTATTAAAAAACTATTCTTATAAATATTAAATTTGTTTGTCTTCATATTAAGAACTATTTCAAATATATTTTAAATTTATTTAAACTTTTATCTCATGCTATAAATGAAATTTCGTTCACCCAAACCTGTACATTTACACAAGCGATATATGTACATCATTCATTCACATTATTTCTATCACATGTTATGCAAAATTCCAATATGCACGAAGTACGGGATTGAGAACAATTTTATATTTTAGTCCCTCTAATCAAAGTACAATAACGTTAAATCACATTATCTCGGTCGCCAATAGCCGTCGTGAAAACGTGAAACTACTCTTTCCGAAACCTTCTCATACAATGAAGCCAAAGCTTGAAATGAATCACATTCGCATAGCATAGACTCAAAGATTATAATGAGTACCAATTAAGCACTTTTTGCGAAGATGTATAGTTCTCACCACGTCTGTAATGGTATCATTCTCTTGAGTTTTTTTTTTTTTTTGTAAATTTTTATTACAATTTTTCACCTCAGGTGAAAGTTATTAAGTGGATATCACAACATATTCTATCACAACATTTTTAACTCTTGCCACTTATAAATAAAATACATTTCATTTAAAACGTTTTTAGTCCATGCTATAGAAAAATTCTAATACTCTAAGATTAAACATTTTTAACAATCGCAATAAATAATTTTTAATTTATTCAATAAATAAATATTATTGTCTCTTGCATAAACAAAATTATTTTTTTTTAAAGAGAAATTTAAAATTCAAAGAGCATACTCGTTTAATTCATAACATTTTTATCTCACTTAATAGAAAAGATATTTTAAATTTACATCAAACACTATATAAAAAAAAAAATTAATCTTAAATTTTTTTATCACATGCGATAATTTTCTGGCTACTATTTTTCTAACGGATAGCTTTACTGATCCATATCCAGCGTCGCATAAGTGTTGTTAGATCACGAATAGTGGTATCAAAAGGGAAAATATCATCGAGAGCGAGAGTCAACTTAGTCTTACTGTAATTGTTAAAAACCAAAATACTGCTTATTTGAAACGGTTTAAATAAGGCTGGATTGGATCAATCAACAATTTTGATGCATGAGATACATGAATAAATGAAAGACGACTGACGTCAAATTCATGCAAAAATAGCCGTAGTGAAAAAGCGCAGACAGTAGCAAAGTCAAGATTGACGCTATGCAAAGTTTTGTTACATGCTTGACAATGTTAGCAGAAAATCATCTGCTTAAATGTGCTCATCCATTCCCGAACTTAATAGATTGACACTGGCAATTTGCCATCAAGTAGATATTATAATCCAATAGGTTAAAAATTTTGATTCATGAGCACATCGTTAGGCCATACTTACCTGTAATGGTTTGCTTGATGGTGTGAGGCACTTATGTGTGAAACTTATTGTCAAGCCTTGTTATCGTGTGATCCTGCCTAGTGAAATACATACATTGCCATGCATTACGTTTTCTTTTTCTTTTCGTCGGTCTACAGTAAATTTTTTCTCATGCTGGCAAATTCTCTAGCCAAGCAGCTACTTGTCTTTACGAGTATGCTGTGTAGGGCATTCCAATCGCCAACCTGTTGATTTTATCACATAGCTAGCTGCATGCAGCAGCAGCATTTTTAAACATAATTTTCCATCGTTTTTATATCCTAAAGCTTAAGAAGCATAATAAATTGAAAATCATGTCTTTTAATTCAATGGTTCTTTAAAATTCTTCTCAAGTCAAACGTTTCCCATTAGATTTTCAGATTTTTCTTTTATTTCTGACATTCAAAGAGTTTTTTCTTTTCCTTTTTTTGTTGCTGTTGTTATTTCGAAAGTAGAAAAATTCTTTTAGCAAAAATTTTAAAAATATGGAAAAAAAATTTATTTTTTTAAGTTTAGAAAGAAAAACAAACCTTTTTAGTTATGCTTCCTGAGAAAATAAGCCAAATGGCTAATACTAGCAAGAATAATAACAACAACAACGAGAAATTTGTTTGTAATAATGTAGTGTTTGACCGCAATTTATATTACGGCTGACAGCCAGCCAGTCAGCCAGCCATTCAATGTGGGATAGCCACATAGACAGTTGGCAGTCAGCTAGTCATTGACTCAAATAAAACTGCAATAAAAATTCAAATTCAAAAAGTGAAAGACAACAACGAAAAAAAAAGCAGAAAAACATTGTCAAGCAAATGAACAATTTCTTCTGGTTGCAATTGTTAAAGATTTTGTTTTCAAATAAAAAAATAAAATAAAAAAAAAAACATTCGAAAGAAATTTCAAAGAAATTTAATGATCTCTGACTTGATCTAGATGACAAATTGTTAAGCGCCTGCTAACCCATTTTAGAGAAATTCAGTTTTCTTTTTCCTCTTTTCTCATTTTCAATTATTTTTGTATTTATTTAATTGGCTCTTAGTTAACCTGACACAAATTCAATTTAGACAAAAACAAAACTAAAAATCAACAACAAAAAAGAAGGAAAAACGTAGCGGTTGTTACCGGCAATTAAGCAATTTATTTTTTCTTCTAACTGGCCTCTACACCTACACCCAATAAAGCTTAGCATCCTTTTCTCTTTTCTTTTACATCACCATATAATTAATGCTGATTCAGTTGTTTTTGCTGTTGTTGTTTTTGGCCATTTATTTAATATTGACAGGGCAAGAGTATGAAAAATCTCTGGAAGGCAAGAAAGTCATGAAGGGGGTCAGGTCAAAGTATTGTAAGATAAATTAACTTCAATCCGTTAAATTATTTCTCTATATTCCTGTGTGTGCGAGTGTGTGTATATGTGCTCCTTCCTATAAATTTCCTGCCTCATATTGTAATCTTGTAAAGTACAGTTATTTACACTGTTAACCAATCATTGGTTTACCGTTACGCGAATTCACAACAAAATCCATAAACATTTATCAATTGATACTATGCTGCTCAAAAGTGATTAAATAAAGTAGCATGGAAGAGGGATAGATAGATAGAAGGTAATAAGGATATTCACTTAAGTGTTTAGTATAAATAAAGTTTGGAGGAGAAGTCAAATAAAAATGAAGCAATCAAAAATAAAAATTAATTGAAAACGTCAACGTCAATTACCTGAAAATAGAAAAACTGAAAAACGGTCACATCAATTTCAGTTTGTTTGTTGTTGTTGTACGACCAATAATGAGGGGTGTAGAGAGAGAGAGAGTGGAGTTTAGGCACATTAAATTGGTATTTGTTAATATTGTGACAGGAAAGATTTCTACAGAGTATTTTACACTGCAACCATCAAGCACTCTGACTTCTCTGTTTCCCAGTAGAATCTGCTGGTAACAATTACTATCGCAATCGCCCATCGAAGTTGAGGAATTTTTTCTTTGTATCTATCTATCATTCCAATATTTCCCCATGAAGAATGTTAATCATTACCAGTCGGGAGACTCTTGTTTGAAGCCAAAACATAAAGTCGAGTTCCCTACAGTATCCCTTTTGGCGTAAATGTTTCCCATCTAATTTCATCCATGCCCATCAGGAGATTAATTTAATCTTGAGTTTAAACTCGCACCCAAAAATTGGCCCTTAGTCATTTTTGGTGTACGCCCCATTCTTCCCTGATCGAAAAGATCATCCTGCATCTCCAAATAATATTGAAAACAGGTTAGATTCAGAAAAACCTTCCTTTCCGCTTTTGGAATGGAGTTCATAGTCCTTGTTAAGCATAGTAATGCAAACATACGGAAACCTTATCTAAAAAATTAAATCTCTCAGTGCCTTAAGCCATCGTATATCCAAACTGGTGAGATCTAAGCAAGCAACGATTACTGCGCAAAAAATATAATTTTCGGCATAAGCTTCCGTTATTGTATCCAATCTATCACTGGATAATTACAATGCTTGGGATCAAAATTTTAATAGGAAAGCGGTATGTCTGGTCCTCTCAATATCAATAAAGAAAAACAAATCTTTATTGAAATATCTCCTGATTAATAAGCACTTGAAAGTAAAAATGTTTCATTCTAACAATCAAAAAAAAAAAAAAAATAGGATTTCCTTTTATTCCCAAAAGGTCACCTATCTCTTGCTAATTAAAACTCAAAAGAAAAATCGATTTCTTTAGACTTCTTTATTGTAATTTATGTGTGTGTATCGATTTATTTATAAAATTCAAAGGACTATCATGTCTCTCTCACTCTCTCCCTCAATGTGAAAAGAAAATTAAAATTTATTTATTGTAAGTACAGCAGGGCTAGGATATCATATTCTTGGCCTTTCATGCGCTCACGATTTTTAGGCTGTAAAGAAAAACGATAAAAAGCGATAAAAAAAAAATGAAACAAAAACATCAGAAGTGGCATAAACGATAAATTTTATCATCTGTTGTTGTAGTCTTCTACCATGAAATTTATGGCATAAAAACAAGAGAAATTCACTTCAAATTCGAAATACAAAATCCTTCACGTAAGCGTATAGCGAAGGCCAGTGTAGGACATAAGCTAAATGAGCTACAAAATTGTCGGAGTAGATTTGGGGAGTCATACTTTGGTAAGATTGTAACGGACTGTGCATAGGAGGGTAGTTATTTAGCAGCAGAAATGTTTACTTTTTAGAATTAGGCATCCTTAGATCGCTGGAAATAGTTGGAGTGTCTTAGAGATCAATAAAGGCTGCACTGAACTGAATCAATAGGTATCAGGTTGAATTAGTTTGTGAAGCATGATTTATAACAGCTCTTTAGTCAGGATTACAATTTAGCTTCTCTCACCACCCATGTTGTGTGTGTTAATTGTATGTATAAGTGGTATAATCTATAATTAAATGTCGACTTTGAACAACTGATTTGAGAAACTTTCCATAGCTATTTTATTTGCTCTCAGGGTTCTTTGCCAGAAAACTGCTAAGAGGCAGTCGCCGTAGAAATATTCTTTCATATTTTGTTTGAGGTGTCTGGGCTGTAGTTTGAACAACAGGCTCTCGTTTAGTAAAATAAAGCACTACCTACACTACAGTGACCTCAATAGACAGTTTAAATATGCCTTCAAGCAAGCTGTACTAATCATATCCATCACAAGTATTCCAGACGATCTTTAAGTGATTTGAAGCCTTTTTTATAAATGGCTAAAGAACTGATCCATATAAAGAAGTCTGACCCGAAAAATCGTTGAAATAATCTTAGGCACCTGGTTAGACCTATCACTTTCATGCGGCCAATAGATAGCCATCAGAAATGCATATTTAGACGTCGTCCTAGCAATAGTTGAGAAAAAGAGAGAGAGAATTGTCTTAAAAATTTCTTGAAGATCCTTCGATATGCAGTGATTCACAATACATACATACATTATTGGTCATTTCAACCCTTCAGTCATGATTTCGACCTAGCTTATCATACCATTTATGGTGTGTGTGTTAATTTTATATATGAGTGGCGGGACCTACAGTTTGGAGAAACTTTTTCATGGCAATTTTTATTTACTCAGAGTTTTTGCCAGAAATCTGTTGATATTTTCTGAATTTTCGTTTTGCTGGAGATGTCTGACCTGGTGTGTGAACTATGGCCTTACGTCTAATAAGCCAACACTCTATCTACTAGACTACGTTGACTTCAGTGACTCACAATCACTATATCAATGAACTTTGAGATCACTGGTCGAATTTATTGCACTTCTGCAAGCCTAGTTAACTGGGGCTTAGTATAAAATGATTTGGTGTTTACCATTTCAATATTACCTGAATCCATTATCATTTAAGTTCAATATAAAAAAATTGTTTTAAACACCAAAATAAGCTCAATAACGAAAGTCTTACCACTTATGGTGGTGGTGACATGGTAGCATATTAAAACTTAGTTTGCAGATAATTTACGGCAGCAATAAAAATAGAATAAAAACTAAACGAATAACACTTTAGAAACCAATGTTCCCGTGTAAAGCTGTCTGAGACTGTGTTGTGTAATGAAACCGCACATTAAGTGACAGCGAAGCATTCTCAATTGTTCAATTGTTCGCTTCCAGTACTCACCACTAAGTACTTGATATGCTGTGTGCACGTGTATGGTTGAGGCAGGCTTGAGGTGATATACAAACACTCACACTTGCAGTTGTTACAGCACCATCATCACGACCACCACCACCAACATCATCACCTTCATCTTCTGAATATGTTTCAATCATTTTCATTATAATTTAGTCAGGCAGGGTACGAGTATGTATGCGAGAGTCTTTTTCTTTTATTTCCTTCCATCTTACGTCTACCATTTACTCCTTCCTGTATCTAAGAGTTTACCAAGTGTACGTGAAACATGCCACAACAATGAAAAGATTTTAAACTTTTTACAACAATACTGCTGCTAAACAACCACACCAACAATGAAAATAACAACAACATTATCATCGTTACAATGATGATAATGATCATAATGAAGATGAAAAGTACGTGCCTGTACGTTTGCTCGATGGGTTGGCGTTTATATACGACCGTCTGTCTGTCTCTCTGTTAGTCTGTCTTCTTGTTTGTCTTCATGTTTGTCTACATTGTGTGGTGGTGTTGATGGGTAGGAATTTTTGTCGTCTGCTAACACTTTGCTGTGGCATCATTGGCATGATGTTGCTGCTGATAAGAACGGTGGTGGTGGTGGCAGAGGTGCTGTACAAAGCATTTTTTCATCCTCTAGATTAATGTTGTTACTGTTGTGCACTGTGTGTACATTTCTTATATTTTTGGGATTCCTATAAATACCGGCAACATCAACATCGTAACAAAGCGTTGACAACGGCAATACCAACAAACATGACTTAAATTTGATACAAAAATAATCGCACGGCAATGACGCCGAGGATAACGACAGCAACAATGACAGTATAACGTCATGATTGTTTTTTGTTTGGTTTTTTTTTTTTTTTTTTTTTTTTGGTGAATGGTTTATGGTCATATCGTCTATCATTTCTAATTTAAAAATGTACGCACAAGATAAACAAGATAAACTGGGTAATTTGATATACATGGGTAACAATGTACTCTTACTCGTGCTCCTCTACACGCGCTCTATAAAATAAAAACGAAAGTAAGGTTCATCAATTTCCCAGACCGAATTAAAGATAACGGTGAAAAAAAAATTAGGTTCGTAAGAGAAAATTTTCAATTCAAAAAGAAACCAGAATTACTTTTTTGTAATGCAATAAGTACTATTTTAATTAAGGTACTTTTTGAATTTAAAAACCTATCAAAACATTCGAATATTTTTCGATCTTTAGTGGTAAAGAACTCAAGAACTTCAACTTGTAACCAGTCTTTGCGGTGTAGCGTAATATTTTGAATTTTGACAATCGAGGGATGACACTATTTGTAGAGCTACTACAGGTCATATCTAATTACAAGGGATTGCTAAAAAATGTTTTCCACAGATATTAATTAGTGGGCACCCCTTAGCTATCCTAAAACCATTACAAATCCCGAGAGAATCCGAATATAGGCTCTACCGAGTTCAAAGTTCAATCTTAGATAATCATTTACAGACGAGGTGTTCTATAGTCTCCAACTGGGATATCCCAGCTGGACTGGATCCCAGATTTTTGTCAGCGGTCTGGCAAATGACTTCTGCTGCACCTATGGGTCTAAGGTGTAGGAAGAGATTGTCTTTCACCTCATGCATCATGCATAGATTTTTGGCTTCTCACTTGCTAACATCATTGATCGAGCTCTCTAATATAAAGACTCCGGCAATTAAGGTTTGGTTGGTTTAGCATGTGTTTTTGCCTAGAAATATCGGTGAATATTCATTCTGGGTAGCGCCAAACTTTCTCAAGGGGTGGCAATACTTAATATTTCTGTAAAGTTTATTATGAAAATGCTTTTCTCGCGATCGGCAAGTGTCTGGCAACTTCCTGAATAGAGTATTTGATGGTAATTGACGTCTCTAATTATCGTGAACGTAGATTATTCGTTTGAATTTATCACACACCACCAATTTGCCATCACATCACAAATTTTCAAGTCGTTGGAACTTACTTCAAGTTGAAGGTTCTCTTTTACAAGAATAACGATATCAAGATACTAACCAGCCAATTTCTTAAAAATTGTTTGACCACTCTTCAAATTCTGGCGCTGTTTCGAGCTGTAGTGACCGGTACAGTGGATTTTCACAATGAAAAAATAATTCATTTCAATATCTGATGATCGTTTAGATCCTCAGAATAAAATTATCCGTGTAGACCATGTAAACCGAAAAAAAATTATTAAACAATCCACGTTTATTACAGAAATCTATTAGAAATCATTCTGTTTTATAGGAAGTAGATCAACTTACGGATCAATTGTCACTGCTCCGAATCTTTAGAGGATGATTGTAAATTGTACAAACCTAGTGGTGGAAATTTAGTTTCCAAGCATAAAGGAAGCTTTATCATTATCAAGTTTGATGTTCAATTATTCATGCCTGTCGAACTTTACTTTCTTTATTTGTCTTCTCATTTTTATTTTGTCCTCTCTACCTTATTGGGTTTAATAGGAAGGAGTTTATGATTTATAACACTTAGGGCCATTATTACAACTTGCCGTTAACTAAAGGGAGGATTTTAACGGGCAGATAAATTGTTTTTCATTATTATGAGTACCCAATAAGACAGAAGTGATCGTTAAGCTAAAGGGAAGATCATCCTACCTTTAACATTTAAAGGTCACTTTATGTTTGAACTTGCCATATCATATACTATTTTCGATATGGCAACTTCAAATTTAAACAAAATGAGCATATACAACAAAAAAAAACGAAGTCCGCTGTTGCCACTGCGTTAAAAATAACTTGTTTAATTGAGCAGTTTTATCGACTTTGCTCCGGCAATGCCATATTTTAATTTTATTTTATCTGTAAGTTGTAATAACGAAAATCAGTTAAAGGTAACTTTACAGTTCCCTTTAGCTAAAGGTACCTTTAACTAAACCCAAGTTTAACGTCAAGTTATAATAATGGCCCTTAGTTCGTGAATGTATTGTGTTCGTACAATTGTTTTGAATGTGTGTGTATGGTATTGTATATTCTAGTTGAGTAAGAGAGGATTTTATTTATGATTTAAATACCAGCCAAACAATGTAAGTGAATACCAGGAATATTATATTATTATATTATTATTGTTCCAATTTTTTTTTCTCTCTCTCTGTTTTCTGGTTTCTCTTAAAGACAAAGTAAGTAGACTCTAGATATAAAAAATATACCACAACAACAACAACTTTAATGAAAAAACATTGACAACATAGAGCAACATCTGCAAATACAATTACGTGGTGTGTGCTGATGGTTGATGCACGAGTCTGTTATAAATTTTCATCGAGTGAGGGAAGCACACGTACTCAAACAAAATAAAGCATTTCCCCTTCACTTAGACTTACACTTGCGGGAAAGTAAATATGGTTGATAAAGTAGCAGGTTTTTTTATTTTTGTAAAATAATGAATCATTTTTTAAATTCATAAAAATTCCAATTAATTTTTAAAACTGCCTTTCATACCTATTGAGTTATCCATTTGGTGATTTTAAAACCGCCCTTGAGTTAAATCTCCTTTAAGCAGTTAAAGCTAAAAATGAACGTACGTACGTTCCGTTACGGCCCATGGACGCTTAGATAACCAAGGCTTTAGCAACTTTTCGTGCTTAACGAACCTACTTTGCAAGAAATTGGCAGGATTATAAAAGAATTTGAAGAGATATGTAGCATTGCAGATGTAGTCAGGACATTGCATTGTCGTAATGTAAAGACTATCAGAAATACCGCTTCTTTTTGAGAAAGTGTGATGAATATACCGAATTTGTTGATTCCATGGAGTTATCAAGAAATGGGCCTGTTTTACGTCTTCATAAGGCATATTTTACATTTGAATTTATCCATAGAATTTTTACTTTTAAATAAGAAAACTTTCGAATTTGGAAAGATTGTGTTTAAAATTACCACCAGAAATTTGATTACAAAGATTTTATAAAAATAAGTACAACAGATATGCTCCATTCGATTCAAAAAGTAGATTTGAACTGTTGAACTGCTATTACAATTCCCCTAATGTGAGAAGAAAATATTATCCAACTGCCTATTGTGGTGAAGATTATAAAAACGAACCAACACATTTCAATACTACAGAGAGTAAAATGGTTTATTGTTTCTCTATCACACACACACGCTCTCTCTCTCTCTTTCTCTCCCTCTTTGTTGAACTCTATCACAAAAAGTTGTTTATTATTCTTGTTGTTATTTTTTGGAGTTTCGTTTTTATAACACTCACGCACACTCGTAACCTTTGCCCTTGAATATACATACACACATACATGAATTTTAATAATATTGTGGGTATGAGAGGGTGTAGGTCGGAACATGTGTATGTATTTAATATGGTCGTGATGCTGTAATGTTGGCGACTCGAGACCACGACCTGAGCTAATAAATTATTTAGAGAGCATTTTTATTTCTCTTGTTTATGTTTTATTTTGTGTTTTTTAGTACGCTTTTATTACCTTCTTCGCTACAATGATAATGTTATTGTTATAGCTGGAGAACAGAGGAGTGAGTTATGTGATGTTTTTTTGATTTTCAAATAATAAAAAACACTTGGTCGCCAATGTATAGTTGGAAAGTTTTGTTGTTAATTATCGTATAAAACTTGTAAACATGAAATTATTTGCAATATGTTGACATAAACATACATAATTAGCAACATGTTGCCTAAAATTAACAAGTTTAAGAGACATTTTTAAAACTTATTTCACATCAAAATGAAGATTTTAATATTAAAAAGATAAATTCGAGTCTAAATACTTAAATACTAAAAGCAATTTAAGTACAAAAATGGTTTTATAAAAAGAATTAAATTTCAATTTGAAAATCGTTTGATATCGACTAACATATATTTTTCCCCAAGTTTTCTAAGTTTTCTAATAATTAACGGCCTCAAGTGACTATAGGCCCTTCTGTAATCTTTCAAAATATTTCACTTTCTCAACATTGCCTTGCATTTAAGGAAGTTGAAAAGGAAATCTAATACCCCCTATCAACTCCACTTTCAAAGTCAAATATGTTTACAACATTTAAGACATATTTTCTTATATAAAATATTCCAAAAACAAAAAAATTTTTTTTTAAATTTCAACTGTACAACGACTTTGTATAAAATAAAGAAAAGCTAAACAAAAAAAAAAACAAGAAGAACAATTAAAATGTTAAATACACACGACATATAATACTTGCACAACACTTGCTTAAATAAAAAAAATTTAAAGTAAAAATAAATAAAATGGAAATTAAAATTCCAATGCTTTTAAGTACTTGAAATTTATACGTCTGTCCTCCCTGCTATCTGTCGTGTCTGTCTAGCATGACTTTCATGACTTTTACTTGCCGGTAACTCTAGAGTTCTATGACTGTGACAATGAGTCTACAGTGACAATAATAAATTTTATTTGAAAACTTTTTCTTTTAAAGTTTAAACAAATAAATAAAAAAATTTTTTTAGAAAACAAAAGTTTTTCTTTTCATTTCGATTTTCCTTTTTTCTTCATGCAAATAATGCCAGCATTTATTTGCATTAAAAACTCATTTGTCTTTTACTTTAAACTTTTTTTCAAATTTCAATTTTCAAAATGTAGTCTTCAATAAAAGTGATAGGCTTTGCTCTTGGTCCAGGAATTTGTACAATTGTTCCGGTTAGAAATATTATATTATTTCCTTAATATGGCTACCGCGGCTGGCCTCTTAGTACCTCATTCGATCGGACCAATTTTCGTGCACTTTTTCAAGTGTATGCGGTCATATCTCGGCAATGGCAGCACGAATGTTAGTTAGCCTTCAAATAGTCAATTGTCTTCGGTTTGTGGGCATAACACCTTTTTTTAAAGGCGTCCCACAGAAAATTGTTCAACGGTGTCAAACTGCAGCTTCTTGGTGGACAATTGACATCACTATTTCGGTTATTTAAGCGGTCATCAAACGTTTGACGCAATACATCAAGATGTCCGGCAACTTTCACCATCCTGTTTAAACCAAACATCATTCACACATCAATACCATGAAGAGCGGGTACAAAAAAATCTATTGTGATGGTGCGATAGGTGTCTCCATGGACCGTAATGGTTGCGTTTTCAAAGAAATATGGACTAATGAAGCCTCCGTTTTATAAGCCACACCAAACAGTCACTCATAATGGGTGCATTGGCTTCTGTAAGACCATGTATGGGTTTTCTAAGTCCCAACTACGGCAATTTTGCTTATTAACGTATCCACCAAAATGAAAATGAGCTTCATCCGAAAAGATGATTTGTTTCGGCAAAATCGCTATCATCGTCCTGTTTGTCGTGGGGCTAATAAATCGCAATGTTGCTCAAACGTAAATCGATTCATTGCGTTCAGTGGAGAAAATATGCTGAATTTTGTAACAGAATAGGATGACATAAGTACTGGCAGATTCGAAATAAAAGAGCAGCAATAGTTTGGCCAACCGGTAAAATGATGCCATTTGACATTAAAAAGTGTGTCTGTGCAATTATGCTGCCAAGCAACACTCTTTGACAGTGGCTCATCTCTATCTGTAGTAGATGAACGCAGCTTTACGTAAAGCAGAGGCAAATTACCAGTGTACAGCGGTAATAAAACTCCTGGAAGAGACACCAGGATCATGGCTACCCTTACAGCGAATTATTACCGTGTAACAGTTCTAAAGAGTAGTTTTAGTCGATAAAAATCGTTTATTGTATCGAAAAATTGTTATCGATATCAGCTGTTGTAAATATACATACATATGTACATAATTGGTCATTACAACCCTTTAGCCAGGATTTCGACCTAGCTTCTCACACCATTTATGTTGTGTGTCTTAATTTTATAGTACGTGAGTGGCGGGACCTACAGTTTAAAGGCGACTCCGAACGACAGATGTTTGAGAAGCTCTTCATGGCAATTTTATGTACTCTCAGAGTTTTTGCCAGAAATCTGCTGAGAGATAGTTGCCGAAGAAATATTTGTTTTTATATTTCGTTTTGATGCCTGATCTGGGTTACGAACCCGGGCTTTACGTCTAATAAGCCAACACACTACCTACTAGACTACGGCGACTACGCTGTTGTAAATATATTTGGTTTTAATCAATAGGAATGAGGCATTACATTGGAAATTGCAAGAATTTATTTTAAAAAATTGATATGTTCTCACTACACCTTATATTTAATTTCACGAAAGTATTGCTTTAAATAAATACCTGATGTCAGCTGCTTTCCTCTATGAGTATTTAGAAATTGATTTGATTTTCTAAGTTAAGAGTCGATAACATGATTTAAAATTAATTTTTTAAAATGCTTCTAAAATATCCTGAAATCATGATCTAAATTTATTTCTTATTTTGCATACAAAGCCTCGTATAATGTAATAAAATTTTTTAAATTTAATATCATAAATAATTAATTATTATGTGTTATTTATTTGTTTTTTTTTTACTTGTTTTTGTATTTATTGTTATTGTTATTATTATTGCTTTCTACAAAATTACATCACTTTTAATCACAAGCCGCATACCAATATAGAGAATGTGTGAAAATTTTAAAATGTTTTGAGTAGGTTTGATGGCAGACACAATTGATTATTAATTTTTAAAATTATTGTGCATTTTTTGTTTGTTTCTTCTTCAAATGGCTGACCACCCGGCTCGTTAAATAAAGTGTCTGGTTAATTTGTTTCAATTCGCTGTAATGAATGTCGAGCAACTGTACAAGAAAAATTGGAACAATTTGTTGGGGCCATGTGTATGTACATAACAAAACGGAAATATTTTTAAAAATTGTAACAAATACAAAAAAAAAAAAACCGTTTTTCTGTGAATAATGTTTAGCACATTAAATTTAATTTTTTTAAATATTTTATAAACAATTTTTTGGCATTTATTTTAAAAGAAAATTTTTTTGCGTTCAAAAGAAACCACTTGTTTGGTTTGATTTTTTTTTTATTTTCAAATTATTAAAAATTAAAAAAAAAAAAAAAACATTTTAAATGTTTAGAAAAAAAAAAAAGAGAAAGAATAATAAAATGTCATTTAAAATTTTTTCTAATAATTTAATTGGAAAATTATTTATGTTCGCAGACATAAATTTAAATAAAAAATTGTATGCTTTTAACACGACTATTTTATAAATTTTGCACTACCCGGCATTTAATTTATGAGAGGCTAATCTTTTATCCACATACCCCTTTAAAATATCATCCAAAGAAAATGAAAATTTGACTTTGAAAAGTTTTATTTCATATTTAAATGATATAAGTTTTCTTGAAATTATTTTTACGAGAAAAAAAAAAAATTAAAAAAAAAAAATAAAATAGAAAACCATTTGCCCGATCGTTAAAACAAAAAACGAAAATAAAACCTTTTGCCAAAAATGTTTACATACATACATATCTACATATGTATCTAACATATGTATGAATTTTTATGAATTTAATTTTATTAAGATTTTCAATTTTAACTCAAATTTAATGACGTCATTTGTCGTTTTTTTTTTGTGTTGTGCCCCTCTCTTTAAATATTAATCGTTTTTGTAAAAAGTGTGTCAATTTGTTTTCATAGAAAAATAAATATTTAAATTAAGTGTGTTTATTTCTCTTAAAAAAAACCAGCGTACGAAACGTCAAGTAAATTCAAAAATAAAAAAATCATTTTTTTTTTATTTTTTTATTTTTAAAAATCCATATCATGAGTCAGAAATTTTAAGTAAATTTACGCTTTTTTCTTAAGGCTTTTTTGGCATCAAGTACACACCAATAAAAAATAAACAAAAATACATATGGCTTTATTCTAATTTATGGATTATACGAGGGTGGTTTTAAATGTTATTTTTTTTTATTTATTATGCAGTTTACACATCAAAGCAATGAATGTGAAATTATAGGCTTTACTTAGCTTAGTTAGAATGCATTTATAACCGACAATGTATGGCCATTTTAAAGGCAATTCGATTATACAATACTCACAAAACGCCTCATTCTCATCAGATTTTAATAGGTTTAATAAACTCTTTTGATGGGGATATCATTCGTTAAATAGGAGCAAGTGGTAATTCTTTTACATGTATTTTACATCTGACTTGTCAATTGTCATAGGTCACATGATATTTTGAATGTCTATCAAAATTGTGTTTTTCCAGGCGATTTAGAATATTTGCTGTCGCATGTATCATAGATGGGCACTTTGCAGTACCAGTAAAATTTCAGTAAAAATTGATTTTTACTGATTACTGAAAAAAATTACAGTTACAAAAATGAAATCTAAATTTCATTACCAGTAAACATTTACTGAATACTGAAAAGCTTTATGCATTAGAATTATAATGCAGTATGCCCATGTATGGCATGTATTGTATATCAGACACTACCTTTGTTTATGCACATACACACAGCTTCAAGCTACCCGATTGGAAGACGGTTTGTTGCTCGAAATAATATTCATGATTTGTCATGTGACATTTCACGTCATGGACTCGACTTACACTTAATAGATCAAGCGATATAATATGCGAGTTCCTTTCGGCCTTACAGGCAGCATTAGACCACACAATGCCTGAGTGCTCGTAATTGGTTCGTAGCCTCTTCTTATTCTACTTATAATCACATGGTTTCAATAAGGCCTTTACCAATAAACCTTGTTTTATGCTTACGTTTTAACTGTTGGCTGATTGCAGGCCGCCCAGAATGTAGCGGTTCCAAATTCAAAGTAATCTATCGGACCAACCACAGATCTGCAATTACAGATCATATGCTGTATGACATTCTGAAAATTTGCACGTGAATATGCATCTAATTTGTCTCTGCTGCGGATAGACAGAATAAGCGATTAGAGCTCGTAGACATTTATGAATTTTTCAGACAACATTTACGAAAGTAATGAAGAGCACTGCAAGGTGAGTACGTATAATGCGGGCAAGGCAGATGTAATATACATGACATGAAAGCTTGTGGAAGCATTCGAACCTTTCAACGAGTATGGAACTTTTTGTACAGAACATTATTTTTCTTTTATTGACTGAATCTGACCACTGATGGAAAATTGTTTCCTTTTCACGGTTATACTTTTGGCCAACAGGAACTGTCGAACTTTGATAGGTGATAACGGCCATCTTGTTGAAGCTACTTCTATCGAATTAGTTGTGATTTATTCAATCTGTTTTGTAAATTCAACGTGGAAAACCATAGGCAACAACATATATTTTTGCTGAATGGGCTCTACATACATACATAAATGGTCATTACAAACTTTCAGTCAGCATTACGACCTAGCTTCTCACCCAAATTATGATGTGTGTGTTAAATTTATCTATAAATGGTGTGACCTAAAATGTAATATCGATTCCAGACGACTGATTTTTTGAGAAACTTAACCCTCAGAGTATTTGCCAGAAATCTGTTGAGAGGAAGTCGCCGGAGAAATATTTTTTTTTACTTCGTTTTGTTGGAGATGTGTGACCTGGTGTTTGATAAACCAACACACTACCTACTAGACTACGCCTCTACAGCAGTTACCAATTAACACTTATTTTCATCGAACAAATTTCTTCAGTTTCGTCGAGTTGAGGCACATTGTAAATATACGGATACGTGAACAAAGAAAATTGTCGAATTTGGTAAGATACCAATCCATATGAGTTCGATGAGCAACAAATGCATCCACAAAAGTCACAGTTTGATGTGAATGTGTGATGTGACTGGCAGCGTCATCCAGATCATCACTTGCACCGAAGGCTCTACGTGCCACACAGCTCATGTCAAATTGGGGTATGGTTAGCTCACGTGGAGGTGATATGAACTAACCGCCGAGATCGTGCGATTTGACCCCGTTAGATTTTTCTCATGGTGTTTTCTTAATTCGCAGACGTATGCGAATAAGCCACAAGAAAGAATTTTTTGTTAGTGTTTTCTTAATGCGTAAAAAAATAAAAATAAGAGTTCAAGTAGACTGCCTGTGAGTACCCTGTCTTCAGATTATGAAATTAATTTTTTAATTGACAATTTTCGTTGTGATAAACGAACACATTTTTGACCTGTAATTTATTTTGTTTTAAAAATATTTAAAAATTGGTTAAAGAAAGTCTCTCATATGCATTTTTCTATCACTGCAATTATAATTTTTATAAGACTAAAAATTTTGCTTCAACCCTCGTATAAATTAAAATCTAATGACATAATCACATGTATTTAGCTTCTAATATTAATTTTATTTGATTTTTTTTTTATTTGATTTTTTATTTCTTTCATTTTATTAATAGATCTGATTTGTTTTTTTTTTTGTTTTGTTTGTATATCGGTTTTTCTGTTGTTGTTGTTGTATGCCTGTCATTTCTGTGTTGCGTTAATGCATTTTATGCTGGCTTGCATTTCAATTGAAATTTACATTTTAATGCGCCAGTCAGCCTGGCAGAATAACTGGCTGATTGAACTGTATATCTGTTTGTACGTCTGTCCGTCTGTCTGGCTGCCGGGCTGCTTGTCTTTATTAATCAATTTATTAAAGTTTGCCTTCGATAATATATACCTTGTTGTTGTTGGTTGGTTTATATTGTATTGAGATTGGTAATGTGCTAAATATGGTCATGAATCCATTACCAAATTGTGCAAATATTAGCAAATATTTGTTGTATTACAACAGATACGCTAGCATATGTATGTATGTAAATGTGTTTGATTGTGATGATGATAATTCTATTTGGAAATGCAATTCCATGGCACAATGCTGACATAAATTGCTTAAAATACGACTAATATTGGGTCATGCCTAATTGCATTATGGCCAGGGGAGCCAATAACAGCAACAGTGATGACAGTCGGAATACTAAATTGAATATGTGTAGTCAACAAGGTAATGAACTCAATCGCCTGTTAAAATTATGGCTCTATTAAGAATTGCAACAGAAGGTCGAAGAAGAGTCTTATAACAGAAGGCAAATGGAAAACTTCAAAGCAGTAACGCCGCAGATGGTATGAAGGAAATACTTTTTCTAATTTACAACTGGTATAGGGTTAGAGTAGAAGAATGTATTTTTGGAACAAAAAGTGTCTCATTTCGCTTCTTTTGATATTAAATTAAAAACATTTATAAAATGTACCATGAGAATTAAGAAAATGTACGAATTTTATTTTTATCAAGTTATTACCACGTCCAAAAGCGCACAAATTTGCGAAGGTTTTTAATTTTAGAGATTAAAAAATTCTCTTTGCAAATGAAGTACTTTTTCAAGCAAAAAGTACTTTTGGTAGCAAAAAGTATATTTTAAAGTACCATTTCTGATGCACATTTGCTTTAGAACATAAAGGTACCTTCAATAACAAAGTACCTTTTCAAACAAAAAGTGTCCTTCTCAAATAAAATGTATCTTTCGAATAAAAAAGTAACTTCTAAAACAAAAAGATTCTTTTTATACAAAAAGTACCTTTTCAAAGGTAAAGTTGGGTTAGGTTAGGTTTGAGGACATGTACTTGTCATTGAGACAACAACAATGACCAGAGTTAAAAATGACGATAGTGAAGGAGATAGGGAAATTGGAAAGGGAGAAGAAGAAATTGTTTCCTTCTAACAAAAAATATATTTTTATACGAAAAATGCCTTTTTAAACAAACACATTCTCAGAAAAAAATTAGTGTCTTTTCAAACAAAAAGTGTATTTTCAAAAAAGTACCTTTTCAAGCAATTATTGCCGTTTCTAAATAAAAAGTTACTTTTAAAACAAAAAATGGCTGTGAAAACAAAAATATTACTTTTCCAATAAAAAGCAAAGTAGAAGAAGTTCCTTCACAAATAAAGTATCTTCTGAAGCAAAAAGTATTTTTTCAAACAAAAAGTACATTTTTCAAAGGAAAGTTGCCTTTTTAAACACAAAATACCTTCTCAAATAAAAAGTACATTTTGAAAGAAAAATAATGTTTTCAAACAAAAAGTACCTTTTCAAACGGAAGTTGAATATGTGTTTTCTCAAATAAACAGTACATTTTGAAACAAAAAGTACCTTTTCAAATCAAAACAATACTCAAATAAAGGATATTTCTCTAAAATATTAAAATAAGTTATATTTTGCTGTTAATTTGTTATCATTTAAAATATAAAGTACTTTTTTTTAACGAATGGTCCCATTTAAAGAATTGTTGTAGACAGAAAAAAATTATTTGAAATGAAATTTTCAGCAGGAGACAAATGTGTCAGTAGTCGATTAACAAAGAATGATTCATTCGCTGGAATGTATTACAAGCGTCACCTTAGATAAACTCATTAGTTGTTGTACATAAATTAATTTCAAATACAGAAACATTAGTTCACATAGTGTAAAATTAAAACGAATGACCAGCAAAGTGAAGACTGGCCACTCCTTGGAGTGATACCAAGATTTGAAGAATTTATGTGACAATTTTAGAGGTTGGCAGACCCTGTGGCAACAGGATTTCCACCATAAAGAAACGCTCATCATCGTACAACTAGAGGCCTTTATGTTTCTAAGAGTGTAGTTTGTGAAATTTTGACATTAATTTTAAGGCACCCGGTAGAATTTCAAATTTGTATGTAAATGTTTTTAAGGCCACAGTCGTAATTACAAAATTTTGAATAGGACTGCTGATTAACATCTGTTATGAGACTAAATATAAAACAATGACGTTGATAATCAATTGCCAATACTAATTAGACAGAAAAATATTTTATTTTTAAAAAATCAAAGAAAACAGAGACACACATGTCGCTTTGCATGAAAATAATTGCGAATTCAAGTTCAATTTTAATTGAAAACGAATAAAAGGTATGTTTGTTTCAATTGCTAAAGTATTTTAATTTTTCTTGTTTTTTTTACTGTATTATGGTTACAAACTTTCTTATCCTATTTTAAAAAAATTAAACAAATAAAATATTTTGTTTGAAAAGTGGAATTTTGGTACTAAATTTTTTTTTTATTGGAAATTATTTTTATTTAAATTATGGTTTGGCATTGAAGGCGTATAATTTACTAGCAAATAATAGGCTCCACTTGGTAAAATTAGTGACTATAAGTGATTACTTATACGATCTAGAAAGGCTTCTAGCTTTACCCAGGAGAGAGATTTTAATAATCATACACGCTTTTATTTCATGTACAAGGCAAATTATAACACATATACCCCAACCAACTACTTTGTTTCTATAAAACTTCACTCTTTAGCACACATACATACACACACTCATTTATTACAATAATAAAGTCAAATAAAGGCACTCGGATATAATCGTATATGTATTCCTCTCTCTCTAAATCTCTTTAACTTAACTACGAATGTTTGCAGGCAATAATAAAAGAACACACACGCACAAAATAAAACAATAGCGAACATTAATGCAGGATAATGTTCTCGTTACGTAAATCTATAAAAGAAAGAGAAAGTAAAAAAAAAAAAATAAAAACAAAAATAAAGAAATGAAAAGAAAAGAAAGAAATTATATGTGTATGTGTGTGATTATAAGAAAACCCTGACTAATACTAGGTAAAGTGTTTAATAATGTCGATGTTTTACACATAACGTCAGCAAATCAATTACATTTTTTGTGTTTGTATTTGTAAGTTAACGAAAGTTATATAGAGGCGTATGTGTATGTATGTACATACATTAAATAATAATAAATATATGTACACATATATGTATGCATATATGCGTATAAGTTATAAATAAAGTAAATCAATAACGTACATTAAGTCTACTGAATCAATAACAAGTAAAGTTTGTTAAACGCTTTTAATGTATTCCTTAAAGACAGTTCAGTAAAAGAGTAAAATCATTGCAGAATCCTTAACTATTTTATTATGAAAAGGAAAGCTTAAATACTTTTAAATGCATGCATATAGATGATTATAGGCACTTCGTTAGGCTGTTCATTTGCTTTTGTTTTCTTTTTTTGTTTTAGTTTACATGTAGACAATGTTCAGAAGCTCTTATTAGTGCCATAATAAGATCTGTAATAGAAGCAGTAATAACAACAGCAATAGTAATAAGTAATGAATAATATTCATAAATACCAAATCATTATAATAACATATACAATGTACACTACTTAAGCATAGTAGAACATTCTATGAAAGGAGATTAGAGGCCAATCTATAACACAAGAATATTACAAATAGTTTTTGAAGGACTTAAATACAATATTAAGCCTCTATTATTTTGATCTGTTATTTAGAACTTAAACTCTTATATAAAATTAATTAAAGTACGCTTCTTTTTTAAAGATTTCTAATTATTTTGACTTCATATGACAGTTTGTCCTGGTAGAATTAAAATGCATTATTCTGTAGAGAAAGATCCTGAAAATAATCTACAGGAATATTAACCAATCTAGCCCGTTATGGTACGTAAAGCTTGATAAGCATGAATAGCAAGACACTGTCGACTTTATACTATCAAACCATCGAATATTGGCGTTCATTTTATTTTCTTCTATAAGAGGCCCTGGAGATGAAAATATTTGTTCATCAAAAGAAAGACACTGTCCACTTTATCCTATCAAACCATCGAATATTATACAAGAGTAATGATTTATTTTCTGAGGAAGACTTGACAGTTGGTCCTGTTTCCCCAATCTGCCAATCTTGTACGGCGCCATTACTAGATGGGTCAGGGAGGAAAAGCAGAGTGTTGGGGCGATGGATTGAAATGTTATGTTAGGAGTCTATGGCCTGATATAAATAGTGGTTGAAGAGATATGCTGCTAGGCTTGGATAAGGCCAGCCTGAGGTTGGCAAATGATTTTAGTACAAGGCACTAGGATCCGGAACAGGTCACAGCCGTACTGTATGTTGCGATAAGAAGGAATTGGAAACTATTGAACACCTCTTCCAACTGTTTACCCCTTAGTAGGTTAAGGCTGAATATCCTGGGCAGAAGCTTCTTTGAAAATTTTGGACTCTGTCGACAGCCGACATTAGCGCTCTTTATAGATTCATAAGTAGATCGATCTGGTTGAGAAGTGCTAGGGCATCAATATTATTGTCGCGTTCTCTTGTGTGTTTGTGGTTCATCCTTTTTCCTCCGTTTCCTCTATCCCCCCTTTCCTAACTCTTATTTGATTCCCATTTCCTTATCTCTTTCGCTATCATCTCTCCCTCTCTTCTAGGATACATTTACAATAGGTTATTTTGACCTCTGAACATTGTACTTGTCCCCATGGCAAATACACGTCCTCAAACCTAACCTAACCTAATAATTTGTTGATGTGCACTTTCTGTTTTCTGTAAGAGGTCCTAGTATACGACCTGTCTTCTCTAATTGCATTTTTTTTAAAAATCTTTCATTAAAGTAAGCTTACTGACCGAAGACTCAAGAGTTAAAATTTTAAATCCGACGTCTGAGAAAAAAATATGAAGCAATCTTCGATAAAAGTTTTGAATTTTAAAACCAGTTGCCATGAAAAATCTTCACAAATCTATCGTTCGGATTCGACGTTAAACTGTAGGTACCACCAAGCATTTATAAAATTAACACACACAACATGGGTGATGAGAGAAGCCGGTTGCAATCCTTACTAGACGGTTGTAGTAGACAATAAGGCATATAATGTATTACATAAATACATAATTGGTCATTACAACCCTTCAGTCTGGATTACGACATAGCTTCACACACCACGTATGTTGTGTGTGTTAAATTATATTTATATATGAGTAGCGTTTTGAACAATTTAGAGAATTTAAAGGCTGTTAAACTCTCGATTGTTTGCTATACGATGCTGATGAATTGATTTATAAAGCATAGTTTATGTCTAGATTCAGATAGATAAGTACAAGAGGAGGAAACCAACCTTAGGCACATTTTGCATTACAAATGTACTCGAACTGTTTTCCACTCTTTAAAGCCGTTTTGCCTTTAATTTTCATTAGATAACATCCTTCAAGTAAATCCTCTGTATAAGTTAAAAGCCTTGTAAATAAATTATTAAATAACTTGTATACTCTACATACTCACTGTGCACAGAATAAAAAAGAGAGAAAAAAATATTCCATTACAATAAATCAAAAACGTAGTAAAAAAACGAACTTTCCATTGCCCTCTCCTTGAGCACAAGAGAAAAGCGAAAACTTTCCTTCTACTGGCAACAAATCAATACGCGAATAAGCGAAAAATAAACGTTTTCAATAAAGCAAGCAAAGAAGAAAAAAATAGCATACAGTATGAACTAAAATAAAATGGACACTGACTTTGGAAAAATGGAAAATTGAGGAAAATACCTTTTTAAAGAAAACTTAAATAAATTGAAACACCTTTTAATAAAAATCCTTAAGGACGTCCTTGCCATTATGAAAAGTATGCTGTGAAGCATAACTATACTCTGCTACAGCTAATTTTTAATTTATTTTTTCATTCGCTGCTAGATATACTTGAAAAAAATATTCCACTTTTTTAAACTGACACTGTACGACTATATAGTACTTGTATCCCCCTCTCCCTCTTCCTCTTCTTTAAATAGATCTAAGTGTTCCTTTTTTTTGATACATACAATATTTTATTAGCCAATAAAATAATATTTGCATATGCACAGACATAAATAAATATTTTTCATATTTTCTGTACAAAAAAGAAAAAAATACGAAAAAAAGCAAAAAAAAAATCGAATTGAATAGCATGTAGGAAAAATGTTTGGAAAAAAATTTAAAGGAAATAGAGAAAAGGAAATCGACAGGATAATATTATTATCCATGTGTATGTTGTTTTTTATGTTTTTTTTATGTGTCTGTAGGTGTATGTGTTTCGAATAAGGAAAAGAAAAATACATCCTTAAGCTATCATGTTAACATTTTTACGCAAATTTTTCTTTTTTTTACGTTAGTGAATGTATGCATAATAAGGAACAAAAATAACAAATGTATGTAGGCGTAGGATGTCCCTAAAGGCCAATAAAATAAAACAAAACGAAAATTAGAAAAAGTTTATTTAAAAAATAATTTTTAAAGAAATTTATAATTTAAAGTCTTAAATTAATAAAAAAAAAAACGATTTTTCAGTAATTATTTCAGTATTACTATCGGGTCTTTCATTAAGCCCTTCTTATTATTGAATTTAAATAAAACAAAATGTGTGTGAGATATTATCCAAATTTTTTATTCGTTTGAAAGACCTATTGTTGGCAGTAGGTGGTAAAATGCCCATAATAGCTTGGAAAGCATCCGAAATGTCTGATTGTCCATGACTTTGGCGCAAAAATTAGCCTAAATTTGACCCGTATCATGGGTTATATTGGCTTGAAAACCTCTGCAGGTTTAGACTTATTCGCAACACCTGCGACTTAAGAAAATCTCACAAGAAAAATGTGGGTAAATCCCATAATTTCAGTACGGTTTACATCACCTCCACATGAGTTGACCATACCTTCAAATCGTTCGCACAGAATATCCAATGTGATGTTAGTTGTGTGGCACGTAGCTAAAACCACATGTCATTGGCATCTAAATCGTTCAATTCTGGCCAAAAAAAGTTCCTAATTATCGCTTTTTACTGTTCGTCATTGACACTAATAGTTTAAAGAAATGTAAACCGACGATGTCGCCAGTTCAAAATCCACATCAAACAGAGACTTTTTCGGTAGGAATTTGACGCTCTTGAACGTTTATGTTCATCCAGAAACGAGTCTCATCGCTGATGATGATTTTCGGTGAAAATTAGGATCAGTTGCCAACATCCATTTAAATAAAACGATTTTATTATTTGCACACGTTGTGAAATGCTAAATCCGTCCATGAATTTGTTAAAAGAGACTGAATGACAATTATTTTGACGGACATGGCTTCAACAAGATCACCGCTATCAACTGGCAAAGATGCGAAATCCCTGTTGAAAGCCTCTATTCAAACAAAGATGAATGCGATTTAAAAACGAAGGTTGCTGCTTTCGATGTTTTGGTAAAAACATTGCCCTTAACGAATATCATCGGATTTGATTTTTATGCTCAGTAATATTTTCTAATCTTTTGAATTCCATAAGACAAATATCACAATTAAAAAAAAAAACCATTGAAATCGTTATTGAAAATTTCTTCCAGGACAACGCAATTGGAGTTCGGTTGTCGTCCATAAGCCAATAACTTAAATAGGGTCTTGAATTTATTCCTGTTTTTGATCAGGACGGCATATGTAAAGATTTTTTTTTTGATACAAAAAGAACCTTTTAAAAGGAAATTTGCCTTTTCACACAAAAAGTACCTTTTCAAATAAAAAGTAAATTTTTAAAGAAAAAGGACCTTTTCAAACAAAAAGTACCTTTTCAAACGGAAGTGAATATGTGCTTTCTCAATTAAACAGTACATTTTGAAACCAAAAGTAACTTGTCAAAACAAAACAATAGTCAAATAAAGAATATTTTTCTAAATTATCAAAATAAGTTATTTTTGCTGCTAATTTGGTATCATTTAAATTAAAAAGTACTTTTTAAACGCATGGTCCCATTTGAAGAATTGTTGTAGGCAGCAACCGCAAGAACAAAGGATTTGAAATGAAGTTTTCAGCAGGAGGAAAAAGTGACAGTAGTCGATTGACGAAGAATGAGAGCTGGGGCCAAATCGCCGCAGTCGTTATCGAATAAAGTCGATCGAAATTTTAGTATTTGAAATCGCCGCAGTCGTTAGCGAGTCAGGTGTATCGAAATTTGAGATTTTGTCATTCGATAACGAGTACCCGTTCGAGTAATATCTCTCGAAATCTCATTCGATACTACATGAGCAATCGAAATTGCACACGCTTTGTTTTCTTATTAATATGAAATAAACAGAAAATTTTTTTATTTATAATAATATTGCCAAAAATGAAAGTAGCAAATATTTTTTTTAACTAAAAGTAAATATAAATATAATTTCCCCTTTCGGGACAAATATTAACAAAATAAACGGTAAGCAAAAGGACGTTATGGCACAGTATATGTTTGATCATCCCAATTTAGCTAAAAATTTGCTACCCAATTGTGGACAGGGAAAAGAAACAACTAAAAGATTGTGGGAAGAATGGTCCACCTATTAAAGATGTGATAATAATATAAAAAAATTGTTCACTAATTTTTAAGGTTTTTTGCTGACCTAAAACATAACACAAAAAAAAGCTTTCATTTAACAATGAATCAAAGAAAATACCGGTGGTGGTTCCTATGAGGAAATATGGAAAAAGGTTTACAAAGTATTTTAGGTGAAAACAGCGAATATGATAATTTGAACCTAAAAGTATAGGAACACAAACTCCAAATCTTAAAAAACAAAGAACCATTTCTATAGCTGAAAGAAAATTAGATCTCTTAACGCTCAACATAAATGAAAGTGAAGAATATCACAAAATTTTAAATTCGGATAATCTTTTAAACTAAGAGAAGAACATGCTGCAAACATGGCTATTAAAAATGTAGAATTACAAATTAAAACGATTGAGTTTGAGAAAAATAAAAATGATGGATCCATTTTCTAAATATTAAAATAATATTATAATTAATATATTTAAAATTTTTCTCTCATTTTACTTACTTGTGTTTTATTTCAAAATTATTTATCTTTGTTCAAATCAAGCAAAATCTCTTACCATTTACCCAATACAAGAACCCAATTTCTTTTCACAGAACCAAAAATCTTTTACATTCGTTTGGAAATTTCGATTCGATAGCTATCGAATGCCGTAATTAGTTCATTCGATACGAAACGAAATTTTACTCGATACGAATGCTCATTCGATCACGAGTGCCGCGATTTGGGCCCTGGAATGTATTACAAGCCTCACCTTAGATAATCTCATTAGTTGCTGTACATTAATTATTTTCAAATACAGAAACATGAGTTAACATAGTGTAAAATTAAAACGAATAACCAGGAAAGTGAAGTCTGAGCACTCCTTGGAGTGATACCAAGATCTGAAGAATTTATATGACAATTTTAGAGATCCTGTGGCAACAGGATTTCCACCATAAAGAAACGCTCATCATCGTACAACTAGAGGGCTTTTTGTTTCTGAAAGTCTAGTTTGTCAAATTTTGACATTAATTTTAAGGCACCCGGTAGAATTTCAAATTTGTATGTAAATGTTTTTAAGGCCACAGTCGTAATTACAAAATTTTGTATAGGGCTGCTGATTAGCATCTGTTATGAGACTAAATACTCGTATAGAACAATGACGTTGATAATCAATTGCCAATATTAATTAGACAGAAAAACATTTTATTTTTAAAAAATAAAACAAAACAAAGACACACATGTCGCTTTGCATTAAAATAATTGCAAATTCAAGTTCAATTTTAAATGAAAACGAAAAAAAGGGGGATTGTTTGTTTCAATTGCTAAAGTATTTTGTTTTTGCTGTGTTAAGGTTACAAACTTTCATTTTCTGTTTTAAAAAAAATTAAACAAATAAAATATTTTGTTTGAAAAGTGAATTTTTTTTTTGTAAAATTTTGTTACGAAAACTTTTTTTATTGGAAATTATTTTTATTTAAATTATGGTTTGGCATTGAAGACATATAATTTACTTGCAAATAATAGGATCCAATTGATAAAATTTGTGACGATAAGCGATTACTTATATGACCTAGAAAGGCTTCTAGTTTTACCCAGGAGAGAGATTTTAATAATCATACACGCTGAGCACTAATAAGTGTTCATTGATTGCAACATAATGGCAAAGTTTTTTTACGGTCCTATGTTTCCTATCGGAAACAAGCGAATATCTTTATTAACGACTTTAATACACTCTTTTGTTTTTTCATTATAAATGCTTAATCAGCATCGGTTAATCTTTGACAGTGTTACAATTGGCTTTAATTGCACGAAAGCATTAAAAAAAATTTCATTCATTACTTATTATAACCATTTTTTTGTTGTTGTTATAATATAGAAAATAAAAAAAAAATATTTTTTTTTGTTTTAATTTTAATTGTCAATTTCCAATACATTTCCAAGCTGTGATTTATTTAAAATGTATTTATTTTTTTGTGGTTATTTCAAAGCATTGACAATTAAACAAATTTTTAAAATTAAACTGTTTAAATAATGCACTGATTAAAATATTAAAAAAAAAAAAAATTCTGTTTAATTGACTTGAAATGTCAAAAGCATGCAAAAAGAAATTTTTACTTATTTTAAATATAACATGAAGATATTAACATAAGCAATTACAAATATGCAAAGAGTTTAAATTGGGTACACTGACTGAAAGAAGTTCGTGTTCTAAAAGCACAGAAATGAGAAATGAGTTTAAAAAAGAATTAACAACAGAATATTCTGTATGCCTATGTAATTTTGAGGCACTTACAGTAGGCCTTATACATGCGTTGAACCATCCTATGCTGAGTTCGTCCCATACTGATTCTAATCATCCAAATGTCATTCTCACTTAAAGGGTACATTACCGTTATATTTGGCTTTTGTTTTATAAAAAATTTAAAAAGGTATCGTAGACTGCTGAATTAAATTTTTGATGTTGAGGAAGGCGATGCTATGCCCAGAAAAACAGCAGTTAAGTAGTATGCTTGATATCGATTGTAGTGTTAAATTTATACCTCGTTCTGATCTGCCAATTGCTAAAAACATAGTTGATGACATAATGACCAAAATTGGGAGGAAACAGTACATAAATAACGTGGAAGTTCCTAGAAAATTCGACATTTATTACAAAACAATTGCCAAATATGTGGATATTGCTGGACACTCGCTCGAAGCATTTCAGTACCTTCAATAACACTTTCTTTAACGAGAGAGAGACACACATTTAAAGCTTTGCATAATTAAAGTAAATTGAAGCAAAATTGTATTCACACAACATTCAAAGCACAACGCAAAAGATGTCCCTTCGTTCGAATAATAAATAATAAGAAAATTTGAACCTAAAATTTAAAAATTCAGAGAATACTTAAGAAAATTTATGTTTCCCCTGAATTCCCATAGAATATATAAACACAACAACTCTTAGAGGGTATTCAATATACCCTCTACCTCTACAGATAATATTTACAAAAATTTATGAAACCTACAAAGTATAAGACGCTGCCAGTGATGTACCTTATTAACAGAATTTGTAAATAACATGATTAGAAAAGTTTCTCTCGGCGTCTTAATCTGGCTAATTTTGGGTAGATTAAAGATCGCAAGATTAATCCCTCGAAAATAGTTGTAACGACCACTGTAGTTAGGTTCTAACCAACCATGGTTATATGTTTTTGTGTATAAAAAGTCGAATCTTTCCAATAGAATACTCCAGTTTGAATAGATTGAAGTCGCCGTAATAGATTAATAGATTATGTGCTGGCTTCTTCGTAGTCGCCGTGGTCTAGTAGGTAGTGCGTTGGCATATTAGACGTGAGGCCTTAGTTCAAACCACTGGTCAGGCATCTCTAACTAAACGAAATATGAAATTATATTTATTTGTCGACTTCCTCTCAGTAGATTTCTGGCAAAAACTCTGAGAGTAAATAAAATTGTCATGAAAAGTTTTTTGGAGTCGACTTTAAACTGTAGTTCTCGCGGCTCATGTATAAAAATTAACGCACACAACATAAATGGTTTGAGAAACTAGGTTGTAATACTGACTAAAGGATTGTAATGACCAATTATGTACGTATGTTATGTATGTGCTGGCTTCTTAGGCGAGAGCCTGTGTGTAACATTTCTGAGACCTCTCAAATAAACCGAAGTATGAACAAAAATATTCCTTCGGCGACTTCCTCTCAGCAGTCTTCTGGTAAACACAATGAGAGTAAATAAAATTGCCATGAAAATTCTTTTAATTTGTCGTTCGGAGTCGACATTAAACAAGAGGTCCCGCCCATCACTCATGGATAATATTAACACATACGACATGAATGGATTGTAATGCCCGTTTAAGCAAGTAAGTCCAGCAACAGTTCGCCAAATCGTATACTTAATACCTGCAGTCCTGCTTACAATGAAACCAATTTTTTCTTTGCTGGATATATCGATATTTCGGTGTCTTATGAAAAGTTTGACGGACCGAATTTCAATTTGCGATTAACAGCTAAAACAGAACGTTATTCTAACATTTGTGAAACAAATGGTTACAAATGATACAATAATGTAAGAAATAGGTTGTGAACGAAGCAAACAGAAGCCTCGCAAACAGTAACAAAATCAGAATTTGCACCATGAAAAGTAATACTGCTGTATGCCAAGTGGTATTACAAGTGAATTGTCCTTTATAAGTACAGAAATTAATTTAAAACGAATTATGTTTTGCATATACGATTACTTTTGTGCTGCACTATTTTTATAATGATTTATAATTGCATATTGTGTAAAACCATATTGTTAAACACCGTAGGCATTTCATTAAAAAAAAAGAAGCCAATTATAAACAATAATAAAAATTAAAACAAAAAAAAAAAAAACAAAAAAAAAACTTTCAAACAATTTAACAATAATAAATTCTGTGTAAATGTGTGATAATATTTTAAACAATAAAATTTTATTGGAAATTTAACAAAAACAATAAAAATAATCGGTTTAATTTAGTGTAATTAATTAAAGTGAAAAAAAAAAAATTATAATATGAAAAACAGTAGTTAAAGCAGGTTAGTTAAAGTGTATTTAACGGGAATTATTAACCAATAAAATTAAATACCAGAAATTATTATTCATAAAGAAAATTTTATAAAATGCCATCATTTTATAGTTTTAATTAATTTCTAAAATTTTGTTGTTAATTCCCCGAAGAAACAAACGTTTATTTTTGTGGAAAACATCAAAAGAAAATTTCCTTCTAATGCGACGATTTTAAATCAACGTCTGTTTAAATTTTAATAACAAATTGTAATAAATTTAATTTATTTGTTTATTTAACAAAAATTTCTAAATAAAACATTTATTTAAGAAAAAATTAATGCGTTATTCTTTATTGAATCATTAAAAGAGCAAAAAAATAGGCATAAAAACTAAAAAAAAATTCAAAAGAATTGATAAAAAAAAAGTTTAATATTTCAACAACACCCACGTATTCTTCACATACTAAACAAAAACAGTTTTTCCCTATTTTTTGTTTGTTTTATTTTCAAATTTAAAAAACAATAGTTTTTTTTCATTAAATTTTATTCTAATTAGCAGGTTTTTTTGCATATTATTACGCGCTCTAAAAACATTTGGCTTTCAAGCAACTAGTGACAGCGAATACGCCACAATCGAAATGAAAAGAGAAAAAATACGTTTAAAAAATAGATTTTTTTAAAAACGAATTAATCAAATCTTTTTGGATGATTTCCATTAATTAGTATGACAAGTTTAGCATTTTTATGCCACAACTGTCAGTACTATTTTTGCACAGGTTTAAATAAAGAACACAATAATAAATATGTACTCAATATAAAAGGTACTAAATTAGCTAAGTACCTATGCTAAGAGAGGCGGAATGAAATTCTAAAAAAAGTTTGCACCATTTAAAGCGGTGTCTTGGTAATCATTGAAAATAAATTTCTATGTCGACTTGATACATGTATAGATCGTGTGATGTTTGATAAAATGTTCAAAATGGTTTTGGTTGTCATATTCAGTGTCAGACAGAGCATTCCAAATGCAATTAATTTTTAAGTTGTCAAAAATATTTTCTAAATGGATTTGTCTTTGGAGCACTCGCCTATTAGTGTAATACAACAAAACAAAAAAAAAGGAGAACATGGCAAAAGGGCACAAAAACCCTCAGACTTATTATAAAAAAGTATTCATTATGGTATTTAGGGATGGCACTCAAAGACAAGTACTGCTACTCTCTTTAGATTGACGTTTTTGAAGCATTCGATAGAGTATTTTCTTTTAATATTGCGGCCGTGAATTTGTCGGTTATAACACCAATGTGGTAAATGCTCCTCTGTCGATTGCTCCCAGAGTGTCACTGGTTGTTACAAGCACCCGTCTTTTATTTAATATCTACTTCGTACATTCTTCTGAATTGTCGAGCACTTCAAGCTTTTGCTGAATCCACTCAGCAATACCTCCTTCAACTGGAGAAATTGTTATAACTCTGAAGATTTGAAGATCATCGATGAATTGCGGTAAAGCTTTATTGAATGTGCAAAGTCAGGATTGACACAAAGTAAGGTAATGCTGTGGCTGTAGCAGTTCTGAAAGAGAATTGTTCATATTTTAACACGTTGATTGCCACGGCAATTTTTAGAAAACTAGCCAAAAATGACCATTTGATTTAGTTTCGGTTTAGTGAGTACGAGATAACTCGTAGTTGGCACCCTAGAAGGAAACACAATCTACGAGTTATCTCGTAGTTGGCAGTCAACGTGTTAAACAACGAGACCTAACGATTGATTCTATACTCTATCGTCAACAAGTAATGCCTAGTGGAAATTAGTAACAAAATAATTTCATGGTTATAGGCCATGGCCGTAAACAAATTCTAAAATTTTACTGCTCATGAGTTAGAAATCAAATTCAAAATCTGGGTGGCCAATCTGAAACGCTTAACATTTCCAGTTAAAATTTTATGTTAATGAAATGAAACTTGACTATGTTTAGAATCAGTTTGTTGCCTAATAAGGCATAAGTCTTAACGCCATCAGTTCTCAATATGCCACTCTATTCAACACAAAATATATAAAAAAAAAATCTTTGAAAAAACTTCTGAAGCCATTATGCAAATTGTTACGGTTTCAAAAAAAAAAAAATAATTATTGCCAATCAACCAAAACAAGCACTTATTGCTTAAAAACTAGTTTCAGAATTAAATCTGTTCTAAATGCCATAATATTTTATGGATCTCTTTTATTGTCTTCCGAAAGAGGCTAATTTCATCAAATAAAAGTTCTAAAATCACGAGCTTACCTTTAAACAATTATTGGCTTATGTATGTATGTATGCCAAACATTATGCCACTAAAAGATAAATTATTATTTAATGTTAATGTTATGGATACCGACCTGAAATTAAAAAAAAAAAAATTGGAAATTAAAAATTAAAATTAATTTTTTCAATTAAAAAAACAAATAAAAAAGTCGTAAAATATTATTTTGAAATTTAAAAAAGTTTTCAATATTAAATTTGAATATTTTTATATGTATAGCCGTTGGCATTATTTAATTTTTTTTTGTTTTTATAAAGTTTTTCCAGTTTTTTGCCATTCACTAGAATTAATTTTTATTTTATTTGTTGCTGAAATTCACACCAAATATCGATTGATTATTGTATCGTCAGAGAATTATTTTTTGCTTTTTCCTTGTTTGTTTTTGTTACGCACATAAATAGCATGGAATTTCAAATTTAGTACAGAATTTACATAAAAAATGTTTGTTTTCAAGCAAAAAAGAAAAAAAAAATTGAATTTTTTGTGAATGTTTTCTCTTGCAAAAAAGTGGAATCAGGCTTATTTAATATGTCTGTGATACTGCTATTGTAGCAGAACTGTGCACAATGGGACCACCAAATTCGTGACGTTTTTATAAATTTAACAGTTTTTTTTTTGCAATAAAATACTAAAATTATTGCCTCGTATTAAATGACGTCAAATGAATAAAATATTCTCTCGATTGAATGTCTTTATTTTACTTTACATGGGTGGTTGCCTGGCTTTAATTGGCTTAAAATTGGTTTAAAAAAATGTTTCAAATTTAAGCAAATGCGTCAGTATAGTTCTGCACTGTGACAGAAAAGTGACTTGTGTTTTTGGTTAAATACCATCAGACTTGTCCACTGACTCTGGTTAGTGTAAATTTTTTTAATTGTAGCGAAAATAAGCAAATAAAAGCAACACAGCGATTTAATTGCAGAAAAATACCCGAATTCCCAATGACTTTGACAAAGTAGTATCGATTAACAACCATAAATAAACAACCATTATAAAATCCAATCTAACGACACCTATTCGTTGATGATACTTGTGTTGAGACTCACATCGTCAAACACGATAATATACATACATAATTAGTCATTAAAATCCTTCAATCAGTCTAAAAGGCCAACACACTATCTACTAGACAATGGCGACTGCCAAACACGATGAAAGAATCGTATAATTACAGTCACTCACACTAGATCCACTCAAACTATACTGATTATAGAAAGCGAATCAAATAGAAACCCAGATATTTTCTTAAAGTTAAAGGCCTTCATTTAATGACGTTGTAGCCACTGTAGTCTTGTGGCTAGTGAGTTGACTTATAAGACAAGAGCCCGTAGTTCAAACACCAGTTCATACATCTTGAAAAAATGAAACATTTCAGCAGACTTCTGGCAAAATCTCTGAGAGTAAATAAAATTGCCATGAAAAATTTCTCAAATCTGTCACTCTCATTATCCACTAGACTACCACGGGCACATTTTGACATTACGATTCAATTTTTATAGATTTATATGTTGCCTTAATTTTTTGTTATGAATTTGAGTAACGTGCTTTGTCGGCTGGGTGCTGGAAATTGAAAAATGCACCCGACACTGGCATTTAAAGGGAAAATAAAGAAAAATTCTATGGATTTTTTTTACGAAAGATTCAAATGTTTTTTGTTCACATTTGCTTTAATACTGGAAGGCTTTTAAATTTGAGCCTCTTTTACACTTTGATTTTTATATACTGTCATTTTGTTTGTAGTTTGCAATAAATTTCCTTAACTTTTACAACCGACACGTACATCTAACGAAAAATAAGCATCATATGTCACAATGGATCATTTGATCTTGTTTTGTCATTTTTATTCATTTTATTCTTAAATTTAATCCAAGTTTTTTCAACATATCTACGTTTGAAGTTATGGTAACTACAATGAAATGGCGCGTGTCAAAGAACACGAACACCTCTCCACATACATTAAAACTTTAGTGTATGACTTTTTTCAGATTTTTCTGAATTTCCTTATTTCCATAGTAAATTGCAGAAAAATCGGAAAAGTAAAGTCGGAAAATTTATTTGAAAGAACAAGAACAAGGTTTGGTTAAGACACCTCTCGCTCTTTTATGCGTTTAGCTTTCATAACAATTTCTAAAAATTAAAACCTTCTGACTTGTTTTACTTGCGTTTTCTCTCTTGTTTATTGTCCTCTTTTCGCTCTCTGTCTTAAATATTAGTGACTTTATGCCATTTAAGGCATTCGAATGACATTTGTTTTCAATTTTAAGCCAATTTTTTTTTATTTCGCTTCCATTTGTGTTTTTCCCCCTTTTTTTTTTAGTGACTATTAAGATTTCCTTTTAATCCATCAGCATTAGCAACAAATCAATTTACTGCTTTTTTACTCTGCTTTTTTTGTCCATGAAAAGATTTTCGTTTTTTTATTTTTTTTTTTTTTATTTCAAAGCTTTTGCAATGGAAAACGGAATGGAATTATTAGGCCATCAATTTCAGTTACAAATTAATGAAAATCCCGTCAAACATTTGTGTTGTTGTTGTTGCTTTTGTTCTAATTCAATTTCCATTTTGAAACTCTTGTTGAAGATATTTTTATCTGTAAGCATTGCTGATAGGATTTTGACATTCAAATAATTTAATATTGAAACGAATTTAAATCCAAAGGATTTTCAAATGGTTTAAACAGAACAAAAAAGATTTTCTAATAAATATTGTATTTATAGATATATTTAGAACATAACATACGTAAATACATGCATACATTAATATGTACATCAATACATAGAATTGTTCGATGTATGTTAAGCGCTCTCATTTCATTTGATTTTTTTATTTCCTTTTTTATTTTTCTTTGAAAAACCCATAAATTTTATGCAAATTAAATAGAAAAATAAATACAGAAACACTATAAATAAACAGAAATGTTAAGGAATAGCAAACAAAACGAAAAACACATAGAAAACAATATCAAAATCTTTTTGTTTTTAAATATTAAATTTACGATCGTAATAAAATGTTATTTCTTCTACGTACTTACATATCTAAGATTTCTAATGTTTGTCAAATAAAATTACTAGTGTACGAGTACAAATAATTTTTCTTAATGCTGTTGCCTTCGAAAAACAATTTATTTTAAATTGAATTAAAATTTAAACCTTCTTTTTTGATATCCTTTAAATAAATAACAGGAAATTGTCATGATTTTTATTTAATGTGTGATAGAGGCTTTTCGTAAATAAATATGAAATACGTGGGTAAATCAAAAAGTTAACGTATTATTAATTACGCCGACAAAGCGGAAGAATTAAATAAACAACTGGTCGTATTGATGACGTATGACGCAGTGATTGTCAAAATAAAGTGATTGTTTGTCCTTGAAGGACAAGATCCCACAATTATTAACCACCTAGCATCCTCTAAAGAGGACTGCAATCTGACATCAAAATAAGTCTTGCTATTGTAGCAATCAAAGATATCAGAGAATTCGATGTTGAAAATGTTCTTCTTTTTGCGACAAGAACAGGGTACTGACAGATGAAATAACAGATACAGTAATCCTTCGATTTAATTCGCCTCGATTAACGTTGTTTCGATTTACGTCGTCAAATTTTTTGTTCCCTCTAACTTCAATTTGCGTCGTCATTCCTTTTACGTCCCCTTTTTTGGAACCAACTGCGACGTGCATAAATCCAGGAATTACTATAACTTTTTTAAGTTCCTTGTTATAAACATACTATTTTGTAGTATGAGCAATATGAAATTCGATTTACGTCGTTTCGATTTACGTCGCCTTTGTTTGGAACCAACTGCGACGTAAATCGATTGATTACTGTACTCATTGGTATACACTTAGTACAGTATTCCCTCGATTTACGTTGTCTCGATTTACGTTGTTTCTATTAACGTCGTCAACAATTTTGTTCCCTTCAACTTCGATTTGCGTTGTCATTCGATTTACGTCGCCTTTTTTTGGAACCAACTGTGACGAAAATCGAAAGATTGCTGTAACTTTTTTAAGTTCCTTGTTAAAAACATACTACTTTGTAGTATGAGCAATATGAAATTCGATTTACGTCGCTTTTTTCCGGAACATTCTACGACGTAAATCGAGGGAATACTGTATTGAACGTTTTGATCTTCCAACCAGAAGTTTTCAGTTGGAATTCTGAAATCAAAATTTTTAAGGAGTCATATAAACGACCAGATGGATGTGTCTATAGTAGTGGACTAAAGTGGATAGATAATCGAATATTTTTAAAATTACATTAATAACTTTTGTTTAGTTTGTCGCATCAAAATCCACAAAAACTGGACTATTGATGACTGGAAACGAGTGATATAGTCCGATGAAACAAAAGTTAATCGTTTCCAGTCTGATGGGATTCAGTATTGTTGGAAGAGGCCCACTGACACCATTCAACGACATCACGTCAAGCAAACAGTAAAGCAAGGTGGTGGAAATTTAATGGTGTGGGGATGTTTTACCTGGTGGGGTGTTGGTCCCCTATTTAAAATAGATGGTATAATGAATAAGGAGCAGTATTTAAGTATTTTGGAGAACAATTTGCCCATATTTATTGAAGAGTGCGCTTATCCGGCGAAGGAAATAACTTTTCAGCAAGATGGGGACCCGAAGCGCACCGCCAAGATTGTGCAAAAATGGCTTTCCGAACAAGAATTCAAAACAATGAAATGGCCTGCACAAAGCCCCGATTTAAACCCCATCGAAAATTTGTGGGCGATTATAAAAAAAGACTTTCCCAATATGAACTAGCACCGACCAATATGGATGAACTTTGGTCAAGAGTTTCCACGGAATGAGTCAATCTTCTACTCGAAACCATTAAAAATCTTGTGGAAATTATGCCTAATCGAATAAAATCTGTAATAAAGAACAAAGGCCTTTGGACAAAGTACTAACAACAAAACTTGCAGAAAATTCAAAAATGGACAAAACCGGATAAAAGTTAAATCAATTTGTAATTCCTTTTATTTAATTTTTTTTTAGGATATGTTATACTGAATTAAAGCCATTTTTATTGAAGAAATATGCTTAAGTTTAATGCTATAATTTTTCTTTTTAAGTTTTTTTTATTAAAAGATAAATATATAACAAATTTAAAAAAATTTTAATTTTATGTATCCACTTTAGTCCACTACTGTATGTCTCCCAGAAGTTCTTAGCCCAGATTGTCCAGGATATATCGGCTCCATAGGTATTTATCTTAGATACTGACACGGCTAGTTGGCTGGATCTTTGGATCTGTCATCACCAGTAATGTTTTGACTTAAAAATAGATACTCTTTTTTTGCGTTTAGACATGTAAAATCCTCTCTCCACGTGTCTTGTCTTCAACCAACGTGAGTTGCAATTTCCTTGCTTTGGGAATTCTTCTGCTTGCAGATGCTTTGAATATTTTGAAAATTCTTTATTCTTCTTGAGTTTGACTATTAGCTTTACTGGAGTAATGCCTCTAATTTTTTTTTTATTATTTTTGTGTTGAACTGCACTACCTTTGTCTTGGGTGTTTAAACCATTGTATCAGAACCACAGATTCGTCGCCGTAGTGTAGTAGGTAGTGTGTTGGCTTATTAGACGTAAAGCCAGGGTTCAAGCCCCAGGGCAGACATCAAAACAAAATACAAAAAGTATTTCTACGGCGATTTCCTCACAGCAGATTTCTGGCAAAAACTCTGAGAGTAAATAAAATTGCCATGAAAAGTTTCTCAAAAAGATCTGTCGTTCGGAGTTGACTTGAAACTGTAGGTCCTGCCACTTATGTATAAAATTAACACACACAACATAAGTGGTGTGAGAAACTAGGTCAATAATCCTGACTGAAGGGTTGCAATGACCAATTATGTATGTATGTATCAAAACCACACAAACAATCTCTAGCATGGTGAAATACACTGCATTGTGCGATCAGTAAGCTTCAAATCCTTTTTTCCGAATTAAAGAAAACATAGAAAAACGATACTGGTTACTTGGCTACCGTGGATGGTATTTACATGATAAAAATGAATGCCTTTTCTAGCCTTTGAGCATTGATATCATGTCCATCTACATTATTTCCAGCTTTATGATGGATTTCGCCAACCGAATTGAAATTTGATGATGATGCTGATCGCCATAGCACGAAAGTTGAAACCTCCGCGTGGACATTGTGAAAGACGGAAACTTGAAACAAGATGAACACATCTCTGCAGTTTTCTGGCAGAAAACTTAGCAAAAGTAAACGAATTTCCATGAAAAAGTTTTTATTCGGCATCTACATCAAAGTAGTACTACTAAGTGTAGGAAGGAAGACAGGTCTTAATCCCGATTAAAAGTCTATAATGGCCAATAATATATGGATGTAAATAGAATCAAGAATTTGCAAGCATTGTTTATTATAAATTGGTAGATCTCGTTCACACTGGGAAATTTTAATTTCTAGTGAAAATTAAAACCAAAAATTTATTTTCCAAAGATTTTAACATTAAGGATCCTTTTGTTAATGCTTCAATAAATAACAAAACTAATCTGTTATAAAAAAAAAGAAAAAAAAAAACATATTTAATTACAATTCATTAAGCCATGGTAGTATACAGCCTGCCACAGGCTTCATTCACAAATCGCATACGATAAATTCGTTTTGTAAACATTTCATTTGAAACTTAATTTCTATCAATTTTCTCTTGGTTTTTTTTTTTTTTTTGCTTTTTATGTTGAATTTTGAAAATCTGACGCCATTTAAAAATAAATATTTACATTGTATTTCAATGTTGTTGTTGTTGTTGTTATTATTATTGTTATATTTAATGTTTCATAACATAATATTGATATTTAAAGGAAATTGTTGTTGTTATCTTTGTTGTTATTGTATGTTTTGGAAATCATATTTTCAAAATTATATTTGCTTTGCTATATTATTGACACATCCGGGAATTTATTTCAAAACACATATACAAACACACACAGGTCTTTATTAGAGGCATTTATTACTACCTCATATCCCATATTCAATCCAATGCCTCTCTGGTGTGGTGTGGTGTATGTATATTTTCAAAAATATGCAAATTTGCGTATCATAATTTTTATATGATTTTAAATGATTCGAAAATTTTTTATTTTAAATTGTTGTGTTGTGTGGTTTTAAAGTAAAAATAAATTTAGATAAATAGAGAGATAGAGAGAGCGAGTATGATAAAGGATAAATAAATAAATGAAAAACAGTATTAAACAAGAGTATTAAATAATGGCCAAAAGCGAGTATGGAATTCATTATTATTTTGTGTGAATCTGATGTGTATTTAGCAATACAATTTAATTTCATTTTTTTTTTGTTGTTTTTATAAATAATTTCCTATCTATTATTGCAATTTTTAATTATTATTGCAATTTAGTGTTTGCAAAAATATGTAGGCAGGCAGACAGATTATACTTTAAAATGCTTATCACCATTTAAAATTTTTTTTTTTTTATTTTTAAAGAAAAACACACACAGAAAAATAAATTCAAACTAATGGACACAAGTGTGCAGCCCTTGCGCTGACCAACTTCTTCCTTTTCCCTAATTGTGGTGGAACTTGGTCAGTACAATGACTGCGTTCACCCGTGGCATCACAACGGGCCGCTATGCGTGCTCAAGTGTGCTTTGTGACATCAGAGCTACCACTCCGACCTAACCTAACCTAATGGACAGAAGTGTAGTGTCAATTTTTATGGCTCAATCGAACTTCAGTTTTGAAAATACAGTCTCTTTCATTAAGTCGCCGTGGTCTAGTAGATAATGTGTTGAGGCCACGGTTCAAACCCCAGGTCAGACATCTCCAACAAAATGAAATTTGAATATTTGTATGTTGACTTCCTCTCAGCAGATTTCTGGAAAAATACTCTGTAGGTGAAATAAAATTGCATTAAAAGTTTTTTAATAAAACTGTCGTTCTGCATCAACTTTTAACTGCAGGTCGCGCCACTCATGTATAAAATTAACACACACACAATATAAGGGGTGTGAGAAGCTAGGTCGTAATCCTGACTGAAGGGTTGTAGTCGTGTAATTATTTACATACATACATAATTGGCCATTACAACCCCGTCGACTCCGAACGACAGATTTCTTTTTGAGAAGCTTTTCATGGCAATTTTATTTACTCTCAGAGTTTTTGCCAGAAATCTGCTGAGAGGAAGACGCCCAAGAAATATTTTCTTATTTTCGTTTTGATGTCTGACCTGGGATTTGAACTCGGGCCTTCAGTCTAATAAGCCAACACACTACCTACTAGACTATTGCAACTGCAATAATTATTTATGTATCTTTAAATTTAAATAAAACAAAATGTGTGTAAAGTTGCCATTAAGTGTAGCATATAAAATCGTATAATTGTTCGCCACGGCTTCTCTGGGTAGAATGTGTCCGATATGCACAATTTTCTGTGACTTGGGCACATAAATCATGGTGAATTTGATTGATGGTATGAGGCTTTAAGGACCGCTGTGGTTTGTGTCCCCACAAAAAAAAAAAGGCGAATGGGTTTAAATTCCACGATCTTGGTGGCCAATTTACATTACCTACATGTAAGATCACCACGCTTTCAAATCGCTCATGCAGAATATCCAATGTGGCATAAGCTGTGTGGCACGCAGCGCTGTCTTTTTGAAAACACATACCGTTGGTGTCCAGATTATTCAATTCAGTCCAAGATAAGTTGATAATCATCGACATATAGTGCTCGACGTTGACAGTGATGGCCTAACAAACATCGTTCTCAAAGAAATATGAACTGTTGACGCTGCCAGTCCCAAATCCATAACAAACAGTCACTTTTTCTGTATGCAATGGATTTCATGTGGATTGGCCTCAAAATTCGATAATTTTGTTTGTTTACTTACCCCATTCATCCAGAAGTGAGTCTCATTGCTGAAGATAATTTTTCAATGAAAATTAATTTCAATTATTAACTCCTGCTGCTGAACCCATTTAGCCGATGTCTATGGCCGTTTACCTTCAGTTTCTAAATCATTTGAATTTTGTATGGGTGTAAGCCTAAGTTACAATGCAAAGTTTGTCATTTTGTGGTATGCAAAATCCCCTTTCAGAGAACACACGTAGTTGTCTTTGGTCTTCTGTGGAGATTTACTAAAACAGACTGAATAAATGTCAACTAATTTGGCAGATGTAGCTCAACTGCCAAAATCATAGGCTTAAAGATTTTTTCCCACCTAACAGATGATTATTTTCGGTTTAAAAAAAATTACTGGCAACGCTGTCCATGAATAGCGTGTACTACAGTTTATAGTCGACTCCGAACGCTTTAAAAACTAGTTTTTCACACCGACCATGTTGTATGCATTTATTGCATCCATGAGTGGCGGGACATACAGTTTACAGCCGACTTTGAACGACAGATTTGAGAAATTTTTCATGGAAACTTTATTCATTCCAAGAAATTTTGCCTGAAAACTGCTGAGAGGAAGTTGCCGGTGAAATGTTTTGTTTGGGCTGGGGTTTAAGCCAACTAATAAGCCAACACACTATTTTCAAACCTATGGCGACTTCATAAGTAAAACATGAGATATTTTATCTCTTGTTTTTCTCAATATTTGTTTAGTTTTACACGCTAATCATTGTTTAAACCTTATCTAAATTTGCCAATAATTAAATGAAATATTTTATAGGTTTTCATAAAATATTCGTCAATAATAGATAATGGCTTCCCAATGGTTTCTGCTTAACTCTGATATCCTTAATAAAGCTTTTTATAGGTACAGGTACATTTTGGCAGTAGATTTTCTATGGCAAACGAACAAATTCATAAGTATTCATAAATTATAAAAAAATTTAAAAAAAAGAAAACGTCTTGCGTTTAAAAGTTTTTAAATGTGTTCTTCAAAGAAAAATTTTCCCAAAGCAAAGAAAACAAAAAATTTCACACCAAATATTTGAGTTTTTCTTGCTAATTAAAGGCATCTTTAGCACCACGAAGCATGGTTAATGAAACACCACAATCTTCTTTACAGAATCGAATAGAAAATTAAACACTCTCTAGAAATCAATAAAAATTCTATAAAAAGAAAGCAAGAAACCTTACAAAAATACCAAATCATTTAGCAAAATTCTGCTTCTTCTTCTTCTAAGACAAATATTTAATCTTGAGTAGAGAACACTTTCACGTCTTCCATAGATTTTCTCTCCTTTTTTCTTCTTGTATTTTTCTTTTCTCTTTAATATTTCAAATCATGCACAAAGTGTCATACACAACAGCAGAACATGTTTTGTCAGTTGTAAAGGAAAAACGTGCCTGTTTCGTGTTATCGTCGCCTTGATGCTGCAATATTTTGTGAAGAGGAAAATTTTGAAAATAAAGACAAGACAAGAAACGAAGTTTTGGCAAAAGCGGAATATTACGAACATATTAACTTGACAAACAATTTTCGACTATAAGACAAGCGTATTCTATTTGCCAACCTTTTTTGCTTTTTCTTTTTTTTTTCTTTTTGGCTAATGAAACATGCGAGGAATGTAAGAGAAGTTTTAAAACAAGATATTGAATAGACGCTTGGAAACACTTAAATATTGATTTACTTTCAATGAAAAAAAAAAAAAAAAATAACCACAAATTATCCGCTCAAGATCACATATGTATCTTATGAGAATCGTTCTGTAGTTTCACACAAAAAGTTGTCTTCAGGCAAACCATTCTCAGGACTTTATTAATATGCATTTGGCATTGCATAGAGTCTTCAAACAAGTACTTCCGAATTCTGAAAGTTGATAACAGCCAGCTTGTTAGTGCTTGTCTGACAAATTAGTTGCCATTTATTCAACCTGAACAAACATAGGCAACGAAATATGTTCCTTAAGTGGGAGAAGACCTTGGACCCTCTATATAAGACCTTTCAACTAGGACTTGCGAACTTTGTGAGTTGATAACGTCAGTTTTAGTACTAGTTGTCATTTATTCAATCTATATTGACAAATCACCATGAACGACCATGTGAACGACCTTGTGTATTCGCTAAATGGCATCCGAATCAGTTGGCAACTGATCCCGAAAAATCATATTCAGTTATGAGCTCCATTTCTGGAGGATAGAGTGTATGAACAAACAAAATTCTTAGACTTGAAACGATACCAATTCACTTGAGATAAAATAGCATCCAATGCATACGACAAAAAAATTGCTGTCCGTTGGGGATTTTGCAATGGCGACACATCTGTCCATATTTCATTGAGAACAACGTTACCCTTCGATGATTATCAACTTTTTTTTTTGCCTATATCGTATGATGTCGGCACCAGCGGCATGTGGCTTCTACGTGTCACGCATACCTATATACATAATTAGTCATTACAACCCCTCAGTTAAGATTTCGACCTAGCTTCTCACACTACTTATGTTGTGTGTGTTTATTTTATACATGAGTGGCGGAACCTACAGTTTAAAGTCGACTCCGAACTACAGGTTTTTGAGAAACTTTTCATGGCAATTTATATTTATTCTCAGTGTTTTTGTCAGAAATCGACTGAGAGGAAGTAGACGAAGAAATATTTTTCGTTTTGATGTCTCACCTGGAGTTTGACCCATGGCCTCACGTCTAATATGCCAACACAATACCTACTAGACTACGGCGACTTCAACGTGCCACACAGCTCAAGTCCATATTGGATATTCTGATTTGAGGGCATCGTCATCTTACGTGGAAGCGATGTGTAATGCGATTTGTCACCGTTTGACGTTTTTTTTATACGGTTTTCTTACGACGCATGCTTATGCGATTTATGTGCCCTAGTCATAGAAAATTTGATATTTCAAATGCACTCCAAACAGAGAAGCCATGGGGATATTTGATCGATGTTGTTTCATTCCACAAATAATTGCATCGATAGATCTCTCAAACGAGTTAAAAAAATTCCGATGGTATCTTTAAGACTAAAATTCTCAAACATTCAATTCGGAGTTTCATTTCCGGGACGTACTGTCTCTTAAGCAGTAATAAATTCCTAGTAAAACATTTATCAAGACAACCTTCTTCGACGCATGAAAGTTTCTGTTCCTTGAAGAAAAAACCAAAACAAAAAACGTCTTACACAAAAGTTGTTGATATTGAAATTAGATTTTCCACGTTATCCCCCTCTAATGTTACTGCCACCGTTACAGCTTCAGCTATGAGTCCCTCTAGACGCTAATGTTTGTGTTCACACCCACCAAATACGCGCATAACAGAACAGAATCTGTCAGTGATTTCCATTTCCTTTTTTTTTTCTGGTTTTCTTTTTCTTCTATTGCCAAATGTTTCAAGCACTTCTTTTGCATTTTTTTCTGTCTTTATTTTTGTTGTTGTTGTTATTTTTTTCCTTTAATTTTTATATTTTATTTTTAAATTTTAATTTAAGTTAACAAGCTACTCGAAGTCGCTCTATGCTTCAATGATTGTCTTTTAAAATGTTTTTACCCGCAAACGTTTTTTTTTTTTCGCTCTTTGAGATAAAAGCCAGAATTTTTTTCAGGCAATCAATTCATTTTCGTTCTTTCGCTGCTGTTACTTGCTTTACGCCTTTTTGTAGTACCGGGAAAGGGTCTTTAAATATATCTTCCTTCTCCTTTGAGGGCCAGCAGTAGAGGAGAAGCGAACATTAATGAAAATGTAGAATAAATAGAAAATGGTTTTCATAGTAATTTGCATCCTTTTTAATGTTTTTTTCCTACTCCCCTTCTCTCTCTCCTCCTCCTCCCTTTTTCTTTATCTTTTGATGGGTATATGTGTGAATGGTTTTTTTTAATGGAAATTAAATCAATTCAAATAAAATAAGTTGAAGTAAGTAATAGAGGAGGGTGGATGGTAAATTTACAATTTAAAGGAATATTCAAAGTAAATATTGGGGAATAATAGGGGGATATTGAATTTATTCTGCGAATTATTTAAGAATATTTATTGTTTTCTTTATAAAATGAAAAATGCTTACATTGTGATGATAAGCAACTCTGTGGACTTAAGTGAACCCTTTTAAGGTAGAGTAATCCAGGCTCGAATACGTACAAAATTAAAGCTTTTCGAAGTAGTGAAACTACAAAACTTCAATCACCCTCTAAATATCAATCAAACCTTTCAGAGGAAAGATAACACCAACAACAAAAGAGTAGAAGTAATTATGAGATTGTGTTCACAGAGGGCGTTGTTTTTCAACGAAGAAAATATTATCCTAGTACCTGCTACAGTAGACCAGACTACTGTCTACTTGTGAATAAAACAAATGAAGCTAAGAGGGATGGAGAGATGCTTAGAGGCAAAAAACGTAGAAAAGCTACATAACAAATGTCTTTAAATAAGTTGTGGTATGACATCAAGCCCAAAATTTTGCGGGAATGACATCGAGCCCAATATTTAAATTGTATGACGAGAAGAAAAAGCTTGGTATCTCTGTGCTGGTAATGCATTTAAGGACGCGCTACTGATACCGGAATGCATCCTCAGGTACGTTATGTGAACAAGGTTGGGAAAGCTTTTTTCTTCTAAATGACTGTCTATCATTAAATTTAACTAAAACAATAAGATATCATCGAAATTTTATTCGTTTAAAATGTCTCTTGATGCCATAATGTGCGGGAAAAAAGATTGTTCAAATGGTGGACCTTCCGAAATGTTCAAAATTTTATGACTCGGGCACATAAATCAGGCTGAACTTAACCGCTGGCATAAGTTAATTGAGTTTTTAGGACCTCTCAGATTTGTGGATCATTCGAATACATATGCGCCTAAAGAAAACCCCACACAAAAATCTAACAGGGCCAATCGCTCGATTTCGACGATCAGTTAACATGACCACCTCAAATCGTTGCTACTAAATATCCTATGTGGCGTGTCAGATCAAAATACACACCAAACAGTGACTTTTTGGGATGCATTGGACGCTGTTGGATCTCATAAGGAGTAACACCGTCTCTAATTCGACTATTTTGTTTGTTTACATATCCAGGTCAGAAATAGGCCTAATAGGTGAACATGATTTTCAAAAAAAAAAAAATTACGGTCAGCTTCCAACTGTTTCAGAGTCCATTCAGTGAACGCCCGTCGCTGTGATTTTGGCTAAACATATTGAACAAATGACAACTAATTTAACAGTTGTGGCGCCACCACAATGGCTGTTATCAACTAATCTAAGTTGGAGAACGATGGAATGAACAATGCAAATTGAAACGCTACAGCTATAGCAGAATTCCTATTACTTCTTTTTCCAAATTTTTTATTAAAAAATATTTGAATATATGTATTTACTATTCTCTAGATTTGTTTGTAAAAAAAAACCCCAAAAAAATGTTTTTCTTTATTTTTTCTTACAATGTGACAATAATACCCTTATTGTTTATTATTTTCAATATTATTATATATTGAAAATCACTACTTTTACCTGCTTAATTCCCATTGAAAAGACACATATTTATCTTAATCTATTCAAAATAAAAGAAAAAATAATTAATTTTTAATTTATTTTTTCTTTCTTTTTGTTTTTGTAAATTCAATATGTAAATTTGTTGTTTTTGTTTTTTGTCTGACATAATATTTATTGACACTTATAAAGAGATTTGTAAGCGTATCTAAATCCCACCAACATATTCACATTTTTAAATTATTTATTTGGGGATTTTTCGATTTTATTTCTTTCGGTTTCGAATATGGCATGAAAAATGAAAAATAAATTGAGCGCAAAATTATAAAAAAAAATTAAGACAAAAAAAAATATATGAAATATTCGTAATAATCTTCATTACAAAACTAAATAAGGCAGATCAACAGACGACATTGAAGGTACATTAAGTGAAATGAATCGTCATTTCAAAAAAAAGGGAAAGGAATAATAAATGTGAAATCGAATTTGTTTTTACAAAAAATGCGAAAACAGTCAATTAAAATACGTGGACTAAATCTCTTGTAACTCAGCAATGAATCGTTTTTTCGCTACTCATAAGCACTCATGAAATTTTTAATACAAATAAGTCAACAATATTGAAATTTAACTACTCTGATTCATTCATTCCCACTACAACGTTAATTTATAACTACAGGTTTCATTAAGTATGCGTACAACTTTGACATCAAACTCATACTATTCAAAATATGTTTGATTTATAACCCTACTCATTTAGATTCACAACTTAGAAAAATTCTTATAATATTTATAAATAATTCGAGTAACTCGAATCATTCATCAAATTTTCCAATCTTAGTTGTTAGGCATTTACAAAGCAAGAAAAAAGACACATAAGCAGAAAAGACTGAGCAGCAAACACAACAGACACATAACCCTTTAGTGAGTATTTTACTGTTCGTACGCGGATCATATTCATTTTATGATTCTTGTATATGTTGAGTTATGGAGAGTCGAAATCAATAACCTCAGTACGTGTTGTTAAGTACGAATATGATGAATACTTCAAACTTTGAATATGAGTAGAGGTTCCATGATATTAAAATAAGTATGTATGCGTATAAGTGTCAGAGATTATGAGTATGATACGATTCTACTCATCTTTTTCAATACTCATTGCTATATTTAAAAATGTAGAATATTAAGTGGCAGGAGTATCAAATTCAGCCAAAAGTCATGTAAAAAAGGACATTTCTAACGCACTCCAACCAGACAAGTCATAGGGGACATTTAAACGATGTTATATTCCACACATAATGGCATCAATATGTCTTTCAAACCAATAATAAATTCAATGTTACCTTGCAAAGAAAAAAGAAAAATAGTTCTGAGTCTTAAGCAAAAGAATGGTACTAAATTTATACAAAAGTATTCACTTAACGTAGAAACTTTTTTAAGCACTAATTCCTTCGTAATGACATGAGCTGTTTACCTCTCATAAGTCTGGTTTCAAATGAAAGGACCTAAGAGTCTACCATAATTTAATTGCAATACTAGACGACCCTAGTCATGTAAAAAAAAAGGAAAAAGAATTCTGAGTCCTAAGCAAGAGAATGTTACTAAATTTATACAAATGAAAGAACCTGAGGGGTATACCATTCCGGTACTAAACGACCCTTGTCAATTTGATTTCCTATCAGTGATTTGTAATGAACAGTGATATTTTATGTGGGGTTTAAACGTAACTTTGTGTTCGATTTGGACGAAAATGAATTGTTAAGTCCACCTCATACATATTTGCTTCTGTTCGGTTTCTTGCATTCTGATCGGTGATTAATCTGAGGGTCAAGTCGGACATAAAAAGATACTTCAAATAGGAGAAGGATGCTTTGCAATTAATTCCCATATTTTATGTGGACTTTAGAGTCTAAATTGTATTTCGATAGTAAGGGCTTTAAGTGTTGTATTTAGACTTACTTACGTGGTTGAAACAGCGGCAATCTACTGTTTAAACATGGTGGTACATAAAGTAAAGCAAAGGATCGGTTTTATTAACAAGAATATTAGAAACACTAAGTTTCTCGGTATTTGTGAGTCAACACTCATCAGAGGTAGAGACTTTAAGAGACATTGACATGATTGTAAAGAAAAGCACCTTAGAAGTGTACTATTGATTTGACGTTAGTACCAAGAGTATCAGAAATTGTGATTAATTTGAACATTTCACTGAGTTGATAAGGCTTTAAGTGAAACTCAATTTATTATTAATTTCTTACTTATAATTTTGCCTTTCACTGTTTTTTTCGTGCATCATTTAAACAAGATTAACTTTTACTTGATTTATAAAGAAAAACACACCACAAAAAAAATTTAATTGCATATGGAAAATGAAATGAAATAAAAAACAAGAAAAAAAAAACACACACACATACACTCAAAAGGGTTTTAATGAAAAATAAATACATCATTGTCATGATCATCGTCATCCTTGTCACACATATTTACCATGAATAAAATGAAACAACACTCCGGCGTACATATGCTGATGGTGGTATACACTGATACCAAGTGGTGTATGCAATCCATCCATAAGAGCCATACAACCGCTTGTTGTTCTATATTAAACTCACTTGGTCACTATGGTCGCTATGGTTACTATTTTGCAAAATGGTTTCAATTTTTTCTTTTCTTTTTTTATCTTCACTTCATTAATTTTTTTTTTTTTTGTTTTTGTTTTTAAATTGATTGTTTCAATTTTGTGAAGGAGTGTTATAGTAGAGATGGTGCTTATAAGCGTGCGCGTATACTGTATAATATTGACCCATTTAATTTGGTTTGTACGCTATGGTTTTTATGTTAATTGACCATGTGTCATGTGTGTGGTGTGACTGGTATGTGTGGTTAGCATTGGTTGGTTAGCTGGCTGCCTAGCTAGCTAACTGGAGCCCAATGAGTTGTTCATCATTAACGTCAGTCAACCAGCTTTAAATTCAGTTGATGAGCATACATTTATCCTTGTTGATGCTCTGTCTGCCTGTCTTTTAGACTTTCAATATGTATGGTTGATGGTCTCTCTGTTTTTTTTTTTTTTAATTTTTTTCCTCTTTTTCCATTGCCACAGATACGTTTTATTTATTAAAAAAAATTGTTTTTTTTTAAATCCTATAAATGCTAGAGCATATGTGTGTGATTGACTAACTGCCTCACGTTGTATGTATGACTTGTGTTGCTCATCATGGTTTCATATACAAATGATGTGCTCAATAATTCATTCATTCATTCTGGTATTTAAAAATACTTTAGTTTTCATAGGTCTTTAGCTACTGTTTTTCTGTTAGTTTTCTTTCCGTTTTTTATCTTTTTTTGTTTTTGTATTAAAAAATCCCATTGAAGGTGAAAGTTTTTTCTTCTACAGTACGTTATTTTTATTTTAATATTTCGATTAATTGTTCGATTTTATTTGGTTTAATTTTATTTATTATTGAAATTATATTTTATGCTCTCACTGTTCTAGTCCGTCCCCATAGTCCATTTTTAATTGAATGAATTCCAATACATACATTGTACATGTACGATGCATGGGGAAATGTTAAATAATTTATTTGAATTTATTTTATTTGTTGCCAGTGATCAATTCTAGTAGAATTATAGTCACAGTCAAATTGTCTCACATTTATTAATAATTTTTCTATTCTTTTTATTTAAACATCACAATAATAAAGAATTTTAATTAATTGACAAACAAAACTGTTTAATTGAAATACCCTTGAACATGACTGTAGTAAGATATGTGCGATCACTAACCATTGGTTTTAATTGTAAGTGACATAAAGAATTTGCAAATGTAACACTGCCTGCATTATTTCTATCGTTTAATCCGCCTTAATTTTAGAATTAAATTTTCCTAAGTGATTAAAAACTTATTGAGTTAATTGATATGAACATTCAGAATCTATTTGCATTTCTAATGTGTGTTGGCCTACTGGACGAGAGTTAAAACATCAGGTCTGACATACATACACTCATAATTGGTCATTACAACCGGAAATCTGCTGAGAGGAAGTCACTGAGGAAATATTTTTTCATATTTCGTTTTGTTGGAGATGTCTGACCTTGAGTTTGAACAGTAGCCTCACGTCTAATAAGCCAGCACACTAACTACTAGACTTCGGTGGCCTAAGGTCTTACATCTTAAAAAAGAAGAAAAAAAAAAATTTAAAAAAAATATATTTCTATCGACAACACCCTGTCAGAAGTCTTCTGGCTTAATCGATATTAAACTATAGCACTCTACTCCATACAACACGGTTTGAGAACAAACTATCATAGTTGGCCATATGAACTCCTAGTGAACTCATTAAATTTTGCGTGCAATCCACACAACTAAACCTAATCTATCTCATGGCATACATTTATGCCACAGTAAATATTGTAATCGATAGTATTCCTTGAATAGGTCAGGTGCATTTAGAAAAATAGTTTGCGGCTAAACAAGCATGCTGTTGCGTTGCACAGGCTGCTCAAGATATTTTCTTGTTAAAGACTAACCATTCTTGGTAATGAAAATTATTTCAAGATCCTCGTTGTTATTGTCGGTAAAGTCAAGAGGAATCTATCGTTCATGTATTAAACTGTTTATGAAAATTCCTTCAAGATCCCCGCTGATATTGTGGTTAAAGTCAAGAGCGGACTATCGCTTCTTACACATATATAGCCCTTAGCGGATTTCACAAACGTGATAAGATCAGCGTATTAATTTCTGTCGTATTTCCTAGCTATTGACTAGTGCTCATACTATGGCGTCTGATCGGATGCTTATCTCAATTATATCCGTTTCTTTATCGAGAGATTTCAACGCTTGATTTTGCTCTGATATAAGTTGTATATGTTATTTTTTCTGGAGGGTAAGGCGTTGCATGGATTAAAGCCACTTAGATTTGAAAATTTGAATTCTAATCCGAAATGCAAAACTTTGTAGTCAAGCAGTGGAACGAGTACACCACAAAATTTCAAAGAAAAATAAGTCGACCATTAAACAACTCAAGGTAATACCAAGTAGAACTTATCCTTATGTAGGATTACAGTGGTAGAGGAGGAGCACTAAATGAATTCGAAATTATGCCAGGATCTACAGTTTACAGGCGACTTCGAACAATAGATTGTTGAGAAACTTTTCATGGCAATTCTATTTACTCTCAGAGGTTTTGTCAGATATCTGCTGAGAGGAAGTCACCGAAGAAATATTTTGTGAAAGCAAGAAACTTAGATATCTAATCTGACTTCGGTGATGTGAGCAATATGAGTTGTTGGTTGTTGGCCGGTCATTACAACCCTTCAGTCAGGACTACGACCTAGTTTCTCACACCACCCATGTTGTGTGCGTTAATTTTATAAATGAGTGGCGGGACCTACAGTTTAAAATCAATTCCCAACGATAGATTTTTAAGAAACTTTTCGTTGAGAATTTCATTTACTGTTTTTGCCAGAACTTTGCTGGCAGGAAATTGTCTGAGAAATGAATTTAATTTGGTTTTTTTTTTTCGGGGTGGGATTTTAACGAAGTCCTCACATACAAAAGGCTAGTACACTGCCTACTAAGCTACGGTGACTTCATTATATATTCAGGTATTATTTCGCTATTAAGCTGCCTGGAAAATATCGCAGTGATCTAGGAGTCTATATAAGCTTCTGGTATCCAATTTCTTTATACGCACACTACACCTTGTTTTTCCATTTAATTTCGAGCTGTCGGTGTATGTTACTAGAAAATTTAGACGAGACTCTTGCTTTGCGTTCCAATAATCTTTCTCTTGCTTTGCATTCCAATAATCTCTTCTTAGGATGGTAGTGTCTAAACATCTGTTCTGCAATTGTTGTAATACTAACCCTGGCTTTTTCAATTCGCCTTGAATAAGTAATTTTGGATTGAATTAAAAAATTACATTTTATGAAGAATTTAACAGCTGGCAGAGTAGACTATATTTTGAACACCACATCTAATGCAAGTGTTGAAAACAAAATTTTAAAATCCTTTAGAATCCTTTAAAATTCTTTGTCACGCCGCAAAATTTTTTTTGTTATTTGCTCATGATTTGATAATTGCTTTATTCTTTATGCCATCATTTTTTAAATCACAACACAATCATCATTATTTCCGTTTCCGTTTGGCTTTCCTTGCTCTCACTCTCTCTACCACTCTCGCTTGACTTAATTTTACTTTTTCAATGGCATTTTAAGGAATAGAAAAGGAGTGGAAACAGTTAAAAGAAATTTTCGCTAAACTTTTTGACTTTATTTGTCAACGATAATGTCATTGTTGTTGTAAACAAAGAAACTAAAACATTTCTTCTCAGCAATTTTTCTATTTCATACAAGAGTTGTTGTTTTTTTTTCTTGGATTTTAAACATTATTAATGAATTCTTTCAAGGTTTCTTTCATTCTTTTTTGTTTTTGCTACAATTTTTTTGGCATTTTCTTTTGAAATTCTTTAAATGACTGTTGGGTGCTTAGTTTGTTGGTTGGTTGGATGGTTCGGTTGGCTTGGCTTGGCTTAAGGCAAAAATGTTTTTCTATCTTCAAATTTTTTAAGACGTTTTTGTTTTTTTTTGTTTATTTTTCTTTTGCCTTTTTTGTGTAGATGAGTTTTCAAATGAACTGCTGGTGTTTAGCACGCAGTTTAAAGCTTTTAAAGGATTAAAATGAACCGTCCTTTAAGAGAAGGGTTTTAAGAGGAGGTTCCATAATTTATTGGCCGGATGACTATTTTTTGATTTTGTTTTGAATTTATTAGCTTTACTTTTAATAGCTTAAAAATTAATTCCTTTTATTATTCCCTTTATTTTCATTCCCACTTCTGCTTGCTTATTGCCTTTATATTGGGTTAATTAAACGCATATTTCATTTAAAATTTATGGAAATTTCTTAATTATTTAATTACACACACACGAATTAATTGTTGTTTGTTTGAAAAAACTTTTTATTAAGAAACTAAGTGAAACCATTTATTGTTTTTATTTGTAAAGCTTCCAAAGTCATTAAATAGCATTGGGGTTGAACCGGTAGCCAGAAAACATAAAATTTTTCTCTATCTTTCTTTTTTATTTCAATACCATTAAAATGTTAATTTTGCTTCAATTTTCTTTTCGTTTTTTTTCGTCTTGTATTTAACAAAAATAAAATACAATACCACAGCAACAGCAACATCTACAACAAAAACTATAATTTACCAATATTGTTAAGAAAACAAAAGTTAACAAAGCTACAAGTGCTTATTTAATGTCGTCAAGTCACTAAATGGCCACTGAATACAAATTTCGTCGTTTGATGACATTATTGAAAAGCATTGATTTTCAAAAGCCGGCCTACAAAAAGAAATGCGAATTCAAATTGAGATTTAATGTTGGAAATAGTTTGAAGAGCATAGCAGCGTATGAATTTAAAACTGTAGAAAGTTTTTATTTTTAAATATTTATTACACGAGTAATAATGTCATGACGATGTTAAAGTTGTACGAAAAAAAAAAAAAATCGATAAAAAAAATTGTTGATAGGAAGTGGTGTGTAAATAAATTCCATTTTAATGTGACTTGGACTTAAAAATGTGTGCAGTTTTCAACAAAACTGTAACCGTGATTAATTATTTATTATTGAATAATAAATCGATTTGCATAAAAAATTTCTTAAACTCTTGCTTGCAATGCTTGCTTTTTATAATCGTCAGTTGTCAAACAGAAGCAATATCTATGCTCGATAAGCCACCATAAGAAGAGATCAGGGATCTATTTGTTGTTACCAAATATTCACTAAGTATGTATTGCATGAATTTTATACTTCGCAACATAAACAACAGTTTTGATTTGAAACGAAAGTTGTCATATTCAAATCATTTACTCTATAGCTGTGAAACCTAACTAACCACTAAACCCCTTATCTTTAAACTGTAAGACTTTGTATTTAGATGTTTGTTCCATATTCGTTAAATTTAGTGGCCAAATGCCATGAACAATCACAATCCGTACTATAGATGCAATATCTTCTATATTCTTCTTCAAGAACGTTCGATGTACTGTCCATGTTGGACTATAAAAGGGCAAGACAAAGCAGACGAGCGAGTTAGTTGTAATTGAGTCAGTCTTGAGTGAAGTTGCGTGTGAACAAAATAGTCGTGTTTGAAGATATCGGTTTGCGAGCAATAGTTGTGTGTGAATAATAGCAAGTAATTATTGTTGTATCGGTTAAGTGTGAACAGTGGCACATAAGAAAGTGTGGACAATAAAGAGAGTTTAATTAAAATAAGACACATATTTTTTTTACTTGGTTTGCAATCAACGAACTCATATTCTAAACGTTTTTAAAAAGGTAAAAACGTAACAATATTTTCAGCTCCTCATAACAAGCTGTGTTAGAATAATGTCATATAGAATGAAGCTAATAACCCTTACAACTATCGCCAAACAGCAATATGTGCCCCCATATTTCAAGGGTATGGAAATCATTTATCTTGTAATCTTGTTAAATAAATTTTAATTAAGACAAAAACAACTGTTTCTATAAGCCTCTCTCACGATGAGTCGTCTAAAGATAGTATTCTGCAAATGTGGTAATATTCTGCGAAATTTACTGGCAGTAAATGAATTAGTGAGAGTACGCTTAGGGATCTTTCTTGCTGCTTTTGAGTCCTTAATTCTTAGGCGTTGAACTATAAGGATTGTTATACACGGCTCTGTGAGACAAGTTCAAATTAAATTTATAGCTTCTATTCTGTAAATTACCATACAAGCCTAAATTACCTCAGCTCTGGCAGATTGCAAAACAATGTTGTAACTAGTTGACATGAATAATATTCTGAAAACTGTCATGCGATAGCAATGTGAAATTATAGATCTCGTCAGATAAGTAAAATTAACACACACAACGTAGTATGAAAAGGTAACTCATAACCTTGACACAAATATGTATATACATATGTACGTTTCATCTCCAAATTTCTTTTTTTTCTTCCTTAATGATATTTTATTCTCTTTGATTTCCAATCCTATCTACGCTGTTGTCCACTACAGCCTTGCTGATTTGGACCTTTTTCACCATTCTCGCACTATATTTGTATCCTTTTTTCTCAATGTATTGTACAAAAACGAAGCATTAGAGAAGCATTGATCATAGTAGTCGCCGCTGTCTAGTAGATAGTGTATTGTCTTATTAGACATGAGGCAACGGTTTAAACCCCGGCTCAGACATTTGCAACAAAACGAAATATAACAAAATATTTCTTCGGCAACTTTAAACTTTAAACGACTTTAAACTGTAGGTCCGGGCTACTGATATATAAAATTAACACTCACAACATAAGTGGTGTGAGAAGCTAAGTCGTAATCCTGACTGAAGGGTTGTAATGACCAATTACGTATGTATGTATGTATGCAATCATACTCTATTCCTATAATTAATTTTCTACTTACTTTTTGCTAGATTTTCAAATTAAATTCAAATCTGCTGTTCAATTATTTACCTGGAAATAAAAAAAGAATTTAAAAAAAAATTAGTGAACAATCAAAGTAAATATTCGTTAAATCATTTCATAAAACAAATATTTTTTTTAAGAATTTTAGTCTCTCTAAAAAATGTTTTCGGCCACAACATTTTTAATGCCGTCTGGTGCTTGAAATGAGTTTGCAAAACGACGCATTATTGTTGTGTTAGATGACTTTGAAATATACCACCAATTGGTTTTATTTGCAGTTGTTGTCGTTGGAGGTTTTTGTATAACAAAAGCATTTAAAGCAGAGATCGGTACCAATAGCTCCCGGGGGCCAAACATCTTCGGTTTTTTACCCACACAGGACTTGAATATCAGCCAAGTTCGTAAAAAAGAGTGTAAGAAAGTATTCAGTCGCTTGTCAGCTTCTGAAGAAGAATTTCAATTATACACTCAAAGAAATATTAGAGTAGGATTCACTAATATTCAATGAGATTCACTAATATTCAATGAGATTCACTAATATTCAATGAGATTCACTAATAACAATAAGAAATGATCTCCATTTTTGGAAGAATATTTGTCAAGGCATTTGGCGCTGTACATTTTTTCTATATTTTCCACTACATATCTTATACACCTATCCCCCGTTTTACACGGTATTCGTTTTACACGTTTTCGACCTTACACGGTTTTTGAAAATAAAAATTTTTTTTAACAAAATTTATTAATTTTGCATTTACACGAAATTATAAACACTAAACTATAATTTGCTTATATCTACAATAACATTCTCATTGTTTTACTGTCAAAATATTTTACTGTCAAAATACAACACTACAAAATGTATGTTACAGTTACGAATTCTTAGTAGTCTATGTCTATGATGGAAATAGATAAGAAGGGAACTCCACGTTTTATGATCAAAACTAAATTTTATGTGTGTATAAGCTAGTTAATTGAAATACCAAAACAAAGAGCATCATTGTTTTTAAACTTTGTTTTTAATTAGTGTTTATATATAATTGATAGCGTAAATTTATTCAAGCAGAGCAAATAACAGAATTATTTTTTACAAAATCTATAATTTATAAAAATGTGTTTGTTATTCATCATATTAAAAACAGAAAAAAAAGGCTTTTTTATAGTGATTTTCGTTTAGCACGGTTTTTCCATATATTTAAGAGTGAATTTTTCGAGTTACACGGTTTTTATGGAACCTATCTTTCGTGTAAAGCGGGGGATAGGTGTATGTCATGTTATTAGGTTAATAAGGACACTTGAAAATATTACTAACAATTTTCCTCTGGGTTATACACTTGCCTCTCACAACTACTGTCACATTTTAATCATGTTCTCTTTGTGCCGATCTCTGATTTAAAGAATCCATACTGTTTGGTTTTCGAAAATCTTTTTTTTTTTCAAAAGAATCTCAGAAACAAAATTAAATTTTAGTTTTCTTATGCAACAACAAATACGATATGATTTTTAATTTTGCATACAATAAGTTGACTGAAGCAGTGTTCGAAAAAATACTGTACACTAACCATTGTGTACGTAACTGATAAAATACTTTTAACTTTCATTTAAGTGTTTGCGAACTCGTACGCAAACACATTACGTACACAACATGTACACAACAAATGAACACAAACTCTAACATAACGTACTGAACAGAGTTCACAAACACTATTTTTTAGTGTTCGTGTACAAAGTACACTAAAAAGATCAGTACACAACGAAAAAAATTGGGTTTTAGTGATCTTTTTTGAGTACACTAACATTTTTAGTGCACACGAGAGTTTATATTCTCATTCAATAATAGAGAGAGAGAGAAAGAAAGAGAGAAAAATGGCCAGTTTTTATTTGTATTCGTAAGCGAAATATGTCTATTATTGCTACAGAATAATAAATGGCATCAAAAACCACAACGCGATCTCTAAAAATACCGAATGAGCTCTCGCGTACACTAAAAATGTTAGTGTACTCAAGAAAAGATCACTAAAACCCAATTTTTTTCGTTGTGTACTGATCTTTTTAGTGTACTTTGTACACGAACACTAAAAAATAGTGTTTGTGAACGCTGTTCAGTACGTTATTGTTAGAGTTTGCGTACATGTTCACAAACATTAAAAAAGAAACGAAAAGTTTCGCTCTCATTGTAGTGAATGTGTTTGTGTTCTTTACCCATGACATTCAGTACAGTATATAAACGTTGCGTACTTTAGAGTATTTTTTCGAACACTGGACTGAAGTATCAGGGTCTCTGTGCATCATCATTTAAAGCCATAAACATGTCTTTAACCGCAACACCCAAAACAAAATGCGGCGGCACTTTATGGCATGAAAGAAAACTTTTTTTTTTTTTTTTAAGTTTTGTTTTGTTTTTCTTACTCAACCAATACAATGTTATTGTTGTTGTTGCATTGATGTTTTAATAAAATTGAAAAACAAAAATTCATAACAAAACATTTTTTTTCCAAAGTTTCATATACCGAAAGGCAACTAGCCAGCTTGCCAGTCTTTAATGTTACGCACTTAAATTGTTTTTTCTTTTTATTCGAAATTTTCGATTCGATTTTATCAAGTGGTTTATGAATGATGATTTTGTTTTTATATAAAAAATAACAACAACTACAATTTTACCTGATACTAAAAACCGGGTTTCTGTTTTTAATAAAAATATTTTGTTTTTGTTTCGAACAGACATTGTTGTTGTTTAAAAAAGAACCCACAACGTTAGCGGAATTTGAAATTTGAGACACATTGCCATGCAGAAAAATAATAAAAAAAAGGGAAGAAAAAATTTAAACAAAAAAAATAAAAATTTGTTTTTTTTTTTTTAAATCCAACACATGCACAATACTTAACAGCAAAAAAAAAATCAAAAGAAATAAACACCGGCTTAAATTTTAAAAACCGCCACGATATAAAGCTTAGAACCACCACAGGGTTTGGTTGACAATGGCTTGTTCAGACATTTGTTCTTGCAAGCTTTAAAATGAAATAAATTCGGGGGGTCAAAGAGGAGACAAGTGGATAAAAAGTTCTTTAAATTATTTATTGGGTTTGATAAGCTAAAATTAAATAAAATTAAAAAGTTTAACCCTTTCATGAGCTATTTTAACAAAAACTGTGAAAAATATTTTGATGCGGAAGAACTACTTTCCTTTTCAACTGCGGTCATTAATTGAACAATTCTCTCTCGATTCACTTAAGCAAAGAAAACCTGTACTTCACTTTCGTACAAATCTAAGGTGTATTAAGAATAGATTATTAAGTAGGACTATATGAGGAGGCAGCGAGGCATAGTGGGTAGATTGAAGGTAACAACAAAGCATTTACAAAGGCTGTATTAATAGAAAATTTCAATGAATTTACATGTGAGCTTATACTCCTCCTTAGAGGGGCAAGCAAATGGTGTCACACAAATGTCACTCATCTGTAAAAGAAAATTGGGATAATTAATCCACCACCTTGACCAAAAAATTATGGCCTGCTTTGGACTTATGCAGAAAACAAGCTGAACAAAGACCGCCTTGAAAACATCACAGAACTTATAAAGAATGCACGTTCGCTAACTGGGAATACCGCACAACTACTTCTAATAAAGCTGAAGAATTCTTGAGTACCCATTTGTCTAGTCAAAATATTATTCTGTAGACCTATGCCCGAGTAGGGTTCAGCATAATCTCTTTTAACCTAATCTTCGAATATATACACAACATACGTCATTACAACCCTTCAGTCAGGATTATAACCTAACTTCTCGCTCCAATTATGTTGTACGTGTTAATTTAATACATGAGTGGCGGGACCTGCAGTTTAAGGTCGATGCTAAACGAAAGATTTTTAAGGAAGCGTTTTCAATTTATTTACTCTCGGAGTTTTTCCAGAAATCTGCAAAAAAAGTCGCCAGAGAAATATTTTTTCATATTTCCTTTCATTCGAGATGTCTGGTCTGGGGTTTGACCCGTAGCCTCACATCTAATAAGCCAACGCATTACCAACTAGGCTAAGTCGACTTCAAACGAGTATTTGGTATGATAGTGAGCATCGGCGCAACGGATGACATTGTCTATGTTGGAAGCACAAAATTGAGGGAGCCCTGTCATCGATTAATGTCACCCACTAACGACGACACGCCCAATGCAAACGTACTAAGGTAGACTGAAACCGATAAACGGTTTGTTGAGCTTAATTAAAGAAATATAATGGAATTTGCTGAACGGGAAAGATTCCATGTAATATGAGCTACTGAAATTGTGGAAGCAGATCAGAGAGAACATACTCGTATGTACGTTGAACACAATTTATTTGGCTTTTGCAACAAAACTCCTGGAAATGCCAAACAAATAAAAAATTATTGAATTTAGGAATTTGTGGTAGGAAATATTTCTTGCGAACGATGTAGAAGGCTCTCTCTCTCTCTCTCTCTTTCACTTTAGGAAAGTCTTCGCAATTGGTTGGATTCATTCTTGGTCTCACGGATTCAGCAGTTCCTTTCACGCCGTCTCCTTAACTAACGATTACCAATGCATTAAATACCTGGAATAACATGCATTCTAATGTCTGATTATAGTCTTACAAATAATTCTGTACCCTCTCTATTGTTTTAATAACTCTACATACTGCCTGTAGGGTAATAATGTTAAGTAAATAAAAAAATAAGCAGAATATAATGATAAAACATGCCAGAGCCACAAATATTAAAAAAAAAAACCCTTCGAAATGCCTAAAAATTCAATTTATTTTGGATTTAAAATGAAAACTAAAGCAACAATAGCAACAACAACGATGAATGAATTCGTACATTTTTCAAGTGGATGAATGGATGATAAATCACTCGGTGAATACGAAATACTCGCATTGATACTCTGAATATATGTACATACATACTCATACATATGTAAGTGAGCTTGTGAAAGGGATTACGTCTCTGAATTTTGGCAAAACAGGCCCGTATTTGGAATTTTAAAGTTTTGTTTATTTTTTTTTTTTTATATTTTGTCGTTAAACAGATTAGTTTCGACAAGAATCGAAATGAATTTTAAAAACAGCGACAGACGTCTGCTGGTTTAAAGCAGAGCCTATAAGTTTTTTTTTAAAATTAACACGAATATTTTTTTTTTACTTTACATTTGGGCAAGTCAAGTATAATTTACGAGATTTTGTCGCCTGAATATTGTTTTTTTCTTTTGGCAGTTTGTCATTTTTAATTTTATTTTAAAGATCAATCACCGTAGTTTTTAAGAAAAGAAATTAAAGTGGAATTTTTTTTACACAAAAAAATATTTGAAATCCCTTTTGGAATACGAAAAATCTCTTAAGTCTGTGGCACCATCTTTTACGATCGCATTTAGCAAACCATGCTTAATCGATTAAGAATTCGAAGCACATTTGGCTAAGAAAATTTATGTTTTAAATAATTAATCAGGTAATCTACAGATACTAACATAAAATTTGATTCCATTCTAATCTTTTTGTAGGCAAACAATCAAAAACCAATAAAAAAGCATGTCAAATTTGCATAAAATGTTTACAAAAAAACATTTATTGGTGGCACCCTATTTCAAGCGAAATTTACATCATTCTCCATGAAGTTGATTTCCTTAAAACAGATAAGAGAGCAGGCTGTCTACAAGTCTATGGAATGTAAGGCTTGTAAATAAAAAATTTACTGGGAAATTGAAATTTAAACAAAATTATTTGGAAGTTATTTAAATTTCAAAAATTATGCCAATTTTTAAACACTGGCTTACATGAAAAAATAAAATATATTTCGTAATCTTATCTGTCGTGATCTAACAATTAAAATGTTTTAAAAACACAGTAATTTGTAAATCCCTCACCGCAACAAGGGAGGTTACTTTATAATTCAAATTCGCAGAAAAATTTATTTTTCAAATCTCATTTTGTTCCAGATATTTAGTCTGGGGTTTGAATCACGAGCAAACGTTTAGGAGGCTAACATAGCGCCAGCATACTAGACTGCGGTGAACAATATAGTTCGAGTGACATACTAGATCTGGAAGATCATTTATTTTTTATTCCTATGCATCCTTTCAGTTGCCACAGTTTAGTACGTAGTATGTTGGTTTATTAAACATGAGGCCTCAGTTCCAACCAGTCAGACATCTCCAACAAAACGAAATATAAAAATATATAGGTTTAGGTTAGAGGACGTGTACTTGTCAAATGAGACAAGTACAGTACCCGGAGGTCAAGTTGACCCATTGTACAAAACGTCCTTAAGATCAGAGGATAACAGAAGAAAAATATATTTCTTCGGCGACTTCCTCTCAGCAGATTGCTGGAAAACACTCTGAGAGTTAATAAAATTGTCATTAGAAAGTTCTTCAAAAAAATTTATGCCGTTTGGAGTCGATTTTAAACTGTAGGTTACGCCACTAATGCATAAAAAATTAACACATATAACATGAGTGCTCGTAATCCTGACAAGGTTTGCAATGACCAATTATGTATGTATGATGTATTTAACAGATGTCGTCGCCGTAGTATAGTAGGTAATGTGTTGGCTTTTTTTTGGCATGTGGCGGTGGTTCAAACCCTAGCTCAGACATCTTCAACAAAACGAAATATGGGTGAAATATTTCTTCAGCTACTTCCTCGAAGCAGATTACTGACAAAAACTCTGAGTGTAAAATAAAATTCCCACGAAACTCCAACTCAAAAACCTGTCGTTCGGAGTTGACTTTAAACTGTAGGACACGCCACTCATCGATAAAATTAACACGCACAACATAAGTGCTTTGAGAAGCTAGGTTTTAATCCTGTCTGGAGGTTTTTAATGACAATTATGTATTAATGTAGATCCTTTATAGTTCAGTTTACTATCGCAAGTTCTAGGATGATAGGGTTGCCATTTATTATCAATTCGAAAGAACGTATTCTGTGTATTGGACTAATTGAGAATAAGTGACAGGTGGTGTTTATCTGTCATAATGCCGGAAAAGTTACAAACTTAAAAATGCAAACCACGTGTAAAAGATGTGCCATCTGTTTTGAAACCCTAAGTTTTAAGTTATAAACTTAATAAGAAATATCTGACATTCAATATAATATTCTTTCTCGTAAGGAAATCTTTAAAATTTGTTTTTTATTTTTTTTATTTTCAGATCCAATGGATATTTTCCAGCTTTTTCATTCAAGATAAATAGGTAAGTACATACACATTTCAATTCTAAAGGCATATAGTTATATATATACATATATGTATACAGTATAGTGAAATAAAATTTATTTAAATTATTCCTGAAAAAATATAATAAAAATCTGACGAAAAAAAAGAAAATATTTTTCTGTACACATTCTACTTTCCAATATTTATAAATCCCATCTTAAGAGAAACGCAATAAACCCTAAAAAAACAGAAAAAGAGAGAAAAGAAAACAACACTTGATATCCTCATTTGCTGTTCACTTCCATTGTCTGTGTCTGTGCATGCCAAAAATGTTTGCATATATTAAAGGCTTAAAAATACAAAGACTTCTCTCCCATCCGGCAGTAAAAATTTGTGTTTCTTTTTTGTTACATCAGTCCTTATGGTAAAATAAAACGTTTTAATAAAATGTTCGCCATACATTTTTAATAAATTTAACAAAGCACACACACACACATAAAAATGTACGCTTTACACGAACTGTCTTATACTCTGTCGCATATACAAAAACTCATCTTAATTTCAATTTCCTTTGGCATTTATTTCACCCAAATTTATTGTTGTTGTTCTTTTCCCTCAGCTGCCACTTTTTTTTTTTTTTTTTTTTGTATGACAAAGATAGAGGGAAGAGTACAATAATATTAAAATGTATTCAAATATTAATGAATTTTATTTTAAATATTAACAAAACAACAATAAAATAGTTGCCAAAAAAAAAAAATGGTTTAAAAATGCAATTTTTTTGTATGCCGCATAAAGTTACCATTTTCAAAAAAATAATAATAATAAAACAACAACAAAATAATTTTATAAATAAATAAACAGGTAAATAAACAACCATGTTAAATTAAATGTTTTTTCATTGTTGTTGTTGTACACAAATTGCAATCACATACACAGAGTCTTTCCTGTGCTCCTTCTACTGCAAAGTCAAATAAATTCGCCTGCCTATGTGTGTGTTTATTTTGTATTACACGCTCTTGCTTGTTTACATTCTCTCAATACATGAGCGTTTATTTATTTGCATGTGTTGTGAGTTTAATTGTAACACAGTTACAGGGTATATAATAAACATAAGGAGAGCGTCTTCACACTTGCTGTGAACTTAGTTTCTCGTTTTTGTAACATTTAAACCACCAAAGGCCAATTTAGACGATGGGGCTTTACCTACGTTCGTGTAATATAGTAAGAGAGTTTTCTGGAAGTATTTATTTGAAGCGATATATGAACGGCCTGGCTTGTCATCATGTGCCTGTACTCACGAGCCTTCAAATATTCCCACAAAAAATTAGTTTATTGGGGTCAAATCGCATAATTTTTGATGTACAGCTCCGAAATGTGAAATTAATTGCCCATTAAACTCAACTCATGTTGAGTATGACACCGTTTTGTAGGAACGACAAGTCAACTAAGTTCGGTTCTACCATGTTATGCAAAACAAAAAAGTTGTCAACCTTTGTTGACTGTAACGTTTTCATCGATTTTAAAGGACTGCAGACCAATAGTCCAATGCCATCGGCATCTCTAATGTGCTTTCATAGCTGTAGCTGTTCTTCATAACAAAGTCTGTATCCCTTTTTGTTGGCTTACCAGTTGAGCCGCAAATGAATTTCGTTCGTGAAGATAATTTTTTGATAAAAACGTATTTCGTTCAATGGACACTCTTATATGGAGTCCTGGGCATAGGAATATTGTCAGAATATTGCCCGGGATAAAGCTCACAATCTCAAACATGTTCCAGTCAAACATGTTCCGGTCCTTTTAAGGAGAGGCTCAACTTTGTCTACAACTAGAGGTTACCTGCAATATTGCTAGGTTCGGCTGGACACGTATTGATAAAAAGAGAACCGATTGCCTTCTGTCCTTAAATCGAGTGGTGCTTGATTGCACAATTGCAATTCTAATGGGACACTGCTTGGAAGGTATGCTGTTAGGCCGTAATCTAATAGGTAGTTTATTGACTCAGACCCCGACTTAGACAGCTCGAACAAAACGAAATATGAGACTTCCTCTTAACAGTCTACTGGCAAAAACGCTGAGACTAAATCAAAAAATGCTTCTTAAATGAATCGTTCGGAGTCGGTATTAAAATTGTATGCCCCACAACTCATGGTTGGTGTAAGAAACTAGGTTCTAATCCTGACTTAAGGGTTGTAGCAACTAGTCTAGTAAGTTTGTCGATAAGATTGGCAAACATTTCTAATGACTTCTCCAGATAATGTGAGCCTGAGAAGAAGGAACAAACTGCCTTTCACTTCAAGTGTCTGTGCCTCTTCTTGACATTAAAAGGTGGAGGTTTTTGACCTCATTTTCTGTCATCCCCGGCTGGACTCTTCAACCTAATAACTGTTACAATAACGAGATTTATTCTTGAGTCGAATTGGTTTTCTTCAGGAAATGTTTGTTGGTCTTGCCAAATGCTGCCCTAGGGAGGACCTTGTCCTTCCAGAAGGGTCTGATAAAAAAAACTCGACTGAAAGATACCCTTCAAAATCCAGAAGTACGGTTTAGAGAAGATTCAAACCAATTTTTAAAATTTTTATGTGCTAAGATACTAAAATCATATTTATTTGGAGATCTGTGATATCTTGTACTATATCCTTAGGTGCACCATATCAGAACTCATGCAGGATTACATGGGATCATATTTCTGTGTACCAAAGTATCAACAATATGTTGGCCACATACTTTTTCTGAGGTTTCTCTTTAAATTCGTTCTTAAGCCTTAATTTATTTTCTTTTTTTTTTTTCTCTGCTTTTTAATTTTTTTTTTCAGTTTTGTTAACAACCTTGGTCAACACACTTTAATTTATGTACCACCAGGCTGTATATTTTACTTTGTGTGCCTGTAAAAGTGTGTGTTTGTGTGCCTGAAAGTGTAGCTTTCTGGGCATATATATTTTAATATGCCGAAGGATTTAAGGCCAACAGGGACTAATATTTTTTGTGTGACTCTTTACATTTATTTTAACCTGTGTTATGAGTGTGTTCTCTTTACGTTTGTCTTTAGGAGCCTTTTTCGTTTTTTTTTTTTTGGAAACAAAGTCCAATATCAGTGAGGCTACAATGGTTGTTAAAAATGTTAAAAGCAAACGTAAGTCTCTGTTAAGTTTTTTTGGTTCAAATTATTATTAAAAACAACAGTGAAATTGTGTTTCCTTTTTGATGTACAAATTTAAAAAATAAAAAAGGAGAGCAACTGTGTGTGTGTGTGTAAATTTGTAGTGTCTTGAGTGGAAATCTAGAATGAGGCAGAAAATATCCCGTTTTAATATGGCAGATGACCTTATTCAATATGTTCGGATTCTATTTTCTGTGTTTCTATTTTTTTTTATTGTTTTGTTTAAGAAAATTCAAACAAATTTCAATTCTCTTCTTCTACTTCATATTTTGTTTTTTCATTTTCTTTTAGTTTTTATTGTAAAAATACAACAACAAATGAAAATGTTTTATTTTAGTTGGTAAGCGAAAAAGGAATAAAAAACCAGTCGAGAAAAAACTGACTGAATTCGTTTAAATAATTCATGATGTTCTAGTAAAAAAAAACTTTATTTTCGTATTCTCTCTCTCGTGTTTTTTTTTATTATTTTATACCACTTTGCTTGTATTTGTATTTGTTTACCTCGACTTCGACTAAAAACAACTACTAAAGCAAATATTATTCAATATTTGTTTTCTTTGTGCCTGTATGTGTTGACCTAAAGGAAAGAGGGAGAAAGAATGAGAAAGCGTGAGAGAGATGGTTTTTATTTTATTGTATTAAATAAGTTTTAAAGCAGGCAGGCAGCCTGGTATTGTACGTAAATGTACTTGTATCGGGTATTGATATGAGTTTTTTGCTCCGGTTTATTTTGGAACTTGGGCATCCTACACGGATTTAAACGTGTTTAGGAAAACATTCGAAATCGAAAATATAAAGAAAGTAAAAGCCGTATTTTGCGTTGAAAGATTAGATTTGGTTTTATAAAAACTTTCTACATCGCATATGATTTGCAATACATTACAGAAAAACCTGTGTTAATTCTCAGCAAAATCGGTTCATAACTAAAAAAAGTGTCATGTGTCTAGTTGATGAAAAAGGGACGCCTTAAGTTAGGTTAGGTTAGAGGACGCGTACTTGTCAACTGTGACAAGTACAGTACCCGGAGGTCGATTTGACCCTTTGTACAACATCCTTGCTTCTCACACCACTCGTCTTGTGTGTGTTAATTTTATACATGAGTGGCGGGGCCTACAGTTTAAAGTCGACTCCGAACCACAAATTTTTGAGAAGCTTTTCATTGTAATTTTTACTCTCAAAGTTTTTGCCAGAAATCTGCTGAGAGGAAGTCGCCGAAGAAATATTTTTCATATTTTCGTTTTGATGTCTGACCTGGGATTTGAACTCGGGCCTTTCGTCTAATAAGCCAACACACTACCTACTAGGCTATTGAACCGGCAAGGGTAGGCAAACAATTTATTTTTCAGAAATTTTGGTTGAACCCTGTTCAATAGTTTCTATTCTTCTTGAGTTTCTTACAAATTAATACGAATAAATTAAGTAGCACTTGAGTATATACCAAGCTATTACGACTAACGTAAATAAAGGACCCTTAAGCAATTAAAAAAGTTTATGTGATGAGTTCACAGCCGCAACTGGCCTTCTTGTCTTCTTTTCACATGCATTTGTTAAATAAAGTCAATCGAATGAATAAATTTTGAAAGACAATTCAATTAAAGGAAATTAATGGTCAATATTTCTTGGCTTATTTTAAATTGCTGCACGTAATTTCAATTTAATTTACTTTTAAACGAAACAAAACTATATGTTGAGATCTTAATCTTAATGATGAATGTGGGGAATGGCGTGGTTGGTATTGGAGTGACAAAATTAAACGACAATTTCGCATAAAACCGCAAAATTCAATTTAAAATTCATTCAATACTACCGACGCTGCATTCAAAAAGTAGTCTATAGCAATACAATACAACAGCAAAGCGAAGGTCGTAAGTAAAGGAATTAAAGAAAATAAAATCCAAATAAAATTTAAGAATTTAATGTCAGGAAATAAATTGAAAAGGAATGAAGGAAATGCTGAATGTAAGCCAGCTGGCAGAATAAATATTCACCTTAATTCGGCTAATAATTCAACAGTTTAAAAGGAAATGTTGACAAAAGTCTTCCTATTCTTTTTCACTCCATAAGAGACCAGTTGATCAAAGGAAACAGGTGTCGCCGTAAGGATAAGTGGATGAATTATGAAAAGATTCATTGTCTCCATTTTTTTTTCAGTTTTTTCCTCTGTTGTTATGCAATATTTTAATAAATTTCTTTAGTAAGAAATTGAATTTCCTTTTTAATATTTAACCGGAACAAAAGCAGACCCTCGAACAGCTTCAACGACAATTGGACACAAAAAGGATAAAAGAAGAAACGTTTTTTTTTTTAATTTCATTTATTAAAATCATAACGCAAGGAATGTCTCCTTTTGGTATGACAAAATTGTCAAGGACACCATTTTCATTTAAGTGAACGTCGTGCATAATTCTTTATTTTCTTTTCCTTTTTCTTTTCGGCAATTTTATTTTGAAAACTTTTCGTTGAGTTTTTATGTTTTAACAGCATAAAGGCTCACGTAGCCACACCTTTATTTAAAAAAAAAATAAAAGCACGAAACTATTTTAACATGACAAAATTGAAACCCAAAAATAACCTGGTAAAATAAAATGGTCAATAAAATGTCTATAGATATTGCTTTTGTACATGATATCCAAAGAAAATTCCTTTTTCCTGATGACCAAAAATTTTTATACAAACAACATTTGCTGTTGTTTCAATTCTTCAAAAAGAATTTACTTGAAATTTTTAAAAATTTAATAAAAATTCGGAATTATTTTGTGCTACTGTACTTGCTCTTTACTTTTTGAAAATATTTCTTAAGACCTCCCTATCCAAAGAAACTGAACTCCAACCTTTAGCGTTACTTAGAACGAGCCTTTCTTCTAAGGCCCTTATAGCATTCTAGCTGGTTGACATATACAGCTACCCCATTGATCAATTCTCGTATCATTTTAATATGGTTTCCTGGGCACGGAGTTATCCCTGATAATTGTATAGACGATGAACTTACTTTAGCAGGCATTGTCCTACCAAATATCAATCCGCACATGAATATAAAATTTGACTCTTATTTCCATTAATCAAAGATATTTATCAGTCATTTGCAAAGCCTGAGTTGAGGAAGTATGTTTCTCTATTGCTGGACTCACATATGTACATACATACTTATGTATATCATTGGCCACTACCCTTCAATTACGATTTTGACCTAGTTTCTCAGAGGACCCACGTTGTCTGTGTTAATTTAATCCATGAGTGGCGGGACCAACAATTTAAAGTCGACTCCAAACAACAGATTTTTTTTTTTTTTTTTCGGGAAACTTTTCGCGGAAATTTTATTTTACTCTCAGAGTTTTTGCCAGAAATCTGCTGAGAGGAAGTCGCCGAAGAAATACTTTTTCACATTTCGTTTTGTTGGAGCTTAAACTGTGGTGTCACGTCTAATAATCCAACACACTACCCACTAGACTACGACAACCACATTATCGATTCTCGTGTCATTTTAATGTGATTTCTTGGTCACAGTATGATCTCTGATAACTGCATAGCTGATAGTTACATTCTCGTAACTAATATTAATCCACAAATGAACACAAAATCAAGGATATTTCTCAGTCATTTACAAAGCGTGTGCTGAAAAAGAATCTTCCTTTATTGCTAGACTAACTTTGCCTAAATAGGAGAGGAGACGTACCAATCAACCATTTAGGGACGCCTCTATCACTTATTCTATTCGCACGGCCCATTGCTTAATGTGTAGGCATGCTGAGAGACTTTGCTTAACTGCAATTAACTTTTTTTTTGCTCACTTAATTTGCTAATGTTCTCCTCTGGTTCAATCAATACTTCCCAATTTTAGCTCACCCTATCTCAATAGTCTGACGGAGGTATCGTTACTAGCTATGCGATCGTTCAATAATTTCATTAAAATTTCAAGCTCTTTGTCAAATTAAGTCCGGGTAATTAGGACTTGTCAGCTTTAGTTTTTGAACATTGCTGTGTGTGTTAAATTGAGCTTTGAAAAGCTACCATACCCTCTTAGCCAGTGGCTTAGTTTTTTAGATGGGTACTTGTAAGCGCAAAATTCAGCTCCGAAATATTGAAAAAAGATATATAAAGATACTTCTTTCAGTGAACTTTTGTCAGCGGCCATCTGGCCTAAGCTCTGAGAATAAAGAATTGCCATAAAAAGTTACTTAAATCTATCATTCGGATATGACATTAAACTGCAGGTTATACTTAGATAACTCTCGGGCGTGCGGTGTGCTTTGCCATATTCCTTACTAAACAGTTGTAATGACTAATAACAAAAAAGTAAGTAAGCTTCACTTATAGGTATGTTGCACCCATATTGCTCATCACTGCTTATTGCACGCTATATTAGACAAAATAACGGGCGTTAAAAGTGGTGTAAGCTGAAGAATCAATCAAAGGAAGGTATTACAAATGGGATCATACAGAACCCACCTACTATAGGCGTTGTTTTTTGAGGCAGTTGGCATTTGCTTAAGCCTCCACACAATTGAACATCACGGTATACAATAACCAAAGCCAGTAGCGTTTTCTGCCAGCTGTTCTCTAACAGTTTCCAATGGTTAAATTGTACGTATATACCGCAATCTGATAATTCAGATGTGATGTATGGTTCACATGCACATGCATTGTCAATACGAAAATAAAACACAGGGCACAAACACAGGCTTTGTAAAAGATGCCTTGGATGTATGAAGAGGACACATTTGAATTACTGCCTCCGAAAATTCCAATTAAATCTGTCATGAAACATTTTAGTGGTATACACAAGACGTAAAACTGCCAAACTTACCATTAAATTACGAATAAGAGGCAATAATCCTTACCCTGATTGAAAATTCCATGTGCCTGTCAATCTATTACTAACACTAATTAACCCATTAAAATTAAAAAAAAAAAATAAAAAATTAATAAAATATGACATAACGACGGTCACTTACTTACATTTAATTTGAAATAATTGAATCGTTTTATGGACTCTTTTTAATGCCTATTGAACTTTCAACCTACGCACGTAACCCACACACACGTAATATGAGCAATAAGCAATCACCCTAAAGGAAATTTTATTATGTGGCCATGTTAATGGGTTATAAAACGTAACTGGTTGGGTTAATTTTAGTCAACTCAACCCAGATCAAAACTAGTTAAACTTTATTTCCTTAATAAACATTTTATGGTCAATATAATTATTAAAGAACAACAAAACCAAACGAAACCTAACTAACCTTTGGCCTTTTGCTAACCTTTGTTAACCCATGCACACTTACTTGGAGACAAGCAAATAATTTTCATCTTCATAATGTTACCGTTATACCTTAGTACACCACAAACACACCACTACCACACTATTACCACCACTACTACTAATGGCAACTCTTTAAGCTTTTATTTTTGGTTAAACGTAATAAGGCAGCATGGCTGGCATTAAAGTCGTAACCCAAAATAGACTTAAATAAAGAGAGTATTAAAACACGCACGTCGTTCTCCCTAACCCCCCCCCCCTTCTCTTTCTACTTCTATTGCCCCTCATCATGGCATATAAATAAACCTGGTGTATATAAACCACAAAATTTTTACATCAACAATGTTACGAGCTTTTGCTTAAGACCATAAAGAATCTATTTTAAGCGTGTGTATACGTTTGTGTGTATGTATGTATAGATGGATGGATGGATGGATGGTCGTATGGTCGAGTGTTTACCGAAAAAGTAAAATCAACACGAACATCACGGAATACAGTAGAAAACAGTGGCACAAGTGGTACCAACTGCTGGCTGTTATTGCCAGTAGGAAAATATTGTCACTCACTTTCGTTAACCTTGACCAAGAGAATAATCTGGATTTTTAATAGCCATGAGGTAATACTCTTTCGTACATGCATACCACTGCTAAACGGGAATAATAAACACGAAGAAAGAAAGACAGAACAGGCAACTGGAAAAACAAAATTCAATAGGGAAGCTACTCTACTAGCACAGGGGAATTTAATTTTTATTTTGAAAACCAACGGCAATTAAAATAACTTTCCACAACAAAGTTGAAAGAAATTTTAAATGTTTTTTTTTTAGAGAACAACTTGAGAAGAGTTTATGGTTGTTGTTTTAAAAATTTCAATTGTTTAGGTCATCGAAATAAGTTCTTCTGCTTTAATAAGTGATCTCATTAAGTACGTTCCATAGCTATGATTAGCAAGGGGTAAGCCCTTCAATTTGTTTCAAATTTGTCTTCATTATTGTGCTTCCTAGAGAGCAGAACTAATCGGCATTCATGCACACATTCTTTCGCAGAACAACAAAATTATCAACTTTCCAGAGTAATATGGACATAATTGCATGTCCCTAAATATGTGAACACATGGGCGAGTATCCATGCCTCAACTGATTATCCTACAATTTTCATACACGTGCGGGGAAAGGTTAGGTTAGTTGAGGTGTTGGACACCTCTTATAGAAATAGATCCTACTTAGGCCGACATTTTGACCCATTAACATACCACAATCAAAATTCAGCCCAGGGATCAAACATTCCCTGGGGAAAGCCAATACGAATCGAAAATAAATCTTGCTAGTGCAGCAATCTTTACATTTGAGAAGTCGGTTAAAGATTTTAAGAAGTGAGAAATGTAAAAACTCCGTCCTTTTATGACAAGAGCAGGACACGAACACATGAGGCGAAAAACAGGTTCTTCCTCCTCCTCCTCGTCATTTTATGGAGTGACAAGTCATTCGGCACGCCCACCAAAAGCACAGTGGTCCTTGAGAATCACAATTGTGCTATGGATGACCTTGAGATTTAAAAATAGAAGTTAATCGAACCTCTTCTTATCCATATGGGTATGAGGAAATATCTTCGTAGGAAAATGAAAGGTACTGTAAGTCTGTATACATTCGGATAATCAAGTAGTTTTATCGACTACAATCAACTCGATCGAAAGTGTACAGAAATACACTTTGAAATACGTCAGGAAACTTTAACGTTGATATATTGGGTTAGCTTCCTGGACATGATAGCTGTGACGGCAACGAACTGGTGGACTATCTGATTCACTCTATGGATTTACAAAAAGCCACTGGATTGCCGAACAGAGAGAAAAGTGATTTTCAGCTTACTGACATGACACGTCCAACATTTGGATAAAAGTGTTAAATCTCTAACAATTCAATCAGGGAAAAGCTGATTTCACTGATTTCGAAGTGCAGTCGTGAGTCACTTTGCAGATCATTGAAGCCTGAAATATCTCTTGAACAAAATAAGTCTATCTACTGTTACTACGAATACAACTCAGAGAACACAGGTTACATTGTTTATAATTTTCTCACACTCAACAGATAGAGACCTCAACACACTGGTAAGATTATCGTGCCTCCCGGATAATGTTTGAAGTACTTTAAAGCACAATATATAGTAAATACTTGTATATACATATATAATTCGTCATTCAGTCAGGATTACGACCTAGTTTCTCATTCCACCTATGTAGTGTGCGTTAATTTTATACATGAGTGGCGCGATCTACTGTTTAAAGTCGTTAGGAGTCGGCAGTGAATTTAATTTACTCTCAGAGTTTTTGACTGAAATCTGATGAGAGGAAGTCGTCGAGAGAAATTTGTTTTATATTTCGTTTTGTTGGAGATTTCTGACCAGGAGTTTGAATCGTGGCCTTACGTCTAATAAGCCAACACACTACCTCCTAGGCTACGGCGACTACAAATTTCAACTTCCTGGTGACATTATCGTGTCTCCCAGATAATGTTTAAAGTACTTAAAAGCAGAATATTTTGGTGTTAATGTAATAATGAATAATAAATGTGAAATTGTCGTAGTCTATTAGGTAGTGTGTTGTCTTATTAAACGTGGGCCCGTTGTTCAAAGCCCTACTCATACAACTCGAATACAATAAAAGATTAACAAATATTTTTGAGGTAACTTGCTCTTAACAAAGTCTTCTAGCAAAAACTCTAAGAGTAAATAAAGTTACCATGAAAAATTTCTCCATTCTGTCGTTTGGAGGTCCATCCCGCCACTCATAGATAAAATTAACACACTCAATATGGGTGGTGTGAGAAGCTAGGATGTAATCCTGACTAAAGGGTTGTAGTGCTTATATAGGTTGCTCTTCCAGTAACGATTTATACTTATTATGGTCACATCTATAAATATATTTTATTTGGCTTACAGCTCATCTCTAGCTGAACAATATTTTGCCTATTTCTGCTTCATTTTTTTTATTTAAATGCCATGTGATTTTTTGGCAATTATGCACTGTTTAACCACACACGTATTTTCCAATTTTTTTAAACAAATTAATCTTTTTTATTAAAAAAAAAATTATGAGTAAACTTACTGCTTACTTGTGAGCATTATTACGTAGCTTTAGTAATTTTTTTCTATAATTTTTTTTTTTTTTTTTCTTTATCTTATCATTGTTTCATATTGAAAATTGTGTCAATTTTTATTTATTGAAACGAGAAGAACAATATTTTGCTACATTTTCTTCATTTTTTGCAAACTATTCAGTTGAAAAAGAATGAAAAAAATGAACATAATTTTTATGATACTTTAGTGTTAAAATGATTGAGTGAAAGATATTGATAAACTAAGAACATTGAAAATGAAATGTGTGAGCACTGTAGGGTTTCTTATTTGATAAGATAAAAAAAAAACGAAAAAAAGGAAAAATAAAGTATTTGAAGTGACCAGGCGACAACAAGTGGTTTAACAGCAATGCGTTAAGAATTTTTGGCAAGCCCTTAATACAATATAGGAGGCTCTCATTTCCTTGCAGGGCATATTAAAAGTGAACAATTTTTCCATTTCATGGTTCAGTAAACAGTAGTAGTAGTAGTTGACATTGATAAGGACAATGATGATGATGATGTTGATGTTGTGGTTATACGTAAAGAAAGAATACTTTCAAGGGATATTAGTTGTGACTGCAACCAGGTCTAATCATTTCTAAAAATAAATTCGCATTCAAGTGAGTGCGGCGTATGGTTTCTAATGTTTGTTATTAAAAAAGTTAATTCTTTTTTAATTAAAAAACTTTAAACCCAATTTATTGTGTTTACACATTCCATGTGTGTGTTCTTTAATATTTTTCGTAATCAAAAAAAAAAAAACAAAATTTTTAATTAAACAAAAAGTTTTTTTGCTCATAAAGTTTAATAAGTTTGTTTTCCTAAGAACTTCTTAAAAAAAAAGTGAAACGTTTGCTCAAAACAAAAAATGATATTTTTACTTGTAATTTGAGTCTACGGCTTAGAGTTTTTATTTCTTTGTCTCTGACAACATGAAATTTAGTAATTTGGACATACAAAAAGTATCGAATAAAGACAGACAGACAAACTGACAGACTTTTTTCTTGTTTCCCCCCTATATGATTACATTTTTGCGTGGTATTGTTTTTCTTTTATTTTTTATTTTTGCCTGCAAATGCTTATTTTTAAACTTGAACTTTGTACGATAGTATCGGGTAATTCAAGACTATTACAGAAATATTTACCAAAAATAAACAACAAAAAAACTGGAATTCTTAGCATTTTTATTGTGCCTTTCAATCTTAGGGTATCCCTTAAAAGCAATAACATCTAATTATTATACATTTTTAATGATTAATCCATACCATTAGTCTTCATTCCCTTGCGAAAATGTGTTTGTCCTGAAATTACCTGGAAAGAATAAAAAAAAAGCGAAAAAAATTATTAGATTTTCTAAGGATGCACAGTTTTAAGTTGAAAAATAAACTTTTTATATTAATAAACCTGGCCACTATGTATCGCCCTAACGTCCCCACTTTTTGTTCTTTATTTTGGTAAATATTAACTATTTCATTTTAAATATTGACTATTATGAGCAGATGTCGGCACCAATGTCCCTCAGGGGAAGATCATCTGCGGCTTTTTACACACATAAGGCACGAACATCAACAATGTTCGTTAAAAAAAAAGCGTAAAAATGCATTCAGTTGCTTGTCAGCTTTCAGTGAAATAGGTTTTCGTCGCTTCTTTTTAAAATTTTTTTTGTATATCAATTATAGACCCAAAGAAAAATTACAGTAGGATTCACTATTTTCTAATGAGATTCACTAATAACAATGCGAAATGATCTCTAGTTTTGGAAGAATATTTGTCAAGTTAAATACGCAGTCTATAGGGATTTGGCACTGGACATTTTCCATTTTCCACTACATAAACATATTGAAAATATTACTAACATTTTTCCTCTGGGTTATACACATGCCTCTCACAAATACACTCACAATTTTATCATGTTCTCTTTGTGCCGACGTCTGATTATGAGTCAGATAAGTTTGGTTTGATTCGACATGAATTTCAGAGAGAGAGAGAGAGGCAGAAAGAGAGAGAGAAAAATCAGTGCCTGACTCTTTTCGAAAAGTGTTAATGACGATCACAGTCTAGTAGGCAGTGTGTTGACATATTAGAGAAATCCCATGTCAGACTTCTCCAACAGAACGATATATAAAATAATAATTCTACGGCGACTTCCTCTCAGCAGATTTCTGCAAAAACTCTGAAATTAAATATAGATTGTCGTGGAAAGATTCCAGAGTCTTCCAGAGTCGACTTTAAACTGTATGTCCCAGCACTCATGAATTGAAATAACACACACACACACAACATAGGTGGTGTGATAAGCTAGGTTGTAATCCTAACTGAAGGGTTGCAATGACCAATTATGTTATGTATGTATGTACTATATAGGTGGGCCAAGAACGGATTGGTATACTCATGGATATTTTCAAGCAGAAGTCTATGACATTAAAACAGATGTTCAATTCAACTTGAATAGAAGACATAAAGGTCGAAACTAATAATAATACTATCTGGCAGTCAGGTCGCCATTTTAACACTCGGCTCGTATGAGGTTACATCGAAGGCAGTATGGAACTGTCTAGTGAAGCTAAATCATGTGGATCATGTAAGAATTCTCGACAATGAGCAGAGGGAACTTTCTGTGCCGCTGATAGGGCCAAATGTGGCCTTTCTGCATAGTGGAAACAGATATTCAAAATATATTATACATATATTCAATAAAAGGGAAACTGAAGAAAAACGTAAGCTATTCTTAAACAAAATGAGCTTGAGAAAATAAAAATTTTTGTTGGAAAATTACAGTAGTAGGAGATCATGCATCAGACTAGCTAGACATAATCTAAGGTTGATATACGATCCTTTGACGGGGCACTGTAGACTCAAAGTACACTAATTCAGATTCGATTGATTCAAACCCAATATGTAGATCCTGTGCTGATGAGAATGTGTAATCGGAACGCATTCTTGGAACCTGTGCGGCATTAATTCATCTCAGAAGGATACATCTGTATGCATATCAGATGCTAGGCAAGGAGTTGTAATTGTTGACATCGTGCAATATCTTGAAATTTGTAAGGACAGTAGGCTCGGAGGAAATATTATAGGGATACCCTATAAAGTTGGAGGAGAGTACACAAAATCGTATGATTCGCGAATACTAAGGCGCTCTACAGTAAAATAGTCCCTTATTGTACTTAGGATTTTATTTCCTTTGACAGCATTAACTTGAAACTTTCATTGCCTTCATGCAAGCATGTTGCTTGTGACTCTTCAATCAATCGTTAATTATTCTGCAAGTAATTATGAACACTGAGGCTTTTTTATATATGACTGGCGTAAGTCTCAATAAGCTTTTCTTGAGTTAAATTCTGACATAAATGCATACACAATTTCCTTTCAAACTATTGTGCCCGTAAATTGGGAAGGAAATAAATGTTTTTGAATTCTTCTCTTTTTTAACAAAAGAAATTGAATAAATCAAGGTCTTAACAAACAAAAAGTTTTAGTTTTCAAGGTCAATGCTGTTCTGTTTCTGGGTACACAAACACACACACACACAATTATACAACGGAAATTATTTAATCGTGTTTATAAAATATATCCCAAGAAGAGACAATATTTACTGCCATGCCGGTCGGTATGCAACACAAAAATATTTGCATTCAACAAATTAAGATATTGATATTATCTTTCTTTCTTTTTTTTTTGTTGGTTTTATTTATTTATTTCTGTTTTTTTTTATTAATAATAAAAAACAAACGTTAAAATTATAATGAGAAGAAAAAGGCAGGTATTTGGGTCATGTACACCACCATCATCATCGTTTCCATTTTTGGAAAATTCTTTTCATACTTTTGTTTGTTCGCATCGCATACGTAATAACGTTTTTAATTTTTGCATTAAAAATAATACAACAATGTTTTTTTCATAGTGGTTGTTGTTGTTGTTGTTGTTTTGCACAAATGATAAGATAAAGTTCCGTTGAAACTACAATTTAAATTTTTATCACAAGATTGCATATAAAATTCTGTTTTTTAAACAATATTTGCAGAGACAAATTAAAACTAAAACAGCAAAAACAAAAAAAAACCGGCGAAATAGCAGCAGAAAAACAACAGCAACATTTGTGCAAAAGTGTAAAATTATTTTTGCAAAACTATTTAAAAAATAAACAAACAAACAGGGGCAGATTGACTAATGTTAGGTAAACACGATAGCATAGCTATAGATTGTAGCTGCTTTAAGATTTTGAGTCATCGAAATTTTGAGTAAAAATTATCTGCAACTAGTTTTTGTAACGTACGCTTTATAGCGTAGAATGATTGTATTAATACAGCTAGGATTACGTAATAAGCCAACCTATGCTGGATATTCATGTCAGTAGTATTAGAACAAAGTTATTTGGAGAAGTGTCAACACAATCAAAGGATGTCCACAGGGTAGGGTCCACTTACAGGGAGCATGGTTGTCGATGAACTTCCGACAAAACTATCTGAGGCAGAGACATTGTGTGCAAGGCTATGCAGATGATATAGGTTTGATGAGATTGTAAGTTGTTGACGCTTGACAGTAGGTTAGTGACTACACCTTGGCAAGGCCACAATAGTACCAGATCCAAACGTAGAAGAAAACTTCTAAATTTGAAAAATTTTCGATTTTAGGGTGAGATAATGCTCTAGAAAGTGGATGTAAAATATCTACAAATATCACTCTATAGTAAATTAACATAAAGGGCTCATATAGAAAATATCTCAGGAAAGCCCCGATATCCAATAATGACATGCAACAGACTCGACGAAAAATCCTGAGGATGTAAACCAGAAATTATGCACTGGATGTGTGTACTATTATGATCAAACCACTAGTAACCTACCTTAAAACCTTAACACCTTAAAACAGTTCAAATGAAGTTGGAAAAGATACAAAGATAAGCTGTTGTTAGTATAACAGCGGCAATGTTAAACCTGTCCTACAGCAGCGTTGGAAGCTCATGGTAATAAAGATCAAAGCTTTGGACATGGGGTTAGGTGATCTAATGAACCGAGTGGTTTACAGCTCTGTCCTTAAACAATCCCCTAGACAAACCAATCAGACTCTATGATTTTGGTAAAGGCTTTGTAACAAAAATCTGGATACAATACATTGCCTGAGAAGAGTAGCCATTTTGTGGTACACTTATGGGTCAAGAATATATTTTGTTTTCGGTCCCAGATTGAAAGAATGAAAGTTCATGCCGTCTGAATGTATGGTCAATTTAACTCGGATGCAAAATACAAAATAATACTATCTGACAGTCAAGCTGAAATTCGATCACTAAGCTCCTATAAAAATAATATGGGATTATTGGGGAAGTTGGCTTCCAGTTTATGTGGAAGCTACCACCTAACTGATGGGGCCAAAATCTTTCCATGAGATGGGGCCAGATATTTGAAGATAAAGAAAGCCAAAGTCTCTTCTGGTTGGTTTTAACGAAAACAAAACTTTTGTTGAGAAATTACAATTGAAGCAGATTTAAGTCATGCATCAGACCATCCAAGAATAACCTGAGGTGAGTAGCCAGTCTTTTAACTGGACAATATGGTACACTAATTCAGGATTGATATCGTATAGAATTCAACATGTAAAGTTTGTAATGATTGGATTACATTGGATTGGAGTACAATAGATCGTATGGTTGCAGTACTATGGCACTTCTTCACTACAATAATAATAATACTCCACTGAATACAAGGCCAAATAGGCTTTGTTGATGACTGCATTAATATCTACATTTGCTCGGTTGTTTGTTGTGATGGTGATGGTACTTCGGTATAAAATGATTGTATCTGCGCTATGTTGCTGTTATTGTGAGTAATTCAGCAAGTATTCGGGCTATTCATTCTCATTTGATTTGAGGTGTTAAAGTTACATTCTGGCAAATGTGCGATATCAAAATCTTATTTGCAAATACCAGTGCATCCATTTTTAATTTATAAGGACTGAAACAGGATTATCCATGGTAATAAAGCTTTCAATCTCGATGAGACTGTGTCTCTCACCCATTACTCATTGCATCTCGATCGTAGAACCAAGATTTCAAAATATCCATTAAAAAGTAATCTCATGGCTTTGAAGCGTATAATCTTAGCGACCATTTTAACTTCTTTAGAATTTTTTGAGAACATTTTTGGAATTGTTGTTGCACTAAATCGATTGTAATTTAAATTCCATTTGCATGCTGTTAAAACTTTATTTCCAAATAATTGAATACAATTAATTTCAACTACTTGTTGATATGGGACTAAAGATTGTAAAAATTTGCTGGAGAGTTTTTAATAGAAATTTAAATTTTTGGGAATCTTACTGACTTACGGTTGCTTTGCTAACAAGATTCCATTACAATAACCCCTTAATATTCAAGATACTGAACCGTAGATTAAACAAGAGAGATTTATAAGCTTTAAGAAAAGTAGATGAAGTAAAAAGAAATCCTTTGTACCTTTTTCATAAACCATAAACATTCACGTGTTGTGTAACAAAAACTGGCAAAATTGATTTCCACAAAATTTCTTTGAGCCGTTTAGCACGGTAAGCTGTGCATTACCTCCTTAGTGACAATTATTTTTGCTAGCAACCTAAGAAATTGTAGTTAAAATTTTAGCCTTTACAGCTATAGAGAAATTTAAGTTTTAGTTTGAGGGAGGTTAACAAAGTTTTTGTGGCACTTCATAAAAGCAGAAGTAAAGCCTACAACCTCCTACCACCACTTGAATTCCAACAGTCTTTTAACTGTTTTTCAAGACGTTTTTCGCTGTTCTTTAGCACAATCGCTTAAAGAGTATTTTCAGTTTTACGAGTGTTTCTTTTTGTTTTATTTTTCGTTTTTTTTTTTCAAAGATTTCTGAAGCTGAATGAATGGTTGACCTTTTTGTTGTTTTGGTCTAAACAATGGGTTGCTGCTGTTGCTGCCAAAGTATGGCGATGATGATGACGACGACGATGAAGAGCCAAAAAGGCTCCATTCCTTTGGAGTGTGTGCAGTTTTTTTATTTTCTTCGTATTATGGCAACCATTTCGCTTTCATGGTTTATACAGAACATAAAATGTGGTTTAAATACGTTTTTTTTTGTTTGCTTCGTTTTCTTCATGCTTTTTCTCCTTACAGAGTGTGTGTGTGTCTATTGAAAATATCCTTGGCATGCATTTCATTTCGTTTTTATTTTTGCGGTTACTTTTTATTTTTTTTTTGTTTTTATTATTTATTCCGTATTTTATTTTTATAATCATTTTCATTTTCGTTGTATATGCCTCTTCTTTTGGTTTTGTTGTAAATTTTTTTCCCTCTTGTTGCTTCATTTATTTATAAATTTTTGTTGCTTTTTTTGCTGTTTTTTATTTCATACCGTGTTCTGCTTTTCTAAAAAACACAAACAATTTTTCGCATCAGGAAAATGTGTTCTGCAGTTTTTTTTGCCTTTTTTCCTCATTTTTTTTTTGTTTTTACTTTCTTTTTCACAGAAAATTTTTTCTGTTCAGTTTTGTTAACCGAAAAATAATTTTGTTGTGCTTTTGTTTAATTTATTTGTTTTTGTTCTTTATTTTTGTTATTTGTGTTGTAACTATTGTGTATTGGTGTATATTTTTACATTGTTGATGATACATCATCCTCTCATCTCCATCCACATTAACATCATCATCATCATCATCATCATCATCATCATCATGAGTATCAGTATAAAATACATCAGGCCAGTCTAATCGGTTTATCGTGTGGTCTTCTAAACATCATGCGAAAAAAATACTTTCAAAATAAAGTGACCCATACATGTGAATACATAGTAGAAGTAGACAAACTGTCAGATGTTATAGAAATTGAAAAGAAAAAAAAAATTAATAATCGGGTTTATTTTTGTATGAAAATTTTCTGAAATAAGATACGATTTGCTGAATTGTAATAATTTAAGTAATGCATGCCAAGTAAATGAGAAAAAGTATATAAAATAAGGCCGTAAAATTATGAAAAATTCATTTAAACGAAAACGTCTCCTCATTTCAAGCTAAGGTGAACCGAAACTCACTATCAATAAAGTCAACTACTAAGCTGTCTCTCTTCTCTCTTTCCACAGCTTTTGCAGAAATCATTCGAGGGATTGCCAAGTCTATCGGGCAGTAACTATTACAAAACTCGTTAGTATGATGGCCATGCGATTAAAGGAAAGAATACACTCAGTTCTTTTCTTGTTATTATCTTTCTAGCAGAGCCTTGCATTATTACAGGTACCTTCCTGCTGCCAAAGAAAAGTTATGCGTCTCTGTAAATCGATCATAAAATACTCCGTTTAACCCAAACAATTGGAACACCTCTGATAAATCAGCCAATATTTGATCAGAGTCCATCTTAGTAAACTCATAGCAGTTCTATCGGGGCACTGATCTCTGGATGTCTGGAAATATCTAACAACAACTTCTGCAGAAGCTGTAACGATGAGGAAGAAGAGATAACAAAAGAACATGCTCTCCGTCTATTGCCGCAGAACCTAAGAAAAAACTTAATGGGCATTCAGATCTTAAGGACAGAACGAGTCAATCCAAAGGGGACTTCATTAGAATTCTTAAAATTATCGGAACGATTGAGATACCTAGCGATAGTTATAATACAGTGATGGCCCTTGAGATGGCCTAACCTTGCACAGGAACATCTATTGTACGAAAAGTTACGACTGGTTCGTGATTCTAAGGAGTCTATAAAAACCTTTGCCTCTTTCTTTGCGTATTCATCTTTGCTGGGTTCTAGGACACTGTGGTCCAATCTTCTATTTCAACGGAATTGTTATTAGATGGGTGAGGGAGAAGGAGCAAAAGCTAGTGCTAGCACAGAATTAGAATAAAGGCACGTGAGACTTGTTATTGGGTTTCTTGCGTTGCACTAAGAGGTTAGATCGCTGAACAGGATCTGGACTATTGCAGGGTATGTTGCGAGGAGGAAGAGGAGTTGGAGGCTATCGAACAAGCCTTAGTATAATGAGGATTTATATTATTTGTTAAGAGCCAGCATTGGGACACTCCTGTGATTTATAATGGAAGTCAAGGAAGAATGATCAAAAATAAGTTTAAAGTATAAAGGCCATCCATTGCGTTTAGAAATCACTGCTAAATTGCATTAAAATCGATTAATTTTTGAAGCAAATTATGTGCAATGATGTAAAGTGGCGTATTCCAGAACCAGGTTAGCATTGTAGGGCGAAAAGATTTTGTACTGGGTTCCTTTAATCTAATAAAAGCACTGTCTGAAGAAACCAATTGCAATATTGCAGTAGGCTATACTGTTGCCACCTAAAGTTGTCAAGAGACAACGTTCTCTATGGAAACGCCTGGTGATTGTAGTACAGTAGGTAGAGTGTTGGATTAGTGGACGTGAGGCCACGGTTCAAAGTCCAGGTCAGGCATCTCCAACAAAGCGAATGATGAAAAAATATTTCTTCAGCGACTTCCTCTCAGTAGATTTCTGGTAAAAGCTTTTGAGAGGAAATAAAAGTAAAATTTTCTCAAAAATCTGTCGTTCGGAGTCGACTTTAAACTGTAGGTCTCGCCACTCATGTATAAAATTAACACACATAACATAGGTGATGTGAGAAGCTAGATTGTAATCCTGACTGAAGGATTGTAATGACCAATTTTGTATGTATTATTGCTTGATGTTTTTATGATGTTCGTTATTGCTGTTTTCCTGTTCTAGGCTTCCTGAATATGTAAAATATTTTAGAGAATATTCGAGGTTTCTTAAGTTTTTAATTTAATTTAAAAGCGTATTGACAATTTTTTTCGCCTCTCTCGGATATGAATCTGGTTCGTGACTTTGGTTAAATGGAATATATTGTGTGCTAGAGAGTAGTAGACTCTAACACAATAAAAATTGGCAAAAGTTTTTATTTTTTTTCTGCCTTTATCTATCTTTTATGTTAATATCAGCCTAATTTTATTTTTAATTATAAAAAATTAATTTCTTTTATTGTAAAATTTTTCTTTTCATAGTTTTTTTTTTTTGGTTTATTTCAGTTTTTTTGGCACAGGATATCAAAACACTTATGGTATAACAGGTAATGATTTATTAAACAATTAATTTAAATAATTTACGTTGAATATATGTATCTGTATTTGTATTTGACCTTGTAAAAGGTTACAATAGAATAGAAGAGAGGAAATAATTAAATTAAAATTAATGACCAGAAAAAAAAAACAAAAATATTTTGAATAATTATGGGAAAAATTCAAAATTTTGTTCCACTGTAACGAGAAATGTGTCTTGTTCTAACAAGAAGTGAACTCACAACCCTCAATACAGCACTTCAGGGCGTAGGGGGGAATGTAATTCATTACATTATAATGGAGTACATTGTTAAAGTGACCCAATGCTACTCTCCAACATTAGAATGCTTCTTCGATAACAAGTCAAATTGTATTGAAAGAACTTCTCTAATTGATGCTAATGAATGAATGCTAATGATACATTGAAAACCGTTTAAGCATGCCCTCCTGCTTGCTCTGCTTTAAACACATTCCCTTACTTTTCTAAACAAATTTCCATTTTTCGCTTTTCTCGTCGTTCTATTCTCCTTTCTGTCTTAACTTCCGTTAATAAAAGTGAATCACTATTTACGGTTGCAACAATTTTTTTTTGCTTTTTTTTATTTTTGTTACCAACCGGCATCAGCTCAATGACAACAGCTTCTGTGACGTCTATTTGTTTATGTTTGTTTGTTTACCCAATTGTTGTAGTTGTTGTTGTAGTTTTTTTTTCAAAGTTGAAAATGCAAATGTCAGGTTTTTTTTCTCTGTTTATTTTTCAAGAATTTTCATGGTACAAATTCAAGGAAAAACTCAAAATAGTTTTTTCACAGAGAGACAGAGAGAGAGAGAGTCAATGAGTAGGCAAGAAGAGAATGATTCTTCAATACAAGTGAGCAGGGATGGGAAATTGATCTTAACAAATTGTACTAACTTTCACAAAAAATTGTACATTTTTCAGACCGATTGTACTAAATTCACTTTTTTTTCTTTTTTAAACTTTTTTTTTATTAAAAATTACATAAATAAAAATATAAATGACAATTCATTTTACATATATTTATGTATAGTATATGTATATGCGTAAAAAAAAACAAAAAAATTAAGAAAAAGGTACATTACGGTTTCTTTGTACTAAATACTTGTACATATATATAGTAGGTAAACTTAACAACTTACTTTAATACTTAACTATAAAGGAATACAAACGTTTATGAGATCTAAATTTTAAATCATTATTTATGATACATTTTTTGCTAGCAAACTATTTGTTATTTCAAAATTGTAGTAACAGGAATAATAAATCCCTTGTTTGGACTAAATTGGAGAATGGATAATATTCCTTTTATAACTCTTGAAATGTCATTGAACATTGGTTCATTTAGGTCATTTTTTATTACTGACGTGTACTTGTCAACTGTAACAAGTACAGTACCCGGAGGTCGAATTGACCCATTGTACAATTTCCTAGCTTCTCACACCACTCATGTTGTGTGCGTTAATTTTATACTTGAGTGGCGGGACCTACAATTTAACGTCGACTCCGAACGACAGATTTTTGAGAAACTTATTCATGGCAAATTTTATTTACTCTCAGAGTTTGAAAAATGAAAATTTTGAGTTGTGTCACTTTTGTACTGGGTGTGCGATATGTTCTCATTTTTTTAAAAAAAATTTTATTAGTAAAAAATTCACAATGAAAGTTAGCAACGAGTTGCCATATGAAAATGGAACGAAAACAAAAAATTATACAGTGATGAGACAGAATATTTGAGTAATGTAATAAAAAAGGGAAAAATTTTAAATAGTGCTAAATAAGTCATTGAGGTGCTACGGTTTTTGACTTCCAAATAGTGCTAAAAAAGTACAATTGTACCAACTTTTCCATCCCTGCAAGTGAGTCAACAAATACAATTCATTTGAAAAGTTAACTGTTAATTTAATGACAACGACTTGTTTGTTTACTTTCCCTGTCTCTCTCTCTCTCCTTCTTTCTGTTTGAGTAATTCTTGCTATTTTGAAAAACTAACTGTAAAAAGTTCATGCATGCTAAGTGATGGGGGTGTTGTATGCATGAGTGTGTATGTGAGTATTTTAAGTTGACAATTTGTTTCTAAGCCAACCTTTAAATATTTCAAGCGTTCCAGAATACATGCACAGAGAGAGAGAGGCTTAATTAGTTGGGCATACACAATATTTGAAAGCATATTTAAATAACTGGTTTGAATTTAGAAACTTATGTGGGAAAGTAATCGATATTTAAATAACGGTAAATGTTCTTGAAATTCACGTGCATTTTTCAATAGTAAATAGGCCCTTAAGCGTTAAAAACATGTAGACATACAGGCGATATACGATATAAAACTAATCAACATTTAGGAGAACAAACCATTTGAACAATTGAATTAGTGGATCTAATATGATTCCACAAAAACCTCCTTGACAAATTGAACTAGTGAATCAGTGATTCTAATATCACCATATGGTTCCACAAGAACCTTCTTGATAAATTGAACTAGTAAATCCGTGATTCCAATGTCATCGAATGGTTCCACAAGAACCTCCTAGTCAACAGCCTTAAGGTCACGAGTGTAGACAACAGCTACCAAATTGCAGTAGTGGATCAGTGGTTCTAATGTTAGCTCATGGTCCCGCTAAGATGTGTATAAAGTTAGCTACGAAAGTTATATTCTCATTTTTTACAGTAAATGTTACATTAACAGAAACTGTTAAGATAACATAATTGAAAAATTTGGAAAAGTGGAGAAAGAAAATTGCAAATAATCAGGAAAATAAAGATATATTGGAGAAAAGTAAAAAAAAAAGACGAAGCTAAGTCGTAGTCAGTTCATTAGCAAACTCCTAATGTTATTCCATAATCTTCTACGAACTACGGTGTAATTATCCTTTTTGTAAAGCTTTTGAATTTTAAGAAAGGTTTGGGCAACGACTATCATTCTACATGGCTGTTACCTTCTTGAAACTAACAGAAAATCGGGAAAATTTAAGAAGATTGGCGATACTTTGAGAGAGTCTATGCTCCTTATAACCGAACCCAAGTAATGATTAAAAAATTTGTTTTCCAAAATTAAGTTTCATGTGTGTGTGAAGATAAATTTAAGTATAAATAGCAAAGACAAAAACCAAAAATTTTAACAGAGCCAATGTTAAAGTTAACAGAGCAACGACGCCTATATTTCCGGTCCCAAATAACACTTGACCGCAAAGAAACAAGTTTTGGAATCGTTAATACCATGGCAATATCCGCATTAAGTCCCACTCATCCACAATATCGATCATCCCACCCAGACGCTGTTTACAGACTGAATGTTTCTAGCCCGATTTCTTAAATTTCTAAATTATTTGGGATGTACAACTAATTCGATTTTATTAGGGATACCTTAGCCTTCAGCAAGTCGCATTTTTACACAATATCAGTCATCCTACAAAGACACTGTTTAAAAAAATAATTTTTTTTGTTTCCCTAATTTCAAAAATATATGCGAAGTAGTACCAGAGAACTTGTTCCACTTATGAACTTGTGCGGTATAATTTTTAAGGAGTGTAATAAATATTCCATTCTTTGATATCTTATATTTTGGTGATATCTTCCATGACCATTTTTTATATCTTCTTTTAAACACTTAACATGGTTTTGTTGTCGTTAATATTGGCTCTGTTACAAGTTTTGGTTGTTGACTATGCTAATTAAATTCGAATTTATTTTCGCACACACATGAGCATAGCGTAGTCCGCATTTTTGCTTTGCTTGCCATTATTTTTTTAAATGATAATTCCATACAAAATTGTTTTTTTACGGACATTATTTATTAATAATACAAACAGCAACAACAACAGTAAAAACAGCAAAATATAAAAGTAGGAGGGGAAAAGAAAATTTGCTGAAACAAAAATAATAATAATTCAACGACCACGACCACATTGTTTATTAATTATTAAGATTTTCTAATAAAAAGTCAAAATAATAAAAAAAGAAACACCCAAAAGTTCTATTCAGATTGTAGTCGTATACCCCAGCACTACCCTCTGTGCGATATTTTTATGTGTTCTAGACGATAATCCATTTAATTTTGTTTGATTTTTCGATTTTATCGTTACGAATCGCTTGCTATGAAAATAATTGAAATTTTTTTTTAATTTTTTCAAAATCATTATCATAAATCATACATAGTTTTATAATTTTATAATTGGAAATAAAAAAAAATAAAAACGAAAATACAGACTAAAATCCGAACAGAATGTGTTACGGTTGGGTTTAGTTGAAGCCATGTGGTAGACACCCTAAATTGCCTGTAAAAATGCGTGAAAAAAACTACGATTTAATGACTCACACACGAAATTTATTCGCTAAATTCTAAACACATTTGTTTGGATTCGTACATAAGGCCTGAATAATTTTGAATTTATTATCATGGTGAATAGGAAATGCGTAAATATCGTGTATTTAACACTTAAACTGGAATACTACTGTCCGTGTTAAACATCCAGTCAGTGAATTCAAAATTTCAAATGATAATCAGGTATCGTGTTATCCAATTAGTGGCTACAAAAAAGCTCATCTGGCTACACTGTCACCTAAAGTATTATATGTTTAATGATAGATATCCCATATACAGTTGTGTGTACAGTTTAATAAGCCCAACAGCGTCAAAATAGTTGAAACTGGCTACAAAAATGGTGTTTTAAAACGTGATCACCTTTCTGTACACATTAAGTAATGATGCACTTGCGAAAATATTGCTTCTGTGGCGAATATTCCGAATTTGTTGATTTCAAGGTATTCTCAGTCCTTAAGCCCATCGTTTTATTAGCTTGGATTTGCACTTCTCCGCATATAAAATCCAACTCATTGTTGCATGAAAACTTCGAACGCCGCAGATATGCTGATTGGGTGTTAGAGCAACAGGCTTTCAGTATTTCAATTTTGAACAAAATTTTCTTCAGCGATGAACCTAATCTTCCGCCCTGTGGTCACGTTACCACACAAAATTCTCACATACAGAGCGTACATGTTATAAAAATCACGGTGAAGGAAGCATTGCATTCGGAAAAGTGACTGATTAGCCTGGATTGGGTATTATAGCCTGGAGTTGTCATTAGGCCGTATAATATTGAAAATGACTTCGGACTAACCATTACCATATTTTAAGAGCTGCTGAATCTTAGATTGTCTCTTGCACTACTACCCGTTTACTGTAGTACAAGGCTGAAATAATAGCTGCAAAGATTACCGCTGTGCGGATAAAGCATCAGAGTATGTCGAGAGGAGATTAGCGCATATTTACCGACAGTAAAACGGCCACTAAATTCATTGAGTGTGTGTGTATACCACATCTTGTCCAAGAATATCGTGTGTCCTAAAGGAGATTCGATGGTTACGCTAATGTAGTACACGTGGAGGTTGAAAGTTGCAGCAAAGCTTGCAAAAGCTTACACAACGGGAAATACAATTGAATTCATTCATGAGATTGTTATTCCTCGGCAAAGGAGCAAACAAATCGTCTTTCGTCTTTATTCATTTTCAAAAGAAAGATGGTATAATAAAACCATTTGCAGAGAGACTTGCAGAACAAAGTTTGCATTAAGCCTGAACAGATTCCAACACTGGGCTTCAGGTGAGCAATCGTGGAGATTGGGAATACTTCACAACTACTTCTACAAAAGCTCCAAAGAAGAAAAGGAGACTGCAGTTGGAAACCGAAAAAGAAGGGCACCCAGAAATAATTGTTAAAACATGTTTAGCAATAGTTGATTTGGAAACTATCAGAACGATTTGGGGTTGTCAACGAGGAACTATCTGTGAAGGTTTAACGATGGGACCTTATTGGATCTATGTAAGTTGTGTTCATTGAAGCAGCAGCTAATTTTACCAAATTTATTAAAATTAATTAATTATTAATTCAAATTAATTAAATTAAATTATTGTTAATTCAAAGCGCCATGGTCGTATAATAACCGCTTTTTTATTTGACCCGCAATTGAAGATTATGATCTCGACATCATGTGGTATAAACAAGATGGTGCCATGAGCCATACAAGACGAAATATTTCGGCTTTAGTGCACAGCTTTAGTGGCAGTGTCAATAGGCCACCAAGATGATGCGAATTTAATTTGTAGATTTGAGACTTTTTATTGTCATATGCCAGTGATCTACCTACCTACTTCAAAAACCGATTTTAAAAGAATAATGCTTTAAAGCTACCGCCGTCTAGTAGGTAGTGTGTTAGCTTGCTAGACGTGAGGCCACGTTTCAAACCCCATCTTCTTTCGCAGATTTCTGGCAAAATCTCTGTAAATAAATAAAATTGCCATGCAATGTTTCTCAAGAAATCTCCTGACTCTAATCCTCACTGAAGCGTTGTTATGACCAGTTAGTTATGTTATGTTGCCTAAATCCTTTTGAAGTGAGGGTATTTGAAAACCAACATTTGTCAAGTTATCACTGAGATATCGCCCGAAATATATGAAAAACTGTTAGAAAATTACTTAAAAATGATTAACTACTGCAATGTCTCATGATTATCCTCTTATTTCCTAATAATAACCGGTTCCAATCATTCTAATGGAATGAAAGCTTCTTCGAAATCGTTGCTTTTAACGTGTTTTATTTAATTTTTACTTTCTAAACCGTAAATCCTTTACCCACTAAATTATTGTTTCATGATAATTAAATTCTAATTTCCGTTCTCATTCTCGTGCATCTTCTAACTTAATTACCGCATGTGGATTTTACCGGTTTTTTCTTTTTTTTTTAATTTTAAACGTGGCCTTTATTATTAAGTAATCGAAATGGAGTAGAATATTATGCATGATGTTTATATTGTTAAAATATTTTTTGATCGTCATTGTATTTGAAATTTTATTTTATCAAACCCATCGTTAAAATCGTTAAATTTTAATTAATGCTATAAACAACAACAACAACAATAGTAATAATAATAACAAATATTTTATTACTGATCGCACGACGCTTAAACGTTTTCACAATTTTTTTTTTTGTTTGTTTTTTGGTTTTATTAAGTTTCTATGGGGTTGCAATTAATTGGATTTTATTTTTAGTTTCACAAATTTAAATTGTTTTTAATCGAAAAACAAATGTGATTTTAACAAATATTTAAGGAAATAAATTAAAATTTTTTTAATTCAACGCTTAGACAATATATATATTTTTTTTTTGTGGTAAAACTCTTTTCATATAATAAGGGCTGATGAGAAGTCGCAGACTTGTGTGGCTTCATAAATTTTTGTGCAAAAAATATAAGGAGTAGTCCTAGATCATTGGCATTGACCTTTATTAATTCGATTTAAAAAATATTCAAAATAACCACGCCCATCGCCCACACAATTTTCATGTATTTTTGTGCTAAAAATATAAGGAGTGGTCCTAGATCATTGATAGTTGGCATTGAGCCTTCTATTGATTTGATTTAAAAAAAATTCAAATTAACCACGCCCATCGTCCTCACAATTCAAGATGATTTTTTCGCATAAAAATTGAAAAAAAACAGAAAATTTGGAAAAGTGAAGAGAATATTTATTTGGATGCATGCATGCTTGTTATTATTATTTCATGAGTTACAATTTTGGCATACTTTTTCCAGCATTTTGTCTTAAAATTCGCACCGGGCTATAATTGGGACTAGCTTATCCTTATGACAGGGACTTCACATATTCGAAAAAAACTTGGAGTCCAAAACGTCTGATCTTCGCAGCCAATGGATTGCGTTAACTACTCACCAAACTTGACATTATTAGATGTGAGGCTACGGTTTAAACCCCAGATCAGACATCTCCAACAAAAAGAAATCTGAAAATATATTTCGCCGGCGACTTCCTCTCAGCAGATTTCTAGCAAAAACTGTGAGAGTAAATAATATTGCCATGATAGGTTTCTAAAAAATTTGTCGTTCGGTTTCGACTTTAAAACTGTAGGTCCCGCCACTCATATATAAAATTAACGCATACAACGTCAGTGGTGTGAGAAGCTAGGTCGTAATCCTGACTAAAGGGTTGTAATGACAAATTATGTATGTATGTACTTGACATTCAGTACATTCCGGGTATCAGGTGCTGTATGGTACTCTGATACCTGCCAGAAGGGAATGCGTGGCTTATACACGAAAAATGCAAATTTATATAGAACTAGGCAGAATATGATAGAATGGCAACATTGAAAATCCTTTTGATTTGAAGTGAAAGATATTCTTGGTTTATAGTAATATTGTAAAGACTTACACGTGGTAATGACGTCGCATTTCCATCTGGCCCTCATAAAATACTACATAGTGATTATATTCCTAAGAGTTTCGCCATTCATTGATGTACCCACCATGTCCCGTACATTTATTGCGTTTTGCTAGTATGGCATACAAATAAAAACTTTCTTTGCTATTTCAGTTGATGGAAATTATTTTTAACATATCACGTGTGTTTTTACCGTCTCTAATTGATTTTGTATTTCGTTCTTTTTTTTAAGTTACAAATTTTACAATTTCAACCTAATAAAAGAGTAGCTGGGTGGGTACTCGAATAATTCTTTTTTTTTTTAAATTTCGAAAACTGTTTTTTTTATTTTGTTGCCGTGTTTTGTAAGTAGCTCAAAAGGTAAAATGTTGAATGTAGGTCACGAAATGACCCATTGTGGTACTATAATAAATCTTTTCCATAATACTGGTATCATGCGAAACTTATGGCAAGACCGCTGAGTTCCCTAATATTTATCAATGACAGGTTAGTGACTTCTTATGAGAGGGAAAAGCTTAAGAGCTTTTAGCTTCGTAGTTGGTGAAGTCAGAGGGCATGGTACCTCCCCTACAATATAAATATTGCTTATAGTATACCTTGGAAACGGAAGAATTTTGTGTGAAAAACTTCGTGATCAGTAAAACCATTAATTCCAAAATAAGTATTATTTGATGAGTAAGAGTGGGAGTACTATACAATATAGTAAGTGTTCAAATGGAGATACGACATCAGATGCTCATGGATATATCTGTTGTTATTGTCAACGGTTTGTTGATACATCCATGTGATCCAGGGTGGAATATTAAAGATAGAATCGGAAACACACTTACTTACTTATTTAGTTGATCATTACAACGCTTTAGTCAGGAATACAACCTAGCTTCTCACACCATCCATTTTTTCATATTTCATTTTGTTCGAAGTGCCTAAGCAGGCACAGGGCCCCCTTAATAAAATTTTTAATGGGACTCTAACACAAAGCTTATATTCATCAAAACAAATTAAAAACAATTAAAACCCTGGAAGACAACATTCAGGCATAAATTTGCCATCATGGTGATCTAATTTTACATGAAATGTCATTGAAAATGTCACCAAAACAAACTTTATGGGTTAGCGTATACAAAAAATTGAACTTTCAGTATATTTTGTTAATAAAAAAAACTAATTTGAAAAAAACACAAACTTGATAAACCCCCAAGTATTTTATGCAGTAATCGCTAACATTTTATTTTTTTCCTTTTTACAAACCTAAAGGTTAATACAATTTTTTCAAATCACATTTTAAAATTTTTGCACATTTTTTATTTTATTTATATTCCGATTATAAAGGAAAAAAAAATTTAATTAATTTAATTTTTAATTAAATTCAACACTATTGTTGAAAAAAAATTTTTTTTTTTAATTTTATAGCCTCTATATGCACTATTTCTTAACATTCTACTATTTCTTTTTTTGTAGGAAAATTATTTAGAAATTAAATTGAATGTAAATTTTATTTTATTTTTTTAATTTTTTGTTCTTGACAAAAATCGAAATTTTCTGCATTTTAAAATAAAAAATAAGTTTCAATTTCTCCATTTGGAGTTACATTAAACCACAATTAACTAGCACTTCACTTTGGCACTTTAAAAACAAAAAAAAAGCACTTATTTAACACCCCTTGCATGGCTATAGGGTTAATTTATAATACTTTGACCTACTCAGGTCTTCATTTAAAATGAACGTTGCCAGGAACGTATCAAAGGATTAAACTTGTTGCCAAGCAAGGGTTAGAAAACATTTTTATTGGCAATTTCGCGCTAAAAAATTTTTCAATTAATTTTTGATAACGAAATTTTCTTGAATTCCACTCACCTTTTCAAATTAAAACACCAAAAACAAAAAAAAAGCACGAGAAACACAAGAAATAATTCTGCTTAAAACAGCGGCAAACAAAACTAAATTAAGTTTCCTTTTTTTTTTTATTTAAAACAATTTCCAATTTTGTTTTTAACACAATTTACGCTCTTCCTTTTGTATTTTGAATTCTATTTGCACTTGAAACGAATTTGTTATAATTTTTTGAATAAATTTAAAAATTTTTTTTAATATTTTTTCCACGTTGGAAAAATTGGTCAATTTCCAAATTAAAATTATCAACACAGCGATTTATGTATTTGAAAACGGTATCGCAAACCGGCTATTGCTTATATATTTTTTTTATTTCATGAATATTTAAAATTTTTCTTATTTTTCTAAATTTTTTAATTAATTTTTTAAGAATTAAAATTGAAAAAAAGAAAAAATTTTACATACGCGTCACAACAACAAGAAGCACGTTTTATCAAATCGAATGGTAAATCGCAACTAAACAAAAATTCAACAAATCGACTAAACAGTCCCCCAACTAGCAAAACACAGTTCTCAATCAAGTCTTTTTGTAGCCTCATCTAACGTAACGCAAAAAAAAATCGAAAAACTACAGCAAAAACATTAAACGGAAAATAAAAGTTTCATTCAATCTACTACTCACACTCAATTACCAATAACAGCGACAGCAATAGAGCAACAAGAGCAACGGAGCTCTTCTTCATTGAAAACATAAAATGTTAACCCCAAGCAACAGCAAAAAAAATCAGCAACAAAAAAAAAATTAAAACTCTTAGCAAGCATCAATTATGTACAGAGAGAGTTGTAGCAAAGAGCATATGTATATTATGTTGCTGAGTTTCACTTCACTACATATAGCAGAAAGAAGAGTACATGTGCACTTGTTTATGTTGGTAAAGCAGACATGTTGCTGAATTTTATTTCTTCTTTGGTAGTGAGTACAGAACATATGAAATGTTTAATGCAGCAACAAATTAGTTGAGGAAGCTTTAGAAAAAAAAAATATATACTATGTTGCTGAGTTTCTTTAGGTTTCTTTATTGAAAGAGTAGAATTGAACTTGTTTTATAAACAAATGTTTTAATGGAGCGTTAGATACTTTTGTTTCTACACATTTGATTTAAACATATAAGATATGATTTAAAAAATGAATTGTTTATGGTGATGTAAACACTCTTTCTTTTTTGTTATAAATTAAATTGCGAATTTATTACCACCCTTAGGGCCATTATTACAACTTGCCGTTAAACTTGGGTTTAGTTAAAGGTACCTTTAGCTAAAGGGAACTGTAAAGTAACCTTTAACTTATTTTCGTTATTACAACTTACAGATAAAATAAATTTAAATTTTTCAAAAATATGGCAGTGCCGAAGCAATGTCGATAACACTGTTCAATTAAAAAACATTTTTTAAATGCAGTGGCAACGACGGCCTTCGTTTTTTTTGTTGTACATGCTCATTTTGTTTATATTTGAAGTTGCCATATTGAAAATAATATATAATATGGCATATGGTTCAAACATAAACTTTACTTTAAAAGTTACCGGTAGGATGATCCTCCCTTTAGCTTAACGCTCTCTTCTACCATATTGTCCACTTATAACAATGAAAAACAATTGATCTGCCCGTTAAAATCCTCCCTTTAGTTAACGGCAAGTTGTAATAATGGCCCTTAATATTGCATTGTTTACAAGGCATGCATTGATATAATCGGTGCAATGAAAACCTGTTCGAAAGAGCCGCTAGAGACTCTGTTAGGGCAACAAGCCCGTTGCCTATAAAGCTGTAGAGACTATGATTATAGAATAAAAGGAAACAAGTCTGTTACGAGATTCATCAGAAACTGTCAGCTTCCTTCTTAAATATCAGCTGGACAGAACGATTATGGAACTCGCTTCACAACTAGGCTGAGTAATGGGTCGTTAACAGATAATGGAAGAAAGTCGGGAATATTCGGTAATGGGGGAATGGAGCAATTTGAAGGGTACATACTTCTTAAGAAAATCACCATTCTGTGGTACTCGTATACATATTGGTCGAGGATTGATAGTGGAAAAGGAGCAGGTATGTTCATTCTTACAGCGAATGGAGCAATTTTGGAGGCTACATAATCATCAAGATGGAGGACATTTCTGTGGTAAACGGATAGTTCGAGGATCGATAGTAGGTTAGGTCACACTTAGGCCAAAATTTAGGCCCATTGTGATACCACATTTAATTCTACAGGGAGGTCAACCATTCCCTATAGAAAACCAACCCGTGTCCAAAATAAATCTTGCTATTGCAGCAATCTTTATATTAAAGTGATTGGTCAACAATGTCAGAAAATTAGAGGTCAAAAACCTTCGTCTCTTCATGACAAGGGAACGGCACTGACACCTGAAGTGAAAGACAGTCTCTTCCTTATTCTTCCTTCTCAGACCCACAGCTCCTGCAGAAGTCATTAGTTGGAATGCTGAGTCTTTCGGCATGCTATCAAAAGGACAATGGCTTGTAAGATGGCCACACGATTTAAGAACTGCTGCCAATGAAATCTAGCCTCCTCGTAGAACGAGTGAACAATATCAAAATTAACCAAAACAATGGGAATATCTATGCCCTGTAATATGTCAACCAGCCCTGGCCAGCTCATCCATAATGCAATTTCCAACGATATCCCTGTGTCTCGGAACCCATACATAAGTTACCATTATTGACTGATCCGAAATTTTTCAAAGAAACTCTCTGCATTCGTGGACAAAGACTGACGTTGAATCTACATTCGTTATGGACTTAATTGCAGCCTGACTATCCGAGTAAATCAGAAGATTTTGAGGAAAATTTCCGCCACTCAACAAGCATTACACCGTCTTCAAAATTGCCATGATCTTTGGAAAACACTGCAGGATTGATAGTAAGCAGAAGCGGAAATATTCGGTAAAAGAGTAAAATATTTTAAATTCGTGCGGCACACTCATCGTGGGAATGAAATGTAAGAATTCATAGCAATGAGCAGGCAGAAGAGATTGCAATCAGGAGAGCGTCCACGCCGCTGAAAGGCCATAACATTTATGCGGAGTGGTAAGAGAAGTTTTTACTTGGTATCTGCCTCCCTAAGCTGTTGCTACAGTTGCAAAACGCATTTTGTTAATAACACGCTTACGATAATTGCTTTCTGGATCAGACTAACTAAGAATAGTCCAAGGAAGTAACCGAACTTTTTGCCAGATACTGCAGACTCGAGGAACACTTGTTGAGAATAGGCTTCGCCTCTAGTCCAAGAGGCGGAAAATGAATCACCAGAACATATGCATACTTGGAACCTGAGAATATGTAAGCCCTAATAAATGACAGCGAAGAACATTCTGAACACAGTCTTCATCCATTTTTCCATCCCACAATCCCTATATCCCTATCTCTGCAGGCAACATGTTGCTAAAATTTTTATAGTTTTTAATGTGTTCCATTCATCCTTTAATGTTCTATTCTATCCTTTAAGTAAAACAGCGGAAAATATTGTCTGCCATTAAACCACTAGATTAATGTACAGTTACTTTCTTTTATCGCAAATCAAATCGTTTTGTTTCTAATTTTCCAAAACATTGAATTGCAATCGTAAAGAATATTATCGTTGCTGTTTGTTGTTTTTGCTTTTGTTTTGTGTGTTCGCATAGCAAGAATGTGATTTCTTATCTCTGCGCGGCGACTATTCATTCCCATAATTTTAGTTTTTTTTTCGTTTTTTTTTTATTGAAATTTAATTCAATGGCGCTTAAAATTGCAACAATTTTTTATTGATTTATGATTATATTCTGGCTTCGATAATTTAAATATCAATTTAAAAAATGATTTATAAACTAAAAATACAATAACAACAACGGCCGTAACAATAATAATCGTTTTTAAATGTTAATAACCAGGAAGTGCAATCATTATTTCAGCATTAAATTCTATTTGATAAGGGAGTTTATATTTGCGACAATTTCAACGAAAACAATAAAAATTTTATAAAATTTAGTCTAAGGCTTTGTTTAAATCTTTTAAACTTTAGTTTTAAAAAATATTTTAAAATATTTTTTTTTTCTTTTTAGAGTCATACAGCCAGTATTATAAGCTGCTTAGGTGCGTAGGTAGTGTGTCGGCTTATTAGTCGTAAGGCCACAGTTCAAACCCCAGGTCAGATATAAAACCTATATATGAAAATATTTCTTCGTCGACTTCCTCTCAACAGATTTCTGGCTGTCTGTAGTAAATAAAATTGCCATAGTAAGTTTCTATGAAATCTATCGTCCGGAGTCGACTTTAAACTGTAGGTCCCGCCACTCTTGTATAAAATTAACGCACACAACATAAGTAGTGTGAGAAGCTATATCGTAATCCGGACTGAAGGGTTGTAATGACCAATTATGTGTGTTTTCTATAATTGCAATGAAAGTGAACAAATTTAAATGTGTAGTGAGTGTTTGCCAGCATCTTCTAAGAGTTAAAAATCCAGATTTGGAACCACCATATGCAAATAAAATTTCGTAAGCAATAATAGACTATTAGCCTTTGGAAATCGTTTTGGCACCACCTTCTGGATGTGATTTGACTGTCAAGATAAGTAAATTTATGCACTTATCCAACATGCTTATTATCGAAAAGGATATGATGGCTGGGTAAGTTGTTTGCTTGCGTAGCTTTTGTTTATTAATAAATTTAAAAAAATGTTCAAAATTTCTTCAAAATTATTTTAAAATTTGTATGCTCATAATTGCTTATTTTTTTGTTTCATTATGTTCAGCAAGACAATTTTTATAAAATGCTTAAATTTGCAAAAAACTGAACGTCCCCTCATCACATGTGTATACAATCAGTCCCCTTCATACAATGATATTTTAATATCTCGTTTAAAGAGATCTTTTTTTCTCTCTCTCATAAAGTCATAAATTAATTCAGACACTCCTCGACAATGTGCAAAAAATCTGTGAATTTTTTATTGTAAAAACTTCCAAAAAAGAAGTAAAAAGAAAAAACATTAAAAGCCACTAAAGAAAACAAAAAAAATTAAAATTATTTTCACAAATGATCCATGATGACGTGATTCAAGCTTAGAAATAAATATCCGCCTTAAAAAAGAAAAAAACAATTTTTTATTCTCAAAATGAATCATTATGCTGAGACAGCAGATTAGGCTGTACTTAGTTCTATTCAAGGAAACAAAGTATCCTAATAAAGACAGTGTGATATAAAATTATAAGTACGTTACATTGACTAACTTCAATTGCATGAAAATGACACTGAATTTATTAATTTTTCAAATACTCTTTGATGACATTTAAATATCCTTAAAAGGCCACTTATTACGTCAAATAAAATATTCTTAATACCGCCTAAACACGGGCCAGTTTGCTAAGGAGAACACTTTATAATGAGAATTACTATGTACACCCCATGTGCAATAAATTGTAATTTCTTTCCGCAGATTTTCAGTGACCGTTTTCAAACTGTAGATACAGACAGGAGACTTTACGACAGGAACTCTTGATGCACTATGTTCCTGTAAAGGAGAAAAACTTATCTAATATCTGTCATAAGCCAGGACAGTTATCGGCTTTTAATCCACAAAATTCTCAAAGTTTCAGATAAGATGACAGTAAACTTTCCTGTTTTAATCTTTGTAATAAGATCTCCTAATTAAGTATAAAAGTCGCCGTAATTTGATGGCTTGTTACATGTGAGGCCACGGTTCAAACCCCAGGGTAGACATCTCCATCAAAACGAAATATGAAAAATATTTCTTCGGCGACTTCCTCTCAGCAGGTTTCTGGCAAAAATTCTGAGGGTAATTAAAATTGCCATGAAAATTTTTCAAAATTCTGTCTTTTAAACTGTAGGTCGCGTCATTCATGGATAAAATTAAAACACAAAAAATGGTGGTGTGAGAAGCTAGGTTGTAATCTTGACTGAACGGTTGTAATTACCAATTATGTATACATATATGTATGATTGCTACTTAAAAATAAAATGGTGGGCATAACTTTTCTAAATCACTTTATCACTCTTCTTCTTAAACACCGCAACACTATACACTACACACTATATTATACATCTTTAAGCGGCGTTGCCATTTTTCAATCAACATGTATGGCATACTACGTACATATTTAATTAACATCGTTCTTATTAGAACAGTGTTTATAAACAAAGTTGTCAAAAATTTTGGAAAAACTGAACCCAAGAAAAAGAAAAAGACGAAATTTCTTCAAAAAACTCTTCTTTTAAAAATTATTTAATTTTTTTTTTTTAATTTTGTATAAATTTCAAACGCAACATTTTTTTTTTTTTTTTGAATTTTTTATCATTTAATATATTTAAGGCTCTGTATTGTAGCCTTTTTAAATATTTCATTATATTTGTTTCTGCAACATTTGCGTCATTTTAATTAACCCCATTTAAAACAGAAGGGAGAAGTTTTTCGCTGACGTTTAAGGTAAACGAAACAAACAATTTTCTTTTTTTTTAATTGAGTTGAAAACTGCTGCTGCTCTCTGCTGTAAAACACAGAAAAAACCCAACAGTTTTTTACAACAACAGCAAAGGCAGCAGTAAATAAAATAAACGAATATGTTTTGTTGGTTTTCTTTTCATTTAATTGTAAATTTTTGGCGCCTTGTGTTTACATCCGAGTTGTGTTTATAAAAATGTACTCTCACCTTTAATACATTTTACAAGCACACGAATTTACACGCATATACACACTTGTACGCGTCGCATCTAAACACGAAATCAATACGAGAACATGGAGCAGCATCTAAAAATAATAAACGAAAAACACCGGTAAAATATTATTGTTGTTGTTATTGTCTTTTTATTTTTCATTGTATTATTTATTTGTAAACAGAGATGTAAGACAGAAATTTTGCTGTTTTTTTTCATTTGTTCGTTTGTTTATTTTCAAGTTTGCAATAAAGCTTTATTACACGAAATAAAAATTGCTACTCTCTCTCGTTCTCATCTCTGTTTTTCACGCTCTCTGCATAGACTAACAGCCTATGAGTATGAATCAACATTTTAAGTGTTTCTGTAAATTTGTTCACATTGTCAACATGTTGCTGCAACAGAAAGAGTGAGTAGAGTAAAACTTTTGTATTGGTTTAGTGTTTTTGTTTATTAATGCCCATGAAAATTGAAGCGCAGCACTTTTTTTCAGTGTTTATTTAAGTTTGAAAGAAAACCTCGTAAATGTTTTAAAAGGTTTTTAATTGATATGCGAGGTTTTTTACACTTTTTTTCTGCTTTTTTGGTTAACGCTCGTATATAATTTCACTTAAAGTAAATATAGAAGCAGAGTTTTTTCTTTTTCTCATTTTCATTCAAATAAAATAAATATTTAAAATGGAAAAAAAAAACGAAAATAAAATAAAGAATGCCTTTAACTAACCTAACTTATTAATCACGTTTTTATGTTTGTTTTTGCGCCGAAAATAAATGTTTTTGTTGAAAAATCACACGCTTTTTCTATCTGTTTTTGGATTGCTGTGAAGTAAATTTAATGCTTAAATGATTGTCGAATATCTTATCGAAATAATGGCCAAAGAAAATAAAAAAATAATCATATGGATTGGTTAGTTGTTCCATCAAGATTTAGTAAATAAAAGGCACGTGCTACAGAAAAAGTTTTAAAATGACTAATTTGTTCGGTTTTAAAAAGAAATCAAATTTGATTTTATATCGATAAGTTATAAATAATATGCGCTGGTAGGGTGATAACATACATATGTAGGTGATCAATAGTATAATTTCGAGGTACTAAAATTTGGCACCTTTTACAAAATTCTTCTATCTCATAAGGATACTTGTAACTGATTTTATTAATCAGTATTTCACGTTTTATTAAAACCACTCGATCAAGCGTAGTACTGTGCACCATTTTATCGAGTTTTTTTCGCTATAAAGCCACAGTCTGAAAATATGAAGAGATTTCGCGTGTATCTTTAGTTCCACTTATTTCGTTCCGGTAATTTTGATATACAAAAGTTAGAAAAGGCATTACTAAAGGAATTAGGCTCACAGCTTAGGTTAGGTTAGGTTAGAGGACGTGTACTTGTTAATTGTGACAAGTACAGTACCCGGAGGTCGAATTGACCCATTGTACAACGTCCTAGCTGCTCACACCACTCGTGTTGTGTGCGTTAATTTTATACATGTGTGGCGGGACCTACAGTTTAAAGTCGACTCCGAACAACAGATTTTTGAGAAGATTTTCATGGCAATTTTTACTCTCAGAGTTTTTGCCAGAAATCTGCTGAGAGGAAGTCGCCGAAGAAATATTTTCATATTTTCGTTTTGATGTCTGACCTGGGATTTGAACTCGGGCCTTTCGTCTAATAAGCCAACACTCTACCTACTAGACTACGGCGACTTCAGGCTCACAGCTTATTATAATCGAACTTGTTCCCATCCCACTATTTACATATATAGCTCCCAATAGCTGGAAGACCATCGACTATCATTACGAATGTTTTTAGACCAATAAGTCTAAATTCATTCGTCCTCAAAACATTGGAAAGCATTCTGGATACGGTCTATCCACTTTCCCAGCCTTGACACAGCACGCCTATCCTAGGGATAGGATCCCTGACACTGTGCTTAGCTTTCGTAAGAAGGGCCCTCATTGGCGTGTAGAGCGTTTTTATAACATTGTCCATTCGGTATTGTTGTCTTGGCACATAGTAAACGCAATTTTATTCGCTCCGTTGCAAAAGTTTTGCGAAAACGTGTGTCCCTAAGGAACATTATTGCCTTCATGGCGTAAGCTCACATGCCAAGGAAAGGTGTGAGATGTCCTTGAGGAGTACCTCTCGATATTGTTTGAAGGGTTTTGGGGCTTTAATCTACACACCCTCTCTTTGAGTTTAACAGCTTATAACAGAATGCAGCCTAAGTGTGGTTTAGGCGACAATCATCGCAAAACAGAATTGGCTCTTTTAACCAACCAATACAGGATTTAACTTACCGATCCTTCACGGAATTCAACTAATCCCTATAACATCACCTGATAGTTATAGTTGATCCCAAAGAGAACTCTTTGGATTCCCAAAAAGGGCCGTGCGTAATATTTTGGGCTTAGATCCGCCATCACACACTAGCTTTGGCGTGCCGTGGTGAAACCGACATTCATTTACGGTGCTCACATTTGGTATATGCTGATAGACAGAGTTCTCTGGAATCCAATTTCTCTAATGACTCGCATACTCTATTCCACACCAACTAAGAAATTATTTCCTGGACTGCGCTGGATTCTGCAATTACGACATCGATTGATTGGCTCCAAAATGCTGAACAGAGTAGGCTGTGGCATTTATATTAAGGTTTCTGATATTAAACTTTCGTATATTTCGCCTGATCACTGCATTTTGAAAGCGGCGCAATGCTCCTTTTTAACTTGGACAGCCAGGCTATGATAAAGTCGACATTGACTTCTGTTGAGGCTTACGAATGTCGGGGATCTCTCATGTAAATTTCAGATTATTGATAGGTAACTCTTATATTCCAGGACATGAAGATATAGTTGCAAATTATATTGCTAATGAACTAGGTAGAGTCGATATGAAGCTCACAATCACCGACTTGTTACAGAGCTTAAGTATTACGATTGCCTCAGTTAAACTATATATTCTCTTTTCGTGCTACAGGGAAGCTGGGTTTCCTTGGCAGCAGGAAGTTATGTGCAATAATGCTAGACTTTACTAAACTTGTAATAAGAATAAGAAGATGACTGATTGTCTTCTGTCCTGGAATTGCATGGCCTTTTAATGAAAAGTGGGTATAGAAGTCGAACATTTCTTATCTTTAATTTTGCACAACAACATGTTGTAATCCTGCTGCAATGCTAGTTAAAAACTGTAGTTTATGCAACGATCACTGAAAATGATCGAAAATTGTCAAAATAACAGTAAAGATAATATTTTACAACCCGACTGACATTTCCATTGAAATGACTCATCTATGGATGCAACATTTTAAAAAATGATGCAACAATGAATGTAGAGAAACAAAAGAAAATAAAACCATGTACGTCAATATTGTAGTCTTCCTTATATTGTAAGTATTTTACAATAAACCATCATCCATTCATACATACAATATATGTATACTCGTATTTACACGTAAATGACATGTAAACGATTGCTTATGTGTAAATTATGCAAATTCTTTAAAAGTTAGTTTTTTTTTCTTACAAAATGTCACTTTTGCAGCGAAACCAAAGAAACGATTACATTAAAGAAGTCTGTCTGTCTGTTTGTCTGTCATGACTATCATTTCATTTTTTATTTGTTTTAGTTTCAGCTTTATTTTCATACAAAATCAAATGATAATGCAGTTTTTCTCTTTTACCATATCGTGGTATCCAAATGATGATTTTGGTTAAAAAATATTTTAAAAAATTTTATTGCTTTTTTGTTTTCTCATTTGATGGCACAAATATAAAATCATGATCGAGTTTGTTTTTCTTGCATTTCGCAAGTATGGGAAATAAAATGAAGACGAATGACAAGAGGATGACATGACACAGAACAATTAACGAAATGAAAACAATTGAATTGGAATTTTTTTCCGGGATTAACTGCAAAATTATGATAAATTACAGACGTTTGGCTGTCTTAAAGACATGTTACGAAAGTGTTGAAGAAATTATAGGGAACAACAGTGCTTGGCTACTGTGAAAATGTCGCATTGAGACAGACATCTTTCAAAAACTCTGTATTTATATTCCACTCTCATTATATTCCGCCTAATTTGAAGGAAACTTTTTGATTGGTTTCGTAAAAATTAATGATATAAATCCTTCTAAATGACGGTTTCAAAGGCATGGGATTCAGAACGAGGGTAAATTATCATAAACTTTGCTGCCAGACTCGTAACCACCCTCACCAGATCATCATCAGCGCCTTCAAATCCGTTGATAGAAATGTTCAAATTGCAAACTCTCTGTAATTTATCAAGTTATTGCCGTGTATGGGAGAAAAGCTAAACAATTGCGGCATCTAGCCGTACCGTCATTCTGGGAGAAAAACTTCACGTTTGACCGTAGGAAGAATGAGTACAAGTTGCCTTAGTTGACTTATAACTTCTCGCAAAAGATACGAGAACTGTCGTTGAAGAATTCACCGATAGTTCTCCCTGAGCGCATCATTTTCACACATCATTGCGAGGAACTCTTATAAAGTCACTCAACGTGCTCTCATATTTAACACACTCGTATGATCTAATACTTATGGAAACAAAACATCTGCTACTACCATCCTTAGCTAAGTACTTCAGTCTGAGGTTAATCTCTTCGACGTCATTTCAGTAGTGTTCTTCCCAGGCTCCAGTTGATGATACATATCCAACAACGAGTTAAATTTTCCGAATGTCATGACTTTTCCACTATCACTTCAGGGTTTTCCGATCCCCACATGCTTCATAGCTTCGAAAGAATGGAATATAACTCTCATGAATGGGATGGTGCCTCGAAGTTTATTTTGAGGCTTTTCGAACGCTTACAGGAAAGGGTAAATGTTAAAATTAAGGAATTGATTCATTGGAGCACCGTCCTTACTATCGTTACTACAACAGATTCTGCTCTGACGAAATAAAGGGACTTGATTCCGAAAATCATACATTCATACTGTAATACTCGTATTTCTTTGAGTTCAATTGGCCAGTGGAACCCAACATGCATTGCAGAGAAAAATCGTTCCTAAGCCTTCTATTCGTATGCTGAACGCCCCGCACGCAGAAGTTTTTCGTGTCAATTACGATGTAAATGGATTAAAATCTAAACACTACTCTCTCCTTCCTGCCTCCCACAACCTATTTTCCTAGATCCAATACAATACATAAGTAGAGGCTATCCCTTGAGTGTTGGTTACTCATACAAATAAGTCAGCATTGAAAGCCTGCCGGTCAATCTCTAGTGATGTAATCGTACTTGGCTTTATTTGTTGTGTAAGTACGACGTAATGAGTCATATGATAGGCTCAATTGCTGTGAACACAGTACAATCAAAAAATTCCGACTATTCGTCTACTTTCTCTGATTACTTCAGCTGTGAATATGTTGCAATGATGCGCGGTAGTCCAGTAGGTAGTGTGTAGGCTTATTAGACATGAGGCCTCCTCTGTTCAAAGCCCAGGTCAGATAACTGCAACTAAACGAAATATGAGAAAATATTTCTTCGGCGACTTCCTCTTAGGAGATTTCTGATAAAAACTCTGAGAGGAAATAAAATTGCTATGAAAGGTTTCTCAAAAATCTGTCGTTAGGAATCGGCTTTAAACTGTAGGTCCCGCCAATCATGTGTAAAATTATCACACTCAACATAAGTGTTGTGAGAAGCTAGGACGTAATTCTGACTAAAGGTTTGTAATGACCAATTATGTATGTATGATGCGCGGGTCTGTACATAGCTGTAACACAACCTAACTCTTCAAATTTCGTTTATATTCTTGACAATTCCTTAAACAGTAGCTCGATAATGATGAACATGATCACACTCGTAATGCTTGATAAGTGGCCAATTTTGTAGACTGTTTAAAAAGTTTACGTGCTCTTGGCTAGTAAACAATCTATGTATATTCGTAAGATGCCAAACATTCTCTAAATAAATAGCATCTGAAATAAAAAATATTTAACAGTTGACAGCCTTGGCAGATATGGCGGTTTTGAAACCCTTAATTGGATCACATCGGCTTGATTTGGCATTTTGGAATAGATTTTGTCTTATTGGACATCCGGAGGAAAAAAGCCATGGTAATTTATTAAAAATGTATACGCTACTGTCAACTATGACCTTTGCTGGCTTTGTATAATTTTTACGCCTAAGTTGTGCCAATTTAGCATAAGCCTCTAAAGACACCCAAATAAAACTATTTTCAAACATTAGTGGCACCAATATTTCATGTAAATAAGGACCATATTTATGGTCTCATGATTCTTTTTTTACTGTAGGAAATTTGATCAGATCGTAATGCCCCCTAACTGTTTTACATGGAACGAAATGCTTCAGAATGTACATTATAATACAGAGTATTAAACACACTGTTTTAATCGTCTGCTTCTTTTATAATTTCCATTCAAAATTGATTAATGCGTATAGTTGATGAACCATCGAAATTAAAGGTCAATAGGTCAAGTACTAGTGTACATCAATATATTCTAACATTCACAAATCCATCAGCAAGTAGTCATTGCTATTAAGTTCTTGACTTTCTCGTGATTGATTTCCTAAAAGAACTTATATTTCTGAAAACAAAATAAAACGAAAAAAAAACATTTTACAGCAGATTGTAAAAGACCTCGAAATTTCAAATTTAAGGCAAATTTAGATCTAAAGCAATAAAAGGAACATATGCATACATACATACATGTACACACGATTTGTGTATAGAATTTAACATAATTTTTGCGTTTATTTTTCAGTTAAATTATACGGCCAATATGGTTTTTGTTTTTTAATGACCTCGTAAGTTTGTAAATGATTTCAAATTTGTTTTCTTCATGTTCTGTTTGAATAATGATTTCTTTTAATTTATGATTTAATAACGATTCGTTTAACATTAATCATGTTTTAAAATTTTTGATTTTTTTCTAAACATTTTGCATCGAAATGGAAATGGATTTGTTGGATAAATTTCATTTCAAATTTTTTTTTTTGCAAATTTCTGTTTATAAAAAGAATACTACGAAGAGATCAATTTAAAAACGACCACATGGCAGCTGAATTGATCATGAAATAAATTTGAAAAGGAATGAATTTCTCTGCAATTGAAGGGGCAAAAAAAAGAAATTGAAATTGTGTTAAAAACAATGCAATATTCTACTTAAATTGTATTACAAAATATTAACCATATTACTTACATACATATGTATAATAGAAATTAAATACCAAAATGATTGAATAGGAGTTTAATTGTCCATTTGTAATTCGCGAGGCGTTCATGTGTAAAAAAATAAATTTCCTTTACTCCTCCTCCCAGTGCAATACACAGTAATGTTCTTCGCTTATTTGCTGCCTCATTACACTCTGAGAGACAATTTAAAAATGTATTCTTTCAAATGACGTCATTTCACCCATACATCTTATAATTGTTGAAACTTGTAAACTTTCTCTTAAGGAAACGAAACGAATTTGTTGTGGGAGAGCAGCCCGAGGCCGTTGTGAAGTTTCCTATGTTTTTTGAAAGATGCACTGTCGGCGGCCTTATTTGACCGTACTTCTTTAAGACGCGTTACCGTGCAAATTAGAAAAATTGGATTTGATTGACATGTGATTTCAACAAGTCTGTGCCGCTCCCCACTCGAAACGTGATAATAAAAACTGTTGAATAACACAGCCCTGCATGGGTTTTGCAAATAATATGGCTCTAGGTGTATCCGAAGGCATTTTGCGTGGTCGATGTTTATAACAATTTTCAAGTAAATCTGATTAATTTTTATAAACCTCGACCGCCATTTTGAATTTTTTAAATCTGAATGAAATTCTGTAATCAGCGACCCCAAAAACCCCTGAGTAACAATTTTCAAGTAAATCTGATTAATTTTTAAGGACCTCCGTAATGTGTTTCTTTTTCTCCTGCAACCCTTGACATAAACCCACCCACCCTACTTTAAGGGTGCATGCAATCAATTTGGCTTTAGGCTCATTTTAAAGAGCAAAGATCAATTGTTAATTTCGCACTCCACTAGACTATTTTCTGTGAGGATTCGTGATATCTATAGTTACGGTGACCATTATCTCCATGAGAAAAAAGCAAAAAAAATTCTCTTATTATACAGGCATGTCACAGATTCCGATCGGAATGGTTTTGATTTTGTTTTAGGTTCTTCAGATTCCCAACGATTTTGTTCATTCCAAAAAATTATAAAATTGCTGTTTTTCAAATAAATTATAAAAGTTTAGTGCATGACAAAAGAAGAAAAAAACATAATTAGTGAATAAAAAGAAGACCAAAAAAAAATGTATTTAAATCAAAAAAAATTAAAAATTTTATATGAAAAATTTCGGGGATTCCAATTTTTGCTGTTGTTGAAGCCAGGAGACGACAAATCGTTGTTGAAAAAGTACACCGAAATGCATTGAGGGATGCAATACTTCGATGAAAAAATTCATCACATTCACACTTAAGCATTAATATTAATTAAATACTTAGAAAACCTATATAATAATCAAATATACCATTTTGTCTTTCAGTTTGATTAAGTTTTATTACAATTTTTCTTTAATAAATCATCAAAAATATCAAAACCACTTTGAAAATTTAAAGTGGTTTCATTCCGAAAAAATATTTCGTTTTTCGTTTTCTAAAGACTCGACTTTCGGAATTGAAACCATTTTCGATAGGAATTCCGTTCTGTGACATGGCTGATAATTAATATTTTATATAAAATTTTTAAAATACAGACATAAATAGGTACAAATAATATACACAAACTTATATTTATACATACGTATGGATATACTTATGTTTAAATTTACTTCTGATATTTCTCTACAAAATGTATTTTTTAATTGTTGGGCCTGTTAGATAAAAATATTTTAAATTCCGAATAGTCCATTTCAAAATTGCATTTTATGGTCAAAAGAGATTCTAAAGTTTATAGTCCCATTTGGGATTTTTCAAAAACCAAATATAGTTCTATATAGAAAAATCTCTTTTTTTTTATTTTTTTTTTTTTTTTTTATTTTTTATTTCATTTAATTCAATTAAAAATGTATACAAGATCGAATAATGCCTCAGCGCCAGTAGGCATTGGAGAGGCTAGTTGGCAACATTTAAATCAAATTAATAAATACATTTTAATCAAAAGATAGCTTAATAAAGTTAACAATAATAATAAAAAAAAAAATAATATATATTTAGATATAAATAAATAAATTATATTGAGAATAAAGTGAAAAATAAAGACATATAATCATTTACTTGAAAATAAAAAATTTATAACAGAAGCTGTAGTTTATATCATATTTTCGATATTTGATTTCAAAAATTCTTTTAATAATCTTTTAAAATTCGAAAGTGTAGAACAAGATTTTATAAATTGCGGTAAGTTGTTAAACTCTTTACTGCCAGAGTATTCAATTCGTTGTTTAGTTGTCTCTGTACGGCAAAAGGCTACTCTCAATTGTAGGCTATTTCGAGTATTATAGGGATTTTGACCTTGAGCAAAACGTATTGTATGGTGGCCTATATTGTGGATGCATTTGTATACATACAAAAGGATTTGCATCTTGTTAGTACCACATATTGGTAGAATTGATGAAAAATGTTCAGTATACAAAGATCTTGTTGAATGCCTCATTGGCAGGTTTGCAACAGCCTTTAATGCTCTATTCTGTAGTCGTTGTAGAGAACTGACTTCAACGCTTTTTTTGTATGCATAAGTTGAAGCTAAGTAGTTAATGTGGCTTTGCAATAAACTTTGATAAATCAATAACTTTGTGGGCTGATCAAATTTGTATTTAAATTTATATAGTAATCCAATAGCAGGTGAAATTTTCGACTTAAGGTGTTTTATATGTTGATCCCACGCAAGATTAGATTGTAAATGTAGTCCCAAATATTTAATTGAGGATACTTCTTCGATTTCTTTGCCATCAATATGTACACTGAAGTTTGAGTTAAAACGCACATATGGTCTAAAACGAATCAATTTAGTTTTACCTGGATTAAGAAAAAGTTTATTTATTCGCATATATTCAACTATAAGAGCCGCATCACGCTCTATATATGGTTTAACTGCATCCTCATATTTATATGGATAGAAAATAGATATATCATCTGCGTACATATACATTTTACCAGTTAACTCCAAATTTTTTATATCGTTCATGTATATAACAAAAAGCAAGGGACCCAAAACACTTCCCTGTGGTACCCCAAACTTAACTTAATGCTGATTATTTCCATATTTCTATTCATTCAGCATTTGCATAATCCTAATCCTAATATATATTATAAATCTTTCTGTAAGTCTGTTTTTTTGTTTGTTTGTTTGTTGGTTTGTTTGTTAGCCAATCACGCCTGAACGCCTGGACCGATTTTCTTGAAATTTGGGATATAGATCGAGCCATTGTCGGTGCAGGTTATAGGCTATAAATTTTTTCAAAATTTTGCCAAAAAGGGGGAAAAATGGGACAAAGGGAGAAAAAATGGGCAAAAATTAGTACTTTTATGCATAAATGCTGTATTTTATCTGTTTTATAGGTAATTTTTTACGATTTAGCTTGGTTAAGTTTCCCAAATAGCTATTGGAGGTGTTCCATTTCTAAAGTTGAACCAAAAGAGGTCCAAAAAGGGGGAAAGGGGCCAAAAACGGGCAAATTGAGTGTATAGCCAATCACGCCTGAACGCCTGGACCGATTTTCTTGAAATTTGGGATATTGATCGAACTTTTGTCGGTGCAGGTTATAGGCAATAAATCTTTTCAAAATTTTGACCCAAAGGGGGAAAAAAATGGGTCAAAGGGAAGAAAAAATGGGCAAAAATTAGTACTTTATGCATAAATGCTGTATTTTATCTGTTTTAAAGGTATTTTTTTACGATTTAGCTTGGTTAAGTTTCCCAAATAGCTATTGGAGGTGTTCCATTTCTAAAGTTGAACCAAAAGAGGTCCAAAAAGGGGGAAAGGGGCCAAAAACGGGCAAATTGAGTGTATAGCCAATCACGCCTGAACGCCTGGACCGATTTTCTTGAAATTTGGGATATTGATCGAACTTTTGTCGGTGCAGGTTATAGGCAATAAATCTTTTCAAAATTTTGACCCAAAGGGGGAAAAAAATGGGTCAAAGGGAAGAAAAAATGGGCAAAAATTAGTACTTTATGCATAAATGCTGTATTTTATCTGTTTTAAAGGTATTTTTTTACGATTTAGCTTGGTTAAGTTTCCCAAATAGCTATTGGAGGTGTTCCGTTTCTAAAGTTGGACCAAAAGGGGTCCAAAAAGGGGGAAAGGGGCCAAAAACGGGCAGATTGACTGCATTTATATTTAGGACTTAGAGTATTCAAAAAACTGGGTTGTTTGTTAAACCGGTTTCCGAATAATTTAAAAAATTGGATTTTTTAAGAAACCGGTTTCGAAACCGGTTTTGAAAACCGATAAACCGGTTTTTTATTTATTGTTATTTTTAATGCAAAAATTACCCAATAATAATTTTTTTTAATTTTTTAAACTAATCCAAACTAAATAACCCGCGCAACGCCGGGTACAATCTGCTAGTATATATTATAAATCTTTCTGTAAGTCTGTTTTTTTGTTTGTTTGTTTGTTAGCCAATCACGCCTGAACGCCTGGACCGATTTTCTTAAAATTTGGGATATAGATCGAGCCATTGCCGGTGCAGGTTATAGGCTATAAATCTTTTCAAAATTTTGATCAAAAGGGGAAAAAAAATGGGACACAGGGAGAAAAAATGGGCAAAAATTAGTACTTTTATGCATAAAATCTGTATTTTATCTGTTTTATAGGTAATTTTTTACGACTTAGCTTGGTTAAGTTTCCCAAATAGCTATTGGAGGTGTTCCGTTTCAAAAGTTGAACCAAAAGGGGTCCAAAAAGGGGGAAAGGGGCCAAAAACGGGCAAATTGAGTGTATAGCCAATCACGCCTGAACGCCTGGACCGATTTTCTTGAAATTTGGGATCTTGATCGAACTTTTGTCGGTGCAGGTTATAGGCAATAAATCTTTTCAAAATTTTGACCCAAAGGGGGAGAAATTGGTCAAAGGGGAGAAAAAATGGGCAAAAATTAGTACTTTATGCATAAATGCTGTATTTTATCTGTTTTAAAGGTATTTTTTTACGATTTAGCTTGGTTAAGTTTCCCAATTAGCTATTGGAGGTGTTCCATTTCAAAAGTTGAACCAAAAGGGGTCCAAAAATGGGGAAAGGGGCGAAAAACGGGCAAATTGAGTGCATTTATATTTATGACTTAGAGTATTCAAAAAACTGAGTTGTTTGTTAAACCGGTTTCCGACTAATTTGAAAAATTGCATTTTTTAAGAAACCGGTTTCAAAACCGGTTTTGAAACCGATAAACCGGTTTTTTATTTATTGTTATTTTTAATGCAAAAATTACCCAATAATTTTTTTTAATTTTTTAAACTAATCCAAACTACATAACCCGCGCAACGCCGGGTACAATCTGCTAGTTTTTTACATAATTCATCAAAAATTTCGTTATTATTTATTTTTAAATCATTTCTGATTTCTGTTACCTTTATTAACGACTTTTAAACTGAAGACCAAGATGGAATTGCATCTACAACATAGACAAAATATAAAGTTTCCAACTCAATTTCATGTGTAATTCCAGCTAATATAAGCGTGTTTACCGAATTAGTGAAAAAAGTGGACAAAAGCGGACATTTTGCAAAATAAACACTTTCTAGACGTTACGTGTGGTAAAATAGTGGACAAATAGCGGACGCACAAAAATAGCGGACAGAAGGTTAAAATAGCGGACTGTCCGCTATAATAGTGGACGGATGGTCACCGTATCTATAGTGTACAGTGACAGTCAGCCACAATTCTAATCCTAGAAGACAAGACTACAGCTGCCATAGTAAGGAACTTCCGAAATTCTTCAAAAAGTATGCCAATATAGGCATTTATTATATGAAACAACGTAGTTTCCGTAGTCTAGTAAGGCCAAAGTTCAAACCACAGGTCAGACATCTCCAACAAATGAAAAAATATTTCTCCGGCATCTGCTTCTCAGCAGATTTCTGACAAAAACTCTGAGAATAAATATAAATTGCCATGAAAAGTTTCTCAAAAATCTGTCGTTCGAATCGACTTTAACCTGTAGTCCCCACACTTGTGTTCAAAATATACACACTGGTGTGAGAAGTTAGCTAGTAATCTTGATTGAAGAGTTGCAATGATCAATTATGTATGTAATGTCTCAGAGATAATTGAAAAGTCCAAACTTACTAGTCTTGATAATCAGCATATTGTCTTCCTTAAGATATAACTCTCCTAGATTAAATTGAAAAGTAGTAGTTGATCAGATGCCAGAGAAATGATAACTCCGTTTAACTATCGAAAAAGGTATCCGAAATTTCTGCTCATGCCCACTTATTATGCAATGGTCTGTACGAAGAGTTATAGTTCCTATGGTCCAATCTAAACAGTTGACTGATAGGCTGTTTATCCACTTTTGCCAAGTGAATCTGGCAGTCGCTTTAGTCTAGTTGGTAGTGTTGTGCTTGCGCTCCAATAAAACGAAATGTGCAAAACAAAATATTCTTTCGTTAACTTCTTCTCAGCAGTTTTCTAGCAAAAAGTTTCTCAAATTCATCGTTCGGAGTCGACGTTAAACAGTAGGTACCGCCACTCATGTATAAAATTAAAAAAGTGAGAATCTGCCAGTTTAGAATGAAAAGATATTGGCTACAGAAATTCTTTGTCAGCTTTGTAATTTCTTAGCTTGACTAAGACTTTCTTCAATAAAGACAGAAACAAAAGCGTGCGGCTGAAAATGTGAATATGATTTAGAGGCCTCATATTAACGCTTTTAATTATGCGCATATTTGATTTCAGTTATGACTGTCCTATGAGTCTGAAAATGCTGATGAGGTAAAAAAAATTCTCGAATCTGATCGATAAGTTGGGTTTCGATAAACCAACAACTACAAAAAAATTTTGAATATAATTTGCAACTCCTTAAATGCAGTCGAATATAAAAATAAAAAGTAAATTGTAGTCGTCGCCATAATCTCATAGGCTGGCTTATTAAACGAGAGCCCGTTGTTCAAAATTCAGCTAAGACATCTTGATCAAAACGAAATAATTAGAAAATATTTCTTTCACTGATTTCCTCTCTCCAGTCTTCTGGCCAAACCTGTCGTTCTGAAATGGTGTAAAAGTGTACATCCCTCCATTTGTGTATAAAGTTTACACACAACGCGATTAAAGCAGTGAATGATTAGTGATGAATAATGGAAGGCTTAGCACAACATCCGCCAAAAATAGTTGACAAGTTTGACGGTCAAGAAGGTTTTGCTTAGGGGGTCATTAAGAGTAAATTTTCAATAAGTTGAGAAAGTAACCGCGTGAGTGGCTTTATGAGATATGAATTGTATTATGTGAGGTCAACTGCAGTTCGCTTATAATGGTAGCGACCGCCTGATTAAATAATTACCACCACTTCCAGACTGTAGTCATTAAAATTGTGGGTTAAAGTGCATTGTAATGAAAATGACATTCTAGGTGGATATAAATTTTCGAAAATCAGATCTGACTTTAGCTTTTATACAGCTAACGTGAGCACTTGATGGAAGCAGTCATTGAAAAATACGCACTAACTTATTAATACAATAATAATTTGAAAACATTTATTGTTTTAGTTCCACAATTTCTAAAAAAAAGTGTTTTAGTTCTCATATAAAGCCTTATTGAAGTTAATTGTTAAAGATACACACCCCTAAATAGGCCTGCAATCATGAACATGAACGAATATGATTTATTCACTAATAAGGAGTACAATGTCTATTAGAAAATTATTAAATACTCGTAAGCAATCTAATGATCTCTTCCTCTCTCTCTCTCTGTGAAAATAAATGTTGAATTTATGACTTAAATGTTAAAACATTTCCTTCATTGAATATGGATGGCCGGCCATTATTATGTCAGTATCAATTATTTTTAACTGATATTTTTATTTTAAATAAAAAATCAATTGAAATTAATGGTTACAGCTCTACAAAGAATTAATCACGTTATTTAGTAAAAAAAAAAATTATTAATTTTTAAAGGCCATAATAATGTCTGTGAATTATTGTAAATAATTAAATAATAAAGATAAAATATTAACATTTTTATTTGTTAATACACAACAACAACAAAAAAAATCTTATTAATAAAGATAAACACAGTATTTCTTACTATGTTTTACAATTTGAATGTGTTTTTGGCTGATGTATGGAAAATTGTAAGTGGGAACGACACTATGATCAGTATAAATACTTCTTACTAGTGCCGTAACAAGATCATTTACATACCTGCATAATTTGGTCATTACAACGCTTCAGTCAATATTTCAGAAATATAGATTCTGTAATGATGAAAATGAATCATCAGAACGCATTCATGCAACCTGTGGTAATGCCCCATTATTACACATGTTGGCCTGTATGAAAATCTTGAATGATATTCTTGAATTAGCCAGCTCACCTGCTTATCAGGCAAGCAATGTTATCCTGCTAGGGACAACCTTCCTAATTGAACTAACCTAATTGAACTTTGATGCTCAAGAAATTCAACTCATTTTCAAGACATTCCAGTGTTGATTGCAGCCGCTTAAAGGATTTCTAGAAATACATACATAATTTGGTCATTACAATCCTACAAACAGGATTTCTGAAATGTAGATTCCGTGATGATAAAAATGAATCATCAGAACGCATTCATGGAACCTGTGAGGCATTAATTCATTCATTTAAAAGGAAACACCTGGATGCATATCAAATGCTAGGCAAGGACCTTGTAACTGTTTACACCGAGCAGCAGTCTGTAGATTTTCAGGTCAATAGGCTTGGAAGAAACATTATAGGAACGCTCTATAAAGTTGGAGAGAAGTACAATGGATCGATAAGAAGCTTCTTCACAACGGTAACAATAATACTCTCCATAGTAAAAAAAAAATAGTTCCTTACTCCACTTAAGATTTCATACATTTGACAGTATTCACTTGAAACTTTCATTGCCTTCATGCAAGCATGTTGCTTGTTACTCTTCAATCAGTCGTTAATCGTTCTGCAAGTAATGATGGACACTAAGCGTTTATATATTAGTAGCGTAATCCTCAATAGGCTATCTTGAAGTTTGACATAAATGTACACAATTTCCGTTCGAAATATGCATACGAGTACATGCAAACTTTGATCATTACAACCCTTCAGTCAGGATTACAACCTAGCTTCTAAAATCACTTATGTAGTGTGTTAATTTCATATATAGTGGCAGGACTTACAGTTTAAAGTCGACTACGAATAACAGATTTTTGACAAACTTTTCATAGAAATTGTATTAACCCGGAGATGATTGGTGAGAGGAAGTCGTCACAAAAATATTTTTTTCAAATATTTGATATATTTGAACCATGGACTATGTAGGTCCCCCATAGTTTAAAGTCGACTCCAAGCGACAGATTTTTTTTTTGAGAAACTTTTCATTTCAATTTTATTTACTCTCAGAAATATTTCTTCATATTTCGTTTTGTTGGAGATGTTTGGTTTAGTACCGTGGCCTCACGTGTAATAAGATAACTAACTACCTACTAGACTACGGCTACTAAACAAACATTGAAATTTTTTTTGGGCTTTTCTTGTGGCTGTCCAAAAATTAAGCGCTCTTCAGTTATGGTTTCTAACAATTTTAATATCTGCGGAACATGGGGATATATTCCGAACTTTGTCATCACAGTTGTGGATTCAGTTACCAGTCATACTATCGGCAACGATGGCTTATAAATTCAAGACTTTTAAGTAATTTACTTGCACTGTTTAAGTGATGTCAACTATTAGTTCAGTAATGAATGCCTCTAGCAGTGTTTGAATACGAAGTCATATAGTATTTATTGCTCTAAAATAATAGTATTAGAACAGAAGTATAAGGAATTCCAGAAATAATTGAATTACGACTTCATATCGACTTCAATATTCAAACAAGGGGTTTGAACCATGGCCTCTCGGCTAACAAGCCAGCATACTATCTACTAGACCTAGACGACTTCAAAATGATGTAAGTACACTAGATCCACAGATAGTTATTCCATTATGCACCATTGTAAATGCAATTTTGATCATTTTTCTGCTTGATGGACCATCATCATGATCTCAGCTTATAATTCAACTTTATTTTTAATTCCGGATTTTATCATAATGATGTAATAAAACTTAATTCTCCATTTATTTTTCATAAATTAATAATTCTCGAAAAAAAAAAATCAATTCGAAAATAAAGGAAATCTAAACAAGGAAATATTCTTCAAATGAATCTGTAGATTGTCACACAGCATACCATATCTACCTTGTGTCAATAATTAAATATTTATTTTAACAAATTGTTTGATTTCTAATTTTTCTCTCTTTCATTTGCTTTTTTTTTTTCTATTCCAAAAGAAATAAAAAAAATAAAAAGAAACAGCAACAACAACACAAGCAAAATAATAACAATAATCATCTGTATTTAAGGCATGACTAATAAGATTAATTCCTCAGATGTTGTATTTTTACTTGGCTGTTGATTTATTTTTTTTTTTTCCAAAGAAACGAAATGAAATGAAAAAAATCATGAAAATATATTGCCAATAAAAATATTCCCCTCATGAAAATCCTACAGATGTTTAGAAGAAATCATAAAAAAAGCGATATTTTTCGAAAGATTATCGTGTGATAATTATGATGTTAAACAAAAAAAATGAAATCATGATTATAATGATGATGACACCACGGAAGCAGGCAATTTTTCCCTTGTTTACCTTGCGAAATAGTCAAAACGTCGGACAGCCTCTCTCTCTACTGCCAGGTGGAAATAAGAAAAAAAAAAACGGAAAATATTTTTAAGAAAGAAAATATTTGCAAAAGTATTTAAAATATTTAGTTTTCTTCGCGTTTCTTTTTTTTTAAATTTCTTTTTTTATCTTTGTGGTATAATTGGCAAGGAAATTAATGTTAAACACAAAATGATAAAAATTAAAATAAAAGAAGAAGAACAGAATTTATGTTTCATGTGTAAATATGGGAAGAAACACTGAAAGAAATCGTAAACGTTTTGAGAAATGTTTCTTTTAGAAATGTGAAGCTCTGCAATAAGAAAACTGCCAATAAAACCAGAGGCGTTTTGCAAAGAGACTACGTCTCACAGTATCTAGAGCCAGACCTTTACATCGATGTAGTGGTTTCAAAGCCATCCGTCAGGAAAGGCTGTGCAACATTGCAAGGAACAAATCATCGAAAAAATCTTTTATGTTAGAGAAAGTATGTGGAGGTTAATCGATTCCACGACGTTCCCAGCTATTTAGTCCTTCTTATGACTCATTATGGCATATTTTGCATTTAGGACTTGCACCGTCACTTATGGTATATAAAGTCGAATTTGGGCAACTACTACAGCAGGCTATATTCCGCTGTAGATTTACTGATTGGATGCGAAGCAACAAACATTTTCTTCAGTGATGAATCTCATTTTTCACCCGGTGGCTATATCAACAATTAAAACTTTCGCCTATGGAAAGACTCATTATGGCGTGGGTCAACCCTTAGTGTTAATTCAGAGTCCTATTATAGACGACTTTTATTTTGGCTCTTCAAGTTTATATTAATAACTTGACGGAATATGTTTTCAACAAAATGGTGCAGCAAGCCAGAGAGTAGTCCGACTTTTACTGTGTTGCAATTTCAACCGCATTTCTAGAAGGCTATGTCGTATTGATGACATTTGGACTTCGTTTCTCGTCTTTCACGTGATCAACTTGTGAGCAATAGAGATCGAAATTAATCATTTCGCCAGCTTGTAACAGCTCATAACAAATGAATGGATGGTAGTAAAACCTCCTTATGGAATTGTTTGTCGTCAACCCTTTGGTGATTTTTTCGTTTTCGTATTGAACGACTTTTTTCATTCCCTGAAACAATACGCTTATGCAGCATTTCACTGATGATAGTTTGGTGAATGAAAAGATGACTTCGGACAAACAATTTTTCTTTAAAATTCATAGCAAGTTTGTGTAATCCTAATAACTCGTATATTATAAATCTTTCTGTAAGTCTGTTTGTTGGTTTGTTTGTTAGCCAATCACGCCTGAACGCCTGGACCGATTTTCTTGCAATTTGGGATATAGATCGATCATTTTGTCGATGCAGGTTATAGTCTATAAATCTTGTCAAAATTTTGACCCACAGGGGAACAAAATGGGACAAAGGGAGAAAAAATGGACAAAAATTAGTACTTTTATGCATAAATGCTGTATTTTATCTGTTTTATAGGTAATTTTTTACGATTTATCTTGGTTAAGTTTGCCAAATAGCTATTGGAGGTATTCCGTTTCTAAAATTGAACCAAAAGGGGTCCAAAAAGGGGGAAAGGTGCCAAAAACGGGCAAATTGAGTGCATTTATATTTAGGACTTAGAGTATTCAAAAAACTGGGTTGTTTGTTAAACCGGTTTCCGAATAATTTGAAAAATTGCATTTTTTAAGAAACCGGTTTCAAAACCGGTTTCGAAACATATAAACCGGTTTTTTATTTATTGTTATTTTTAATGCAAAAATGACCCAATAATAATTTTTTTTAATTTTTTAAACTAATCCAAACTACATAACCCGCGCAACGCCGGGTACAATCTGCTGGTTAAAAATAAAAAAGACTTAAGAATGAAGCATCTTAAGCCTTCCTCTTTAAATAAACCATTTTTAAAAATGATGTCGCCGTAGTCTAGTAGTTAGTGTGTTGGCTTATAAGGCGTGAGGCCTCGGTTCAAACTCCAGGTCAGACATCTCCAACTAAACGAAATATGAAAAAATATTTCTTCAGTGTCTTCCTCTCAGCAGATTTCTGGCAAAAAAGTTTTTCAAAATCTGTCGTTCTGAATCGACTTTAAACAGTAGGCCCCCCGCCACTCATGTAAAAAAATTAACACACACAACATAAATGGTGTGAGGAACTAGGTCATAATCCTAACTGAAGCGTTGTAATGCCCAACTTATGTATGTATGAATACTTCGAACGGAAATTGTGTTAATTTATGTCAGAGCTTAACTCAAGATCTATTGAGACTTACGCTAGTCATATATGTATAAACGCCTTAATTTCTATAATTACTTTCGGAATGATTAACGATTGATTCAAGAGTCACATGCAACATGCCTGCATGAAGGCAACACAAGTTTCTAGGGAATGCTATCGAATGTATGGAATGCTAAGTGCAGTAAGGGACTATTTTGGTGTAGAGGGTATCATTATTATTATCGTCGTAAAGAAGCTTCTTAGTATCGCGATCATACGATGTATTGTACTTCTCTTCAACTTTATAGGGTATTCCTATAAGGTCTTCATCAAGCCTATTGCCTTGACAATCTACAGAGTGCTGCTCGGTGTAAACATTTACAATTTCTTGCCTAGCATCTAATAATATGCATCCAGGTGTTTACTTCTGAGATAAATTAATGCCCCACAGGTTCCAAGAATGCGTACCGATGATTCATTTTCATTATCACAAAATCTATATTTCAGAAATCCTGTCTGTAGAGTTGTAATGACCAAATTATGAATGTATTTCTAGAAATCCTTTAAGCGGCCGCCATCAACCCTGGAATGTTTTAAAAAAGGGTTGAATTTCTTGAGAACGTTGTTCCTAGCAGGATAACGTTGCTTGCCTATAAGCAGGTGAGCTGGAAAATTTCAATCAAGAATTTTATACAGAACAACGAGTGCAATAACTGAAGACTAAAAGAAGAGCTTTCATATTTAAACCAAATATTTATTTTTCGTTCAATTTCTCACGGAACTATAGCCGTTTGACTAAATTCTATTTCACCATTTAGTTGAGTGTATAGCGTCATACTGTCTATATTTTATTACTTCGCGTTATTTCTTCTTAACCTTGTTTTAGATTTAATCGCAATATTTATTTAATTACTCCAAGTAATTTGTATTTTTTTTCAATTATTTTTTTATCATTTAACTTAAGTGATGACAATCCATAAATGCTGGTGTAAATTACAGGGGATTACAAGCAACTGTATTCATTAGAAGAGAGAAAACAAAACCAAATAAATTAAAAGAAAAATAATACAATTTAATTATTTATTTATTATTCTTATTATTGTTTAACTCAAGTGTTGAACAATTTAATTCTACAAATGCAAGCATTATTTATAAAATAAAGAGAACAACAACAATAACTGAGTTGACAGACAAATAAACAAACATGAGAATGAATTTTTCAAATACCGGTTGACTGAATGAATGAATCAATGAATGAACAAATGAGTGAATGATTGACTGATATTCATTGTATTTTATTCTTTACAAAATAATCATTGAATAAAAACAAACAACAATAATTACAAGTAAATGATATCATTTCAAGACATTTTTTCTGTTTTTAATGCGTTCTTTAAGCATTTTCTATAATTTCTATTCAATATTGCATGTGGTTTATTTGATTAAGATTACGATCATCATTTGCATCACTATCGCTATCGTCCTCTTAACCTCCAAACATTTCAATTTGAATATGAATTTGTAATTGACGCCGCCGCCGCCAAACAGCAGGTGGGGTGGTTGCCAGCTTTTAACAACTTAATGGCGTGCGGCAAATGCCGACACAGAAACAGAAAATACAAGCAGTAGGCGGTAATTGTAACTTGCAACGCCAGCAGTCAAAACAGCAGCATCACGTCACACAGTTTGTAAAAGTAAAAGTACTGCACACAAAAAAAAAAAACAAAAAATATTTAAATTCAGTGAATAAATGAATTCATATTATAGGGTGATTCATGCAAGGGAATAATTTTGAAATCAGTGGCAGAGACATAGGTATCCTGAATAAAAAATATGTTTTTAACTCGACTCCACTGAGTGGAAGTATGTATAGTCGAGCACTATTGTGAAAGTAAAATGTACATGTATATAGGATAAGAATAGCTTGAAATTTCTTCTCATAAAGAGTCCCGCGTTACGACTCCGACATGGGCACTGAGTCATACATCATTAGATTAAGAGTTCTCCAGGCTACGGTTCTAGTATTTCTGCTGCGGAACGTTAAGTATGACCGCGTTACAGTTATGCATTCTTGGACTAATAGCTGATGAAACTTTAGCTGTGAAGCAAATCACTGGTTGAACCCTGGCACGAGAGTATGAATTTATATCTGCGAAAGCAAAAACCAAAATATATCTCCACACGTAGAAACCAGATGCTATTGGAGTTGCTAGAAACCATATAATTTCTTGAAAGTTCATTAAATAACTGAAGAGCGCTTAAACTACTGGGAGCCACAAGAGAATCTTTAATATTTCAACGATTGTGAACATTTTAAGAACTTAAGAACTCTTTATATAGAAATAACCGCCCAGTAGATAGCAATCTACGAATTTAGCGTTGGAGGGGCAGTAGCAATTATCGTACGTAATTTATGATCTAACCTCCGTACGTCAACTACGGTCAACGTTTTAATATGACCCAGCGTAAACCGCTTTTAACCTTCGTAGTTAATCCCACCACTCATGAATAAAATTAACACACACAACATGAATGGTGTGGGAAGCTAGTTTGTAATTCTGACAAAAGGGTTGTAATGCCCAATGTAAAGTATTATCATTATCCTTTCGGATGTAGGCCTTTCTTCATTTTATAGTAAGTTATAGTCGATTCCGTAATCGCCTTAGTCTAGTAGGCAGTGTGTTGGCTTCTTAGGCGTAAGTCCACGGTTAATATCCCAGGTCAGACAACAAAACGAAAACATGAAAAAATATTTCTTCGGTGACTCAGCAGATTGATGGCAAAAGCTCAGAGTAAATAAATTTGCCATGTTTCAAAGTTTCTTCAGTTTAAACTGTAGGTCCCGCCACTCATGTAAAAAATTAACACACACAACATAAGTGGTGTGAGAAGCTAGGTCGTAATTCTGACTAAAGGGTTGTAATGACCAATTATGTATGTGTATAGCCGATTCCGATGTCTGATATGGTGAGACATCGATATAGACACTATTTATTTCCAGTATATTGATATCAGGAGTTAAGTTTGTTGGGGTCTTTTTTGCATTAGAAAAAAAAAATTGGCAACCTTAGTTGGACGACCCTCTTCAAAAATAAAATTATTAATGGATTGTTAATTGGTAGCGTGTGATGCCTGTATGAAATATTAAGTTACACCATACGTTATATCTGTTCCTCTCCTCCTCCCTCTCCTCCTCTCTCTCACTCTGTGTCTCTAAATTTGCATTCAATTATTTAAAATTAGTAACAGTAGCACTTTTATTAATAATCATCAGCATCAAATAAGTATATATGTATGTGTGTGTATTGGTGTATGCTGCTTAAATACAAAAAAAAAATAATACAAAAATTAATCATACGCCCATAAATACTCGTAGAATATTATTACCATTACACTGTGCAGTCTGTGTTCATGCATTCATTCTCATTCCTTCATTCCAAACGGTGCTATTTTATTGAATGCATTCTGAATTCTATTCCATCCAATGCCAGTCTCTTATTCTTATTCTAATTTTTCGTTTTTTTTTTAATTGTTTTTATTTATTATTCGCGTCATGTTGTAAATTTTAATTTTAAATTTTTAATTTTTCAGTTTTTTTTTTCTTGTTTTTGTTTCTCATTTTATTGTTCAATTCATCAATGATGTCATAATGAAAAAAAGAAACACACGATCGATGTTGTAATAACAGTACATACATATTGCATTTATACTTAACAATTTCTGTTGTTGTAACTGGATTTCGTTTTTTGTATTTAAATCAAATAAAAATTGAAGAGAGTTTTGAATGTGTTTACAAGAGAGATGAACGTATAAGTTAAACAGAATTTGTACTGACTCAACGCAAATTTTTATGGCTAAAATACCTTAAAAAATTGCTTTAAACAAGAGGCCGTAATGTTAAATTCTTCTTACTTGAATGAATTAATTCTTTTAAGTTTTGAGATTCACACTTTTTAGGAGAAGTATACACGCAAAACACATCTTGTCCGTTTGGGGCGAGCACTTACAAACACTTGCTGAAAATTCGGTATACGTTTCCGTGATACATTCTCCTTTCTCCTCCTGCTGAAGAAGAGGAAACTGTTATCCACTTTCTTTGCCAATGCCCATCTCTCCCGAGGCACATCTTTAGCTTTCCATTCCTTGTCAGATTAACGAAGTTGTCATCCACTGATTTTATTAAAATATGAAAATGTGCGCAGCGTAAATAAAATACGTCTGTTTGGTTCGAAAGTAAAATTAGAAGAGAGAGAGTTTATTATAATTATTAATATGTACACATATTATACTTTGACAATTATATCAAAGAACAATTGATATTAAAACCAAAGAATATTGATAAGTATACAAGCTTGCTATGAGCAAAAAATATTTGTCCGTATAATTTCAACATTCCCCCTGGACAAGTATTCTGTATAATTATCTTTACTCTTTGTTTACATAAGATAATATTCTATAATACAAGTTTAGATCTGGGATATTAAGACTTCATATATTATGTTTCTACTTAATTCCAAGATCGGATACAAATTTTGTTTGTTTGATAGCAACTACGCCTTTTGTCAATATATCAGCCAACATATTATTAGTTTCAATATATTTTAAAACTATCTTATCATTTTTAATGGCTTCAGATATAAATTTTGCTTTTATGTCCACATGTTTTGTGCGAGATGAAAATGAATTATTCGTTGCGATGTGTATAGCACTCCTATTATCGCAATAAATTACCATTGACTTGGTAACGTCACCAATCAATTCCTTTTGGAGTCGGTTCAACCAAATGGATTCTTGAATTGCTGCAACTAAGGACATAAATTCAGCTTCAGTAGTTGAAAGTGCGATTGTACGCTGACGTCGTGTTGCCCACGAGATTGCTGCTCCTTGATGAATGAAAACGTAACCTGTTGTGGAGCGTCTGCTATCAATATCACTGGCCCAGTCAGCGTCACAAAAACCAATGATTTCACTTGATTTGCAGTTGTAAATCAAACCTTTGTCAATAGTGCCTTTCAAATATCTCATAACTCGTTTAACGCCATTCCAATGAGCTTTACCAGGATTTTGAGAAAATCTGCTTAACATATTTACAGCAAAGCAAATATCTGGCCTGGTAATCTGTGCTGCGAATAATAAACAGCCAACATTATCTGGACACATTTCTTCAGTCAACTTTTGATTCAAATCAATTGGTGTCGAAGTTGCATTACATTGATCCATGCCAAAACGTGCTAAGACATCAGTAATGTATTGGCTCTGATCAATTTTTATAGTTTTTGCCGTTTTATCAGTTGTGATGCGCATACCTAAGACTGATGTGGCCTCCCCCAAATCCTTCATCTTAAATTTTGCGGATAGCGCCTTTTTGACATTGTTGATTAGCTTCATTTCGCTTGCAAATATTAATACGTCATCAACATATATTGCCAAAATGAGAATTTTATCTCTATCTTTGCAATAATATATACACTGGTCTACCTCGCTTCGTTTCAGGCCATAACTTAACAGCACTTTGTTAAGTTCCTCGTTCCATACGCGACTTGATTGTTTTAAGCCATAAAGCGACTTATTTAGCTTGCATACCAAACCAGATCCGTCGTCAAAGCCAATTGGTTGCGTCATGTAGATTTCCTCCTGCAACTTAGCGTTGAGGAATGCTGTTACTGCATCCATTTGATGTACAAATAAATTATACTTTGCAGCAAGAGCGAATAAGAAACGAATTGATGTATATCTTACTACTGGCGCATAAGTTTCGTTATAGTCGATACCTTTCTGTTGATTAAATCCCTTCGCTACAAGACGAGCCTTATAACGAACTATTTTACCAGCTCCATTTACCTTAGTTTTGAATACCCATTTCGAAGGTATGGCTTTTTTCATTTCAGGTAATTTTGATAATGTCCAAGTCTTGTTCAGCATAAGCGAATCATACTCTTCTTTCATTGCATTTTGCCACAATTCTGCATGTGGGGATGAAAGAGCTTCTTTGACCGTAGATGGATCATTGGATACGAATTCAACGGCGCAGAAATTATAGGACGACTTTAATTTATTCAAAATTCTCTCTGATCGCCGTAATTTGCTTTCAACTGGCGGGACATCCTTCGGTGAATATACACCATCACGTGCTTCAGTTTCCTTTTCTTCTTCGGATAAACTTGTGGCATCAACAAACTCTTGTGCTTCGATGAGATTAGAGTCGGCATCAGAATTATTTTCTGTAGCAGTAATTGGCAATTCTTCAGTCACTGCCCCCTTAGAATTGTCTATGCTGCTACCTTGAAATTCATCGTTTTCAGAGACATCTATAACAAACGAAGGAAAATTTAATTTTGTTTCTTTTTTATCGATTACCTTGTCTTCTGATTCAAAAAATACGACGTCACGGCTCACAACTATTTTCTTCGTCTCAGGGTTAAAGAGTCTATAGCCTTTTGCTTGGTTACAATAGCCAACAAATATGCATTCTATTGACTTTGGCGCAAATTTCGAGCGATTTTCTTTTGGCACATGTACCATTGCCTTACAACCAAAAATTCGAATATGTTTCAGATTTGGTTTCTTGTTCGACCAAATCTCCTCAGGACAGCGTGTGTTGTTTCGTACTGGCATACGATTTAATATGTATGCTGCAGTTACAACCGCTTCTGCCCAAAATTTTTCGTTCAGCCCCGAATCAATTAACATACAGCGTACTCTGTCAGCAATTGTGCGATTCATACGTTCTGCAACACCGTTTTGTTCTGGTGTGTATGGACAAGTTTTTTGATGTAAAATACCATTTTTTTCAAGAAATTCCTTGAAATGGTTATTTACATATTCAGTTCCATTGTCGGAACGCAATACTTTAATTTTACGTCCACATTGTTTTTCAGCAAATTCTTTGAACTTTTTAAACTCACCCAGAACTTCAGATTTTTGTCTTATCGGCACAGCAAATACTTTATGTGAGTAATCGTCAACAAATGTCAATATATATCGTGATCCCGAAGACGAACTAACATTTATTGGACCCATGACATCTGAGCGTATCAAATCAAGGACGTTTTCTGCACGTTTACCAACTTCTTTAAATGGCGATCTGCTTTGTTTGCCTTTAACACAAACCACGCAATTATTTTTCTTCGATCCAGAAAAGTATATACCATTGCAGACATTTTTAACAGCGCATAAATTTTCATGGGATATATGACCAAGTCTACGATGCCAAATTTCACAGTCTATTGCAGACATTACACGTTCCTCAGGTCTAGACGTTTCTGTTGAATTACAGTTCAGACGATATAAATCGTTTACTACATTAGCGCTTGCCACAATTTGATTTCTCTTATTAAAAATCTTGCAGTGATCCTTTTCAAAAATTACCTTATTTCCATTTTTTGTCATCTGACGCACAGAAAGGAGATTTGCACAAATTTCAGGCACGTACTCCACATTTCTTACAATTGTACTGATATTTTTCTTGTTAGACAATGAAATTTTTACATCGCCGACACAATTAACTGGAATTTTGGTATTATTTGCGACAACCACCTCTTTATTTGTGACTTCCTTTTTATTAAATAAAATGTTGGATTTATTTGTCATGTGAGATGTCGCCCCCGAATCAACATACCAATCGGTAACGCTAGCGTTTTCATTTACTAGCAACGAGGCATACAATGCATTGAAATCCTTTTTATAATTATTTTTAGTGTCAGTTTTTTCTGTCTTCATCTTATTGGGGCAAAATTTGCTATAATGTCCAACTTGATTACAGGCGTGACAACGAAATCTTTTATTACCTGTTCTTGAAAATTTCTTTTTTGAATACAATGCATTACCTTCATTTTTCGTGTCAAATTTTGCATCTTGAAGTAGCAAAGTTTTGACTGCATCGACGGTTAAATCACTAGCCGAATTCTCCACGGCCAACACTAAAGCTCGGAATTCATCAGGCAAGCCAGCCAGCATTAACGACGCTGTCAGTTCATCGTCAATATTCAGCCCAGCGTTCTTCACTTTTAGGGACGTCATTACAAGGCGATTTACATAGTCGGGCATAGACTCACCATCCGATAGCTTTATTTGGACTAACTGTTTTAACAATTCAACTTTACGCGTTAATCCTTTGTCCTCATAGGCTGCTAACAACGCATTCCAAGCTTCATGTGACGAAGTTGCCGTTGCTATATGCGCAAAATTACTAGGCTCTATCATCAGTGTGAGTTCCGCAAGCGCACGCTCATCCGCTTCCACATCTGTTTCCTTAGGTTCATTCGAAAGAGGTGTTTCTATCGGCTTCCAACAATGTTTAATTATTAAATAAGACTTTGCATGCCGCTTCCAAACGTCGAAATTTTCACGTCCACGCAATTTCTCGAACGGGAACATGGGAGATGATGACGCCATTTTTTCTTCACAAATTCAGAAATACCAGGGATAAAAAAAATCCAACAATATTTCAGTGATCCACGGAACTTTTTACTTCAAACCAATTCAGCGCAATTACAAATCAATTTTTCTAATAATTTAAAGAAATATTTCGCGACTTATAGGCCCATAACCTATTAAAATATGAAAATGTGCGCAGCGTAAATAAAATACGTCTGTTTGGTTCGAAAGTAAAATTAGAAGAGAGAGAGTTTATTATAATTATTAATATGTACACATATTATACTTTGACAATTATATCAAAGAACAATTGATATTAAAACCAAAGAATATTGATAAGTATACAAGCTTGCTATGAGCAAAAAATATTTGTCCGTATAATTTCAACAGATTTCAAGGATATAGCTTCGTTCATGAAACTTTCAGTCTGGTTTGCAGCTTAAGTGAGTCTTGCTTTTAGTGTACAGCCCCTGCGCTGACCCATTTCTGCGATGATTTCGTTGGAATATGGTCAGTACAGGGACTGCACTTACTATGCGTGCTCAAGTGAGCTTTCAGCACTCCAATCTAGTCTAACCTGGGTACTTAGGCCTTCCATATGAAAATTCCATCCTGTGCTGTCATTACAAATGCTATTAACTTTTTCCCTTGCCTTATTTAAGTATCTTTTCTCTAGACATAGTACTACACTATGAGTCTTTAGAGTGGACTGTTCATCATCTGGTACCTTTTGGTTGCAGTCTAGTGGACTTTTGGCAAAATTACTTGAAATGCTTAAGGGTTCCATATTACTAGTTCTGCTTTAGTTAGGATTACAACCTAGCTTCGCCTTACACCACACATGTTATGTGTAAGAATTTTATCCTTGAGTGGCAATATCGACAGCTTAAAGTCGACTTTAAACGAAAGAGTTTTCGGGAACTTTCGATAGAAATTTTATTTATCCTGGAGTTTTTGCCAGAAGACTTCGGAGAGAAAGTGACTGAATAAATATTTTTTTTTTTATATTTCCTTTTGCTCGAAATGTCTGACCTGGCGTTTGAACCTCTGACTCGTATCGAATAAGCCAAAATATCTGAATAATTCTTGTAGACCTAACGTTGTAACAGCCTTAAATTACCTCGTTTATCGTGTGTGCTTTGAATTTAAACTTATAACGCCCAGAAACAGAGTTTAATTTTATCACAAAAATCTTATTGATTGCATACCTTTAAGGTTCTTGTTATTATACGTATTGGTTATTTGCAAGTAATGGATACGTTACAGAAAAAGATTCTCAAATACGAATCGATGTGAGCTGATTTGTTTAAATAGCTTCTCAACAAATTTGCCTACGTTGATAACCATAAAGTGCGTACGTGCATGTACTATTGCGTCGAATATTTTTAAAATTTGCACTGATTTCACAAAAAAAATTTTTATTTTAAGTTTCGTTTCCATCAGTTTTCGTGCAGAAAACTGAACATGAAATCATACAAATTATGCCAAATTCCTTAATGCCAAACTGAAAATAAAAATAAAAACAAATAAAGTTGTGATTTCCAAATTATGTTGTTGAATAAATATCCAAAACTTTGCAACGTTATTTTCAAATTATTTTGTTTTACATTTTTTTGTTTTTTTTTTTAAAGAAATAAAAACTGATTCTGTTTATTTTTATAAGTTGACGCATTGGATTTCCTGACTGTAATGACTTTTAAAAGCAAATTTTTTTATTTTTGCTTTGACTATTTAGATTTTCATTTCATCTGTAATTTTTTGTTTTGTTTTCTTTTTATTTTAGAAACAGATAATCCAACACCTAAATGGCTCGATGGCAATTTGAAATTCTTTTTAGCCACTTGACTAGAACAGCGGCCCTGCCATTCATTCAATGAGTTGTCTGATATGAAAAACGACAACTACAACAACAACAAAAGAGAGCATCAAACAATAGCATCAGACGAATGGCAAGTTGGTGATATCAAGAAGCCATAACAAACACCGACAAATCTAGTCGGTCGGTCATTATCCAAAATAGACAAGAAATTGTTTTCCGGGTTTCCATTTGCAGACACGAAACATTTCTAAAAAAAAAAAAAAGTTTTTCTCTTTGGCATCTAACATTAGCGGTAATCACAGCATAAGGTAAGCAAAGATTTTCGATAAAAAAAATCTATAAAATTTTTTGATTACTTTAATGTATATAATCGTCGATAATATAGTTATTGAACGATAATTTATTTAAACAAATTTTGTTTTTAGTGTAAATAGTATATTAGACCTGGTTTTAAAGCACCAACACTTCCTCTAAAACACACAGGCCCTGTAATAGCCTTAAAATTTTGCCTTGATAATCCATTCTTTTTAAAATATATTCGATTGGTCCGCCATTGAACTATGCTGCACTCCAAGACAAATTCTATCTGAATGGCATATTACTAAGGCACTTTCCTTTTACAAACTACGAGCACCCAATTGCCTTGGTTTGCGTTTCCATAAAACTATACATTCAAACAAAAAATGTTACAACGATTCTCCTATTTCCTCAAACAAAAATAGTTCCTGCCTTAGTAGTACTTTAGATACACCATAGACTTAGGCACACACTTCCCATCTCTCAGTATTGAGGGATTACATTGGGCACGTAACCTCATTGAATTTCTCTCAAGAGTAAGAAAGCCCTGGTCCTTTACCTCTTTTGTGAAAACCATAAACTATTAAAAGCAACCCACGCGGTTCTTGTAAAAGTGAATTGGTACTCCTGAAAATTAACTAGATTTTCCAGCAACATGCGCATGAGCACATTGGGATCATGCAAGAGACAGGTACTAACGTAAATAAATTTAAACTCCCCTAGGACGGAAAAAAAATGTTTTACCGACTCCTACGTAGTCTCGTAGGTAGTGTGTTGACTTATTAGAAGTGAGGCCGACGTCAGACATTTCCAACAAAACGAAATGTGAACAAATATTTCTTCGGTGACTCTCTCTCGGCAGATTTCTGCCAAGAACTCTGAAAGTAAATAAAATATTGACATGAAAAGTTTCTCAAAAATCTGTCGTTTGGAATCGATTTTAAATTATAGGTCTCGACACTCATGTATAAAATTAATACACACAACTCGCTGAAGGGTTGTCATGATCAATTATGTATGTACTATATGTATGCATGTATGTAACTTCAACAGTAGCTGTGATACCCAGTAATACTCTCTCCAAAAGATGAAAAGAATTTTGGTCCTTTTAATTAACAAAAAAAAAAATCCGAGGATTCTGGATGTCAGGCAACCTGAGTTCTATTTTCCTTAATACCCACTCAACTACCAAGTTCAGGGGGCGACTAAAGGGGGATGTATGTCCCTCTGTGCCAGAGCCACATCATCCGATGTCCCTTAGTTACTCGTAATATAAATCCTAGGGGTCGTGCAATCTTGGCCATTTAGCGCTGATCTTGAATGTGAAACGTGAAAGGTATTTTTTTTAAACAAATGCCTGAACGATTGTTACCTAGTTGCACTGGGTAATGGCATCTATAATTTAAAGACTAATAGAAACGAACTCTGGGATCAAAGATCTTCGCTTCAGTCCCACTATCTACTTTCGATCTATCCGTAAAGTCTGTCGTATCCGAATTGTAAAATTCACACTTGTTACGCAATTCCGTAGCGAAACATATCTGAAAATCATAGTTTACTATGAACTATCTCATGTTGGAATTGTCTCCAGTTATTCCAGCCATAGGTTCCACAGCCCTAGTCCTTATTACTGTATGCGAAGCACTCCAGCACCGCTGTTGGACAGTTTTCATTCCCCTGTCTCTGTATGTTATACAACCACATCTAAGCTGTTTTCAAATTCGTCTACAGGCGGTATTCATAAACACTTTTTTTTAAACTCTTTATAAAGAAATGAAAAATGAAAATGAATACCAGCAATAGAGTGTAAACAAAGCGTGAACACTCTAAATATTTATAAATATTTTCGTACCATATTTCTATAAGTGTGCCTTGGGGAGTACATATGTATGTATGTATATATCACTTGGAAAATATAATTTAAATGGCATTTTCAAAATCTCTCTGTGGGATGTAAAGATTTAACCCAGTCCGAGTGACTGACTAAAACAAACGTGCTGCTCATAATTCCATGCAGAATTTATGGGGTAAAAATGATTAAATATAGCGAAAAAGATTTTTCAAATAAATTACAATCATATGCCAGAGATATTATTAATCTTGACTCTTGAAGTTTCTTTTTGATTTGTGGCAACAAAATTAATTTATTGTCTTAGTTTTTTACCTTAATTAAGTGTGTCTTGATTCGATAATTACAGGGTGTTTGAAATAGTTTAAAATGTAATTAATTCACCCGCCTTCCTTTCGATAGAGCCTATCAGTTTGGCATCATTTATAAACTCATACAAATGAGATGTGACTCCTTTTTGATAAAAATGTTTGTAAGCTATTTTAAGGATAGGAATTTTTTTGTTCAAATTAATGATAGCAAGTCTGATTTTGGTGATATCTTTAGTGGTGTTCCACAGGGGGCTATTTTAGCCCCTTTACTATATAGTATTCTCGTGTACGATTTTCCCCACATCTACAATGACTCTAGGAGCATCCTATACGCCGACGACTCCCTAATTTACGCCCAGGACAGTGACCCACAAATTGCACTTGCAAAGGTTCGGGATCATCTTTTGGTGATCGATGAATACTACAGGAATTGGGGAATTGTGATAAACACTTTAAAGTCGGAAGCAATTTGCTTTCGCAACGCTTCAGGGAAAGGTCCCCGGGATGTGGTCAAGCGATGTAAAACATTGAATCTAACGTTGAATGGCTCTGTTATCCCCTTCAGGGATCATTTGAAGTACCTCGGAGTAACATTTAATAAACTTTTTAAATTTAACCAACATGGTAGATTGGCTAAAGGCAAAGGACTGCGCATCAAGGGCATTTTTTCAAAACTTCTAATGAACAGACACTTAAGTCAAAGGGCCAAATTGTTACTATACAAAGTATGCATCCGCTCAGCGGTAATTTATGGTTTTCCAGTTTGGTTCTCGATATCTCCAACCGTGATGAAAGAGTTGGAGGTTTTAGAGCGAAGCTGCTTAAGACACTGTGTTAACGCGAATTATGAAAATTATGTCAAAAGATTTTCAAATACAAAAATTTATGGAAAGGCAGATGTACTGCCACTGTCTTCCTATGCTCTTGTTCTACTTGATAGGTTTGTAAAACGACTGGAAACCCACGATAACATTTTAATGAGAAATGTTTATGAAACACAGGTTGTATTTGACTGGTCAAACAGTATATATAACTCACCTATTGATATTATCGGAGAGGATATTTCTTCGCTATCAAACTCAAGTCAATACTGTCTACCGGAGTTTTACTCTAGATCTACTATTGGCTCAAATAGGGGCTAATCTTTTTATCCTAGTTAAGAATTTTTGTATATATGTTGTTTAGTTTTAAGATTAGTTTTAAGTTTTTGATCTCAATGGTGACGTATTAGCAGTCTACGTAAACTTTTATTATATTTATTGAGCAATATAATTTTAATGTTTATTGTCTGATGTGAAATTCTAATAATCTTTTATTGTTAATGTGAGCATGTTGCGTTATCGGCTTGTATAAAGTCTTCAATCTTTATTAAAATAATACGTATAGTTTTAAGTTTATACAAATTAAATGTTATCGTTTTTTAGTACTATTGTAATCTGACTATTAAGTCTTAATAAAAGAAAAATTGAAATTGAAATTCACCCGCCTTCAAAAGAATTCAAATGACCTTCAATTTGTTGAAGCTTTATTAAGGTGGTAAAGAATTTTTAAATTAAAAAATCTTTGAAAATTTTGTGAACAAAAAAGAAAAGAAATCTTGTATTCTGTTTGCGTTTCCTTACTGATATGGAAGGATAATATGGATGTCGCATGTAGAAAGCATTTCAACGTTATACAGAAGACTTCCAGAAAAATCTTGGAGATGTAAACCAAGAATTATACCCTGATGGTCAGGCCATCATCAACATGTGTTGTCGTTAATTCAACTCCAAAAGAAACATTGACGTGCGACCAAGTACTAAGCAGGAAATTATTCCTAATAACATCGAACATTATCCCGTAATTTGTTACAGCAACGAATTGGGAGATACATTATAGGGATACCCTATATGTGGCTCTCGTATGGTCTCAGCACTCTAGCAAATCTAGGAGTTTTTATTGAAACGATATGAAAACAAGTCCAACATTTTTCACTTACTAACTGGCGATTGCAACCCTTCAGTCAGGATTACAACCTATCTTCTCACACCACCCATGTTAGCGGGATGCTTGTATTTTGAAAAAAAAAAGTTAGTTCATGGTGCGTTGCTGAATTGGCTTGTAAGGTAGCGTTTTTCACCGCTCTTGAACAAACCACATGCAACAGTGCACCTTTGCAGATGCATGAACAGCTCCTGAACTGCCTCTGACTGCTCTTTATAACGAATTCGAAATGTAATCAAATTTAGGGGATTATAGTGGGTTTTGCCACAAAAATGATTAATGATTTCATAACCTGATGCTTGACATGACTAATCAATCTCAGGAGGTGTGTCTGTGTCTGCTTATCAAACTAATTACCACCCTAATGCCTACAAGTGTTAAACGCCACTGAAAATGTTGTCATTATTTTAATTATTGTTGTAATTTTTCAATATACATTTTGTTATCGTTGTTATTGTTGCTGTTAAACCATTACAAATTGATTTATTATCGAAACGAGTGACTGACTGACATGCACTACACGTTTCGTAAATTAATTTGTAATTTTTATTCGTCTTTATTTTATAAAATCCAGTTTAGTGTGTAAAATATTAAACAAATTAAATTAAAAATTTGTTTTAATTTAAATTTAAAACACACGCACATATGCACATACACACGTTAAAACTTCAATACTTTTCTGACTAAATCATTAACTTGTTTGTGGACGTAATAAAATGAAAAGCAAAAGAAAAACCCAACATAGAACATGTGCCTCTACATACACCTGTTTGTAAATTTATTTTTATTTTCTTCTGTGAAATTTTATAAAAAAAAATTGGGAATTTCATTAAATTAAAGCAAATACTTGGTTTCCATACGTCTTGCCTTTTCCTTTTCAAAACCACTTTCATAAAGGAAAGCAACACCAACACCCTCAGCATTCTTTATGTTCTTTTCTATTCTTTAGTTTATTTATTTATTTTTCATTTCTTCTTTTTTTTTTGTTTTTTATTAATTTAGTTTTCCTAAAAACCAACAACAACAAAAAATTGTATGCTTCCATTGTAGCTTGACCCAAAAATTTACACATTTTGCCAATATTTTTCTTAAGTTTTTCTTTGTTTTTTTTTTCTGTCTTTTTTTCAGCCAAAGAAAAGCAAGAAAATAGGAAAATATTTTTTTAAAGAAATATTTTTGCATTTCCCACTTACTCGCAGAATTCCAATTTCAAATTGCTGTACGAAAGTGTGTTTCCATTAATTTAGTTGTAGATTTTATTTTTACTTCTCCTCTGTTTCTTTCGTTTTTTTTTTTTTTGTGTTTTTCGTGAGGTGTTTTTATGGCAGTATTTTAGATCTGCATACAAGATATGGTGATCAGAAGATACAAGGAACACACAAAACACGAATACGGTTATAAAACAAACAATTAGGCAAACAAGCCAAAACTTAAAATGCGCAACTGTTTTAACAACTTTACTGCACTCTACACTTTCCTTAGAAACATACATTATCGGTCACAGTCAGGATTACGACCTAACTTCTCACACTACTTATGTTGTGTGTGTTAATTTTATACATAAGCGGCGCTACCTACAGTTTAAAGTCGACTCCGAATGACAGATTTTTTGAGAAACTTTTCATGGCAAATTTATTTTGATCTTAGAGTTTTTCCAGAAATCTGCCTCCCTCTACCCTTTCGTTAGCAAAGTTATTTTTCCAGCTGGATTATGAGTACAATGACTCGGTTTAAGGAGTAATTTTCTCATTTTCTTACAAATAAAACTAACGATTGCAATCGATCTAATTCGGTGCATTCTGATACCAAGAGACCCCAATTAATCAAAACCTCCACCGTATGACCAATTTGTGCTCTTTAAAAAGCTTGAAATACTCTTCGGTTTTAAATGTAAGATAGCAGATAGATCGCCCAAAGAAGCTCCCCAATTCACGTTAAGCGTCTACCCGCGAGAGCAGGACAGTGACATAGGAGGAGTTGTATATACTCATATTAATTATATTCTCTTCAGCTGCTACAATAGTCACAATACATTATGCTTAAGCCTTAGAATGTCTTTCTATGAGACAATCTTTGGTTACCGCAGACACAAGTAAAGCTATATCGTCCGTGTGTCTACTGTCAAGAGGGCTATGCCTGGCTATGTGACAGTTATTCCCAGCCAACCACATCAATACAATGACATATCTCCTCCTTAAAAAACCAAGCAGTCTCTTCTTTCCTTATCTTTCCTTGTATGTTTCTGTACCCCAAGTCCTTTACAATCTACATATTAAACTGTTCAACAATCTCATTAACAGCCAGTAATGTCCTTAGGAAGGATGATATAAAGGATTCACCAAGAAATAACTGATTAAGCCCCTATAATAGCAACGCTTTCTGCTATTATCTAGAACCTGCCTTAACGTCCTCCGTCCTAACTCCTGTGAAAGTATTCCATTTCCGCTCTCGTACATTTTGAAAGATCTCTCTTTCTGCCAGGAATACTGTTCGTTTTTGCTCCCCAGTTTAAAATAAGCAAACTATAAAAGCGAACCTGCAAAAGAATTACGGTGGTATAGTACGCTTCCACTCTAGGACTATTGTCCGCATGCCCTTCAATGGCTGCAAATATTCCCACTCCTGGTCTCCTGGAGAATTGTTCTCCGTCGTTTCCTTTGCTACCAAATCCAAATGTGGTAAGTTCTCAAAGTTTTCTCTTTGTCTTACTCAACCACACCAGATATGTCCTCTTCTCCAAGGCAGGACACCACTATTAACCCATATAGCAGTAATGGTTCATATCTTGCGCCATATATTCAAAGAAGAACCATTCGAGGTAAACCTCAGTTCCTTCCAATCTTCCTCTTCACCCCTGTTCTTAATGATGCCGCGATATTTTGTACCCTTGTGGGTCAAATGCAATATCATTCAAGATAATAGGCTGGATTGTATCCAATTTTTTGTGGCACCCAGAGTAAATTCATATAAAAATTGGGCGCAATTAAACAACTCATTAGCTACATCATCTCAAAAACTTTTTTCAATGAATAAAGAGTATTATAAAGCTCTCTAATCTAGAAGTGTTATGGTCGTAAATGAACAATCACGAGTGGTCATTGACAATTGTCCGAAAAACATTTGGCTATCGAATACCATTTGAAAATCATTACTATTGTAAAAATATGAAGTTATGCAGAAGCCCTTAGCATCCAATTCCGTGCCTGAAACCATTGAGAGACTTAAGAGGTTTCTCCTACTTAAAATCCAAAAAAACGAAGACGTTATTCCGCAAAATTTGCAGCGCTGAACTTAAGTCGCTATATTCTTTCTAAGTTAGGCAAAGATCATACTCTTTTCTTTGAACATTATTTATCATATCGATGTCTACATAGTTTAACCTACTGTAGCATGCTAAAAAACATTAAAATCTCTCTGTTAACAGGGAAAGCAAAAAATAAAGAAAAAAACTAAAAAAAGAAAAACAAAAAAGTGGGAAAGAAAACAATTTCTAAACATTTGAAGCAAGTCAAACACATGTGGCCCATGTGGTCCACATGGCTGTATCGATAACTAAACTTTAAAGTCAGAAAAAAAAATTTGTGCATAATTTAGGAACAAAACCAAAAACAGCAACAATATCTTAAAACTATAAAAACAAAAAAAATTTCTAATAAAAATGTAGAGAAGGGACGTTTTCTCTCTCCGTTTTTCGTATTTCCATGATTTTAAATTTAAAAACAAAAAAATTGAAATTTATTGAAATGCTTAAATTTTTTTTTTAAATTTTGTTGTTTGTTTCTTTAAAAACTAACAACTACAATATAACAAACAATTGTATAATTAAATCATTAAATAAATTTTTTTGCAAAATACACGCAATAAATATGAAAGAATTTTAACGAAAATGTTTATTTTTCAGAAACTTAAATTTCATTGAAATGCTTATAAATTAATTGAAGCGAATTAATTAAAGTTTTTTTTATGCTTTAAAAAATTACGTTGTTGATGAAATTAATTAATGATTTCCAGTTCAACGAATAATTTTCGGAAATTTTATCCAATTAATGTTCACATAATTCATAATTCAGTCACATTCTTTACAAGAGTTTGTAGTGTGCACACCCACTTGTATATGATATGGCAACTCTAACATTTGACATCTCACTAACCCACTGACACATGTTTGAATGAAACGTATATTTTGACGGCGTCATTAGTTTTTAGTGTACCATGTACTCTTACAGAAATAATTAGTATACATTGATCGACAAATAAACTTTAAGTTAAGTTATAAAAATTCCAAAAGGACTTTTATTTGAGAACACTAAAAGTTTATTTATTTGTAAATTATTGATTTCAATACAATTAAAAATTACAAGAAATTATTACGACCTGAGTTGCTTAGACTTTATGCTCGTTGTAGTGTAACAGCCCAGAGTCTCTGGTGGGAATCGAACGCACGACCATCACGCTAATAGTCTAGCACCAGGGCACCCCACAATACTTTTGATTTTTTTTTTTTTTTTTTCAATATACCGAACGGAAATGAAACATTAAAAATCAAGAGAATAGCAAAGTACAGTAAGTAATAAAAGTATATGAACTTAGTATTTAAAATAACAATTTCTTGGAAAGTTACTGATGGCCATTAGCCGAGCTATATATGTGCGTTTGTATATATGTACATATATACCATATATATACAAAATCTTCTTGAGGTCATATCTCAATAACTGAGTTTCATTCCATGGTTTATTTTTTTTTTTTCGTTGCCTATATTTTCAGCCCTTGGCATCATGTTGCTTTCGGCGGTTGTCTTAGATACATATTCCAGTAAATTAAAGACTTAGTTGTGTCACACAGTGATGAGGGGAGAAATGCCCGACCCATCCCCACTTCCATCTAAGAATGTCGATTTCAATTGGAGAAAATCTTTATAAGACAACATTCCTCACACATTTGTTAAAAGAAAATCTGTTTAAAGGGCCAGTAAATCTTCCTGGAGTTTGACGCTGAGCGTAGTCAGCCGTAGGCTTGATGGTCCTATTAATGACATGGCTTTAGGCATATTTATTTGGAAACTATATCGTTCCACTTTAGCCTCCAGCTCTCTCAGTTTCAACTGCATATGATTGATGTTGTGCAATAACAGACCCATGTATATCGTCTGGATAGATTTTCCACATTATACCTGTTGCCCTTGGTATGAAATTTGTCATAATGTTGTCAATTTCTGTCAATGATAACGTTAAAAGCAAAGGCCTTAATAGGCAGCCTTCACAGACCCTGACATTCACATTTCATATCCTCATTTGCATATCCGGTACACAATTAATGATATGAATCGGCTCGGTATTCCCCTGCACCTTAGTTCAATTTCATTGTGACAGAATGACTGTAAGAATGGCTTCTCACAATTGGCGAATATCATATATAATGTCAGTCAGTATTAATCTGACCTTATAAGTGACGTATTCTACCTTAAGATCCTAAAAAATTCGATTGGCGTCCGCTTGGAATTTCTTAACTTCCGAAAATAAACGACTAGAATGCCACTTTTAATAGATCCCAACGGTGGAGTCAGTGAGCCCGGATGAGGTCAATTTAAGGCAGACCCCCTAGCCAATGCGTCCACCCATTCGTTTCAATAGGGCTGCCTGATAAGAAAATATAAGAATAAGTAAGTCATTCATTGCTCAAGACGAAAGTGTAGTGATGATTCAAATAATTGTCGATGGAGAAAACATCAGATTCAACCGCAACTTGTTTTCGACTAGGATTTTTCGATCTAGATTTTGCTATCAAAATTGAGTTCGAGAGTGCTCTAAATTGAGGGAATATGAAATCCATGTACCCGGTTTTTTGGAACAGATTATCATCACTTTATGGATTTTTTAGAGGTCAGAACGTATCATAGTACATGCGACTTTGACCGATTGTTAATGAAATAAATTTTGAATTATTATTTCTTCTTAAACGACAAGTTTAAACAACTTTTGTTTTCATCTGAATAGATAGTGACCTTGAAACTATAATGTTTAAACGCTATGCTTTGTCTGTCTGTCATCTTAAGTTTTGTGGAAACAAGTGTTTCTTTTTTTCCAGATTACTACATTGTTAATTATAAAATCAGACAATAATTATACTTTTCTATTTAAACAAAATATAAAAAATAAAAATAAATTCTTACTGCAAACAAATTATGCTCACGAACGTCTTGGCATTTTATTTTGACTTAAACGAGTGTCGAAGTGAATGACAAAAAATTCAAAATAAAATGTGACCCAGAGATGTGAACACTATGAAATGAAAGTGATAAAGTACTGTGTGTGTCAAGGAAATATGACAGCAACGAACAGCAACTAATGCAAAGGCACTACACAGCGCGCTGCTTTCATTATTGCATCATAAAATAAAATTTTCATTAAATATTGTGCAGAATTATTTCATCAATTTGTGTATGAATAGGAATATTTTCTTTTAAATATTTTACAATGTTGCTAGTTTAACAATAAAGTGTTTTTCAAATGTTTGTCGTATTTCTTAATTATAAACTAAGAAATTAACGACTTAAGCAATAAGCGAAAATACATAAAAAAAAATTTAAATTTAAATTTCTCAACTTAATTGCAAGCGCTCATAATATGCATAAGTTTTATGAAACAAAAATAGAAATTTTTTGATATTTTCTATACCGCAAACTGGGTAATACTATGTTCAGATATGCACTTTTATTGAGTCAATATTCGGTTAATTGGGTACAATATTTTAAGTATTCAGGCACAATACTCAATATTCATTTGCCAGCTGGTAAACAACAACATTGTTTTTATTTTGGTCGCGAAAATTAGTGTCGTTTGTTAGTTTATTAGTGTTTGTTTATCGTTGTTGACGTTTGAGTTGTCAAATATCAACAGAAAGTGTTCGGTCAATTGTAATATGCTCAGTAATCATACTTATGACAATGCTGCATTTTAAGTTATTCGCAATATTATAACAATATGCGTATTTATTGCACAATTATTAATTGAAACTTTATATAAAATATTGAGCCCAATAACGGCGTTTATTCCGATTTACGCAATAAATTGCTATTATCAATTGCTATTGAAATCGGAAGAGAAAATCTTAAGAGATCTTTACCAAAAACAATTGTTTCATTTAAAGCCAGCATCGGTCGAATAACGTTTAGAATGTGCGACCAAGCATGTTGAAATAATATTTCATTACAACAAAGCTCAAGCAGGGGTTCCGAAACCATTTTTTCGTCTGAAATGCATTCATGCCATACAGATTCCAAGTATGTGTTCTCTTGATTCATCATCCCCCTGATAAGGGAATCTAGTTATTGGTCTTGAGGTTCTGAACAAGTGTTCTTTAAGTCTGCTGTGCCCACTCAAAATTTCAGACTACTGGATAATCTGATGCATGACTCAAATCTCTTCTCATTCCCATTATCATATCAATTTGGTTTGAGAAGAATTCCCCCTACTTCCTCTTTAACTGAGTGTACCTTTTCACTCCATAGATTCTGTCTAATTCCCCTTTGTAGCTGATTCTGATTTTTCTAGACACTGCCATACGTTTCTCGAGTTAAACCCATATAAGCCGAGTGCAAGGATGGCGTGACTTTTAGGTGGTATTGCGGTGTCCTGTCTTTTGAGCTTCAGATTCAATATGAATTAACCACATCGTTCGACGGTGTAGATTTCCGCTTAGAAGATACGCTCGGGTTGTTTTACATAATAATTGGTCATTGCAACCCTTCAGTCAGGATTATTGACCTAGTTTCTCACACCACTTATGTTGTGTGTGTTAATTTTATACATAAGTGGCGGGACCTACAGTTTAAAGTCGACTCCGAACGACAGATTTTTTTGAGATACTTTTCATGGCAATTTTATTTACTCTTAGAGTTTTTGCCAGAAATCTGCTGAGAGGAAATCGCCGTAGAAATACTTTTTGTATTTTGTTTTGATGTCTGGCCTGGGGCTCGAACCCTGGCTTTACGTCTAATAAGCCAACACACTACCTACTAGACTACGGCGACTTCGGGTTGTTTTAGTGTTCCGAAAATTTGCACTCTGGAACACAACAGCCCTGCCCCTATCTCCTCGAATCATACTTATGCTAAAGAAACATTTTCGAAAATCATAGAGTTTGCTATCCGATTCGATTTGTCGATGCCATCTAATTAACCTCATGTCACACCAGTTTCCGATTATCCTAGTCACAGTTTTTATAATTCTGGTGTTCATAACCATATGCAACAGGCCTAAATCCAAAAGAGCTTCTAGTACCACTCTAAAATAAGACTGCGTCAACATATGCCAGCTTCTGTATCTTATCGAACTCCATCTCAGCTGTTTTCAAATCGTTACTCTTGCTCAAATAATAGCTTCACAGCTCTTAATTGGCATACATCCAGTGCTTGACTTGAAATGATCTCTGTATAAGCCTTCTACGTAAGTTCACTATTCAGTAATATTCTCTTATGCTTCGCTTTCATCTTCCACAGTATTACTTCACTTAGAATATTCCTTCATTCAAGAATTTTCCTTTTTCTTGTATCTGGTACTTCTGCTGTTTTGCTCATATGTATTCTTGACCTTAACGGCTTACAATTTCAAGATTTTTTTGTATGATGTCACAAAGAGCCTCGTCAAATTTGCATTTTGCCATCAGAACTATGCTGTCTTCATATTCTTGGCGGTCAATGCCTATCTCAGACTATTTTCTCAAAAGTTCATACACTATCATATCCAGCATTAGTGGTAGAATAAGATAACCTTGTAGGCAAACTCTGGTTGTGCCTAATCTCATCATTTCGTACCCTGCATTTGTTTAGGAACACGTGAAACCCAAATGGCCAGAAAAATTTTAAATGTTCATAACTTACCAGAGATGATAAACATACAAACATTACACAATGAATACCCGAATTTGGTTGTAAAAAATTGTGCCCAATAAAAAACAGAAATATTTTGTTCTACAAAGCATGAAAATAATTGTGTGAAGAAATTCTAATTTTTTTTTTTAAATAATTTTATTGCCAAACTAAACTAGAAAACAACATTCAGTTTCCCTATTCGCAGTCAACCACCTCTGGCCATATCTTAGACGTTTTGTTCACTTATGACTAAATTTATGAAAAATTTAAACAATTTCACTCTGTTTTTGTTTTTTTGATGTTTTATTTTAGTTTTTATTTCTTTAGTTTAATTTAATGTTACAAACAGCTGAGCAAATTTGGCATTGTGCCCATTCTATTGTAGGGGCAGTAGTAGTAAACAATTTAAAACTAATCCATTGACAATGTCAAACACTTCGTATAGTAGTTGTATAGACGGGTGATGAATGAAATGAAAAGCCGCTAAAAAACTAAAAAAAATAAATAAAATGGACACTTGTTGAGTGCATAAATTTAAAGAAAATAAATTTATTTTTAAAAACTTTGTTAAAATAAATGTTTGAAAAAAAAAAATGAAAAAATACCCGCCTATTCAAAAATTTTCAAATTTATCAAAATCTGAAATTATAATTCCTCTATTGTTAATCCCTTTTTGACGAAAAGAAATATGGGCTACATGACTCCAGCCGTACAGTTTACAATTTTGTGAAAAAACCTTTTTGCATCTCCATACAATTTTCCCAGCGTTGTTCAATAGTTTCGAGACCCTGTTTGTTGTAAAACAGCATAAGATTCTTAAAGTACCCATTATCCATATTTATAAGAAATCCTTTCCATTGTGTTGGAATTAGGAAAATAGATAATATGAGAAAGAAAATGGCACTTAAGCCAAAAGAGTGACTAAAAAAAACTAGTTCTCTCTGCAATGTACTGAGTCATTTACTGGCCAATCAACAACGAATGGATGTGCTCTACAGAAAAGTCTGGAAATATTCTATCATATATCGAATGGAAAAGGGTTTGTTTTTTATGAAAAATCAAAACACAAATTGAAATTAAATTTCCTTTAAAAAATTTGTCTTTGCTGAAGCCCATTTTAATTGCAATAGATACGTTAATAAGCAGAATTGTCGCATTTGCAGTAAGGAAGCCACTGTATTCTAGTAGGTACTTATTAGAAGTGAGGCCACGGTTCAAACCCCAGCAAAACGAAATATGAAAAAATATTTCTTAGGCGACTTCCTCTCAGCAGATTTCTAGCAACAACTCTGAGAGTTAATATTGAAATGAAAACGTCTTTCAGAGTCGACTTTAAACTGAAGGTCCCACCACTTTTATACATAACACACACAGCATAAGTGGTGTGGCAAGCTAGGTCGTAATCCTAACTGAAGGGTTATAGTGACCAATTATGTATTATATATGCACGTAGGTATGTAAGTAAGCAGAATGATCGCATTTGCAGTGAAAATAATCCATAAGGTTATATCCAAACACTATTACATTCTAGCTTTATGGACTGGTGGTGTTATTGTTTATGTGCCTTCAAAAACTATGATGATCAGAATATTACTGTGAATGGTTGAAGGACCCTATAGGTCATGATTAAATGATGATGATTTTTTGTGCCGCAGTTAGTTGACATTAATCTTGCTGTCATGTGATGCTAACAAGATGCTATACAGCAAACGCTACGTTTGGTTTACGCAAAGAATCTTCTGATGAACGAATAATTTCACTTGATGGCTTAATTAAATGCCCAACAATATCGTGTAATTTCGCGCCATTGGATTACTTTCTTTGAGGTTATGTAAAATCACTGGTCTATGTCCATAAACCAAAGATAACTGATCATCTGGAAATCCATATTCGAATAGTTATTGGCGAAATACGGCCGCAAATACAGTGAAAGATTTGTGAAAATTAGTACTTCAGATTGGTATGCGTTATATAAAATACAACATAACGCTGGATCCTGAAACTTAAAACAAATATATCAAATGCCGCCACCATCCATAAGCCCTGACGGTTACTTGCGAGACCATCCTGGTAAATTATTTGACAAAACTTTTTTCAATAACGCTTTCCATTACTTATGTTAACGTACTTTTTCTCGGAAAAATAATTTTTTCAGAAAATTTATTTAAAAATTGTTATTCAATTTATTTGTCAACACTCACATAACTTGTGAGCCACAAACTAAAACTAATATTTGCCATAAATAATGCACAAACGATTGACATTTTTAATTGGCAACAAGTGTTTTCAAATTTGTACTTATGACCGCCCGCAACATTTTAACACCCCCTTATATGCCCTCGAACTGATTAAAAATTATAAATTTGCAAATGACGCCATTTAATCTGAATTAATAAGAATCATTTACTAAATAAATAAACGTTTTGTGCTTAAAATATGTGAAAAGTGAATAAAACAACTCAAAATAAATAAAAATAGAAAATTTCTATGAAAAGCAAAAAAAAGTAAAAATGGAAATAAAATTCTGTGCAGTGTGCCTACCCACAAGATCTCATCAATTCATCCATTCAACCAAACAGCCATCCATCGTTACGTTTAAATAAATTGAAGATAAACAACACCACCCCATCAAACCAGAGATGAGATAAGATGAGATGCTATGAGTTGCGAGGGAGGAAATTGAATTAATTTGTCATTTTATACACAACAAGATTATGATGATGATAATGATAACCGATAACGATGACGTTACGAGTTGTAAATGATATTGTTGCTGGCATTTCGATGATGATGAAACCAAAAATAAAGGCTGCTCTCATCCCCATATAACAGATAGTATCATTCCCTTGTCATCACTTGCTATGAACACATCCGCCATGAACCATTAGACAGACTCTAATGCTAATAACATTTTATCAATCAAATTATCTCGTGTAAGTAATAGAGTAAGTACTTGGCACACAAAGTTTTTGCCAATAGAGTCTTAAGACAAGTCAATGCGTTAAAATGGCAAACAGCAGAGATAGTTAACAAATCAACATAATCGTTAGCAATAAATACGGCTAGAACCGACTACCTGATACTGTCGTTTCATTAATTTTCTATTCAAATTTGATTCGTTTCAACTAATATGGCAACCACAGCATAGATTTCATCTGTTTTTACAGGGGAAATGCCCCACCCAACTACTGTAGGCAATACACCAATTAATACTGCAGATTCAGTCTACTAAGTGGCCCGTATCATAACAATTGCATTGTGGTTCAGCTGATGACATGCGGACTCATATAAGCAAATTTCGCTCAGCTTTTAGGACATTTGAAAGAGTTTGGAGATCGTCACATGTTTCAAGGGACACCATAATAAGATTTAGTGCTACCATCAAGATAGTTGCCCGGTTTGGTTGCTTAACATAGAACGCATCCAGGAGATAACTACAATCATTAAGAGCTTAAGGATAATATTGTGAGACTTTGGTCTAAAACAAATTTTCAGTGAAGACCTCTAGACAATCTCAAAATAAGAACCTAGAACCTAAGAAATTCAACATCCCTTATGGAAGTGGATTGTCCGGCTCATAAGCCACAAGAACAACTGAAACCCGCAGGGCGTGTATTGATGCCTATCATCTTGATCTTTTCTGCATTTATCTTCAATCCCACTCGTGCAGGTACTTCACTCGCGTCGGTTCCGATTCCTCTGTGGAAAAATAAAGGTGTCAAGCTCAACATTAGACAGAAGAAGGAACAGTTAACAGCTAGTTTTTAAAGCCTCTTTTTACCTCAATTCTTTCTTTCATTGTAGCAAAAAAAAAAATCTGACTTTCAACATCGACTTTAAACTGTAGGTCCTGCCACTGGTGTATAAAATTAACACACACAACATAAGTGGTGTGAGAAGCTAGGTCGTAATCCTGGCTGAAGGGTTGTAATGACCAATTTTGTATGTATGTATGTATGAAACGCCACCTCAAATCAGATATGCCTCCTCTGACGCGTATAACGTTTAAAGATATAAAATTGTGTTCTTTTATTGAGAATATTTCCCCCTTCTTATGAAGTAAAATGCCTTTGAATGCCTTTCATGATGATATTGAGATTCATATTGATTTCAATTGAGTGATAATTTGTGAAAAACTAAAATTTTTTATTACGTTCTCCTTTCTTTTGGGGTAGATGTGCCTTTGAAAGTTTTATCGCTCTGTTTTACGATTACAATCTGTTTGTATTATTCCGGATGATAAAGGAAATTTTCAATTTCAAATATCTTTTGATGTGCGCCATAAGCAAACGTAATAAAATACGGAAATTCACACTTGAATAGCAGCAGTTTTTGCAAATTTGTTCGATAAATTGGTATGTACATAACGATCGGCACTCGGGTAATAATTATGATAATATCGGATACAATTTTAGTAAAAAATTAAGAAAATCTTATCATAACGTAATTAAGCAATTGGAAGTCTAGAACACCAGATATTGGATGTTATTTATGGCACTAGACAGCTACACACCCTTCGTTTTTTTTTTTTTTGTTTGTGCTTGAACTCATCTGCTTTTGATGATAAACAGTCGTAATTACGTCTAGAGCTGCTAACTAGTAATTAACAAAACATCTGCTCTTGTGTAGGTTGCCTGACAGACATACATTTGTTCAAAAAAAGTTTCCTAGCTCCACCAACGTATAAATCAGTTTAGACTTAAACATGCACAACGATTCATAGATTTAGTCCGCCAATAACAAATCCGTTCGAAGACGTTTTCACCAATTATGATGTCTTTAATAAGCGTTCTTATTTTTGCAATCCATGACTAGCTTAAAACCAGATAATACTTTTATGAAGATTGACAAAGACAGCCAAGGTGGCATTTGAAGTATTTTCATAATTCTTAAAGAACTGGTCAAGTATTTCTGTTTAGGTTACCCGTTCATATAGACGTCGTTTCCTACAATGGACTGTGCTAACTCCGACAAACTCAAGCAATTTCTTGAGATGCTGTCTAGGTCACTAAGTCACACATAGCATCTTCCTTTCTTCCATTTTTTACAAAACTTTTTGACCACATTCTGATCACTTAAGAGATGAAAAACACATTAAATATCGAGTGTGGCATGTGGTAAGCCTATATACATACACATACATTCTTTATTCACTATCATAACCGTCTAGACCATTTAGTCGGGATTATCAATTAGTTCCTCACACGATCCATGTTATAAATGTTGGTTTCATCCAGTTGAACCTTCAGTTCTACGTTGACTTGAACAACAGAGTTAAGAGGATTTTTCACGACAATCAGTTACTTTCAGATCTTTCGAAGTTTTCGTTTTTTTTTTTTTTTTGTTTTCAAAGTGACAGATCGAAGGTTTGGACTCGGAGCTGTTGTCTAATAAATGCCATTTTACTAACAATTTGTCATGTGGTCATTACAAGTAGAACTAATTGATCTTAACGTCGCTTAATTAACAAAATTTTAATATTTTTTTTAATACTTCCTGTATTTCCTTAATTGGTCATTACAACCCATTAGTCAGGATCACATCCTAGCTTCTCACACTACCCCTGTTGCTAGTGTTTTTTATGCACGAGTGGTAGGACCTTGGTCCCGTTTTAACATCGATAACTTCCATACCCCCTTTCAGCTACAATTGCAGGCTTCCAATGTTCTGTGAATAAATTCTGAAGTGACCAAGAATCCTTCGACTTACGTTCCTAAATACCAGACAATGACAGGAAAGATATTCTATGGCCAGAAGTTTCTGTTCTCTAGACAAGTGGGTTCCTTGTCCCATCTTTGAACTATCGATAAGCAACTATCGATAGTTGCTTGAACTATCGATAAGCAATTGCTGGTCCCTTTCAACTACAACGGGAAACATATTTTTAATGTAGAATGTCAGGATTGAAATTTCTCTTGCATGTATTATGTGTGTGTGTGCACACAGCCCTCTTGGCAATCGATTGTCAATGCCATTAAATTCAAATTTATATTCGAAATTTACGATCGTTTGCGGTATCGTGCTTAATTTTGCACTCATTTTCTCGAACGTCTTCTTGTTGGCCTTAATGGTTTTTTAAAAACGTTTAATTGTTTTATAATGAATGAATTTCTATTTCATTTTTTTATTGTTTCTATTTCTTTTTCTAAAAGCATAGAGATCGTTTTTTTTTTTCTTTTAAATTGAATGAAGAGACTGAAATAAAATTGTCCTCAGCGAACTAAAACGATCGTTAATTCATTTGGTTTAATTAGACATGATGTCAACCCAACCCATAGAGAAAATAAAAATAAAAATGATTTAAAAAAGGCACAAACAGAAATAAGAATAAAAACAAACAAAAATTCATTAATAAAAAAAAAGCGCTAAGAAAACTATTCATTGCAATTTGTGAATGATTTTGGCGCAAATTAAACAAAAAAATCATTGAATAAAAATATAAAAAAAAGGAAAAATAGATGTGACCTATAAAACATAATAAAATGGTTTAAAAAATTCTCTTCTCATTCATGCTAATAAGCAATGTATTGTGGCATGATTTCCTGTGACTATAAAGTGCTTAAGTGTGAACTTTTTTTTCAATGATTGCATGAATGAATGGAAGGAATTGTGTGTCTGCGTGTATATGAGAGTGTTTATATCAAATATTGATTGTTGGTTAATATGTATTGCCATTCTCATCCATCATTTTCAATCAATTTTATTAATAAAAAATAATTTTTTTATTTCATTTAATAAAGCGTGGAAATTAATTTCTTTTCATTTAAAGAAAATTTAAAGATGATGTCATCCGAGATGATGTTTTCTATAAACTAAACAATGTTTTATAAAAAAAAAATATTTTCTATTTACCATATTTTAACACTTCATTTTATACACTCAAAGAAAAAAAAACAGCTTAAAAATCTCATGCTGTTTTATCGGAAAAATTATTCTTCAAATAGTTTCAATCACTTGATAGATGATTATTAATTAATTCAATTAAATGCCAAGAAATTTATATGAAAGCGGAAAATTAAAAATTAATTCAAACAAAATCTTTTCACAGCCTCTTGATTTAATTTTCTCGAGTGTTTATGCACAACTTCTCAACGTGGGTGGCTATACAAATGTACTTAAAACGGTTCTTAAAAAAAAGTACTTTTTCATCCATTCCATATCATTAAATTTCACTCAACAGATATGTAGCTCTTCTGAGCAATTTGATGTCATACATATGACTCATAAATGCTTTCAAGTTTTGAGTTTGAATTCGCAGCGTATATTCTATTATTCCAAAAAAAAATATTTTTTATCATCATCATCTGTTTCACTATTCTCCTCTATTTTTTCGTTGTTTTCGATTTTTTTTTTTGTCAATTCCTTACAAACTTAAGCGCCTTATTAAAACTCGCTATTGGTCACACCAATCGATGATAGTGCTGCCGCAATTCGATTGTACCAACGCAGACAAGATTATTCCTTACACCGTCCTGCGCTAATACTCTTTTTCCATCCGAGCGACATGATCGACCTAGCATAACTCCTATATGTTACTGGCTTAGACTACATCCATGTTTCTCAGCAGCTCATACAGCTTTTTGCCTGGTTCGAACGCGGAAATCATTTCCAACTTCTAAGGAAATGAAAAATTCTGTAGAACTGTTTTTTCAAACATTTCCAAGGCTTTCTCTCCCATCCGAACAATCAGCATAGCCACTGTATGTTACTGCCTTGGACTACATTCATGTTGCTAAGCAGCTCATACAGCTTCTTGCCTGGTTCGGATGCGGAAATCATTGCCAACTTGCACGGAAGTGAAGAAATTGTGTAGAACTGTTCTCTCATAATAATATTTCCAATGTAACTGTATTGTTTGAGTAATAGTGTCCATGCATTCGTGTCATAGTGCATCATAGGAATATCAGCGTCTTATTGGCCATTAGCTTCTTTGAACGAGAAAGAACTTAATTTTTTATTGAGACCATAAACGCCACACTTGGCAAGAGCAATTCATTTTTATGTCCTATAACCTTGGAACCTATACGCCTCATATCCCTACCTATCACTTCCTTTTGCCCTCATTTAATGCTAAATCCGCCTTTACAGACACCTGTTCTATAGCACTAAAGTTAGAGGTAATATCACGCTTGATAAGCCCAATGAGGTCGTTGTTTTCGGAGTTTGAAAACAACTGCCCACTTTGCCTTTCGCAGAACACACTCCTTGACGAAGTTGGAGCGGTAACACGATAAGAGGTCGTTAAAAAACTCGCACTTTATCAAAAAGGTCCTCCTGCAGAAATATTAAAATCTCAGACATTGCGCCACAAATGCCATTCCTTGTCGAGCTATAGAATGCTGCCTTATTATTGACATAAAGAGGACGTGTTTGGTTTTAAGGGGGTTTCTCTACAATTTGTCTCAATGTGAATATAATATGGTCGATGGTAGACCTATCAGATCTGAAGATTCACTAACAAGATCCAATCAGTTCCTTGGCGCTCACAAGAACTTTATATACGATACACAGAAGGCTTATATCCCTGCAGTTGATGCATATTATGGCATCTGCCTTATTCAGAACAAGACAGAGGACACTGTTGTTCCAATCATTGGGCATAATTTCTTCAAACCGTATTCTGCAAATAAGCAGATACGTATACCCCAGCAGATTGTTACCTCTGGTCTTAAAGAACTCTAGAGCAGCAAGGTTTTATTTTATTTTTATGTCGCGTCGCTGAATAGCAGCTTTGAACACGGTATGACTAGGCGACAGAAATTCCGCGCCGTCATCATTGATTGGCTTCAGGACAATATCTTCTCTAACGGAGGAATTAACGCCATCACTGCCTTATAGCATAAATGTTAACTTCATAACCTCAGCATAGCTTGAAAGCTTTAACCCAGTTACAGTGTTCATCCTTGCAGGAAGATCTTGAGATCTTACTGAGCGTTACTCCAGTTTCTGTACAACTTGGCTTTCTCGCCCATTCTATTCCCTCTTATTGCGTCAGATAGGGTGTATGGGTATTTCCTTAACATCATATACTCCCTAACCATTAAAGGTTCGTACCACTTATTGAAATATCAAAATTTGAGTTTTAAATCGCTCCAATTCCCACAAAAATTGTCCGAATTGAATCAAACAACATTTATTTTAAAGATAATTTTATTATGTTTCAAAACTAACTAAAACTTTTATTTTCAAATTCATTCGTGTTAAAAAAAAATAAAAAAGAGTTCAGGTACTTAAAAGTGAATATTTTAAATATTGACCATAATAGTTTCGTACGGCATTAATAGCATAATTTAGTACTGGGTGACATCACCTTTTGCATTAATAACTGACTTTATTCTTTGATTCATTGAATTTATTGATGTTTTACATTCATTTGGTGTGAGAGAATTCCATATTTCACTAATTTTTTCCTTCAATCCGCCAACAGTTGTTTGGGGTTCATTTCTTAACCGCCTTTTCATTATAGCCCATACACTTTCAATAGGATTTAGGTCTGGGCTAAATGATGGCCAATCTAGGACATTAATATTGTTATCTGAAAGCGATTTCTTTGTTGCTTTTGCTGTATGAGCTGGAGCTCCATCTTGTTGGAAGGTATATTCATCGGAAGTTGTGATATTGGGTATGGAAGGTATTAAAAAAAAGGCGAAGTACTGTCAGAGACTTAGCAAATGAGAGGTCATTAGCAATTATAGAACCAATTGGACGAGAGATAACAAGAAAAAATTTGAAAAAACTTAACTATGGTTTTTACAAGGTAGGTTACATAGCAAACCGAAAATTAATATTTTCAAAAAATGTTTCATATACCAGCCAAAAGCAAAACCATTGCTAACAAAAGTACAAAAACAAAAAAGATTGTTATGGGCAAAAGCGCGGCAATCATGGACCCAAAGACAGTGGGACTCTATCATTTTTAGTGATGAATCAAGATTTGAACTGTGTGTAGGTGATACTGGCACGAAAGTAATACGAACAAGAAACGAGGCTTTTCATAGGGAATGCCTTAAACGCACAGTGAAATTGCCAACGAGCGTAATGATATGGGGTTGCATGTCTGCAAATGGTATGGGAAAAATGTGCTTTATACAAAATACCGTTAATGCTGCGTGGTATATTAATATTCTGGAGGAAAATTTAATACCTTCCATACCCAATATCACAACTTTCGATGAATATAACTTCCAACAAGATGGAGCTCCAGCTCATACAGCAAAAGCAACAAAGAAATCGCTCTCAGATAACAATATTAATGTCCTAGATTGGCCATCATTTAGCATAGGCCTAAATCCTATTGAAAGTGTATGGGCTATAATGAAAGGGCGGTTAAGAAATGAACCCCAAACAACTGTTGGCGGATTGAAGGAAAAAATTAGTGAAATATGGAATTCTCTCACACCAAATGAATGTAAAACATCAATAAATTCAATGAATCAAAGAATAAAGTCAGTTATTAATGCAAAAGGTGATGTCACCCAGTACTAAATTATGCTATTAATGCCGTACGAAACTATTATGGTCAATATTTAAAATATTCACTTTTAAGTACCTGAACTCTTTTTTATTTTTTTTAACACGAATGAATTTGAAAATAAAAGTTTTAGTTAGTTTTGAAACATAATAAAATTATCTTTAAAATAAATGTTATTTGATTCAATTCGGACAATTTTTGTGGGAGTTGGAGCGATTTAAAACTCAAATTTTGATATTTCAATAAGTGGTACGAACCTTTAATGGTTAGGGTAGTACATATGTTTCGCAACATTGTCTGTGTAGCAACATGTAGCGTACTGAACTAAAATTAAATAATTTTGTAATATTGGGATCTTGTGGTGGGGGGTGATCGTAATCATTAATTGCTGTGTTTAACTTGAACTTTTATTCTAAAAATCATGAACTTTTCAATAAAAATTTCGTTGTGAAAATAAAAACCTTGAACTTTAAGATAAAAATAACGGCATTTGAAGCATAAAATTTCTAGTTTATCTCGCTCTGTCACACATGAGTATGTATGTATGTAAGCAGCATAATGAAAACTATCGAGTAAATAAATAACAGAATGAACTAAAAATTTAAAAACAATTTAAGGAGGGCAGAAATTTGTTTTTTTTTGTTTTCTATTTCTTTTTTTCTTCAAATTATTTAACAAATTGACATTTGATGTGTTCAATTTAATAAAAAAAAAACAAAACAAACAAAATAGAAATTAAAATGAAAAGAAGGCATTGTAAACAGTAACTGCCAGTTGATTGAATTATTTATTTTATAAATTTCAAGAATGAGGCATTAATTGTTGTTTGTTTGAAATAAATTTTTATTTCCTTTACAAAGTATACCGTATTACTAATAAATGTTTGAATGCTTGATGAACCAAGTGATTGATATTCAGAGCCCTACAGAAAATAGAGAATATGACATGCAATAAAAACATCACGTCACCGTAAGGTGTCAAGTTGTCAAGCGGTTTAATGGCAAGTGATGAGCTATTGATCTGTTCTTGGGGTTGCATAAGTACGATTGGGTCACGCTAGGCGGCATTAGAGAACAAAATTCCATATTTTTTCTTGCTTGACTTAGGCTTATTTGTGAACATCACCAGCAGAGAGAAGATTCTCTATATTTTATAGTTTTTGTTTACTAAAGTTTACAAATTGCAAATTCAACGAAAAAGAATTTCAGAAAAGGCCAGATGTACTATAATGATATGCAGTAGTTTGAAGAAACGACACCATCAATCATTTAAAGCAGACTCTCATATCTTAGCTGTTACATTGATCTCTCCAATGGGGAATAACACGGACGTTTAAAGTAACTCCTTATCGTAAACCTAATGCTAATCCAATCCACTCTTCTTAGATATGTAATGCTTTATCAAGTGTCATCAATATTTCAATATTTTGATCACATGCTTTCAACAGCTGGGCAATGATGTTCCGATGTCTACTTCAAATGCTTTTTATTCACTATTATTCACCTTATCCATGCAGCTCAAATGCGTTTATAAAGTCTACCGCTTAGCTAGACATATGTATATAGTAATCCTATGGTTCTGCCACTTTTCTGAATCGTTGATTTTACCTGCTGTCATGTCATTGTACTTCATTCCTCTACATTGGTTTTCAGTGCCCTGAAAGTGTTTGACTTTTCCACATTTTATAACCGCACTCACAATTGATCATTACAACCCTTCAGGCAGGATTATTACATACTTTCTCACATCACTTATGTTAATTTTTATACATAAGTGGCGGGACCTATAATTTAAAGTCGATTCCGAATGGCAGAGTTTTTTTTTTGAGAAACGTTTCATGGCAATTTTATTAACTCTCAAGAGTTTTGGCCAGAAATCAGCTGACCGAAGAAATATTTTCCAGATTTCGTTTTGTTGGAGACGTCTGACCTGGGGTTTACGTCTAATAAGCCAACACACTACGTGTTAGACTACGCCGACTTAATGCTTAGTAAAGCACTTTTTTGTTAAGTAGTCTAACCGATAACTCTTACAGCGACCAGTATTAGTGTAAAGGAGTGTGTTTTTTAGCTCTTTAAAGTCTTCAAAGATTTCATTCTTTTAAGTTTCTGTTTCACACTCCCAGTGAATATCATCAATGCATTATAAACAATGTTGCTTGGCTGCGAATAGACCACCATAATATTGAAATTGTTATGATCAATGCTATTGTTGTTGTTGTACTTTTTATTGCAATTGTTTTAGTACGGTACATTGTACATGCATATAACCAAAGAATATGGATATAAAGAATGCGCATCATGTAGAAGTAAAATTTCTTATGGCGGGATGTACCAGTAACACCCGCTCTCACCAAAATCTTTTTTAAAAATCATTTCTCGATGAGGGAGGGAAGACAGAAGAAAAATAAACACAAACAAAGAGCGTAACAATGTGTTGCTCTCATCGTACGTATGTATATGCGTATGTACGATTATGTATGTATGATGGTTTTTATTGTTTGACCAAAGACTATAAATATGTAAAGATGTTGCACACAGTGTATTTAAAATTGACAAAATTTTGTGCTTCTTTCTTATGAGGGGGGTAGGTAACAGGGAAAGCTGAATCGTCGTTCTCACTCTCATGTTAACTGAGAGAAAGAAAACAAAAAAGACTCAGTACACTTATTGTACTCAGAGAACTTATTATACTTAGAGAACGTATTGTTCTTTTCTCTAAGCAATTTATTCTCATATGCGTGTATACGTGTGTGCATGTATGTATACATACATTGCCAAATAAAATAATAAACAAACTGAAAGATTTTTTGTTTTCACAAAATGTATGTGCAAATAGCCTGTGGAAAACAAATATTACCGTTTGTTTTATTGTAGGGTAAGAATATGTGTTTTATTGTTGTAGAAATGAAATTATATCGATTCGCACCGAATTATATATTACTATTCAATTATGTATGTATGTATTTACCATATGTGTGTATTTTTGTATAGAATGAATGTAATAAAACGAGTGCTTTTTTTGTTTAGTATTTATTAAATTTATTTATCATTTTAATGGTTCAAAATTTTAAATTTTTCCATACTGGATAATTTGAATTTGTATGTTTCCCATGTGGAATGCTTCCGTAGTAAAACAACAATTAGTAAATTAAGCATCTCCATTCTGTGTTTATAACATTCGTTATTTTCATCAAACCAAGGAATAAATTGTATTTTTTGTGCATTTTTTGTATTTTTTGGGCAACTACAAATGTTTTTTTGTTTTTTATAGATTTATTTTCTAAAAAAATATTTTCGAAGACTTATATGAATTTTGCAAACTTCAAAAAATAAATCAGATGGAGCGCACAAACTTCCAAAGTCGGAATCTTTTATATAATTTTTTGCATGAACGAAAATTTCTGAAGGATATGACAAAATTTGCGCTGGTTTGATTATATCCACACGACATTTAACGCAAGATATTCGTTGAGCTATGTAACCAACAAAATTTCGACTTGATGTTAATTCAATTGGCACATTGTTGGACGTAAAACAATCGGTGCCCTTATTAAAATATTCTTTATTTTCATCGTATATATCTGCGACATCTATATCAGGGGTATGTGTACTTTCTGATATATTTCCAGTCCTATCAATATCTTCTAAAAATATGATTTATGATTTTAATTATATATTATATTTATTAAACGTTTTGTTTGAGCATGCACTACAATTTTTAAATTCACACTTTTTATAAAACAATTTTTCAGTTTCAAATGTCCACACAAAATGTGGATTTTTTATTTCGGTGCGAATCGATATAGTTTCATTTCTACAACAATAAAACACATATTCTTACCCTACAATAAAACAAACGGTAATATTTCTTTTCCACAGGCTATTTGCACATACATTTTGTGAAAACAAGACATCTTTCAGTTTGTTTATTATTTTATTTGGCAATGTACAAGCACACACGTATACACGCATATGAGAATAAATTAGAGAAGAGAACAATACGTTCTCTGAGTATAATAAATTCTCTGAGTATAATAAATTCTCTGAGTACAATAAGTGGCAGTAGCCGTACTGCCATCGACAAATTTGGCACTGGCAGTGCAACATCTTCATATATTTATAGTCTTTGATCTCATCGCGATGAGAGCAAAGAATGAGAGCAACGCATTGTTACGCTCTTCGTTTCTGTTTACTTCCCTCCTATCTTTTTCCCCCCGTGTCATGAAATATTTTTGAAAAATATTCCAAAATATGTTAAGATGCACATTTTTAAACTTTATTTTCTTTGATATAACGTATTGGAACACAGCATCATCGTTTTTATGGACACGTATAGAAACACACAAGAAAAACTGGCAGACAAGCATCCCGTAATTTTTAAAAAATTAAAATAAAAATTTCGAAGAAAACATTGCTAATAATTTTTCACAAAATTGTGAACTTAAATTGGAGACATTATAAGACAAATTAATTTCAATTTTTTTTTTTTTTTTTTGTTTTTTTTTAACATTGAAAATAATTATTTATTGATGCGATATGCAAGCAATAATTTCCAAAGTCTAATTGCTATCATTGCTAAATTGAAATCGAAATAGACGAGAAAAAATGGTTGCAATTGTTTACTTTTTTTTTCTCCTTTCATTGTCAATCAAAGTTAGTTTTCAATGCCCAATTATGGTTTAAAATTGTAGCAGCCTAAATTGTAATTGGCAACGAATAACGTCAATAGAATGCCAAGAGTAGCTCAATTAAACAAACACTTGCAATCACTGCAACGGCAATCATATCACACTAGCTGGCATTTCAAGTGAAATTTAACACGCCATGCGAATAACAAAAGAGAGACAGACACAAGAAGAAAGAAAATACAACACTTATGCAAATATGCCGCTTGCTCTCTCTCTCTCTTCCTCTGGTACTCATACGCCTAAAAATAAATACGAAAATTATAATAATTTTTTTTTTGTCATTAATTTTTAGCCGAATATGGCTGATGATTAATACGAAAGCAACACAATCATGCAAAATCATATGCAAGACACATTCATCGTTTCGAGGCAATCATTTTTTTTTTTTTTTTGCAGAAAAATGATTTCATAGGCTAAATTTGTGTTTACATTTCTCTTTAAAAGTTAATAATCATTTTTTTTGTTGTTTTGCATTTGTTTTAATAATTTGGGAGAAGAAAAAATTATCGTGGTATTGTTCTGTGTGTTTTTTTTTTCGGTTTTGTTTGTTTTGGTATGATTGTACAGCAATTGTACTTGTAACGGTATTACCCATTTCAATTGGATTCTCTCAGTCGTTGACACAGAGCTGGAAAGTTATGAATTCTTTAGATATTTACGTACCTACATACATACACACATAGTTGGTTATTACAACCCTTCAGTTCAGGATTATGACCTAGTTTCTCACACCACTTATGTTGTGTGTATGTTAATTTTATAGATGGGCGGTGGGACCTACAGTTTAAGGTCGATTCCGAATGACAGAGTTTTTTTGAGAAACTTTTCATGGCAATTTTATTTTCCCTTAGAGTTTTTGCCTGATATCTGCTGAGGCACAGTCGTCCAATGAAATATTTTTTCAGATTTCGTATTGTGGAAAACGTCTAGTAAGCCAACACACTATCTAGTAGTCTACGTTAGTAGACTTAATCGATTTCTCCTTTTTTCTCCTTTTTTCTTCTTTCCTCTTCTTTGTCTTTTTCCTCCTTTTTTGTTTATTTTTTTTTTTTAATTTTTCCGGAATATTATACTATGAGGTCAGTCCGAACCTTCCAAGTATCGAAAAATTGCTACCAAATTAATTGCGAAATAATGTGCAATGGGTCAATTTGACCTCCGGGTACTGTACTTGTCTCAGTCGACAAGTACACGTCCTCTAACCTAATTGCGAAATAACTGCACAATATCTGTACACACACAACTGCTTTGTTTACTCGAATAATGATTTCATTCCTTAAAACTACTGTGTTCTGCTATCTGTTAAACGTGTCTAAAATGTGAACAACAACTGTAAAATGCAATAAAAACTTATTAATAACGGAAATAGCATTTAACAACAATCATATGCAAATGTATCCAAGCGATACTAATTTTTTTCTAAAAAGTTTTTGCAATTTTCTATACACACGTTTTAAATTATACTCACAGTGGTAAAATGTAGCCATTTTCCCTAAATAATCGATTATTTCATGGGAAAGAGGCACAGGCTCGTTTTATGCCAAAGTGTCTGTAGGTATGAGTATCTGTGTTGTTGCCAGTTTATATTGTATTTGTATTTTTGTAAGTCTAATTGTTAAGATTAAAATCTCATTTCAATTAAAAACAAAATTTCACAATTATTCGCAAACACTGCCAGGAAACTGTCCAATTTAAATGCCATAAAAAAAATCTGATAAAAAAATCAAATTCACTACAAATTAACCGGGTGCGTAGTAAAAAAAAATACAACAAAAACAATCTGAAACTTAAGATTAAAATCATTTAAAAATAATTTTAAAATGCGTAAAACGCATAACAGTTTACACTGATTTTTTATAAAATGTTACATGAAACCATTAAGAAAAAATTAAAAAAAAAAATTTTAATTTTTTAAAAATTTATTAAAACACTTGGAGTTTTTTTTTCTAAATGCAATTTTTTTAATGGACAATTGTTGTTTAAATAGAATTTCTTAAGTAATCTTATCAACCACAAATTGTTGAATAAATTATTTGTAATTACAGTTACAATTTGAATTCAATTTAAATAATCCATTGACTCAACTGATTAACTTTCGTTTTTAACGGACATAAAAAGAATTCATTAGTAATTTTCGTATTATTGTTTAAGACAAGTTTAAATTTACAACAGTCAATAACAAAGGTATACAAATATATATTCATACATATATAGTCACGTTGTCCTATACAGAAACCTTGGGTCTAAAGAAAAATCTTTATTCCCTATTCGTCGTATCCCATCTGTCCATAGCTATCAGAGATCGTCATACATCATACTCATAATTTCTGATACTTATACGCATTCATACTTATTTTAATATCATGGAACCTCTACTTATATTCAAAGTTTGAAGTACTCATCATATTCACACTTAACAACACGTATCATGTTGCTGATTTCGACTCTCCATGACTCAACATATACAAGAATCACAAAATAAGTATGATTCGCGTACGAACACTAAAATACTCACTAGAAGGTTGTGTATTTGCTTTGCTTGCTGCCCTTGTCTTTTTTGTTTATGTGTCTTTTTTCCTCTTTTTGTAAATGCAACAACAACTAAGACTGTAAATTTTGATGAATGATTTGAGTCACTCGAATTATTCATAAGCAGACGTCGGCACCAATGTCCCTCAGGGGATGATCATCTTCGGCTTTTTACACACATAGGACGCGAACATCAACAATGTTCGTTAAAAAGAGCGTATAATTGCATTCAGTTGCTTGTCAGCTTCTAAAGAAGAAGGTCCATGTCGCTTTTTATCGGGTTTCAATTATACACCCAAAAATATATTACAGTAGGATTCACTATTTTAGAATGAGATTCACTAATAATAATGAGAAATTAACTCGATTTTTAGAAGAATATTTGTCAAGTTAAATACGCAGTCTTTAGGGATTTGACGCTGTAATTTTTTTTATATTTTCCCAGTACATATATATATTATTTTGGTTGCACTTGAAAGTATTAGGTTACACTTGAAAATACTACTAACAATTTTACTCTAGATCAACACATGCCTCTCACAAATAAACTCACATTTTTATAATGTTCTCTTTGTGCCGACGTCTATTTATAAGTATTATAAGTATTTTTCTAAAGTTGTGAATCTAAATGAGTAGGCTTAAGAATCAAACATCTTTCGAATGGTATGAGTTTGATGTCAACGTTGTACGCATACTCACTGCAACCTGTACTTATAAATCAATGTTGTAGCGAGTACGAATGAATCACAGAATAGTTTCAATATTGTTGACTTACTCATACTCAAAATTTCATGAGTACTTATGAGTAACGAAAAAACGATTCATTGCTGATCTCTGGTAGCTATCTCAGGCATGTACACCAGCATTGCCATTTGCCAAGTGTTTCCTTTTTTTCCAAGTTTTAAGAGATGCAAAAAAGTTTTCAATAAATTTGCTTTCTAACAAAACAAGTTTTTTTCAATAGACTTCGAACTCCAGTATTTTCTTTTAAAAATATTTACTCCGGTATTTTCTTTTATAAGTGGCGGGACCTACAGTTTAAAGTCGACTCCGAACGACAGATTTTTAAGAAACTTTTCATGGCAATTTTATTTATACTTGCCCGAAATCTGCTGAGAAGAAGTCGCCGGAGAAACCAACACACTACCTACTAGACTACGGCGACTTCATAATATATAAGATCCCGCCAATCAATCTTCCAAGGCTAGGGAAAATTGAAGTTAGTTTCTTATTTATAATGAACCCCCTGGGAATTATGTTCGATTTCAAATTACTATGGAGGCTGAATGATTCGGAAAGTTTATGTGACTCTCTCTACTACACATAAACAGACCACAGATAAAGGATGGGAGCTCCTGGCTATACAGGGCAATAGTTGAACTAAAACGCCCGTCTGTCTGTAAAACATCCTAACTGCAGGATTCTAGACGACGGGATAGGATAATAGGATAAGCGATAATCCTTATCGCTTTAAGGACGACACCAAATCGGGCACTTAAGCCATTGCCAAATTGGCTTCCTACCGGTCATCAACTCTTACGGCAAACAAGTTCCACTCTTAATACTGGCATCAACAGTTCAATGTGCCTTTTGCTTATATAGTGCTGGGTATATGCTCCTTGCGTGGATATGGTCTCCTATATTTGACCAGCTGTTTAGTCACCATCATCGCAATTATGGTAGTGTCTACTGGAAGCGGAAACCAGACTCTCCTTTAAATTCTCTGAAAATATACGTCTATGGCTCGACGTTTGATGGGGAAACGGAGTGTGGTATGTGAATAGAGAATTTGGATATCAAGAGCTCGTGTAGAGTCCCGGATCAACTCATGGGTATCTTCATGGCGATTATATGACTGCTTAATAGAAAAGTCTGATACATACATACATAATTGGTCATTACCACCCTTCAGTCAGGATTACGACCTAGCTTCTCACACCACTTATTTTGTGTGTGTTAATTTTATACATGAGTGGCGGGACCTACAGTTTAAAGTCGACTCCGAACGACAGTATTTTGAGAGCTTTTCATGGCAATTTTATTTACTCTCAGAGTTTTTGCCAGAAATCTGCTGAGAGGAAGTCGACGAAGAAATATTTTCATATTTTCGTTTTGATGTCTGAACTGGGATTCGAACTCGGGCCTTCAGTCTAATAAGCCAACACACTACCTTCTAGACTGCGGCGACTTCAGAAAAGTCTGATATCCGAATATAATCAGGTTGACAAAATTTATTATTTTTTAATTGGGCCACTGGACATAGGGACAAACCCGAGAACTTTAATGCAGTCTTAATGGCGCAAACGGGTTGTACTACACTTAAAATTCCCTTTGCAGACCCCTTGGCCTCGACTAGACTAGAGTTGGCCGAATCTTAACCCAAGGGGGTTGAAACAGCTTATTTTTATCTCCCGACCTGGTATATTTTTTTTGTGGTTCCAGTCCTCATTGCGCACTATTCTATGATTTTTGAGATCCTATTATTTTGTTAATATTCAGTCTTAGCTTAATTGGACAATCTCTTTGCAATTCTTGGTATTCATTTGGATATGGTGTTGTCCGCCATATTGGGTAAATCCCCTTGAGGAAAATGCATTTGTTTATCGCATACAAATTGCATATTTTCCCATCACACGGAGTTAAAAACCCATGGAAATTTGTTAAACAAAGTCTCTTAAAATAATTTCCCATATTAACTCAACACAACAAACAATCGATTATTCTTTGAAACGCCAAAGTTTTCATTGAATATTTTCGATTACATTGTGTCATGGTTTAGCAAAGTTTAACACCAGAGTGTGTTTGACGTGGTCAAACATTGCAATGGTTTTTACTTTTAAATAATAAATGAGATTTTGCGAAAATATATTTAAAAATTTTTATTTCTAGCCGTAAGAGTAGTATGACTGTCTCCATTTGACGTCACAAAAAATTGCAATATTATGCAGCACAAAAGAGCCAAAGAGTATTAAAATCATTTATTACTTTTGTTTTTAACCAATATTGATTATTGGCCAAATAGTCTAGGCCATGCACATTGTTTATTAGCGTATGGTAATGACTTGTGTGATAAATGAACATTTACTTAACAAAGCTTCACTCATTGTTGTCATCTACACTCCAAAATAATTTAAAACAAATTTCCATAAATTTTCTTTTATTTTTCTAATGATGATTCATAAATCATTAATGAATTCATTAATAAAAAAATTAAATTTTTAATTTAGATCATGAGTAAATCAGTCGGTGTGCCTTTCCGTAACTATTCTGTTTAAAATTCAAACCACGTCTTGCATTTGCATCATATCTTAGCTTAGCTGTCATCATATCAGGCGTTGTTATTATTTTTTAATTAAAAAAAATTTAAAGAATTCTACGTACATACTATTTACTGTGGAAAATGCGTTTTTAATGATCAACTCTTATGGAATTTCAATTATGATCTGATTTAATAAAAACTCAAGTAATTAATGAATTGCAAGCAATGCTAATGGAAGACAATACTCATTTCCTTCTCATTCGATCTGCATACGCTACAGAAATCATTTGTAGGTAAGTGAAGTCTCCTCGCTTACTTACCCATTACATAGTGACCCTTAAAAATAGATACAGTGACAGAGATATCTTTACGATACGTTTTAAGTGCTTGATTGTCACAGTTACAATGCATTTTAGGCCAGACGAGTAAGGTTCTTCGTCAGCTTAGGATATCATTGCCTAATAAAGTGTGTAACTTAGATAAGAGGTACACCAATATTCATGTGTGCCTGCTAAACAAAAATTTATCAGCTACACAATTACTGGGGATATCTCTGTGACCAGGAACCCATATTTAACAGACACAAAACTATCGCAGGAGTCGATCATGCCTAACTAGCTTAGACCTTAATGTTGTACACGAAAAAATCTGTTTGCCAGTAGTTGAATATCACTTACTTAGTCGCCGTAGTCTAGTAGGTAGAGTGTTGCCATATTGGATATGAGGCCACGGTTCAAACCCCAAGTCAGACGTCTCCAACTAAACGAAATACGAAAAAATATTTTTTCGGCGACTTTCACTCAGCAGATTTCTGGAAAAAGGTTAGGTTAGAGGACGTGTACTTGTCAACTGTGACAAGTACAGTACCCGGATGTTGAATTGATCCATTGTACAACGTTCTAGCTTCTCACACCAATCATGTTGTGTGCGTTAATTTTATACGTGAGTAGCGGGACCTGCAATTTAACGTCGACTCCGAACGACAGATTTTTGATAAACTTTTTCATGACAAATTTTATTTACTCTCAGAGTTTTTGCCAGAAACCTGCTGCGAGGCCGTCGCCGAAGAAATATTATTTTTTCATATTTCGTTTTGATGCCTGACCTGGGATACGAACCCGGGCTGTACGTGTAATAAGCCAACACACTACCTACTAGGCTACGGCGACTTCAAAAAACTCTGAGAGCAAATAATACTGCCATGAAAAGTTTCTCAAAAATCTATCGTCCCGCAACTCATGTATTAAAATTAACGCACACAACATAAGTAGTGTGAGAATCTAAGTTTTAATCCGGACTAAAGGCTTGTAATGATAAATTATGTATGTTATGTATGTCTCTCGACCTGTAACACACTACAGTAGCCAGATTAAGCTCATCCTAGGGTGATTCAAACCCACAACTAACGGATCATGTCGGTCTGGATATCTCCTAGTGAAGTGGTTATCGCAGCCCCTTAATTACGATATAAAGTTTGAAAGCACATTGTGCAAATTTAATTTAATGACAAGGATAACATAATGGGCCATATGAGCTACAATGTAAACATGCTTGTGAACGGCAAACTACTCGCTAACCCAAGCTAAGTCCATCCGAGAAAGTTCCCTAAACTTGCTTATTATCAAACTAAGAACCATTTGCGTTCACCTCCTGAGAATCTCACGAGCAAACAATGTCAGAGGAGTTGTTTTCTTTGCTTGGTACTACTATCAGGACTAAATCTCTTATCAAAACTAAGTTGCGACGATTTGTGTAATCAATTTCAGTCAGAGCCTGAGTTTCTTCAGATGGAATTAAAAACTAATCAGAGAGCATAAAGAGCCCATGTGTCGAGGCATTAAGTCTTATTACAACAAGAGCCGCATGTCAATTAAGCCAGAATTCAATTAAGCCTAACAAAATGGATCTTTAGTGATCTAAGGCGCTAAACAATCGTAATCGATATCACAAAAAATTGTCTTTCTTTATCAAGAAACTTTTAATAGCAACCGGGGGCAATCCATCTAAAGACAATTCCTTAAAGAAGACCCCATTTGTTCTAGGCGACAATAAATTAAAAAATTTTTTGCAAAAATTGTATTTTAAAATAAAATCACTTTTGTTTTGAAATTCAGACAATTATTTCGTTTAATTTGTGAAATTTGGAATTCAACAATAAAATATAAATTTTATCATAAATTCAGTGGGAAATAATTTACAAATTTATGACAATATTTGTTGAACCAAAAAAAAAATTTAAATAAATTATAAAAAAAAATTTTGTGTTTATTTTCATCATTTTTAAATAGAATTTTACTGAATAATATATTGACTAGCTGGCGGGTTATTCTTAATAATTTGATTCACTCTCTTGTAAATGCCAATACCATTGAAAACAAAAGAAAAAAAGAAACTACAAACAGTGGCAAACAACAACAACATCTTTTTTTTCGCATAATAATTAATTAATAAAACCAACAAGTAGAATCGATAACAACAATTAAAATTTATTACAATTTTTTTTTTGTTTAAAACAATATCAGGAGAACATAGGCGTTCGGGGACGTATGAGTAATAAAAAATCTAGAAATTGTATCGAAAATACCAACACACGCGCTTCCATAACAAATAACAATAACAACAAAGGCAATAAAGAAATAAACAAATTTACATGTGAACTATAACACTATGCGACAAAATAAAAAAAATAAAAAAAATTAAACACACGAGTTTGTTGAGTAGATCTCAAAAATATTTTTTTTTATATTTCTCGAACCCTCCAAACTTGTTTTATTTGACAAAAACTGTTTTTTTTTTTTTGACTTTACGCACAAACTTCTGGATTACTCAAACATTTCTGACCCGATTTCCAAAATTTAAATCTTGTTGGAAAGGAGAGAGATGGACCTTTAAAATGGTATACATATATCTATTATTCGACTTAATATGCTATGAAATTTGATGAGATAAACTTGGAAAATTCGAATTTTTTTCATATTTTCTTAAGTCCATTCATAGTAGCAAACTTAAATAAAAAAAATATAGGATAAGAGATAATATTCTTAAAGCCTGTTCTCTTGTGAAGAGATTGAGTTATCATTTGATCAAATCGGACAAAAATTACCGTAGTTATTATTTAAAGAGTCTAATAGTCGAGTGATATTTTGTATATATGTCATCTCATCAAATGAACTTTTAGTTCAAAAATTTTCAGAATTTTAGATGAATCTTGATTGTTTATCGGAAAATGTGTCTATTTCACGTTTGAGCGACCACCAACAACAAGATTTAAATTTCCAACAAGATTCAAATTTTGGAAATCGGATCAGAAACGTTTGACAATCCAGGAATTTGTGCGCAAAGTAAACAAGAAACAGTTTTTGTCAAATAAAACAAGTTTGGAGGGTTCGATAAATATAAAAAAGGTATTTTTGAGTTTTACTCAACCAACTGAACAACGTGGACTATGTAGTTACTTGGGTGTATTTTCACTGTCGCACCGTGTAATTATCGCAGTGATCATGATGTTTAACAAATCTAATAATTATGCTTTGAAAGACAGCAGGGCCTATTCATTGGTAAATAAATTCAAAACAAATAAAATTCAACTGAGTGAGAGGGTGTGTTACAAATGAATCGCAAATAATTAAGAAAACAACATTGATTTCAGAAAATGTTGTGTATTTCGAATAGCAAAAGCGAGACGAAACTTAGTTTTTCTGAAACGAAAAAGAAAGAGAAGAGAAGATCGCGTGATAATATCCGTTTTCAATATAAAATCCCATAAAAAACATACGTGCCAATAGACGAGATCTCACGCAAAATATTGCCAGTCATACATAATGCGTGGAAGAGATCGAATTGAAAAGCATACTTCATTACGTACCTAACATAATTGTTCATTACAATCCTTTAGACAGGATTAAGACCTAGTTTTTCATACCACTTATATTGTGTGTGTTAATTTTATACATGAGTGGCGTTACCTACAGTTTAAAGCAGATTCCGAACGACATATTTGAGAAACTTTTCATGGCAATTTTTATTTACTCTCAGAGTGTTTGCCAAAAATCTGCTGAGAGAAAGTCGCCGATGAAATATTTTTTTCATATTTTCGTTTTAATGTCTGGCCTGGGATTTGAACCGTGCGTGGCCTTACGTCTAATAAGCCAACACACTACCTACTAGACTACGGCGACTTCACCTTAAGTGACTCAAATATATGATAACGGTGACAGGCATTGCACTTCAGATGACTCACGTTTTTGCTATGCAACAACCCAATAAAAGTTGTGTAGAGAACATGATGCTTGATTATAGCTTGTGCAGTTGACTTGTCCGTAGCAACTATTATAAGTTCTAAATTTCATTACCTTACATTTAAAAAACCGCAACAGGATTGCTCACGGCAGTCGGTTTTTCAGAGCTAAATTTCGTCCATTTATTTGCATATTTCAAGCTGTAATTCGACGATAACTGGACTGATGTAGGTTTTCAAATGCTCCAACGTTAGGGGACGTTAGGTCGTCCCACAAAAAAGTTCAAATTAGGCAGTTATTTCTTCTTTGAAAATTCGTCATGACTTAAAGCCAAAATCGGTTCTGTTGTGTGGTTTGTGGCACCGATTTGTTGAAAGATTTCATAATCTTCAAATGCAAGCTTAGGTTAGGTTAGGTTAGAGGACGTGTACTTGTCAACTGTGACAAGTACAGTACCCGGAGGTCGGAATTGACCCATTGTACAACATCCTAGCTTTTCACGTTGTTGTGTGCGTTAATTTTATACATGAGTGGCCTGACCTACAGTTCGACTCCGAACGACAGATTTTTGAGAAACTCTTCATGGCAATTTTATGTACTCTCAGAGTTTTTGTCAGAAATCTGCTGAGACAGTCGCCGAAGAAATATTTTTTTCATATTTCGTTTTGATGCCTGACCTGGGATACGAACCCGGGCTTTACATCTAATAAGCCAACACACTACCTACTAGACTACGGCGACTTCAAAATGCAAGCTTAAAAAACCGGTTATCATACGACCATAGCGCTCTGGATTGATATTGTTACGTTTTTACCATTTTAAAAACGTTTAAAATATGAGTTCGTTGATTGCAAACAAAATAAAAATAAATTGGTGTTTAGTTTCAATTAAATTCTTTATTGTTCGTACTATTTTTATGTGCCACTATTTATAACTTGAGGTATACAACAATAATTGTTTGTTCGCTATTCTTCTTTGCTTACAACGGAGATCTTCAAACCACTACTGTTCTCCTTACACGCAACGCGTCTTCACACAAGACTAACTGAATTCTTAATACTGCTTTGTCTTGCCTTTTTATATGTAAACACGTAAACAGTCTGATGAATGTTCTTGAAGTAGAATGTTCGTGGATTCGCCTTCTCGAGGGTTCCATCGTCGCTTCATTTGTTGTTTGTGTATTTTGGTTGCATTCTTTGTTCTTGCGTTCTCGTTTACTTGTCTATCCTCTTTTCTTTCATTCTCATGGTTTTTGTTTTTGTAGCTTTTGTTTATCAGTTTAATGTTAAACGATGTTACACCGTTTCCCTTTTCGAAACAATATTAACAGTTTGCCCAGAGCTATTTTCAAGAAAGTACGTTTCAATGACATCTCCAAATCATGTTTCCACTCATTAGTCATTTTTCCCCATGAAATAAATTTTCCAAAATCTCTTCAGGTTCTGCGAGCCGTGTATGCCTCAATTTTACTTGTTAACGTAACTACCAAGTGTGATATGTGCTTCAATAAGTTTCATCGCTTAAGAAAATTTAGTTCGAAAATTCAGCATTGCTCTTGCACCCAAACAGCATATTCACGACATTGTGAATGGTTTGCCAGCTTTAAATGTTACGTAAATTTGATTTTATTAGGATGGAGGTGTAAATCCAGTTTTTATGCAAAAAAGCAGTAATTACAACTGTGGTGCGATTCACTAAGCTTTTTTAACGACAAATGTGTCTTTTAAAAATATTAACCACAAAATTAACCATTCTACTATTCACTAACACTTTAACGATTTCTGTTGTCGTTTAAAGTCAGTTGTTTCAATCAGCTGTTATTTTTAACCAAATAAATTGTGGTTTATAAACGCCAACATTTTTTTTGAGGTTTAAAGTGTTTTTAGAAAATTGTGCCATAATGGCGTTTGAGTATTTAGCCTACAATTTATCTGATAATGAGCCAGCTGATAGTGCCCCTTCAGTCAACCGGCGTGATCTTCGTAACTTAAATAATCCTTTTGGGTTGGCAGTAACAGTGTTCATTCTATCAATATAAATAAATAGTTAAAATAAAATAATTATTTGTAATATTTTTTTTAAATTTCCAAAATAATGCTTTTCGATTTGTTTTTTCTTTATTCTTCTTTGTGCTTTTCTCTTATTTTGAAATGTAATTGGACAAGGTTGCCATATAACTTTAATTTGAATGTAGAGAAAAATAAAACTGTTTACCGTGGCTAAAAATAAGTTAGTGAATCATATAGTGGTTAGTGCAAACCCCAAAATGTGTGGTTAATGGTAAAACCTGTTAAAAGTGTTAAAAGTTAGTGAATCGCACCACTGAAATAAAGATTTAAAAAATATCGCTTATGTTTTTCGAAATTTGGTTTGAAAGGTTAAAAAATATTTTATTATAATTTCTTAATAACTAAAGTTTTTAGGCAATTTTAATAGCTTTAAAAACTTTTCGAACTTAAGTTCGAATTTTCGAACATATGCCAAAAACAGTGGAAAAATTTATTATTTCAATTATACAACTCAAATAAACAGATAACAAATATCTTTTATGGTCTTTTTTACGAAATTCAAATTTTCGAAATTCGAAATTTGATTATACTTAAGAGAAAAAAATATTTAATTATAATTTCTTAATAACTAACGTTCTTAGACAATTTCAACAAGTTTAAAAACTTTATAAACATAAATTCTAGCGTCCTACTACTAAATAAAAAAATCTTTTTTTTTTTTGCTTTAATACAACCCTGTGTTGTTTACATAATTTAGACAGGCTTTCTTCAAATTAAAGAATTGTCTAAAATAATTAAAAATTATTTGTTAGAAAAATCATGGAATAAGGCAATAACAAAAGATCAGCAATGGATTCTAAATTCAAGGAATGGGGGTAAAATTTTCAATAAAAAAAAATACCAAAAAAGATTGCAAATATTCTGCCATTTTGTTTTTATAGATCTTCTTTGAAGATGCCACAATTTAAACGGAATTCCAAGCCTGTTAAACGTTTCAAACTCAAAAAACCATATCGTATGGGTTTCTTTAAAAGGTCTTTTCTAAAGCTTCTGGTATTTTATGCAGCTACTTTGGTGGTCTACAATGTTGCCTATCCGGATGAAACAAGTCGCGAATAATTGCAAATTTAAAGCTGATGTTCAATTGAAATTTATTACCAAAATTTTTACAAAATTATTTCAAAAATAAATTCATTATTTTTTGTTTTGTTGTAATTTTTAACGTTTTATCTTATTAAGGGTTTAACTAACTTCACTAATCATCACAGGTCTTGGTGCCGACATATAAAACGGACCATGATTTTTCTGGATGTTCAACTTTTTGCGGCATATTCAGGGATTTTGTTTTTCTAATATAAAGAAGAAAGAGGGATATTATTTTTTTCATGTTTACTAATAAATTTGCTTTTATACCTGAGATCATTTAGTAAATTTGCATAATTTTTGGGTATACAAAATAATTTTGGTTTGTGTTTCAATTCGAACAATTCACTGCTGGAATCTTGCACTCTCAGATCGTCTTTTAGATGATGCGATAATGATGAACAAGAGGCCTGCTCTCTCGGCAAAGCACCACCATTCGACATCTTAACGCTGTTCCAAATATTCCAATAATTTTTAAAAAAAATTTTTTAAAGCCAATTAATTACAAAACAATTTTTCAAATGAAAAAAATAAAACAAAAATTTTTTTTAAAAAATTAAAATTTATTATTTTAACGAAAAATGTGATTACTGACTGACACAAAATATTTCGACTGACAGAGATGAAATTTCAAATCGAAAGTAATTGAAATCGATAAAATAATTTACAAAAAAAAAAAAAAATAAATAAATCGATTTTAAAGTTTTGTAATCTTTTAAACTCTTTAATAAAGTTAGTATCAGTTAAAATAAATTTGTTCAATTTTTTTCCTAATAGAGATTATAAATAATAAACAATAATTATATTGTTTTTAAATTGTAATTTATAAACTAAAATACTTTCATTAAATTAAATGTTTCCGTATGTAATGTATTCCGCATTAGTAAAAAATGCAATGAGCAAATTGTTAGATCCGTTTGACCAAAGTCCAGAAGACCGCTTAACTACGGTCAGTTAGAATTTAATAGACATCCCCGCGTTTAATCCTTAGAATCAGTTTACTCACTAAGGGTTAAATATTAGGCATGAGGTGGTTCCTGTGCTGAACAAGTGTTCTTTAAGTCTACAGTAGGGATGCCAAACGGGATTGATTTTTAAAAATCCCGGGATTCGGGATTTCATAATCCCGAACACGAAATCCCGGGATATTTCGGGATAATTCGGGATCAAAAAATCTCGAAAAATCCCGAGATTTCACGATTTTCTCTTAATAATAAAAATGAAAAAATATATTTTATTAACAATTTCATTTATATTCAAAGCGTAAATTAACAAAAATAAAAATAATTCATACATATACAAATACATAAGTTCTAAGAAAATTATAATTATATATTATATTATTATTTAAAATAATTTTTTAAAAAGTTTAAAACATCTAACACGTCATCTGATAGCCTTGACCGAATTTTGTTGTCAACATACTCTGCCGTTGAAAAACACTTCTCGCAATCAACACTTGTTGGTAAAATAGTTCCAAGATAACTATATGCAGCTTGTAAATATTCACCTCACCACATCCTGATGTAAATAAATCTATTTCTTTGGACAGTTGAGTATCTAAATCAGTAACCCTATTAATTGATTTTATAGGGCTTTTGCATTCTTCGATGGCATCAAATAACTTTTTAGCAATGAAAGTAGGGTTCACCTCATCTGAGATGCTATTATCGAAGTCGAGTGATATAGAATTTTTTTCAGGACCTTTTGCAAAACGCAGAATTAATGCCTTTAATTCAGATTTTAGTAAAGTTATATCGAAATCTTTATCAAAATCAGTCACTTTATTTGGATTTTTAAGAAAATTTAGTTGAGGTGAGAATGCGCAGTTCTTCTTTCCTCTATTCTTTTGCGAAGTGGTTTATATAAATCTTTAACAAGACTACATTTGATTGGTCTAATTTCATTTAGCATAAATGCTTTACATAAAGTCATGTTCATGTTCAAAGTTCCCAATCCCGAAAATCCCGGGATTTCGAGTTTCGGGATTTCCCGATTGGCATCTCTAGTCTACAGTGCCTTGTGTGAAGAGACTGATTAATAATTACCCTTACGCCATTTTGCGATAGTCAGTTGCAGAACCACTTCCTTCTTATGTCGTTGCCCTGCAACAGCTTTCATTACAAATTGGCCAATATATAACGTAACATGATATTTAACTTCTGTAAAAAATTTGTGTGTTATTTTTTTATTTTATTTCTTTTGCATAAAGGTTTAAAAAATTTGATAGAGACGTTAAAGCGTACTTTTAGGGTTAAGCCAAAAAATGCAAAATTTACATGCAGCACATGGCATAAGCCTAAAAGTACGCTTTAACGTCTCTATCAAATTTTTTAAACATTCATGCAAAAGAAATAAAAGAAAATAATTTTTCACTTTGCCAGAAATTTTTATTAACATTTTAGTATCGGCAAAATAGAATGCACCATCGGTGGGCATTTCTCGTAACCATTGAAGAAGGCCTCTATTACGATTATTAAATAAATGGATATAATGGATTATTAAATTAATAATAAATAAAAAAAATTTTTCTAATACGATACATTGTACCTGTTTGCGAGTGTTCTTGGCGTCCGTTGTAGGATATTTTGCCAAAAATAGAATTATTTATTATTGAATACATTTTCGAAGGAAAGATTGGAGGAAGCATCCTATCTCTCTATCACATATTTTACAGAACGTCACCCACCACCTGTAAGTATCGTTACAGAGATACCGCTGTGCAAATTTGGTGTCAGAGTATATGAAATAAGCCCCCTCCTTTAAGGCTGTTTAATAAAAAATACCCACCACACCGTGTTACAAAAACTGTAATTATTAAAGAGACTTTCTTTCATTTTTCCATTTGAATAACAAAATTTATGAAATAAAATGTAAAGAAATGTGGAAAACGGTACCAAATGTATGTATGTTTACGCACCATTATTAACTTTTTCTAAAATGAAATAAATTGATGTACCATGATGATGATAGTAAGTCGCCGTAGTCTAGTAGGTAGTATGTTGGCTTATTAGACGTAAAGCCAGGGTTCGAGCCCCAGACCAGACATCAAAACAAAATACAAAAAGTATTTCTTCGGCGATTTCCTCTCAGCAGATTTCTGGCAAAAACTCTGAGAGTAAAAATTGCCATGAAAAGTTGCACAAAAAATCTGTCGTTCGGAGTCGACTTTAAACTGTAGGTCCCGCCACTTATGTATAAACTTAACACACACAACATAAGTGGTGTGAGAAACTAAGTCAATAATCCTGACTGAAGGGTTGTAATGACCAATTATGTATGTACCATGATGATGCCCTTATTTTAATCTAAAAGTACTTTTTTGGAGAAGATGATTGTTTTTAATAACCACAAAACGTCTTTGGAAACATATTACAAAGTACTTTTTAAATAACAAAAAGAGTACCCATTTAAAAATAGTACCCCTTGAAAAAGGTACTTTTTTAAGTACCCTTTATGGACTCTTTTTGAAGAGAAGTGATACGAGGTCTTAATTCCAAGAATGGAATTAAACCAAGTTGACGGTGGTGACTCTGTGACTATCGGCATCATAATCCATGTTAGAGGGATCTCAGCTAAGCATGAAAGTAAAAACTTCTCCCTGCTTTCCTAATTGAGACACTTAACAGACTCTAACATCCATCTGCAATTAGATTGTCCGTTGGCCAAGTGATTGATTGGATTCATCTGTCCTATCTCACATTCACCTAAGTAGCGTTATGGAGACTACCGCTTTGCGAAATTGGTGTCATCAGAGTATATGAAATGAAAATATATCCCGAAGTAAGCCCGTCTCTTGAGGAGATAGTGAAACTTGCGGGGGTTATCCTTAAATGAGTTCCTTGACACAGGGACATTGAAGTTAACAACAAATCGCAGGCACTTACAAAGGCTAGTGCAACAGAAAATTCGGTTGTATTCACACATGAAATCGATATTCCTGTTAGAGCGCCAAGCAACTGAATCCCAAAGATATTTTATTCATTTGCAGAGGCAAGATGGGATCATGAATTCACTTGTAGAGACTAGAGTTATTTAGCCTTGTGGAATATGCAGAACAAATTTTGCGTTAAACCTTACCAGAGTTCATCTTGAGAACTTCTTAGCTATTATAACACCACACTGGTTCCTGGGTAAACACGACATCTGCGGCAAATGTAATAACGACAGAACATCTCTGTCAAATTCTGATTCTTTGAAACCTGAGATGTAATATTCTTAGACACATAGGGTTAATTAACATAACCTGTTTAATCAAACCTATCAGTATTGTTGGGTAATGCAAGTCAGAAGTTCTAGTTGCATAACAAAATAGGTGCTATCGGTCTTACACCGGGGTCTTTTACGGTTCAAGTAAACCATGCTTTAATCTAATCTAACCTCACCCTGAAATTGCCGGGTCTAAGCAATTTTTTTTCTTTTTCGGTAGAAAAACATATTTAGAGGCATGATTTTTAAGCTGCATGCCACGCCCACAAATTTCTTTAAACCAATATTTTTATGCTTTTTAAGAGAAGAACACAAATTTTAATCCTAATCCTCCTAATTTTAAAATAAACTTTATAAGAGCATATTGCCAATATGTATTCGAAATGCCACGCCCCCATGGGGAATAAAAACTTTAGGGAAACCCCACTAGAAATACGTAAGTTTATTCCGATTTTATTGAAGGCATCATGTTTTGTATAAAAAAAACATTTTCAAAAATATAAAAGCTTACAGAGAATATGCAAAAAAATAAGCGATCGAATGTTCTAATACAATTCCAAACACTTGAACGCGATCAATCAATGGACAATCAACTGTAGATTCAGCATATCGCGGCCATGATTAGTGAGAGCATCAATTTCCATATCGGACAACATTAACATGCGGCCACTTTGCCAGACATCAAGACCACGTTGAGATTTACGTATGGAATACATTTGCCCCGAATACACGAGATGACACGAGGGCACTACACCGGAACGGGGCCACACAGTCAACGACACCGAAGTTGGAAACTCTTCAAGAGCAATGCCCGTAATCCAAATAAGGAAATATTTCAATTCGGATGCATCTGCATCGAGACCACACATTTGACTAAGGGACAGGCGTGTGGTCATGACCAGTATGGGCAGGAAATCTTTGTATTCACTACTGCCCAGATCGCAGATTTTATTTCGCATCAAATATAACAGATGGCACTTGCTAATGCCACAGTGTACCAAACGGGGATCCAGAAAGAAATTTTTACATTGCAAGGGTATAATGCGTTCCATAGGCAAATGACTGTGATCGACCACCAAATGTTTGTTGAAATCGGAAACGAATATCATGCGCTGACAGGAAGACTCGGGACATTGTATGGGTGCACGAGGAATATTCAGCAAATAAGCTGGCACCGGTTTATTAAAGGCAAATTTCGATCTCTTAGTCATTAATTCTTGTATTAAAGCTGAGGAAATATTTATGGTTTGAAATTGAGGCTCTGGTGGATTTTGGTTAACTGGTTGGGGTTTCTCCAAATGGTGTAGATTATTGGCGGGTTTTATGCGAGCATCTGGTGGATTGTAATAGGCCCGCTGTACATTTATTAAACAGGCTATTAACGCTGCCCTGTTGTCTTCTTTGTGGTGTTTTTGTTCTTGCTTTACGGATGCAGAGGGTGCTGCTGCTGCTGCTGGCTGAGGTATTTTAATTAAATTTTCCTTTTTCTCCTCCGTAGCAGGTACTTCAGGTGCGGGTTGCTCTTGCAGAGTTTCTAAAACCTTTTGCATACGCACATCCATACTGGGTTTACCTTCAATTTTCTCCGCTGCTGCTTGCTTTTCACTTATCCCAGGTGCTGTAGTGGGTACTGCTACTATGGGCATTACCAAATACTCTTGAGGTTTAAATTTACCCACCGAATTCATATCCGGTTTTATGCAAACCGCTGACTTAAGGCTCGGTTCGGATTCCGTCGACACACTTACGGTTTTCTGCGTCAAAACCACAGCGGATTTTCTGGGCGTATTGTCTAGCGTACAGTGGGAATGCTGGCAACTGTATGTGGGACTAACTTTGGGCGTATTGACTTTTGATGGATCGTAAGACTTTAAATATTTTTCGACTTTTGCTCTGCTATCGACCGAACTCATGGCTTCCGACTGGGGCAGACTTTTCTTTGATAAGCCCTTAAGCGGTTGCTCAACACGTTGTGGCTCTACATTTCCGCTGTTTATAGGCGTTTTCTGCATATCGTGCTTGGAATTGGAGTAGAAATTCTGTAGACTATCCGCTGAGTTTATAAAGCGTATGCCATAGGCTGTTATTACATTGGCATCGTTGGGATCCTAGAAAGAACAGAAGTGCTTTAAACTTAGAATGTTCAAAAAAGCTTTAGAAAGCTTTAAAATTTCTTTTAAACTTACCTCTGCAAATGTAAAGATGTTCTCCTTTTTCACGCCCGAAGCTTTTGTGGACTGACCAGAAGACTTTCTAGTCCCTGTATTTGATAAATCGCTGATATTCGTGCAATTTTTAAAAGAATTTCCAATAAACGACAGGGAATAATCATTTGGCATTGGATCACCCAGATATAAAGTTTTCATGCTATTCTGTATATCGCCATCACCATCGCCATTAGTTTTAACGCTGTTTTGATTTAAGGAATCCTTCGAATCCTTCATACTTAAATGCTCTTCCGACAGTTGTGATTGAGTTTCCAAGTCGTTTAAAAACTTTTTCGAAAAAACACACTCAGGCTGGCGTTCACGTTCAATAGTTGTTGTGGCCTGGTAGTGTTGCTGTCTGGACATAGAGCTTGAGAGACAAATTAAGGGTGGAGTAGCAGAGCGCTGTGATGTGCTGCAGGTTTTGGCAGCAGCCACTTTTACAGTATCCAAGGAATGATCTTCATGACTGGTGGAATCCTCTGCCATTGAACAACCTTCGTATAAAGTTTCCATTTTCCTGATTTCCTGAATTGGTGGTGGTGTTTCAGTTCGTTTTGCTTCCAACTCATGCTGATAATGTTGCAGCGAAGCCTTGGAATTCTTTACACTTAAGCCCATCTCTTTCATTATGAATGTTGTTGGCAAACGGTTTTCACTGAATTTGTTCTTCGAAATGCCTCCATTAACCAGGTGGTTGCTGGACGGCAAACTTGTTGCTATAAACTGAGCCTGCATCGGCACCTGAACCTGAAACTGTTGTTCGTTTGACATATGGAAGCCTGTTGTATTGAAATTCATTTGCACAAATTTTGTGCTGTCCTGACAAATGCCACACAAGCCATGCTGGATGTTATTGCACATCTGACACTGTAAGTGCTCATTGCCGCACAGGTAACCACCGAATGGAGAATTTTTCGGTCCAATTTTATTCACTTTACAAGTCGAACAGTTCATATTTTCCTATATTTGTAGTCGATTTTTGGTTACCGTTTTGATTTTTAAAAAATTAAATTTGTTTTCTTCCTAATTAAAGCACTCAAAAAAATCGCTTGAATATCGTTTGAAACAAAATATCACTTGAATATCGAAAATTTCCTCTTTTTTTATTGCAGAAAACTAGAGAAACGTGCGAAATTTTGTTTGGCCAAAAAGATAAAAATTAAAAAAAATTACAAAAAATAAAGATTGAATTGAAAAAAAATATGTGACTGATGTTGTAGAAAAATATTTGAAAATAATTGAAAATGGAAAATGACTTCGAAGCTTGTTTGTTGTACGCATTTGCCGTTTCTGACTTTTATTTTGAAAGTGACAGTGTCGTGGTTTATAGAGGGGGCTTTAGTAAAGCCATTACGTAAGTTTAACCCCTTTTAGGTTCTACACATAAAGGCAAAGAGATGCTTTACGAGGGATGTCATAAAATCAGACAAAAATAAAGCAATGACAAATACTCTGAAAAAAATAAAAATTCGAATGAAAAATTTCTCAAATCTGTCATTTGAAGTCGACATTAAACTGAAGGTCCCTCGCCGCTCATGGATAAAATTAGCACACACAACATCAACGGTGTGAGAAACTAGGTTGTAATCCTGAATAAAGAATTGTAATGATCAACTAAGTTGCGACAATCCCTATCCATGATAAATATATTTTTGAGTCAAAAGGACTGCTACTAGCCCCAAGCTAATCCTGGATAGTGTGTTCCATGACCTCACTCCTTTCTACATTTCGTTAGTGTGAACTCCCATATGGTCTGGGATTCAACAAAGGATGACTATATTACTAACTACCGCCTAACTTATTTAATTTGCTTAGACAAACGCATACTCTTCTCTATTTAACCTTATACAATCTCGAATGATGACCTGACCGTCAAAAGATATTCCTATGTTCCGTCCTTTGAACTCCCTGTTCAAATTAAATTGTACATATCTTTTAATGCCGTAGACTACTGCTTAGGTTCCGAATGTTGCACTCCGGAACCGAACACCTTCGCTTCTGATACATTATCTCGCTTCCAGGCGTATCCATATGCCCCGCAACCAAAACAAAAACTGATCCGATTTAGTTTGAAGGCTCCTGCGGAGTTCCTACAGTCACGAACCACCTGTCAATATTGCTTTTATTACTTTGCCTCATTGCGAAGCGTTTCATTTTGGTACTGTCTAGGTGACAGTTAAGGAGGAAGCTTTCACCCACTTGAGTTGTCATGTCACAATGTCTCCTGATGAATTTCATGTCAGAGTAGTCCCCCATTATCTTTAATAATATTTCCAATCTTTTTTTTCATAATTCACTGTAAATAGATCTTAGTAAAGATTTATTAATCATTTTCGAAAAAAAAAGATTGTTTTCTCTCCCACGTACTTTTTAATTTGGTACCATTATTAAACGAGTACACACTAGTTGCACTAGACATCTTGTCACCAATTGTTTGTAAAGGGTCCGCCAAATAACTTCTTTTTTTTTTTAAATGCTTTAAAAAACTACTGAATATTTTCTCAAATTTCTTTTTTTATTTGAAAGTACAATTCTTCCGGTTAATAATGGAAAATAATTTCATTCAAATGGCTGCCTCGGCTGGCCATGCAGTAGCCTACACGATCGGTCCAATTTTTAAGCACATTATCGATTGTGTGCAGCTGTATTTCACCAATGGCTTCACGAATATTGTCCTTTAAAGCGTCAATTGTCTCTGGCTTGTCGGCGTAACACTTATCTTTGACGGCACCCCACAAATAATAGTCCAACGGTGTCAAATCGCAGCTCCGAGGTGGCCAAACACTCTGCGGCTGATAATGCGATCTTCAAAAACAGGGCGCAAAACATCGAGTGTAGCTTCGGCTGTGTGGCACGTAGCGCCGTCCTGTTGAAACCAAATGTTGCCAATATCCTCCTCTTCAATTTTTGTGAACAAAAAATCATTCAACATGGCCCGATAACGATCGCCATTGACTGTAACGGCCACTCCTTGCTCATTTTCGAAGAAAAATGGCCCAATTATACCTCTGGACCAAAATCCGTTTTGGATGCGTCGGCTTTTCAATGTATGCGTGCGGGTTTTCTGTGCCTCAAATGCGACAATTTTGCTTGCTTACATACCCGCCAAGATCAAAATGAACTTCATCTGAAAAGATGATTTTTTTTGCCAAAATCAGCATCTTCTGTAAGTCGATCGCAGGCCCACTTAGCGAAGCCAAAACGCATTGGATGGTCAATTGGCTTCAACTCCTGAACAAATTGGACTTTGAATGGAGTCATACCTAGGTCTTAATGCAAAATTCGTCTCAATGATGTCTCCGAAATGTTCAATTGTTGAGAACTACGGTGAATTGATGTTGAAGGCGCTTCACGCACACTTTCTGCCACAGCAGCAATATTCTCGGGTGTACGCACTGTTTTTGGCTTTTCACGCTTTGGTTTATCGATGAGAATGCCAGTTTCTTTCATTTTTTTCACAAGATAACGAACATACGGAGCTGACGGTGCTTCTCTTCTTCCAAAATCCGTACGCAATTTTCGCACACATTCTGTAACATTACCACGATTTTCAAAGTAATGTCGCAATATTTCCCAGCGTTGTTCAAGCGTCTACACAACCATATTCGTTCAGCGGAAGGATAAAACTAATTATCTGTCAAATCAGACATGAGCTAAGTGTTACCATTCACGAAATAAGCACTAGTTGAAAAAAAACGTTAGATGGCGGACCCGATATAATTGAAAGTGTTAAACTGTCAGTATTTAAAGCATTCGTTTTCTGCGCTTCAAATTCAAATGATGTTTTTTTTTTTTGCTTAAGTTTTTTCTCCTCTGAAATAGTATTTAAGTAAAGTACTTATTTAAATGAAACACATTCAATTAACCTTCAAATTTGACAAATATTTTGCAAATATTCAATTAAAATTTGACGGCCTCTCCTTAAGCACATCAAATGCTCCAATTTTAAAACGTTCTGTTGTGTTGGGCTCTAAAACAAAAACAAACAAAAAAACAGAAAATGAAATCAATTAATCATCTAAACTCGATTAAAATTTCAATTTTAGGATAGCTTTGTAACTTGGTCTAATCATGAGAAAATAAAAACGAAGAGAGAGAAATATTTAAGAATGTCAAAAATATGCGAAAATGAAAAAAGAAAAATACAAAAAGACACCGCTTAGTCGACTTAAATATTACCCGACTCAAAGTTTAAGTGAGTTTAAATCCACTTTTGATGAGAATCATGTACCATAGTTGAATAGTTCAGTAAAGTTAGATGATTAAGTTGTCTTTGACCTGCATGATCATATAACCATTATTATATATCGTAAAGTTAAGTCGAATTGAAATACAATTTAGTCCCGATAAGTTTTTCTTATATTTATATCCCATCTACTGTGTAGAATTTGATAGATAGTTTGATGGGATATAATTTGTCAAATTAAAGTTCACTTGAGAACACATAACGAACCGTTGTGAAACGACCAACTAATAAATCCTCATTAATAGGTCTTGTTAATGAGCATTCAAAGCATCAATAACTTATAATCAAGCTGTAAAACTATCTAAAAGTTTGATAAATTTAGTAATCAATTCGTGGGAAATATTCCCTTCTCCTCAAACGGTTCACAACAGAAGGTCGACATATTTTCTACGCGTGCCTACCCACTGCTCAATTAACCGTGAGTATAGAACAGAGATACTTTAGCAAATAACTCAGCAATAACTCATTACATTTAACTGTATGGTAGAAGCCCATGTCTTCAGTAAATGACCAATTTCTGCAGAAGTCATTGCTATATCGAGCCATAACCGCAAAAATATCTCAAGCGACAAAAGCGAAATTTTACAGGGGAAGGTTTTTATTATTTATTTTAAACTTTTTTTGTTATAAATTCATAACGGTACAGAGTGTGACCCTGAAATTTTTATAGATGATGCAAATGATGCCAATGAATTTATTTATTACAAAAAACGATATATGAAAAATATGTCGCTTGAGATATTTTTGCGGTTATGACTCGATATGTTTCGCATGAGTCCAGTAATTAATAGCCATTCATTAATTCAAAAACGACACTGATTGTACGCTTTCGGAGTTAGTGCAAGCTTTCTGTGTAACCATTATTAACCTGCAGTATCTCGCCCGTGCCCGAACCCAACTTGTCAAACTTAAGTTTGAGGTTTTTAATGGAATGGCCATGACTTCGGTGATTGTACCGTATTTAGACAATTCGCATGCTTTGGAGTAGCCAGTAATATCACTAGGACCGATACTGTATTCAATTTGAATAGTATCGAGTAGTCAATCTAAGATTCGATTGTCCCGTATTCGACTTTGTTGTATGCTTTGGATCAATCAATGTATTCTTGAATGATGTTCTCTTAACGGTCTAAAGCATTATTATAATCAATTATATCGGGTATTTTAGATATTTTGACCTGACCATAGCTTCTATACTACTAAACTCTTGTGGTGTCCTATCTCATTGCCGTATACTTAACCACTTGTTTTGCAAACATCTCTGGTGGTTGCCATAGTCTAGTAGGTAGTGTGTTGGCTTATTAGAATTGGGGCCTCGATTCAAGCCCTAGATCAGACACCAAAACGAAAATATGAAAAAAATATTTCTTCGGCGTTTTCCTCTCAGCAGATTTCAGGCAAATACTCTTGAGAGTAAATAAAATTGCCATGAAAAGTTTCTCAAAAAAATCTATCGTTCGGAATCGACTTTAAACTGTAGGTCCCGCCACTCATGTATAAAATTAACATACACACAACATAAGTGGAAAGAGAAGCTAGGTCGTTATCCTAACTGAAGGATTGTAATGAACAATTATGTATGTATGTATGTAAGGTGACTCAAGAGATTTCAGGTAAAATTTGAAAATGGTAAAGTTCGTGAAAAAACATCAAAATTCCTTGAATAAAACTTGAAACTGTACTTATATAGCCATTGGAAGCTGAAGTAAGTAGCTGGAGTAATGAAGCAGCCATCTGTATAGCCTACTCAATTTTGGAGACAATATATTCAATATTTGGGATCCACTGTGACCCACTGAACATATTTACGGTAGCTAGCCTTGATTTTCAAAATATTTTACTTTTAACACCAACTTGTTACAAACATCACCTACAAAACATAACTACGCCCTTAGGGTTCACAGAATAAATGAACTGAAAACCCAAAAACCAAAAAAAAAAAAAACGAATAAAAATTCACAAAAAAAGAAAAATAATAATTATAGACTCACTGTTTCAGTAAATGATTGTAAATTTAGTTCCATAAAATAATGGCCACTAGAGGAGGAAAAAAGAAGAGAAAAAAAAATTTTAAATTTTTAAATAAATTGTTTCAACAAATCGTTACTATTTAAACAATCATTCATTATTCATAACAAAAACCCAAAAAAAAAAAAAAAATACTTTTTAAAAAAATCATTTAAAATCTCATGGATGAACGAATGTCTGAACAAAACGTCACGTGGTTTTTGTTAAGATAGCAGTGGCAGTGGCAGTGCGAACGTGTGAATAGAGTCTCAGAGTGATGGCTGAGGGCCGTTGTTTGCTGGTTGATTATAAAACGATGACACAGCACTTGTTTTGACCATAAATAGTGGGGGAGATTTGGCCAAAAACGTCATAATACGACTTGACATTAAACGGTGTATAAACATCAAACACAACTCATTAATGCTATTAAAATTAAAATGTTTACAATTAAATTGAATTAAAAAAAAAAAAAAAAATTAAGAAATTATATTAAAAAAATCCAAATTTGTTATTATTTAGATTCATATTGATATTCTTTTAAACCAATTTTTTTTGGGGCCACACAATAACATTTTCCATTCCATTCGATACCATTCCATTCCATCTTATTGTACATTATTGAATTGCTCTTAAGAAGTTCAAGTAGATCAATTTTTTTTTTTTTGTTTTTTAAGTTCGTTTTCTTCTTAAACTTAACATTTTCGCTTTGTTAAATGGGTTGTTGTGGATGCTTAAAAACTAACTGAAGGCCTTTTTACGTTCAAATTATGCCGTGTTTTTTTTAGACACTCTTTTCTGTCATTTATTCGATTTGATTTAGTTGGTCTGGTATAAATACCAATTGAGGTTCTTAAATATTAAACAGTTTCAAATTAACATTCATAGTCTTAAGTTTAAAAATACATTTCTTTAATTTATTAATTATTTATTTACAAAAAAAAAAAAAAGAAAAAACAACGTTAAACAATAATAATGGTAAGTGTAAACGCTTCTTTACACGATAAACAAAAATAGTTTGTGGCCTGCATTACCTAATTAAAGGACAAAGGCAAGTTCCAGGAGTATAGTACTACACTTTATACATGGATTCAACGGAAATAACCGCAAACGATAATAACTATAGGGTGGGCCATTTAGAAGTTTATATGTTTAAAAATGCAATAAAACGAAAAATTATTTTCTTGTTGTGAAGTACAATTGTTCTGGTTAGAAATGGAATATTATTTCGTTCATTTATTTAAGGCGGCTGGCCTCACAGCACCTTATTCCATCGGACCAATTTTAGTGCACTTTTTCGTATGTATGGGATCATATCTCGGCAATGGCATCACGAATATTGTCTCTGTGATTTGTCGGCATAAAACTTTCCTTTAACGGCGCCCCACAGAAAATAGTTAAATGGTATCAAATCGCAGATTCTTGGCGGATAATTGACATCACCATAATAATTGACTTGGTTGCACCATCCTGTTGAAACCAAGCATCGTTCACACTCTATCCATTGACCGTAATGGTTGCGCCGTCCTCATTTTGAAGGAAATATGAGCCAATGATGTCTCAACTCAACCAGTCACTCGTAATGGGTGCATTGGCTTCTGTAAGACCAGGTCTAGGTTTTCTAAGCCCCAAATATGGCAATTTTGCTTACTAACGTATCCACAAAGATAAAAATGAGCTTCAGCCGAAAAGATGATTTTTTTTGGCAAAATCGACATCACCGTGCAGTTTTCGTTGACCCAAGCTTAAATCGATTCATTACGTTCAGTCTATAAATTTTGAGACAGAATAGAGTGGCATAAGTATTGCCAGATTCCAAATAAACGATGGTTAAAATTTAAACCGATAGATGGCCCACCCGATACATCTTTGACAGAAACACACTTTGTTTTGAAACTCCTTCAAGACCACCACAACTGATTTACGTAAAGAAGGAAAATGGAGACGGATTTTGGTAGTCGATTGGCTTATTAGACAAGAGCCCATGGTTCAAAACGCAGCTTAGGCATTGCGACCATAACAAAACATCGGAAAAAAAGATGTTTCTTTCGACTACTTCTTCTTCGAGAGCAAAAAAAAATTGTCATGAAAAGTTGTTCAAATCTGAGGTTCGATGTAGATGTCAGATTGTCGACACCGCCACTCATGGTTAAAATTGAAACACACTACATAGATGGTGTATGAAGCTAAGTTATAATCCTAACTAAAGCGTTGTAATCACCAATCAAGTAAATAAGCAAGAAGAATTAGCTTCGACAAAGAAGCATGGCCATCGATTTCGAAGGTTTCAAATCTTCAACTCGTGTGGCTTCCTTGTCTTTCAATGAATGCCTCCAAATGGCTTTTCCCATTGGTCTTACAGCTTGACAGCAATCTTCATATAACAATCCCTCCAATTCATATCGTCCCAAAAAATTTTTTTTATTTTTACAGAAATCTTCACCCATAATTTTAGCCCTTTTGGTGGCTTTTACTTCAGCTGATGTCTCCCACTTAGCCAATCGTTATTTGCCACCGAATCACTATCACCAATCGACGACACATCGGCAATATCCTCTTCACACTCATCAAAATCCCAACGGAGCTCTTATGACCACGCCCCACCTGTCCAAACCCTCTAACGAACGTGTTGAAACCATTATCGAGAAACATGAAGTCGTAGAATTGCCTACACAAATCGAAATTGTAAAGGAGGGTCAACCGATTTATGGTATCCAGCCTCAAGCTATTATGGCTATGGCAGGTTTAATGAACGATAATATCAGATCCCGTTATTTGCCACCCATGCAGGAAATTGAAAATCTACAACCACCACAAGTACCCTACGAAATGCCCATGAGAACTTATTTGCCTCCTGTGCCTAGAGATATTGACACTAAAACCACAGAATTGCCAGAAACTACAACCACAATGGCACCCACTACCACCACTAATGTGCCCTCTATGGAAGAAACCACCACTATGACCACAGAATTGCCAACAACAACTACCGAACAAGAAACGAACAATTATGAATCCACCACCACGGTGAACGATATGCCAACAACAGAGGCTCAAACCATGTACGATACCACCACACTACCTGCTACCACAACTACAGAAGCTGTAACAATGCCAGAGAATCGCTATTTGCCACCCCCTGCTTTTGCAATGGAACCAGCAAATCGTTATTTACCTCCATCACCCATGATGTTGCCACCTTATGAAGTTATGCCCCAGCCCCAGTCCCAGTCTAACTATCAACAGTATAACATACAATTAATGAGCGACCAACAAATGCAAGAGCAAATGTATCGCCAACACGAAATGCAAGAGATGATGCAGGCAATCTCCCAAATGGAACAACAACATATGATTGCTTTGGATCATCCTCAAGAAGACTTATCGCTACAACAGCAGCCCATTGCTCCCGTTGAGCCGGCCCATATTTTACGTCCGGATGGTTACCATTATAAAACAGCTGATGATAATTTGAGGCAAAGTTATCGTTATCGCCACTAGTGATGTGTAAAAGTGAAAATTCGATTATTTTTACTTATAATAAAATTTGTTATTTTTGTTGTTGTTAGAATTTGAGAAGACACTTTTTTAAATTAAAAATTTTCATTTTCAAAAAGTTTGCACAAGCGGCTTGTCAAACACATCAAACTTTGAAATTTTCTTAGTAAAGATTTTTAGTTGATAAGCAAAATATCAATACAACTGGGTGTTAAAGCAATTTGATCGAAATTTGACAAAATTGTCAAACGTTTGATAATGATTTTTAACAAATTTCTTGTAAATTTGTTTAGCAATTAAGGCTTTCTTAATTAGGTATAAACTATAAGGTTTGATACTGGTTTTGACCAGCAGTTTGTCCAATATATTTACAAATTTTCCCAAGCAATTTGTCAAACGTTCAGTGTGGTTTTTTGAGGGCTCTTTGTCATATGTTATGATAATAATTTTTTTATTATTGGTAATGGTTGCTAAGCAGTTTGAACAAAATTGTTAAACGCTTGATGCTGATTTTTGATAAGCCTCATGTCAAGTTAAATGTTCATTTGATCCCCATAAAATTTTAATGGAATGTCGATTGCGGTTGATCGGTTTGTTAGGCTATATTGGCCGCTGCTTTAAAAAGCATAGCTACAACGGTCCTTAGTAACTATTTCCTTATGCAACTATAAATCCTAACTAGCATTTGTCAACCATTCTCATAATCTTCTGAAGATTCTTCAAATTATCTTTGGCTACACACGTTCTGTGGAGAAATTCTGGGTGCCATCGACGCTGATTCCCAAGTGTCAGACAATTACAGAGAAAATGTTCTGGGATCCCTTTTATTTCCTCGTCATATAGCCACTGCAGGAACCTTCATAAGCTATTGTAAGATCCAAATGTTCTGTAAAGATTTCACATTCGACTTGGTCGCGTGATCTGAATCCGTCAGTGAATGCTTAGGTGACATTCATTGTCAGGTATAAATCGTTGTCTTTACAGAATCTATCCGGTATTTGCGTTGAAAAACCACAATCGAAATCGGGTTTCAGGTGTTGTGTAGTCAATAATCTTAAGATTTTGACATGATCATAGCTTTTATACTCTTGTGATGCACAGTTTCATTGCCACATTTGCTGCTTCTTGTTTCACCCAACACGTCTTGGGTGGTAGTTAGATAAGAAGAGTAAAGAATGCTTTAGACTTTCCAAAAGTAACCAGTTTCATAATTCCTTCCCTCCGAAGCCTATTACCAAACCGTGATCCCATAGCATTGAACATTTTATTATATATTTTCGAAAATTTGTAAAACTTACAAGTCATTTACAGTTAAATTTCCTCTACACTCTAAATTTTATTTAAAAAAAAACCTTCCAAGTTACTTCACATGACGCTTCAATTACTCAGTTTAAGCCCGGTGTATACCTTATCCTATGGCAATTACATTGACTTTGTGCAGCGTAAATGTGACATTATAATACGGAACATTCAGTGTAACGACAATGCAATACAAGAGTATCTGCAAATATTTAGTGCGTAATATATACGAGGCCCCCTGGTCTTTGGGAAACAATGGATGCTCACGACTCTGGCAGTCGAACATGAAATAGCCACCATCATGGCCAGGCATATAGCCAATGGCCAGACACTTTTTAAAGCATTGCAGTACGCCAAATTGGAAGTAGCGAAAAAAGTACATTAAGGCCTCAGCCAAGTTCATGCGATTGAAATTAGGACGACTGTACAGCTTACCATAGACCACCATTTCCATGTGTACCTTAAATGCCACATTCTTCAAAAAGCATTCCACATTTAAATCCTCCAAAGAAAATTGATAGTCTGAGTTTTTGATATTTGATATGCTCTGCTGGAAATAACGATCGCCATTGATGACGATGGAGTCCAAAAGTTGGGAACTCCAATCGCCCAGAGGATATAAGGAGGCAGCACATAGGGACACAACACAACAGGCTAAATATTGTTTGCCTCGTGATATGGACTTAAAAACCGGTGCTTGAGGATGTATGCTGCCCCACAGAGACCATAAACGTTCCTTAATTTCAATGTCGTATTGCTTTAGCTTGGTAATAGGCAAACCACGATAACGTTCAGCAGCATTGCAGCTTTTCAAGCGACTCCAAATAGGTACACTGTTAGCCAGCCATTCCACAGTTTCATAATGATTACATACTGAAGCTTGTTTCTCATCACTGGCATTGCTAGTCTGGTTGCTTGTAAGCAACTGATAAGCAAACAAAGTTTGTTGTGAAGAAATGACTTGCAATTGAAGGAATTTGTATTCGGAGTTCTCTTGCCAAGTTTTCTTACAGGCTCTCTGTTGCAAATACTCCAACATGGATTCAATATCGGCAAATAGTATCCAGGAGGCGGTATTGCGTTCGCCAAAACGTTTAATACTTTTGGGATATTTTTTCTGTTTCTTAAACTCCTCTTTCCCTTCTTCCACTTTCTCCATAGAGGGATAGGCATCGAATAAGTGATAATACTCGTCTTTGTGCATGGCATAAGAGCAATTGGCCACTTGGAATATCATATACTTGTTGTGACTCAATACCTTTTCCAGCTCATAACTTAGAGGGCCCTTCAAGCTTAAAGGTTCACAGTTCTTTAAGCAAATATCGAAGACATAATCATCTACCGAAATATTTTGGAACACCTGCTCCTGGCTATTGTCCTTGATTTTGTCACTGAGTTTAAGTGTATAGTCAATGACCTGATCTATACGGTGTGAGGTCCACTTATTAAGAGGTTTGACAGTGACAAAGAGTATCGCCAATGCACTGGCCACTAGACACGGTTTGTTTTGATTGTCATGACAAACGTTACGACCCGCTAAAGCTTTGCTGCCCTGAATTTTAAACAATAAATCCTTTTCACGCAAACAATAGCCATAAGCCACGGCTTGTGGTTTTTCATTGTCAGCTTTTTCCAAAGCTTTGATCTCTTCAAATTTATCTTTTGCCTTCAGTTGGCATTCGGTTTCCTTGATTATTTCTTTGGCAATTTCCACAGTGCTCTCCTGGCGAGATATACAGCTACTGCAACAACCCATTGCTCTTGTAAATGTTCTGCATATTTTATGTCAAACTGTCACAATCAATCAAAAGCTGACAATAATTTGTGACAATCGTTCCGTTATCGTTATTAGTGATGGCAACCCCGTAAATCGATACAACAAACTTTTGTTGGAAATTTGAAAAGTTTGCTCAAACGAACTTTTTAATGCTTTTGGTATACTTCTTATGTTTCTTGTGGTCTTCTTCCTCTTCCCCCATATCCTCTTCTTCCTCCTCTTTATTCGTTAACTCCATAGAGGGATACGCATCAAACAAATGGTAAAACTTGTCTTTGTACATGGCATAGGCGCAATTGGCCGTTTGGAAAATCATGTATTTGTTCTGCGACAAGATCTTCTCCAGTCGATGATTAAGTGAACCTACCAGACCCAAGGGCTCGTACACTCTCAACCAAATGTCGAAAATGTAATCGTCGACCGATATATTACGGAATATTCTCTCCTGGGCATTGGACACGTCCTTTATGACTTCACTGAGTGTAAGCGTAAGATTAATGACTTGATCTACGCGATGTGAAGTCCACTGATTGAGAGGCTTGAGGGTGGCATACAAAATAGCCAAAGCACTGGCAAACAGACAGAGTTTAATTTGATCGTAATAGGCTTCGGTACGACCCTCCAAAGCCTTACTGCCTTGAATTTTTTTTCTTTTGTTGCTGCTGTTGCTTTTTTTGTTCTTGTTTTGATCTTTTCCTTTCCAATCGATCCTCACGCTCTTGCAGGAAACTTTTAACGCGCTGAAATTCTCTGGTAAGTTCGTCGTTAAGGAAATGCAGCTTGGATTTCTTGCTCTCTTCACGCCGTTCTTTTTCCTCCATGGCCTTATTATACATTTTCTTTTGCACAGTCATGGGCCAGGTCCTATAGCGGCCCATGGGTTCTTCGGTTATATCCACCACCTTTACGGGTATGACCACATAATTGATAACATCACAGCCATGGGGATTGCAGCCGAACTCAATTCGCCTTATTAGCGAATCCAGCTCTATGAAACGCATTAAACTGCCAGGACCAGTGGAATACTTACGATAGCCTACGGGATTCACAGGAAAACCCGAAAACATGTAGAGAAAGTTATAACGCTTGACGATGAGGCAACTAAAACGTTGGCATATGACGACCATGCGATTGTAGTCGATAAGATTTTCGATTAAAACCTGTCTGAGAGATTTCTGCATTTCGGATTTTAGAATCTTTTGCACCAGAATCTCAAAAGTACGCTCTCCCAGTTGTATTTTGGGTATTTTGCCGTTTAGCAATGTGCCCAAGGCATACTGATACGTCTGGAAGTTTTCACCAAATTCATCAGCGGCATCCAAGGCAAAATCTATTAATTTGAAGGACCATGTAGAGATTTTATAGCGGCTAGACAGAGCTGCACATAGGACAGCTGAGAGTAGGCCTTTAAGCTTTTGCTGTTCCTCATCCAAGTGGGGCAGTAAAGTGGAACCAAATATAATCCAGGTATTGTCAGGTAAGTTTTGGAAATTACTGGGCAGCTGTAATTCTTCATCTAAAGTTATGAAGGGTGTGGGAGGATCTGGTTCCGTTTGCAAAGACATTTCCAAGTTGTCATAGTCTTCATCATGCTTAACCAGATACTTCAAATGATCCAAATACTCCTTATCGGTGCGTAGTAAGACACGACCAGCCGATTTATACAGTTTAGGACGGCCTATATATGATTCTGGGAATTTAGTTACAATTTCACAAACCAGATCCTCTACCAGAGGCTCTACTATCTCCGTGTTCGTTATAAGCTGTTCGCGATCCTTATCATTTAAGGTCACTATGCTGCAGACCTTATCCACTTTTGGTTTCTTCTCCTTATCCTTGGATTTCTTGCCCTTTTTATCTTTGCCTTTGCCTTTATCTTTCTTGGATTTGCCTTTTGCATTCTCCTCTTTGTCTGTCTGTTCGCCTTCCTCCTTGTTATCGCCCTGGCCCTGATCTTTTTTGGGTTCAACATAGGTTTCGGGCGTAAGTTTAAGTTTCGGATATCGTAGCTTTCTAGTTTTTCCATCCATTATTGGTTTTATGCAGCCGACATTAATGGCGTGTATGAAGAACTTGCCGCCACGACGCATTTTCAAGGCCTTTTCGTAGATTATTTTCATTAAAGAATCAAAATTGGTGTGCATTTGTAAAATAGCAGCACCCTGTGTACGATAATCATCCGGATCGAGCACCTGGCCAACATTGCCTCTCCTAAATGGATCGTAAACATAAAATAGTTCACCATCACGCCATATACCCACAACAGAATTGTCAATTTGCATTAGAGCCGCCTCCCATTTATTGTTAAACACCTCCTGCATGCCGGTGGTTATCAGGGAATCCTTAAACTTTTTACAATAATCGGTTACCGTGCCAGTATACATAAAGGGAGACTTTTTCATTGAGGCCTTAAAATAGCCCAAAACATATTTATCCGGCAAGTCTATAATGGTGACATGTTGATTATCCTTCAATTTAAGTTTTCTCCTCAAACTCTTATAATAAGCAGTGCCCAAACGTATCAGTTCATCCACTTGATCTTGTTTCCAACGATTACCACGCTCTATATGCGAATACAATATGGCCATGACTGATATCAGCATAGAGGGATTATCCATAGCGGCCGAGGTGGGCTGAAATATGCCGTTATTACAGCCCGGTATAACGGCATATGTTCCATTCACCACAGCCCACATTTTATGGTAGGGCTTGTCAAATGGTTTCTTAGGTAAACTCTCCATAAGCCTGCCATAGCTGGTCAGGAATATCTCATATAAACTGAACTCATCGGTCATATTGGTCTGTGAAATATTCACTATCAAATGCACCAAATGCTCCACGAAATGTGTAGACATTAGAGCACTTTTGCCCTTCTCAAAATCCCTGCCTCCCTTCTCACTGCGGCCATTGGGATCATAAATGTAAAAGAAATTCTTGCATCGTTTCCAAATCAATAGAAACAGCTTGTTGGAGCATAAAATGCAGGCATTATACTTGGCAAAATAAATGGTTAAGGCCTTGTAAATATTGGGCTCATTTTTCAACGGGCCCTTAAAGTGGGGCTTAATACTTAAGGAAGCTTGTCTCTCCTCTATGTGCGGCAAGATATCGTAATCGATTTCTTTGCTTCGATAGTTCAATTTCGTGCATTTTTCAATCAGTTTGTCAGCCATTTTGATAATGTTATCCAAGGTTTCGGCCGTCCAAAAGTCAGCATTTAAACGAAAACCCTCCACAAAGGCAATAAACAAGCAGGCCATTTCCGTAGGACGCTTATAGTGGCTATAAGCAAACGGAAATCAGGAAAATCGTGCTTTAAATGTATTTAACAGGTACTTACGGTTTCTTTCGTGGCGGTGGTGCTGGCGTAACCGCTTTCGTGCCAAAAACTATGCCTGCCGAAAAGGTTTTCTCAATATCTTTGGGTATCCTATATAAAACCAGTTCCAAATCGTTACATTCTAATTTGTTTGTTGTTGAGAAATTGAAATGAATTTTTAATTTTTAAAATTCTAGTTAATCTTTTGCAGAATTTTTACCAAATTGTGGCACAGCTCTGTCTATGAATTCACGATCCAATAAGCTTTCCTTTTTCTGCAGGCCTATATTCCAGGTCCATAGGTCCCGTTCATTTTTGCTAGGTATCAAATCGATTTTATTCAACTGCTGGGCATCAAACTCTTCTTGCAATAAACGTGGATTATAGGTGCTGTACGGTATATCATCGCTGGGATAGAAAACCGGTCGAGGTGTTTCATTGACAAACATGCCGCTTTTTGGGCGTTGTAAAGCCAGCTGAGTAGGGAAAAGAAAATAAAAATTAATAATTAATTTAGAAAAGCAAAAAAATTTTACATAAATTGCAGAGATTGAGAACTTACGCAGGATACTGACATCGAAATTCATTTGACCGCAGTAGTTTAAAATTTTTATGAACCAAATAATTTTCTTAACTGAATACTACAGAGGGCCTAAGCAGCCTACTAATTACGAGAAGATCCAAATGTATTGCCGAATTCATATTCTGGAGATAATGAAACTAAACAAGGTATCGTTACGCTTCCTACAACACAATTCCGCATGGAGCGTACAAAGCTTTCTTGGTTCAGCTCTGGGCAATAACATCTTCAGCAGTTTGACCATCGATTTTAAATTTTTTTTCTCCCGAAAAACTAACTTTCATCTGTCCATGACATGTGGTTTTGGGTAAATCTAAAGATCTCTCAGAGATTTTCCTTTCGTAAGATTTTTAAAATACAAAGAAAATTCTGTAATATTTTCTGTCTGACTTTACGTCTGTAAAGCCAAGTCGTGTAAATTGGCCTTAAAATAAAAAAAATCAACGAAAATGAAATCAATAGGCAACACTATGCCACAATGGCCGCATTTTATACTCATGCTTTTCATGTCAATGTATGAGTGTCATATAATGGGTGATTTTTTAAGAGCTATAGGAAAAATTTTCAAAAAAAAAACACAAAATTCCGAAAAATGCATGAAATCATTATTTGAATCGATAGTACGGTCCATATAATTTAATGTTTGAAGATTATTTCATGCAAATGTTGACCGCGACTGCGCCTCAAATGGTCCATCCGCTTAGTCAAATTTTGGCATACTCTTTCCAACATTTCGGCCGGTATCTCACGAATAAATGCTTCAATGTTGTCTTCCAATGCGTCAATTGAAGCGGGCTTGTCTGTATAGACATGATGTTTAACATAGCCCCACAAAAAATAGTCTAAAGGCGTTAAATCGCACGATCTAGGCGGCCAATTGACCGGTCCCAAACGTGAAATAAAATGTTCACCGAACTCGCCTCTCAATAAGTCCATTGTTACGCGTGCTGTGTGGCATGTGGCACTGTCTTGTTGAAACCACATGTCGTGCAAGTCAAGCTCTTGCATTTTGGGCAAAAAAATAGCCGCTTCAGTGGGTCGCGCAATGAACTTTCTTAACAGAGCATGTATTTTGATAATAAAATTTAATGATTTGCAAGCGTTGTTCGTTTGTAAGACGATTCATGGTTAAATTATAGACCAAACTGAAGATGTTTAACAGTGAAACAAAACACGAAACGTGCGTGAGCTGTTTAAACCAGTGTTGCCAAAAGAGATAATAGCTAAAAAATCACCCGTTACAAAGAGATTTCTCTCCAGTGGAGCTGACACTCCTTTGTCATATGCATTCGTTGAAAAACAATCAAGTGTGGTTGTTTAAAAAACAACACACGAAGCAAATTAAAATATTGACAATAATTTTGAAAATAAAGGTTAGTAAACTTACTTTTATTATCATTTTAAACAACAACAACAACAACGATAACATTAATACATATGCTCTCAATAGAAGAAACAAAGTATGAGTATAATAAGCCAATTACTCTCTCTACCTCTGTGTGCCTCTGGTATTCATGACAACAGAAATAAAAAAACACCCATACAACCATAACCATATTTATTTCAAACAAAAACAAAATAAATAAAAGCAAATGAAATGAAAAATACAAAACAACTACAACACATATGAAAGCACAGGCATGATGATGACTGAAACACGGCTATCGTTTAATACACACGACCACACGACAATTCAAGAGAGCACTTTTGTGATATGACCTGCATTTTAATGAATTTGTACTCCCAATCTTCTTTCCAGGTCTTCTTGCTGGCCCTTTGGTCCAGATATTTGATCATGGTCTTGACATCGGCGAATAGTATCCAAGAAGCGGTATTGCGTTCGCCGAACTTTTTAATGCTTTTGGGATACTTCTTGTGTTTCTTGTGGTCTTCTTCCTCTTCCCCCATATCCTCTTCTTCCTCCTCTTTATTCGTTAACTCCATAGAGGGATACGCATCAAACAAATGGTAAAACTTGTCTTTGTACATGGCGTAGGCGCAATTGGCCGTTTAGAAAATCATGTATTTGTTCTGCGACAAGATCTGCTCCAGTTGATGATTAAGTGAACCTACCAGACCCAAGGGCTCGTACAATTTCAACCAAATGTCGAAAATGTAATCGTCGACCGATATATTACGTAATATTCTCTTCTGGGCAGTGGACATGTTCTTTATGACTTCACTGAGTGTAAGCGTAAGATTAATGACTTGATCTACGCGATGTGAAGTCCACTGATTGAGAGGCTTGAGAGTGGCATACAAAATAGCCAAAGCACTGGCAAACAGACAGGGTTTAATTTGATCGTAATAGGCTTCGGTACGACCCTCCAAAGCCTTACTGCCTTGAATTTTTAACAATAAATCCTTTTCACGCAAACGATAGCCATAAGCCACGGCTTGTGGTTTTTCATTGTCAGCTTTTTCCAAAGCTTTGATCTCTTAAAATTTATCTTTTACCTTCAGTTGGCATTCGGTTTCCTTGATTACTTCTTTGGCAATTTCCACAGTGCTCTCCTGGCGTGATCTACAGCTACTGCAAGAACCCATTGCTCTTGTAAATTTTCTGCATATTTTATGTCAAACTGTCACAATCAATCAAAAAGCTGACAAGAATTTGTGACAATCGTACCGTTATCGGTATTAGTGATGGCAACCCCGCAAATCGATAAATACTACAATACAACAAACTTTTGTTGGAAATTTGAAAAGTTTGCTCAAAGGAATTGTCAAAAGATAAAAAAAACCCAGAGAAATATTTTAGTCATTTGTACAAACAGTTTGACAAGCTATTTGTATAGATTTGATCAAATTTTGCACAATTAATAACTAAAAGTAACTTTAGGCGTAACCCGCCTTCTAACCGCCCTTCTAAAAAGCATCATAATAATCCATTTGTGTTTTGTTATAATTTTATTGAGAATTTTGATAAATTTTGAACACTTACAAGACATTCATAATAAAAATATTCAAATACACGTAAAATTTTTTCGAAACAAAAATTTATAAACGGCGGACGACGTTCCATGATACTTTAAACACCGCTCCTTCCAGCTCCAAGCAGCTCACTGATCATCTTCATTATCCTTGACCGTTAAATTGACTTTGTGCAGCGTAAATTTCACGTTGTAATACGGAATATTCAGTGTGACGACAATGCAATACAAGAGTATCTGCAGATATTTAGTACGTAATATATATGATGCCCCCTGGCCCTTTGGAAACAGAGGATGCTCACGACTCTGGCAATCGAACATAAAATAGCCACCATCTTGGCCAGGCATATAGCCAATGGCCAGACATTTTCTAAAGCATTGCAGAATGCCAAATTGAAAGTAACGGAAAAAGTACATTAAACCCTCAGCCAAGTTCATGCGATTGTAATAGGGACGGCTATAGAGTATGCCATAGGCCACCATTTCCATGTGTACATGAAATGCCACATTATCCAGCATGCATTCGACATCTAAATCTTCCAAATAGAATTGGTAGTCTGGACATTTTACGTTTTCCATGCTTTGCTGGAAATAACGATCGCCATTAATGATAATGGAGTCCAAAAGTTGAGGATTCCAGTCCACCAGGCGATAGAGACAGGCGGCACACAATGCTATTATACAGCAGGCCATGTATTGTTTGCCTCTAGTTTCGGGTTTGAAAACCGGCGCCTGGGGATGTATGGTGCCCCATAAGGACCACAAGCGGTCATTAATTTCAATGTCATATTTCTTAACCTTGCTAACCGACATGCCACGATAACGTCCAGCCGCATTACGACGATTAAGCCTGCTCCATATAGGCAAGCAATGTTCCAGCCAATCCACAATTTCATTGTGAGCACATATGGAAGCTTCTCTCTCATCTTGTATATTGCAACCCTGTAAACCGGTGAGCAATTGCAATACGAAAGCACTTTGTGGTGCCTTCTTGAAGGATATGACCTGCATTTTAATAAATTTGTACTCCCAATCTTCTTTCCAGGTCTTCTTGCTGGCCCTTTTGTCCAGATATTTGATCATGGTCTTGACATCGGCGAATAGTATCCAAGAAGCGGTATTGCGTTCGCCGAACTTTTTAATGCTTTTGGGATACTTCTTATGTTTCTTGTGGTCTTCTTCCTCTTCCCCCATATCCTCTTCTTCCTCCTCTTTATTCGTTAACTCCATAGAGGGATACGCATCAAACAAGTGATAAAACTTGTCTTTGTGCATGGCATAGGCGCAATTGGCCGTTTGGAAAATCATGTATTTGTTCTGCGACAAGATCTTCTCCAGTCGATGATTAAGTGAACCTACCAGACCCAAGGGCTCGTACACTCTCAACCAAATGTCGAAAATGTAATCGTCGACCGATATATTACGGAATATTCTCTCCTGGGCATTGGACATGTCCTTTATGACTTCACTGAGTGTAAGCGTAAGATTAATGACTTGATCTACGCGATGTGAAGTCCACTGATTGAGAGGCTTGAGGGTGGCATACAAAATAGCCAAAGCACTGGCAAACAGACAGGGTTTAATTTGATCGTAATAGGCTTCGGTACGACCCTCCAAAGCCTTACTGCCTTGAATTTTAAACAATAAATCCTTTTCACGCAAACGATAGCCATAGACAACCGGATGAGGGCGCTCCATTTCTGTTCTATCCATCGGACTGCCGTCATCTTGAAAATCATGTTTTAACTTCACCTGACACTCACTCTCCTCCTCTTCCGGCTCCTCGAAGTCATAGTCTTCGGCCTCCATTTCAGCAGTGCCTTCACCTTCGGCTGTGCCACTCACTTCGGAACTTTTGCCTTTCATTGCGGATTTTTTTTTCTTTTGTTGCTGCTGTTGCTTTTTTTGTTCTTGTTTTGATCTTTTCCTTTCCAATCGGTCCTCACGCTCTTGCAGGAAACTTTTAACGCGCTGAGATTCTCTGGTAAGTTCGTCGTTAAGGAAATGCAGCTTGGATTTCTTGCTCTCTTCACGCCGTTCTTTTTCCTCCATGGCCTTATTATACATTTTCTTTTGCACAGTCATGGGCCAGGTCCTATAGCGGCCCATGGGTTCTTCGGTTATATCCACCACCTTTACGGGTATGACCACATAATTGATAACATCACAGCCATGGGGATTGCAGCCGAACTCAATTCGCCTTATTAGCGAATCCAGCTCTATGAAACGCATTAAACTGCCAGGACCAGTGGAATACTTACGATAGCCTACGGGATTCACAGGAAAACCCGAAAACATGTAGAGAAAGTTATAACGCTTGACGATGAGGCAACTAAAACGTTGGCATATGACGACCATGCGATTGTAGTCGATAAGATTTTCGATTAAAACCTGTCTGAGAGATTTCTGCATTTCGGATTTTAGAATCTTTTGCACCAGAATCTCAAAAGTACGCTCTCCCAGTTGTATTTTGGGTATTTTGCCGTTTAGCAATGTGCCCAAGGCATACTGATACGTCTGGAAGTTTTCACCAAATTCATCAGCGGCATCCAAGGCAAAATCTATTAATTTGAAGGACCATGTAGAGATTTTATAGCGGCTAGACAGAGCTGCACATAGGACAGCTGAGAGTAGGCCTTTAAGCTTTTGCTGTTCCTCATCCAAGTGGGGCAGTAAAGTGGAACCAAATATAATCCAGGTATTGTCAGGTAAGTTTTGGAAATTACTGGGCAGCTGTAATTCTTCATCTAAAGTTATGAAGGGTGTGGGAGGATCTGGTTCCGTTTGCAAAGACATTTCCAAGTTGTCATAGTCTTCATCATGCTTAACCAGATACTTCAAATGATCCAAATACTCCTTATCGGTGCGTAGTAAGACACGACCAGCCGATTTATACAGTTTAGGACGGCCTATATATGATTCTGGGAATTTAGTTACAATTTCACAAACCAGATCCTCTACCAGAGGCTCTACTATCTCCGTGTTCGTTATAAGCTGTTCGCGATCCTTATCATTTAAGGTCACTATGCTGCAGACCTTATCCACTTTTGGTTTCTTCTCCTTATCCTTGGATTTCTTGCCCTTTTTATCTTTGCCTTTGCCTTTATCTTTCTTGGATTTGCCTTTTGCATTCTCCTCTTTGTCTGTCTGTTCGCCTTCCTCCTTGTTATCGCCCTGGCCCTGATCTTTTTTGGGTTCAACATAGGTTTCGGGCGTAAGTTTAAGTTTCGGATATCGTAGCTTTCTAGTTTTTCCATCCATTATTGGTTTTATGCAGCCGACATTAATGGCGTGTATGAAGAACTTGCCGCCACGACGCATTTTCAAGGCCTTTTCGTAGATTATTTTCATTAAAGAATCAAAATTGGTGTGCATTTGTAAAATAGCAGCACCCTGTGTACGATAATCATCCGGATCGAGCACCTGGCCAACATTGCCTCTCCTAAATGGATCGTAAACATAAAATAGTTCACCATCACGCCATATACCCACAACAGAATTGTCAATTTGCATTAGAGCCGCCTCCCATTTATTGTTAAACACCTCCTGCATGCCGGTGGTTATCAGGGAATCCTTAAACTTTTTACAATAATCGGTTACCGTGCCAGTATACATAAAGGGAGACTTTTTCATTGAGGCCTTAAAATAGCCCAAAACATATTTATCCGGCAAGTCTATAATGGTGACATGTTGATTATCCTTCAATTTAAGTTTTCTCCTCAAACTCTTATAATAAGCAGTGCCCAAACGTATCAGTTCATCCACTTGATCTTGTTTCCAACGATTACCACGCTCTATATGCGAATACAATATGGCCATGACTGATATCAGCATAGAGGGATTATCCATAGCGGCCGAGGTGGGCTGAAATATGCCGTTATTACAGCCCGGTATAACGGCATATGTTCCATTCACCACAGCCCACATTTTATGGTAGGGCTTGTCAAATGGTTTCTTAGGTAAACTCTCCATAAGCCTGCCATAGCTGGTCAGGAATATCTCATATAAACTGAACTCATCGGTCATATTGGTCTGTGAAATATTCACTATCAAATGCACCAAATGCTCCACGAAATGTGTAGACATTAGAGCACTTTTGCCCTTCTCAAAATCCCTGCCTCCCTTCTCACTGCGGCCATTGGGATCATAAATGTAAAAGAAATTCTTGCATCGTTTCCAAATCAATAGAAACAGCTTGTTGGAGCATAAAATGCAGGCATTATACTTGGCAAAATAAATGGTTAAGGCCTTGTAAATATTGGGCTCATTTTTCAACGGGCCCTTAAAGTGGGGCTTAATACTTAAGGAAGCTTGTCTCTCCTCTATGTGCGGCAAGATATCGTAATCGATTTCTTTGCTTCGATAGTTCAATTTCGTGCATTTTTCAATCAGTTTGTCAGCCATTTTGATAATGTTATCCAAGGTTTCGGCCGTCCAAAAGTCAGCATTTAAACGAAAACCCTCCACAAAGGCAATAAACAAGCAGGCCATTTCCGTAGGACGCTTATAGTGGCTATAAGCAAACGGAAATCAGGAAAATCGTGCTTTAAATGTATTTAACAGGTACTTACGGTTTCTTTCGTGGCGGTGGTGCTGGCGTAACCGCTTTCGTGCCAAAAACTATGCCTGCCGAAAAGGTTTTCTCAATATCTTTGGGTATCCTATATAAAACCAGTTCCAAATCGTTACATTCTAATTTGTTTGTTGTTGAGAAATTGAAATGAATTTTTAATTTTTAAAATTCTAGTTAATCTTTTGCAGAATTTTTACCAAATTGTGGCACAGCTCTGTCTATGAATTCACGATCCAATAAGCTTTCCTTTTTCTGCAGGCCTATATTCCAGGTCCATAGGTCCCGTTCATTTTTGCTAGGTATCAAATCGATTTTATTCAACTGCTGGGCATCAAACTCTTCTTGCAATAAACGTGGATTATAGGTGCTGTACGGTATATCATCGCTGGGATAGAAAACCGGTCGAGGTGTTTCATTGACAAACATGCCGCTTTTTGGGCGTTGTAAAGCCAGCTGAGTAGGGAAAAGAAAACAAAAATTAATAATTAATTTAGAAAAGCAAAAAAATTTTACATAAATTGCAGAGATTGAGAACTTACGCAGGATACTGACATCGAAATTCATTTGACCGCAGTAGTTTAAAATTTTTATGAACCAAATAATTTGCTTAACTGAATACAGCGTTGCCACAAAGAAAAATTTTTCCATACCAATATTCTTACCAAAACCTACCAAAATTATTCCAATCATACCAAAATTTGAATTTATGTAAAATATGAATTTATTTTTAAGGTAAAAACCAAGTTTCAGTTTTATAATTTACTTATTTATTACATTACATTTCAATTCAATTCAATAACGTTTTTTTTTTTTTTTTTTTTAGGTTTTATAATTTACTGATTTATCAAATTAAATTCAAATTCATTTCATTAAAGGTTTTTCTTTTTTTCTCTAGTTTTATAATTTACTTGTTTATCAAATTAAATTTCTATTCACTTCAATAACGGTTTTCTTATTCTTCTAAATAGGTTAACATTTTCAACTTTCAACTTTAATTTTCGATCAGCGACTTCTTCTAGCGACTTCTTCAAAAAAAACTAAAAACCGACTGACTGCTTCTTTTCTTCTTCTTCTTCACCCGTTGAACCTCTCTGTTTTTCATATGATAAATTGGCGTTGCCATGTTACATTCGGCCATCTTGACTTTCATCTGTCCCAGATGACAGGTAATCAGGTTCCATCTGCTTCCAAGGTTTCATCATATCGCTGCTCGTGGATGTCTTATGTGGACCTTCTACATTGGCTACTTTAACAACCTCATAACGATTATTGGACCCTATTTTATCGACTTTATAAGGACCAAGGTATTCTTGCGCTAATTTCCTTCCAGCAACGAACTGTGTTCTTTTTATCGCCACCAAGTCTCCAATCCGGTAACCGTCTGTCTTTTTCCTTTTCTTATCAAAATTTTCTTTATAACGTTTTTGTGCGTCTTGAATTTGTATCTTTGCTTCATTACGAATTTGTTGACGTTCTTCATCGAATCGCTGTATTAACTCGTCTTCCAGCATCTGTATTATATTATCATAAACACCTGTCTTCATTTTAACGCCAACCAACAATTGGAACGGTGTAACTTTAGTGGAACTGTGTACATGACTGTTAATGGCCTTTTGCACCTCTCCAACGTGCCTATACCACTTAGTTGCGTCATCGCTTGACAATTTTGAAATGATCGATATTATGCATCTATTAACACGTTCTATTTGTCCATTTCCGCGCGGTACTCCAGTCGTTGTTACTACATGTTCAATATTACCTTCTTCACAGAATTTTTTGAACCTTTCCGAAGTAAATGCCGGGCCCTTATCGCTCACGATTCTGGTCGGAAACCCAAAGATATCAGACCATGTAGTTAAATGTCTGACCACTTCGTCGGCATTTGTTGTCTTTGTAGGAAACAACCACACAAATTTCGTAAAACCATCTACCATTGAAAAAATATGTTTATATTGCTTAGCTGTGGCATCCATTGGGCCCAAGTGGTCAACATGCAATGTGTGCAAAGGCACTTCACCTTTGTCAATGACGCTCAATAGACCTTCTTTTCTTCCCAATTTCTTATTATGTATAATACATTTAATGCAGTTACCAATAATTCTACGTATTTTGCTCTCTAAATGCGGTATATAAAACTGTTGCTGAATTTCGTGCATTGTCTTCTCTACTCCATAATGACTTTTCTCATGTATACTTCTAATTATCTCTGTCTCCATCAACTTTGGCACCATAAGTAGATCATTGCCTTTTTCCGTCTTGTACACTAGTTCACCTTTTTCCTTAAAGTTTTCGTATGGACCCAAAGATAGCGCATATTTTACCGCCTTTATATAATCATCCTCGCCCTGCTGTTTTGCCAGTCTTGCCGTTAATTCTGTTGATATCATCATTACTTCTACTGGATACCGACTTAACGAGTCAACATGTTTCATTCTATTTCCGCCTCTATGTTCTACTGTGAAGTCAAATTCTTGCAAAAAGATGATCCATTGTGCTACACTTCTGGGGACGTCCTTTTTCGCGATGGTTTGTTTGAATGCTGCACAGTCCGTTACCAATTTAAATTTTATACCCAGAATGTACTGTCGGAACTTTTTCATCGCCAAGAATGCTGCTTTCACTTCAAGGACATAACTGTGCAATTGGCTTTCTTGTTCCGAAGCTTTCTTGCTCCAAAAATATATTGGGTGCATTTTGCCATCACTCCTCTGCATCAACGTAGCTCCAAAACCCAGCTTCGAAGCGTCTGTATGCAGTTCGGTTTCCGCTTCCCTGTTGAAAATACGCAATACTGGTTCGTTTGTAAGAATCTGCTTCAACTGATTGATCGCCCTTAACTGATCCGTCTCAATTTTGAACTTCACATCTTTCTTCAGTAATTCTGTTAAAGGCTTCGCAATGAGCGAATACCCCTGAACAAACTTTCTAAAATAACCTGTGAGTCCTAAAAAGGACTGCACGTCTTTAACATTCTTTGGGATAGGGAACTTCTGAACCGCATTTGTCTTATCTTTTCCTGGCCATATTTTCTCATCTTCAATAGTATGTCCAAGGAAGTTAATTCTTGTTTTCAGAAAGACACATTTTACCCACTTGAACCTTAAATCAAACCTGGCTGCCTGTTCAAAAACTAACTGCAATTTCCGTAGACATTCCTCCGGAGTTTTGCCGCAAATAATAATGTCATCGACATACAATTCCAAAATACCTTTATTTATCATATCCTGAAATATATAATTGACAAGTCGAATAAAATTTGCTGGAGAATTACAGAAGCCGAAAGGTGCTCTATTAAACTCAAAAAATCCCCGCTTGGTCACAAACGCAGTATACTTTCTACTTGTCTCTTCAATAGGCACATAGAAAAATCCGTTTTCCAAATCCAACGTAATGAAATATTTAGCACCGCTGAGTTTTGCCAGCACATCCTCAACTACTGGCACCGGAAAGCAATCTTTTAAAACCATTGAGTTTAACTGGCGAAAATCAACGCACACCCTATACGCACCACATTTTTTCCTTACGACAACCAGGCGACTGGCGAAGTCTGAATATGATTTTCTAATAATTCCACTTTTTAACCACTCTTCTATTTGTTCGTTGACAGCATTTTCTTCGTTACATGACAATCTTGCAGGTGCATGACGAAACGGCTTAATCTCATTGTTCGGTACTATCCTCATAATAACCGGTGATTCCTCAATTTGACTTACCGGCTTATAATTTTTAACCATATCTTCAATTTGTCCTCTATACCGTTCATCTACCTCGACTTCATATGCGTTAATATTATAAAGTTGGAGTTGGTTCTCGTCCACATCTTTTTGTTTACATTCGAATTTATATCCGTTATTATATGTTAGAATAAAATGTTTTGTAAAGTCAAAGCCCAAAATGGCATCTACTTTTAATGAATTGTCCTTTACCACTAAAAAGCAATGCTCCTTTTCGACTTCATCGACATATAATTTACCCGATACCGACCCGATTGGATTTGTTTTATTACTGCCAAATCCAAATAACACAGCATTACTATTTCGCAACGAAATCAACGGAAAGTTTTTTTTGCAGACACTTTCTTTCATGACAGAAACATCTGCCCCCGTATCAATTAGACAATTTATATGTTTCCCATTAAATTTTACCATTTTAAACCGCTCATCCGTCATTATTATGTTTAAACTTTTTCCCGGCACATTATTCTTAACACAGTTTTTTGATATATGACCGAGAGCATTACATTTGAAACACTTAAGTCCATTTTTACAATCTTTAAGTTTATGATCTTTTGCCCCACAGTTAAAACAGTGGTACTGTTCGATCTTCGGTTTCATTTCACCCGATTTTTGCCATTGTTTAAAATGTCCTCCATTTCTGTTACACAAACTTTCATAAATTTCATAATTTTCACGTAGTTCTTTATAGTCCTTTGACGCATATAACTGCTGCTTAAAAATAATTTTACCACTTATTCCGTCCACGATATACCGGATAATCGCACGATCTTCAATATTCCCGAGCGCGGCTAGTTTTCGCATTGCTATCATATATTCGTGAAACGATTCCGAATCTCTTTTCGTTCTTTCGCGTAGCATTTTGTGAACTTCACCACTGTCATATTCCTTATTGAATTCATTTATTAGTGCATTTTTTAACATTTCATAATTACTCACATTTACTGTATCTAAGAACATTTTCGCCAAACCACTAATTTTGTTTCTTGCCTGTACATATTTTTGCCTCTCATTTAATCCATAAGCTTCGGCATTATCTTCAAAATTTTGTAACCATTTTTTCACAGGCATATTTTCACCGTTATATTCACATAAAATTTTCCCAAAAGCGTCAACTGTTATATTAGCACTGTTATCTCTTTCTTCGTCTTTCACTGCTTTCAGTTTTAATAGTTCTATTAATTCGTTTAATTGTTCGTTCGACATGTTTTTTACCGTATTCGTTTCGTTTTTCACCTTTCTAATGTTCTCTGTATCGGTCACCTTTACAGCGCCTTCACTTGTATTACTGTTCTTTAAATTGTGTTTGGCATTTGATCTTAAGTTGTATTGTTTTAACTTTTCCTCGCTGTCACTCATTTACACCTTACTATCTTCTGTCACTAAATCTCCAACATGAAAAAAATCGATTTTTACATTCTACGCGCAAAATACCACTGTTCCACTTGTCTGTTCATATATTCTTATTATATATTTATTATTATCTCTTTATATTTGTTCTTTCTCTTATTCACTTCTTATTCTTATTTACTTCTTTCCCTTATTTACTTCTTTTTCTTATTTACTTCCTTCTCTTATTTACTTTTCATTTTCACTCAACGACACCAATATACTTCTTTTGTCAATTTTATTGTCTCTCCTTACATACACTTTTATATATATTCTGGTGCGATCGTACGGTTCTTTCTTTTTTTTTTCTGTTTTCTTATTCCTTATTCCTTTTCTCCCTCTTTTTCCTCTTTATTGTAACGTTTTTAGGAATTTTCCAGAATGTACAGTAAATACAAATTCAAAATATGAATTTATTTTTAAGGTAAAAACCAAGTTTCAGTTTTATAATTTACTTATTTATTACATTACATTTCAATTCAATTCAATAACGTTTTTTTTTTTTTTTTTTTTTAGGTTTTATAATTTACTGATTTATCAAATTAAATTCAAATTCATTTCATTAAAGGTTTTTCTTTTTTTCTCTAGTTAACTTTTTTCTTAGGTTGAGCCCCCAAATGTAAAATATGAATTTATTTTTAAGGTAAAAACCAAGTTTCAGTTTTATAATTTACTTATTTATTACATTACATTTCAATTCAATTCAATAACGTTTTTTTTTTTTTTTTTTTTAGGTTTTATAATTTACTGATTTATCAAATTAAATTCAAATTCATTTCATTAAAGGTTTTTCTTTTTTTCTCTAGTTTTATAATTTACTTGTTTATCAAATTAAATTTCTATTCACTTCAATAACGGTTTTCTTATTCTTCTAAATAGGTTAACATTTTCAACTTTCAACTTTAATTTTCGATCAGCGACTTCTTCTAGCGACTTCTTCTAGCGACTTCTTCAAAAAAAACTAAAAACCGACTGACTGCTTCTTTTCTTCTTCTTCTTCACCCGTTGAACCTCTCTGTTTTTCATATGATAAATTGGCGTTGCCATGTTACATTTATGTAATTATAAATTATTCAGTATGAAATTAATTAACGTTTTATTGCTAAAATTAACAAACATTTCGTTGTTCCTTATGGTAAACACAGATATGTTAAGCGTTAAGGTACGTTAAAACAGGGTTTCTAACTACATATTTTCTTACTTAAACATTTTATTTTCGATTTTAGACCTAAAAATAAATAATACTCCCAACTTTAAATCTTACAGATAGATATTAATTGTATTTTTCTACCAAAAAATAAATGAAATTTGAACAAACCAACCAAACTAACAATCGTAGCGTTTTTAAATAAAAACTACCAATTCCGCATGGAGCGGCAATAACATCTTCAGCAGTTTGACCATCGATTTTAAAATTTTTTTTCTCCCGAAAAACTAACTTTCATCTGTCCATGACATGTGGTTTTGGGTAAATCTAAAGATCTCTCAGAGATTTTCCTCTCGTAAGTTTTTTAAAATACAAAGAAAATTCTGCAATACTTTCTGTCTGACTTTACGTCTGTAAAGCCAAGTCGTGTAAATTGGCCTTAAAATAAAAAAAAATCAACGAAAATGAAATCAATAGGCAACACTGTGCCACAATGGCCACATTTTATACTCATGCTTTTCATGTCAATGTATGAGTGTCATATACAAAGAGATTTCTCTCCAGTGGAGCTGACACTCCTTTGTCGTATGCATTCGTTGAAAAACAATCAAGTGTGGTTGTTTAAAAAAAAAAAAAAAACACACGAAGCAAATTAAAATATTGACAATAATTTTGAAAATAAAGGTTAGTAAACTTACTTTTATTATCATTTTAAACAACAACAACAACAACGATAATAACAATACATATGCTCTCAATAGAAGAAACAAAGTATGAGTATAACAAGCCAATTACTCTACCTCTGTGTGCCTCTGGTATTCATGACAACAGAAATAAAAAAACACCCATACAACCATAACCATATTTATTTCAAACAAAAACAAAATAAATAAAAGCAAATGAAATGAAAAATACAAAACAACTACAACACATATGAAAGCACAGGCATGATGATGACCAGATGTCGGCACCAATGTCCCTCAGGGGAAGAACATCTTCGGCTTTTTACACACATAGGACACGAACATCAACAATGTTCGTTAAAAAGAGCGTAAAAATGCATTCAGTTGCTTGTCAGCTTTCAGTGGGGCAGGTTCTCGTTGCTTCTTTTTGAAATTTTTTTGTATATCAATTATACACCCAAAGAAAAATTACAGTAGGATTCACTGTTTTCTAATGAGATTCACTAATAGCAATGAGAAATGATCTCAATTTTTGGAAGAATATTTGTCAAGTTAAATACGCAGTCTTTAGGGATTTAGCGCTGTATATTTTCCATTTTCCACTACATAAACATATTATTAGGTTACACTTGAAAATATTACTAACAATTTTCCTCTGGGTTATACACATGCCTCTCACAAATACACTCACATTTTTATAATGTTCTCTTTGTGCCGACGTCTGATGATGACTGAAACACGGCTATCGTTTAATACACACGACCACACGACAATTCAAGAGAGCACTATTGTGATGATGACGATGGCGAAGAAATGAAGTGGAGGTATGGATGGCATGAATACATTGTAGCAGTATCGTGCACATACAACATATATTGCATTTGTTTGTGTATGTGTAACAGTTTTTTTTTTTTATTTATTTTATAATCTTATCAATAGCGTGTGTATAAGTTATACAGTGTTTCTAGCAAAACGTACATACATATATCGTCGTGGTATGGTGTACACTATTCTTCTACAATCGCCACTTATAGTATTTTTTTATGTTTGTATGTAAATGTTTGTTGATTTATACGCCTGATACTCGTTTGTCTGTATGTATGTATGTTTGTTTGCTTTGTTTGACTTGTATTAATGTTGGTATCATTTTGTGTTTGCATAACATGAAAAATGTACTCTCTACAACGAATTGAATAGGGGAACAAAGTAATTCTTACAAAAGTTAATTCTTTTAATTGTTAATATTGCTAACGTCAATATCATAATCTAAGAAAAAAAAAAGAACCACGATATACAAGGCATTTGATAAGTTCTAGTTGAAGTTCTCTTAATTACATGCATTGAATATAAAAAAGTCGCCTTAGTCTATTAAGTAGTACATATATTGGCTTATTAGATGTGAGGTTACGGTTCAAATCCCAACCTAAACATCTCTCGCGAAACGAAGTACAAAAAAAAAAACATTTCTTCTCAACTTCCTCTCAGCAGATTTCTGGAAAAAACTCTTGAGAGTAAATAAAATTGCAATGATAAGTTCCTAAAAAATCTGTCGTTTGGAGTCCACTTTAAACTGTAGGTCCCGCCACTCATGTATAAAATTGACACACACAACATAAGTGGTAAGAGAAGCTAGGTCGTAATCCACACTAAATGACCAATTATGTATGTATGTATGCATGTGAAGATAATAAAAGATCTGAGAGTACATATATGCAAGACATTTAAAACTGAAAATAAACAACACATTTAAAATACAAAATAAATTAGCTTTGCTCACACCCAATAACTTAGTATATGGATACAGGTGCTGGAGGGAATTACTTTTTTTCATTTCAACAATAAAACCAGACAACAAGTACCAATACACACAAACACTCACACAACGATATGCATGCATAAAAATCGTGAGTTATAAAGAGCAAAAGCAAAATGACTCGGTGGTGTATAAGTAGATTTGCACTTAAATTTAGTACATGTGCTGTGTTACATATGTGTGCGTGTGATTATTATATGTTGTATAAATAAACAGCACTCATTTGTATATGCCGCCAGTGCCAGTGCCAGTGCTCTTTGTAGAATACACATCATCATATTATTCATTCAAAATAATAACAACAACAACAAAATAGCAGAATGAAAAACCTGTGTGGACAAACTGGTAGCAAGCCGAATGACTGACGAGTGTTTAGCTGAGTATTGTACGAAAAGTACGAAACTAGCAAAATAGAGAATTTACTAGGAATGTTACGCTCGCAATCATACCAGTTTACATATTAGCATTTACATACAGTTGTACTACCATATGTGTATGCACGTACATAGTTATTCTTATATTCTTGCTGATTTTGTTTATTATTAAAATCATTTTCTATTGTTGTTTTCTTTTTTTCGTTTTTTTTTTTTTTCTTCTGCCAAGTGTGGCGTATAATAAACGAGGAGTATTCATGTAAGATTCTATGTCCGTTTACTAGTTTGCATCAGTATGAGTTTGTTTATGATTTTAAAAATGATCCATGCAAACATTTCTATATACACACATATGTGGATGTGTTGGTGTTCCTTGAAGATTTGTAGTATATTTTTTAAGAGCTATAGGAAAGTTTTTCAAAAAAAAAAAAAAAAAACACATAAAATTCAGAATAATGCATGAAATCTTTATTTGAGTCGATAGTACGGTCCATATAATTTAATGTTTGAAGATTATTTCACGCAAATGTTGACATACTGCGCCTCAAATGGTCCATCCGCTTAGTCCAATTTTGGCATACTCTTTCCAACATTTCGGCCGGTATCTCACGAATAAATGCTTCAATGTTGTCTTCTAATGCGTCAATTGAAGCGGGCTTGTCTGTATAGACATGAGCTTTAACATAGCCCCACAAAAAATAGTCTAAAGGCGTTAAATCGCACGATCTAGGCGGCCAATTGACCGGTCCCGAACGTGAAATAAAATATTCACCGAACTCGCCTCTCAATAAGTCCATTGTTACGCGTGCTGTGTGGCATGTGGCACCGTCTTGTTGAAACCACATGTCATGCAAGTGAAGCTCTTGCATTTTGGGCAAAAAAAATTTTGGATATCATCTCACGGTAGCGCTCACCATTCACAGTTACGTTACGATTCGCAGCATCTTTGAAGAAGTACGGTCCAATGATACCAAATTCAATGATTTGCAAGCGTTGTTCGTTTGTAAGACGATTCATGGTTAAATTATAGACCAAACTGAAGATGTTTGACAGTGAAACAAAACATGAAACGTGCGTGAGCTGTTTAAACCAGTGTTGCCAAAAAGATAATAGCTAAAAAATCACCCTTTACATATATACATATACATAAATATGCAGACGTATGCATTTATATATTGTTGCATATTGTCTATGTGTTTGTAAATAAGTTATCTGTCCACTAAATTCAAATATGTATCAAACAAGCACGAGTTCCTTTCTGAATTTGAAATCACTGTGGTATGAAAAGAAGAAAACACTCTAAGTGTGCGCTGTTCTAACAACAGTTAAATAATAACAAGGCAGTTCGCTTTTTAATTTTTTTTTTTTTAGTTGGGTAAATATGTAGATGAAGGTGGCTATCAACTCAACATATGATTCATTGTGACACCATTGTGATTTGCATTTCCCCTAACATTAAAACCATTCGCAGTTTCTGATGAAGTCATTTAGACTCTCTATGGCCGTCCATCCGCGACAGATGGCATAGTAGGAGACCAAATCCTTCCTTCTTTAACGACATAACACTAGACATTTATCCTAAAGGTGAAGAACAATTTCCTCCTCTTTTTCATCTCTACAGCATTTGCAAAAGCGATTGGTCAAATGCTCAAGAAAAATGTGTCTTTCATGAATATTAAGAATGCAACGTTCTCTTATAACTCCTCTAGAGCAGTGGTCGGTACTAATAGCCCCCGGGGGCCGAACATCTTCGATTTTTCGCACACATAGGACACAAACATCAACAATGTCCGTTGCTTGTCAGCTTCTAAAGAAGAAGGTTCGTGTCGCTATTTTTCTGGTCTCAATTATAAACCCAAAGAAATATTACGGATTCTAATACCAATGAGAAACAATCTCGATTTTAAGAAAAATATTTGTCAAGTTAAGAACGCTGCCTTTAGGGATTTAGGGCTGTACATTTTTTCTATATTTTCCAACACATACAGATATTATTAGGTTAATAATTACACTTCAAAATATTACTAACAATTTTCCTCTGGGTTATACACATGCTGCTCACAACTACAGTCACATTTCAACCATGTTATCTTTGTGCCGAACACTTCTCTAGAACCCTTTAAATAGGTAGGCCAATTAAATAATTAAAAAAAAAACAACCGATGACTGGCCTATTTTGCTAAGTTTGAATCATTGGCTAACGATAAAAATTTTAAAATAAAATTTACTTTTATCCCACTGTAAGATTTTTGTTTTTATTTTTCGTTCCTTTTTTACATGAAATCTAAACAACTCACGACTTGTAGGGTCATTACAAAAACAAAATAAACCAGTCTACACTCATACATGCATATGATGTACATACATATGTATGTATGCACCGTAGCAACATTTATTTACTCCAGGGGTTACCAAAAATTTTTTGGTTGTGTATTAGTGAATAAGAGAGAGAAAATAAGTTGAAAGCTTACCGTCAAAGAAAAATTTTAGTAATATACCCTATTTTGATTATCATTTCATCAACATACATAAAGTTATACATCTTTACCTTAAAAATTAGGTAAGGTTTTTTTGGATATTTGCTGGATACTAATTTTGGTTCATAAATTTCCTCTCCTACTAATAACCCACCTTTTAATTTTTCCAAAATATTGCTTTATGTCTATAAAAAAAGTTGTTCCCTTTTCATATCATCTAAATTATTTACTTGACTATTAAAACAATCAAAATGTGTTTTAAGAACATACCTTTATAAGACTTTGAATTTTAAAAAAAGGATTTGTTGACATAAAATATTTTTTGAGTGTAAACCTAAAAAAAATTACGCAGCATCCGCTGACATGTGTGCTTGTCGCAGTCTGATCGATAACTAAATAAAAGAGCATAAGCAATATGTGTGAATTCTCTCTGCACAATTGTGCTATGAAATGGTAATCCCTGATTTACTCTCATACACTAACTTCATAAAGCAACATATGTATGTACGTACATCCACCCACCATGCAGTGAGACAGTATAAAACGAGCCCAATTGATACTTCGTTGAATATTGTTCAAGACCATAAAGTTATACAAACGGTATTATATTGTAAATAAAACATGCATTTGCATGTCTGTTTGCATGCAAACAAATTGGATATTATTATGCTTACGTGTTACCAACAACAACAACAACATATGTGGTATATAAAATACCCATTTATAAACTCATACATATGTATGTACATACATACATACATGCACCGACATAAACAATATGAAATATAAGGCATATTTTAATGCCATATTGTATTATTTTGTTCGTTAAAATACCCACAAACAGACACACTCACACATACAAACGAACAAAAGCAAAGAAAAATTGTCAAAAGAAACCTAAAAAGTAAATGTTCTATTTTATGTTATACGCTCTCTTGGCCCTCTCTCTTTCTCACACTATTTTGCTAAGCAAAGGAGATAGGTGGTGTAAACGAACGCAAGAAAAAACCCAATACAAGCAATAACACTGTGTTTATGTTATTTTATATTGTTGTTGTTGATTTCTCTGTAGCTATGGCATCAACCTAAAACTGAAGTTCTTATTTAATCCCTAAAAAGGAACAACACTAACACCATACCCACTTCTATTTGGGTGCTCATGTTGGTAGTATGGATAGCATTTGAAGTGTTGAATATTTTATGATAGAAAATAACTGTTATTAACACCTGTTCTTGCTTGTTCTTAATCGTTGATATCAGCTGAGAATAATCCTTTACGAATTTTATTTAAAATTTTTAAGAAAATGTAAATGAAATATGCACCTGTTGAAAGAAATGGAAGGAGTATTCATTATGCCACAGTGCTGTTTGGCATAATAATGTATTAAAAATTAAATTTTTGTCACAATGTATAGGAGAATGTATACGTTTTTTTTTTTTTTCGAAAATATATAATTGTAATTAGAAGTATTATTAGTAGGACACAACAATCAAAAATAAATTGAAGATAACATTTTCAGAAATGGTTGCATAACCTCAAAATTTTAAAAATGTATTAAAAAACAATATAGAAACTGCAAAACTTTTTAAATAATTACGCTTCAGAGACAAAATTTACTTTTTTTGTGTTTAATATAATTAAAACTGTTTTCAAAACTCAATTTTATAAACATACGTATGTACATAAGTACATATACAGTGTTATGATAAATAATAAGGACACCAATGTAACACTCAGAAATTAGATAGGAGAGTTAGTAAAACGTTTTTAGATATCACAAAAGGAGATTTATTTGCGGTTTTATTAAATACCTTTTTTTATTTTAAAACAATTGTAAACAAATAATAACATAATAACATATTTATACTAATTTAAGTTCTAATGTTGTTCTAGGGTGGCTCCAAGATTGTCTAAAACTGGTATGTACACATCATCTAAGCATATGCTTAACAATATTGTTTCATCCCGAATCCTTATATACCGGATATACCTGAATTAATTCCCAAAGATAATTGCAATTTGTGGGAAACTCTTCCCTGACTGTTGTTTTTACTATATTCTACAAGTTCTCGGTCGTATTTGGATCTGAAGAAGTAAAAGCGAGTCTAATGTATTGATAACGTGAATCGTTCGAATCATTTCACAGCGTATTTTGCAGTATATTTGGGGTCATTATCCTGCTGAAATACGCATCGAACTGGTATATTGCTATTCCACGTAATCCACCGTGAAATATTGAAGTATTACAACATTGTGATCTAACACCATAGTAAGACGATCAGGTCCAAATAACAATACTACTATTCCTGGCTAAAGAGTTTTATTGAACAATTGGGTAAGTAAATTACAGTATGTTTATTAAAATTATTATTTAAGCATTGGTTTAATTTAACGCACCAATATTTTATAATTTCTTAACTTATTCCTGCATTATAATGCAGAATAATCGATTACATATTCAATTAAAATCATTCATTCACACATGGCAGCTCTATTTTCTTTTTTTTGGTAACTACCTATAATCAAATACCGTTACTGCAATTATACATTTCTCATTACACTGTATTTTGATTTCATTAATTTCAAAATAAACATCACAAACAAAACAAAAGAGTTGATGACATTAAATAAAAATATCATGGTTGTCTTTTTCGGAGAATTTATTTTGAAACAAAGCAAAAACAACAATCACACCACACTTGTTAGAACAACAAAGTATTAATGATGCTCGGATTCTCATTCTCGCTCTCTCTCTCTCTCCTTTTAAATTTGAGAATAAGAATAACAGCAAAAAAATAGTTACGTTTGCATAACAAAAACAAAACATTGGGGACAAGCACCGCTATATTAAAAGTGAATACAAATTAAAAATAAATAGAATGAAAACTAAATACCCGAAACGATCAAATGTTTTAACAATATACAAAATAAACGTAAAAAAATAAAGTTCAGAGTGTAATAAAATCGAAAAGGGAATAATTTAAATAAAGTAAGTAGGAATCTGTAAACACACATACACCCTCGCGCACACACATACACTCATATGCATAATAACAGAGTAATAATGATGGAGAAACTGATTTGTGAGTGATAAAAGTGTCTCGACACTAGAAATTTAGAACAGAAAAACAGAAAAAACGAGAAAAAGTGAACAACCTATTGTGTATTTGAATAAAAAAAATTAATTTATTTTAAATTGTTGTAAAACTTAAAAAGAAAATTCTCAATAAGGTAAAATTAATATTAGTATGTGCATCTATAGTGTAAAAATTACTGCTGAAATAGAGCAGCGGATTAAATAAATTCGAGTATTTCAAAACAATTCGTTAAACATTAGAAAAAACCACCTTTAATGAGAAATCATTTGAAAAAAGTCAATATACAGCATACCATTAAGGAAAGTTTTTATCTTAATACTCAAGACGAGCATATATCGTGAAATTTAACGGAACCGAAAAACAATTTTTTTATGTATTACAAACTTAACAGCTCGCTCTTAGAATAACTTCCCAGCATTCTCGTACATTAAGTGAGGTTAACCAGGTTAACCTAACGATCGAAAAAGTGATCCTATCTTCTACCCAGGAAGTGCTAGACAAGGAGTAAAATTTATTCCAAATTTCTAGCTTAATAGTTGTCAAGGAGTCCCCTATAAGTGGTTTACATAGTTTTCCAGTGTGATACACATTCAGTCTGGTACGTCTGAGAAATAGTTCCAGTATGTAGTTACTTTTTGGAATGACGGTCAAATGACGAATTGTAAACAAATCTTACGAAAAGTGCACAAAAATTGTAAAACTAAAGTGTTATGACGTCCAAACAATGAAAATGCCAATAGTAAGGAAAGTAAGCTACGGAAGAAATATGAAGCTTCTTACACGAGTCTTAAGAAATATTCTCAAAGAGGTCAATTGAAATTTATAAATAATTTAACAAGAATTTAATTTTAATTTTCTTTACAACATTAAAAAAAAAATAAGATCAAAATAAGAGGAAGGGTGTATGTAAAGTTTTTTCTTTTACTGTACACTTGCTGTTATTGCTACCGAATGTGCTAACTAATACAAACATTGCAGACACACTACTAGAGGATACCTATAATGCAACAATAACAAAATTACTTAAAATAATAATAACAATAACACAAATAAGCTAGCAAATATCATGCATGACACATGATTTTAATATGAGAATAGTAATAATAATAATAATAACAACAACAACACATACTCTCATTATACGGAGTAGATAATGTCACCATCAAAGCATTACAGAATAAAAAAAGAGAGTAAAAAAACAACAAAATAGTAAAGAATTAAAAACAATACGAAACAAAAAAGCAACACCACACAACAATAACAATAAAACAATGTGTACATAATAATATGAAAAGAAAAAGCTTAGTGAAATCAACAACAACAATAACCGTGCTACAGCTATAGCAATAGCTTTTGTTGATACTGTGTATTGTGCATATGAAATACCTACAATGTAAATAAAAAATAATACGCGAATACGAATACGATGATGATGTACACCACTCGTCACATACAATCGTCGTATACAAATAGAGGTATTGTAGTCGTGTCGTAATCATAAAAATATCAGTTATACGGTGAGTGTTTATGATGGCATTTATTTTTTTGTTTTGTTCTGTTTTCTTTTATTGTTTTTATTATTTGTTTATATTCATAATTGTTCTTGTTGTTGTTGCATTTTTGGAACGTCAAGTGTGCAACTGTTTAATTTAACAGGAGTAGTGCATTTTTATTGATTTTTTTTTCTTTTTTTTTTAATAAAAACAAAGTACATATTCTGGCACTATAAAACTACTATTTTTTTTTTAGATAAAAGAAGTACATACATACATACAGTTGTACATGCATACGCGTATATATGTATGTATGTATGTATATATGTACATACATATTAGTTAATAAAATCTCAACAATATTTATTTATAATTATGGCACCGGTATAGAATATTTTGACGAACATAAACATTTTTTTAAATTGCTTTTAAAGTAAAAAGATAAAATAGCAAATGCTATAATAATTAAAATGTTATTCTGATAACTGCTGGGATGCTAACGACCAGTGTTGTCAGTTTAGCGCTTTTTCAAAGACAGCTTAATATATGAAATCGTTACGTACAGAAAGAAGAAAATGGGAGTTTGATATTTATGCTGGCACATTATTCTCTCTGGCCGCTTTCCCATTTTATCTGAGGATTCCCAGTCTATAAGTGAATTGCTTATTTCTCATCTGATCCCTAGTCTTGATAGAAGATTTCACGCTACAGTTCCAATTAGGAAAGATTGATCCGATGATATGTTCTGCTCTGGGGACACGAATGGTTTTAAACTTGAGAATAAGGTAAGCTTTGGAATTTTCAGCGAAGGGCTTAATTTAAGGATATCTGTCCGCCTCCCTGACTACAGTCGTTTATGCCAAGCCCAGATACGAGGCTTGGAAATAAAAGAATATGGGGTCATTATGTGCTATAAAGATGGGCCAAACATAGATCTTGTGTTAGAAGTGGGATTTTTGTCCTAGAATGAAATAAACCAAGTCATCCAAAGATGTGCTCAGTTGAACTTGGATAAATGGTACAAAGGACGGCATTAAGCAATACTATGGGACAATCAGGTTGCCATCTATAAGGTTAACTCAATACTAGAAACTGGCTGAGCAAGTTGAATCAGCAGGGCAGGAGAAATAAGATCACCCTCTGTTGCAAGCCAGGCCATAGATGCCACGGGAATTCACAGCTGTGAGCAGGCATATAAACTAACAAGGCTAATGAGTTCAAAACCTTTCTGTGAAGTGGGGATAGACGTTAAGTGAGGTGTTATACTCAACTAATGATAAAATAGAGAAAGGCAAAGGTACTTCCCAAAGCAAATAGGTTTGAGACAATTCAAATTCTAGTTGGAAAGCTGCAATAAAAGGACATGCATACGATTATCCCCGCGATGTGAATAATCTGGAACCCGACTTGTAGGTTCTGTGACGATGGGAATAAATCATTAAAATATACTTAAGATCTGTAAATCATTGATGCATCCCAGAAGAAAACATCTAGGGCATATTAGCTGCTTAGCAGAGAATTTTCCTCGTTTACACCGAGCACCATACTGTCGTTGTCAAAGCAATAGGCTTGAAGGAGACATTAACTTGATCACTCGGTCTATATGTCGGTGATTCCCTCTAAGTTTTTTGAATAACTGAGGAGAACGTTCAAAGACACTTTCGCAATACGTTTCAGATTAGAAAAGAAATTATTCCCTATCTCTGTAGAGATTTATCTCACACATATGTATATGTACATATGTATACTATTACAGGACCTTTATCCGACCTCGGATGGAGTACAACTCTCAAATATGGGCCGGTGCTTTAAAGTCTATTTTGAAGCTTCTCGACCGCGTACAGGAGAGGGTGAAGGTGCTTATTAATGGCAGTAGGGTATCCAACTCTATTGATTCGTTGGAGCATCGTCGCAATGTGGCGTGTGTTTCTTTGTTCTATCGTTACTATAATGGGATGTGTTCTCGCAGAGCACATCCTTTTGTAGTTGATTGTCCAGTGAACCGCTCAATGCATTACAGGGAAAATTCATTTATAGCCCGCACTGCTCGCTTGTGGAATGATCTTCCTGCGGAAGTTTTTTCCGTCAGTTACGATATTGGTAAGTTTAAATCAAATGTCCACAAACACTACTCCCTCTTTCCACCTTCCTATAACCTATTTTCCTAAACCTGCACAATGCACTGCATGAGTAGGGGCCATCACCTGAAAGCTGGTTTTACCAAAAAAAAAAAAAAAGTTCAGTTCACAGTTTTTTCTGAGTGGCCAGTATATAGTATATTACTATATAGATTTTGTTCTTATGGAGAAAGGTTGCAAATCCTGAAACACGGCGAGAATAACATTTAATGGCATCCAGCCCCTGAAAGCATATTAAATTTGACTTTCTTTTTATAGCATATATTTCAGCCAGGAGTATAGAATTATTGTCGGGTGATCTAATTAAATCTAGTACTTCCAAGTAAAAATACGTAACGTACGTAAGATGTGTGTACATGTACATATTAAAGGTCTGCACAAATGTATTTGACTTCAAAAAGTACATAAGATCTTGCAAACATGTACACTTATCCGAAGTATCCGAAGAAGAAAAGTACTCTTTTTTGAGAACAACAAAATTATCGAATAACTTCTTGTTGCTATTTGATTGCGTTCTCTTCATACAAATACATGTTCAACTCTCTTTCTTACTCGAAAATACCGACACAAAACATGTCGAGTACAATGAGTACCACCAAACTTCACGAAGTACTACAAATACCAATGAGTACTGCAAATACCACAAAGAAGTTTGGCAAAGAAAAGATCTACACCAAAGACTATAAATATGTAAACGTATTGTTCTCTTTAAGCAATTTATTCTCATATGCGTGTATACGTGTGTGCATGTATGTATACATGCATTGCCAAATAAAATAATAAACAAACTGAAAGATGTCTTGTTTTCGCAAAATGTATGTGCAAATAGCCTGTGGAAAACAAATATTACCGTTTGTTTTATTGTAGGGTAAGAATATGTGTTTTATTGTTGTAGAAATGAAATTATATCAATTCGCACCGAATTATAATGTTATTTTTTAGACTATTCAATTATGTATGTATGCATTTATCTATGTATGTATTTTTCGAAGGCAAGAAATCTTATTTCTGAGAAGAGGTCTGCTCTTGGAACTAACGGAGCTACAATAAACAAAATAATGTTTTTACACTCTAATATGAATAAAACAAAAACATATGAAGAAATAGAAAGAATAGAAAGTGATCTCTAGTTTTGAGTTTTATGGACATGAATTTTTAGTTTTTTTTTTATTTAAGGATTAATGTTTTTATGTTTTGTTTTTCTTTTTAAATAAATTCACAAATATTTTAAAGTTTTTAAAGTTCCTTCTCTTCTATATACATATACTTAACTTTATTTGTTACACTTATTACTTACATACTTTTATCATTTTAAATGATGTCTGAAAATATGAAATATAAACTATGTTTTTTTTACGTTTTAGTAATTTTAAGTGATTTTTTTGTTATTTTAATTGTTTTTAGTTCATTGAAAATAAAGAATTTTTTAAATCAAAAAGCGAAAAAAAAATAATTTTCAAAAAAATTACTATTTTCGATTTCTATTTTTTTATTTCAATGATTAATAAATATATGCCTAACATGTCGTTTGTTCATACACATAAGCATTTATATATAAAAAAAACATCAGTTATGTGGTGTTTTATGCTGCGAGTATTTGAAGTACCACATGAAGTGAACATAATTTTAGGAGTACTTGTTTTTGCGGATATATTTTTCAATGAGTACTCTTTTTACGGAACATAAGCAGCTTCGGATAAATACTTACTCGTATTTGTCTTGCACACATTCTCTTCTCTTCACTGCTTGAGCTGTTAGAGAGAGAGTAAGCACTCTATTTATCCGACAACGAGTTGCACACATGAAGCAAAAAAGTTATTCGTTGCAGACCTCTAGTACATATGTACATATATAGTATATGGAAGATTTATCAATGACTCCAATCTAGGAGATGTAATCTGGGTATCTCCAGTCTTGTCCCACTCAGTTATCTTGTCCAGGTTAATTATTCCGCAGTTCACCACCCTTTCTATATCTCAGTATAGATTTATTTCAAAAAAAAAGACCGCTAAAATGTTATCAGTGAAAATATCTTACATTCATTTCGTGTAGAATTACATGAAAACTTTAATTAGTTTTTGTTTAACAATACTTTACTTTAGTCAAAGCCTGCTCTATAGAACAGCATCAGCAATAGCATTTTTAATAAGAAATTGTTAAAAAGTTATCCCCATGTTATCCAAGTACCGCTACAAAACATTTGTATCAAATGAAAATAATCTCAGATATTCACTTATTGCAGCAAATATATATTTTGTACAGTTTTACAAATTTTCTGCTTTTTTTTGTTTTTTTTTTTTTTCAAAATCCAAACGTTTAAAAAGTTACCACATTATATATTTAGTAATAGTAATAATCGATTAATGGCAACACTTAATCCTACAACAAACTATGAAAAAAGCAATAAACTTTACATAAATGTAAACATTTCCATTGCATTTCCTAAAAATCCTTCTACGAATTAAAAGAAAGTAGAAAACAAAAGTCCCAATTACAACTCTCTCTCAACTGATATTATCATACGATGATTAACATCATTTGTACCCCTCTCGCTTACAATACACAATTAATGTGCGTGCATTCGTTACATTTTAGTAAAATAACGAATATGTAAGAATACGTTCGTACAACAATATTTGATCCTTTTTCTTCTAGACTCTTACTCTCATCTTTATTCTCTCTCTTTATTTAGTACGAACATAACAAAAAAAATTTCATGTTGTTGTTTTCATGTTGTTTATTATTATGAATATTTTGTATGATGTTATTCAAGTACAATAAAGTTAGTAACAACAACTACAACAAAATAGGCTATAATAATAACAATAATAAAATATTCGTATAATAACAATAATTGGTACGTCGCTCTTATTTAATATTTATTTTTGAAATAATGTTTTGCCTAGCCAGGCAGCAAGCCAGCCAGCAAGGTGGATGAATGTGTGTGATAAAATAAAACAGTAAAAAAAAATGAGAGAGAGAAATAAACTGGATGTGTGTTATAAAACAAAAGCAAGAAAAAAAAAACGAACTCTACAATTGTAGCAACAACTACAGTGTAAAATAAAATAAAAAAAAGAGAACAGAACAGAACCCGACCGTAGAAAAAAAAAATAAATAAAACGAAGAATACGAGAACAAAGTCTGTTTTTATTATTTTTATTTCATTCTATTCTATCGTATTGTGTATAGTCATAGTGCTGCTCCAACTAAACTTGATGATGTTGTTGATGTTTATTATAGCAGTGGCTGGTATAATTATTAGTATTGCTCGACTGTTAAATACATGAATAAATGTATTGGTGGTTGGGTACACTATGCTAAATAAGCAAGTTATAATAGTAACGAAACAATGCTTATATTAAAACGATGACGATAACGATGATGTTGATTGTATAATATTCTAACTAAGTAAGTACCAGTCTAGCCAACAAGCTTATTTAGATGGCATTTAGAAAGATACAGTATAACGGCTATTGATATGCTTGTATTAGTATTAATGTCTACAAATGTAGTTGTGTTAACATACTGACTTGCTTTACCACCAACAACTAAACACAGAAGAAAGAAATAGCAACAACAACAATACCTTAGAATAGTACAGAATTATATTTGTTTGTTAATACAATTGATACCTTGTGCTTGCTTGCTACTTACTCACAGTTCTTTTCTCAAACACTGTATGCGAGGCGTATATGCGATGTAGTTTATGGTTGCTTGTGTGTGTGTGTAAGTTCTGTTGTTATTGTATAAACAACAATACACTCTCTCTTTTATACTCGTTTAAGCACACTTATACACTCCCATAAATACAAACTCTCTTATGGCAATAGCAAGCAATCAAACAAGGCAAAATGAAAATAAAAACGAAATAAGTAGCAAAAAAAAAAAACAAAAACAGAAACAAAACCAACATATTAACGATGACAACGAGTGCTACAGCAACACAACACAACACAATACACTCTCGCATACAGACAAAATAACATTACCGTACGGTTTTTATTTCATATGGCAAACGTGTACAAAAGCAAAGCATTAGTATTAAAGTGTTACTCAGCATATAAACACCATTTACGAGAAGAAGAAACAGATACGATACGAAATTACAGGGAAAATAAATGCAAAAGCAATAAACAAGAATACATATTTAAATATAAAATTTTTAACAAAAACAACTAAAAATATTTGATTTTATTTCATCAAATAAATAAATACTACGTAGAGTATTAAAAACACGCCACAACAAACACTCTCCTTTTGTAAACCTAACCTCACATTATAGTGTTCTTTTTTTTTATCGTGTGTTCTTACTACTACACTCTCACCGCTGATAATTAAACACATACTAATGCCAAACGTAAACAAAAGCAGGCCTTTATGCTGTTGCTGTTGGATGAAACTTGTGTAAGCAACGCAATAACACAACAAGAAATAAACAGAAAAATTGTGTATATTTTTATAAAAATCATCTCAACGTTTTGTGAAAGTGTACAAGTGTTAGTGTATAGACAACCATTTTGTGTTTGCACATCATCTATGAGTGCAGGAATAATTTTAATTGACTTTTATCACACGCAACAGAGTTGCAATTGAACGCATTATTTTCGAATACATTGTGTAATTGTGTAAATTTATAGCATCTAGTGTCAGACGGCAAAGAAAGAAGTGTTTTTTTTTAATTTTTTTGCGTAACTAGAAATGGCTTCATTGTCGAGACGATCATCCGGCGCCAATTCAAATGGTTCCACGGATAATGCAGTAACACCCACAAAAAAGGTAAGAATTTTTGTTCTCAAAGGATAAAATTATGATAAGACGAAAAAAAAATCTACAAAATTTTTAAGAATAATTCAATGCATATTAAAAACATTCTATAATATAGTAGGTATATCAAATGAACTGAATTTTTAGTCTACCTGTGTACTATATTCGTCCCAGTGGTCCTTAACTGAAAATATCTCAACTGATTAGGAAAAGCAATGGCAAAGATCAATATGTGTAATCATTTGAACAGATTTCACTGTAATGGTGAAGAAAATAATGTAAAATTATGAAAACAAAGTACGGGGGATGTAACTATGTATGTATGTTACATAAATTGTATTTCAGCAGGAAAATTTTAAATATTTGGCGGTGCTCTTGTGAAGACTTGTGGATTTCCTAATCCACCTAGCTGCACAACTACCGTTCTGTATATCCTTGAACGCGAAACAGGATGATATATTTGCGTATTGTCTCTCCGCTACAATTTTAAGTCACTATAGCGACTAGCTGAACTGAACTTCAACGCAGAAATGAAATGGTTAACTAATCTGCTGAATGAATTAATAAATAGTCGAAATCAAATTTCAAAAGGATTACGAATTTGTTGAAGTTCAGCTAAAAAGATGTAACACTTATTGTAGAATTTAGTAAAGGGCATTATATGCTGTATTGTTGAACCGCAACCTCGACATGACCTTGCATAAAATACCGCTGCCGCCACGCTAGGTGTTGACTAAAACATAGAAAAAGGGGTGGCTTATGACCATTTCCTTTAGGTCTGCTCATATATTCTAAACTCTAACACTTTCCTAACGTAATACATTCTCCTACGTTAGTGTTTTGCTAAATGGCAGTTTTTTTTTTTTAAATTTTACTGGATTTTTAATTTTATTGGACATTATAATCCTGCAGCAACTACAGCTAGTAAGACTTCAAAGTCTAATTCTTATGTAAAGTTCATAGGCCAAACTGTTGTATAGGCCGTCCCATTGAATAATTTCGTACTTGTTACACAGAGGATATTTTCAGTTGACCCATCTCACACCTGACAAGCACTGGTGTTTTTAACCGACGTAAAATTAAATTACGCTATTATATTATATATTATATATTATTATATTATAGCATATCATTATATGCAAAAAAAAAAACGAAACGTAACTTACAGATTCACAGTTTGATAGCTTATTTTCATCGTTTTTATACGGTTTTCGGATGAAATTTAATTCATTTACAGCAGGTGTCAAATCTGCTAAAAGATTCTTTATGTTCAAGACTTGTTTAAACGTATTACTAATATACTACGAAATACTAGTAGTAACGTAAATTTTTAAAAACGTATTTCTCATATCTTTACAAAACAAAATCATTATTTTTATTTTTTATTAAAAAAAAACCTTGCGTTACACACTTGCAGTGCGAAAGATTACCATTGCTTTTGTACATCCTTGTCAAAACTCGTCATCATTGAAAAATTTTATTTGTTTTTATTTACGTCTTTAAATTTAAAACATTTATAAACAATGATTTTTAATTCTTCTTAATAAATTCCATATTTTTGTTATTATTTAATAATAAAAGAAGAAGAAAAGACCTTCTTAGCATATGAAAAGGTCAATTGACGCACAAGTGTTTGCCAGGGAAACAATATGATGAAAATATCAACAAAAAACTACTAATAACACTGCTACTAACACTACCACACTGTTTATGCTACTATTTTTTATAACCCTTAAAATAATGACTAGAAACCCCAAATCAATAATACGATATTAACAAGTGAATAAATAACAGCCATTATGGCATACACTAACACCAATAAAGACTCATAAAAAGACTTCCGTGTACAATATACACAATAATGAACACGCACTCTCATATACTACACACATAAGCACTTAAGCAAATATAAACATATATATGTACATATGTATGTGTGCATGTGTACATTTATATGGATAGAGTTAGGAAATACATACAATACAGAGAGCAAACTAAGCAAATAATGCCAGGTACTCACACACAATATTATAAGCAAATACAACAGCAACAACAACAACAAACTTCATATTAATCGACTGTGCAAATATATGAAGCAAAAGAAAAACTTTGAAAACAAGATTTACTCACAGCTTAAAAATTACAAAGAGAATGAGTGAGACGTAGAGAGAAATGTACGAATGCACGAGTCTTTGCCATCGCCACTGTCACGATTGGCATCACTAGAATATACATTAAACTGCACTGCACTGCCATACACTACTCTACGCTGCCTGTACTCACTGTATTTGCCATTTAAATATGCAAACCAACAACAACAACCACATTCGACACACTGAAGCTTACACAGGCATTTATTCAATACATATGTATGTATGTATGCGCTTGCTGTGTAAATAAACTTTAATAAACGGATAACACATAAGAAAAGCAAGGTGTAAGAGGTCTTAACAGCTGCTATTAATTAATTAGAAATAATTTTTGCATTTCAAATCAGAAACTGAGAAACGAACACTTGAATTAATTTCTTTTTTTTATTCGATTGTTTCTTACAATATTAAAAAAAATGTTGAAGCAAATTCCATTATTTCTAATTAGTTACCAGCAACTGTTTTTACAAAGCTGCCTGTTTTTTCTATATTTTAAAAGATTACAAACGAACTAAAGTTTACATATACAGTCACTCAAACCCCTTGTACGGTATTGCAAAACTCAATCCCTTAAAGCATAAGTCAAAAAATAAAATACGAGATCAATAGTAGTACACTTCAAATTACACCACTATTCGCATCTATGTCATATTCGCATGTTATATCATGTATACTATATATGTGTGTGTATACATGGCATAAGAGCAAAAAAATACCCGCTATAACAGCAATCACACCACACTCATGCAAACGAAAACATGTGCACATACGCATAAAGGCTTACACACGTTTACGCAACTATATGGTGGAAGAGAGTGAGAGTGAGAGGCAACGCTTGATAAAACACGAAAGCCATCATTGTTTACAACAGTGCCATACGCTAGCACGCACACATACAGAAGATGTGCACACGCAAACAAATCTAGAACGTAGTACTACAATAGAAATGAAACAGAGAGTCAATCATAACTTTTTTAACATGAATTTACAGTGTTGTTAAGGGTAATAGAGACGCGTTTTTTAACAAATCGTTTATATTTGATAAAACGATTCGCTTCACTGCAAGGTCATACAGTAAAAAACTGATGCTATTGATGTAGTGGGTGGAATAAAATGCGAGGTGGAATAAAAATCGAGTTTCCACTCGAACACTAAGGAAAAATAAGTTCACCCTTTTGGAGATTTTTAGCCTCAACATACGAGGCAGCGGGCTGTAGTGGAATATATGTTCATGTACTGTCCAATTGCAGCCTCTTGCAAAGAACGAGCGAAACACCAATACGCAACAAATTAGCGAATAGAGTGTCAGTGTTTGGCCCCAGAATGAAAACGGAAAGTACAAAGGTCGGGATATAAGAATATTTTCTGACAGTCAGGCCGACAACCGAAGACTCGACACGCAGGCGGCTAACTCAAGAGTTGTATCAGCCTGTCTGGGTAAGCCGAAACAGCTAGACAGGGGAAATAGAATCATTCTTTGTTGTATTTTAGGCCATGTAGGAATTTATGACAATGAGCTTGCGAGGACGAAAACTTCCACTTCGCTATTGCGCCAGAACCAGGACTGTAAGCTTGTGGATTTAACAGGTTTCGTAAATCGGATTGACGGACTAGTATCTTGGTAGTTATCTACGGAATATTATAACACCGTTGTTGTCTTTCCCTTTTTTGTAATCTTTCTCTTCCTAAATTTTCTATTTCTTACTTAACTTCTCTCTCTCTCTTCCACCCATGTCAACAACTGACTTGATTATTTGTTTCTATTTTATTACTTTTATTTTCTGAAGGGTCTTCTCGCAAAGGATCAATCGGTCTGCGGATGAAGACGTGCTACTATTAATAAAGGGATATGCCGCCTTTCCTAATCTAAGCTTTTGTTGTGGCATTGCAATGATATAACTCATGCATCAGTCTATCCAGTAGTAGTTTGATAATAGTAAAAGACCTTATGACGGGTCAGTGTAGTGTTCAGGATAGGGATCGTTTCAAGCCCATTGTGTAGATGCTATGATGAGGAAAACGAATCACCAGAACTCATATTTGCACGTTAAGCCAGCTCAGAAGGGATCTTAGCAAGCACTGTGTAGGGAATTATGCTTACTGATACCGGATAATATCCTGGGGCCAGCATCCCAGCAGCTACAGAATTGTGGAAAATACTTTATAGGGATGTCCTAAGCAGATTGATGAGAGTACAATAGATCGTAAGATCGCAATACTTTAACAGCTCTACACGACAATATTTAATAAATAATGACAGCCTAAACACAAACTAAATAAACGATGCTGTTGGGCAAACTATTCATGGTTGACTTAACACAAGAAACCGCTTCGAAATAATAGATTTTGTTTCTATAACCTCGACGAAACTGTAATTCTTTGGGAATTTAGTAATGATTGTTACGATGTGTTGGCATTACTGCCTGGCATTTTGAAGTTTTTATTTTCATATTTCTCTTGGTTTTTAATTCTTTAGCAATTATTTTGTTATGTTGGTAGCCACAATACCTCTTATACATATACATACGTGTGTTTGTATGTATGTATGTATTTAGACCAACATGCAAGCATACATCTGTGAACAACATTTATTAACATTTTAAATATTCCGTCTTCTATTATTTAAGTAACGAACATGGCATTAAAGTCAGGCATGCAGGCAACAGCAAGCAAGCAAGCATTCGTTGTTTATGACCATGAGCATGTATTGGTTTTTTTTGTTGTTTTTTTCCTCTTTTGTCTATGGGTTATTGTAAAAATGATTGTTGTTGTTAGTGTTGTATTGTTAGTTTATTTTGTTGTATACGTTTGGCTTTACTATTCATTCAATGCATTCCTTTGTTAGTATTAGTATGCACACACAGACTACGCATTCACATGGGTATTATGAATTACTATGGTTTTATGCTGTTACAATAATAATCCAAACAACAACTACAGACACTATGCAGGCTGTCATGTGTATGCAAGTGCTGTCAAAGCATCGTCAGAGTGTGTAGGCAGAAATTTAACGCCAAAATGATGTTTCTACTTTTATAATTGACAACATATTGCTCTCACACACACATACTCACATGCTCGTAAACACTTATACCAAGGCATTAAAGGCCTTACACACACGCACACAAATTAGAAGTAGGAATTATCCGTAAATGCTTGAATACGTGGGCTGTATGGGGTAAATGTTAAATGAGGTGCAGTTAAAAGGCTTTATTTTGAAAAAAAAAATTGTTTCTCTTACACATTTATTCGACACTGAACTAAGCATTTAGGCTTCAAACATTTGATTTTTTTTATTATTTTTGGTATTAAAACTGCAATTTTTCTTGTTCTTTTTAGCCCAAACGACGTAATGAACGTAATATTTTAACATTCTATGAAAAGATCGCTGTCATACGCTACTATGACGAGACGAATGTATCGCGCAATAGCTTGGCGAAAATGTTCCATTGCTGTGCTACACAGATACGCCGAATACTGGAACGTAAACAGTTCTTGCTACAACAATTGGCCACCTTAAGTGAAGCGGACGCCTCCATTATTATAGAGGAGATGACACGCAAACGGCGTAAATTCGAAATGAGCGCCATTAGTTTCATTCTACACCAATGGGTAGAGCGTTGTCGTCAAATGCGTTTGCGCAAAAGCATTACCAATGAAACGCTCAAGGAGACAGCTGTTAAAATGGCAGCCATATTGAATTTGCCCGCTTTTAGACCCTCGTATCGCTGGTTGAATCGTTTTCGTGGCAAATACAAATACAACGATGAGGATTTAGGCCATGGCAAAGCTTCTAACACGGTAGAGGGTGAATTAGCTGTGGAGGACATCATTATAGAATTTAAGGATTCCCTACCAAGTTTCATGCAAAAGGAAATATCCGCCATTACCTCTTCAGCAAAGGTGGATGATAATGCTGGTGGTGGTGGTAGTGGTGGCAACGGCAATCTAACACATTCCAAGCAAGAAATGAAAACAAACCCCCAAGTGCCCGTCATTATTAATGATGACAACAGCAACGATTTTGAAATCTCAGATGATGACGAGGAGTACGATGTAAATGAATGTAAAGAGAATAACTGTAATCCTGTAAATAGTAATCAAGACAATGATGTCGAAATTATTGAAATTAAAACGAAAGACATGCCATTAACCACAACACTACCCAATAGGCAAGTCACCATTACTGCCATGGAGGATGTAAAGAAGCCGGATGCACAACTAAACCCAGCACAGGATTACCGCTTAAATGCCGGCTCGGCTGCTTTGCTGCACAGTATCTTTCCGCATTTGGCGGTTATACACCAATTTGCCTTACTTAACTCAGATGTTAAAGCCTTAGAATTGATCTCACAACTGGGCGTGCACATGAAAACACAAGCCGATAGCGGTGCCTACAAACAATTATCACTGGCGTCTACAACTTTCAATCAAGACACGGATGCCAACGATTTAGATACTCAGGGCGACAATCTCTATCCGGACATCGATGATATCGTCTTAATTGAATAGTTTAAAAGTTTTAAGTTTAGTTTTATAAGAGAGTGTATATTTTTTGTTTTTCCTTTTCTTTACATTGTAAGAATAGCGTTTAAGTTTGAGTTTAAGTTGTTATAAATGAAGTGAATCTATTTTTCTTTTCTTTTTTTTTTTTTTTGTATATTTTAGTACTTAAGCATCACTATTGTATTAGTTTTTCAATACATTATTGAAATGGAAACGTAATTGGTTAAGAATTTTAAAAAATAGCCTTAAAAAGATAATAAATACGATTTATATCTGCACCTAAACCACTCGAACAATTCATTCATATTCAATTTATTTCAATAAGAGCAGGTTTGCCCACCCCAGGTTCCCAAATACGAAGAAGTAAAGAATAGTCTTATGCAGTACACATAGTGATACCATATGCAACATTGTCCAACACTAACTAACAAGTCCTGATTAAACGATCTCCGCATTTAAAGCACGGTTGTCTTATAATCAAGTTGAAAACCTGTTAGAAAGTGTAATATAATAATGATAGCTCCGTTGCAGTGTTACAAAAGGGTAAGCCAAACGAGAGAAGTCTACGTTAAGGCAGAGACGAATGTTGATGAAACGAACATTGATTCGGATTTCTAATCCTTATCAATGACCCGTGATATCAAATACATACAATGCTAGAGCTTTCCGTGCATTTTAATTTAAATAGTTGATCGTACACTTCTTATTCGATTTAGGCCAGGATATTCTGGTAATAAATCCAGATTCCTCCTAGTATTTATCAGCGGCCAATAAATACTTCTGACAACCTAACAGAGAGGCTTATATTAAAGTGTGGTTTGGTATTCTCTAGGAAGTTCATTAGCTACACAATTACCTATAATATCCCGTTGACTACTAGTAAGCCTTATTTGACTGACACAAAACTGCCGTGAGATATCATCAAGAGCGTCAATGTAATGCTAATCTCTTTAATCTGAAGGTAGCAGTCGAAAGAGTTTCACAGCATGATTTATGATGGCAATTACCTCGTCCTAAAACACACTACATCGGGCAGGGAGGCAAACAGCAATATCTTATGATTCTTAAGCTTCAAACTGCCGGAGAAGATTTCCTCAAAATTCTCAGAGCTGCCTGTTCAGAGGAGTCAGTCTTCCCTGTTTGGAATTCTAATATGAAAATACCTATCAAAGCTAAGGTCAGACAAGTGTGAATCAAATCTACTCACAGTCTGGGGACATTTTGATAGGATAGAGGCAATAATGCTTCATCGAAACAGGACATTAAGTCAAATTTTAACAAGTGCCGCTTGTCATCTGGCAAGTGATCCTGGACCTTTGGCACTTAACTAACGAAGTACAATAGCATCATAAGAAAGATGTTAAAGAACAATTCTGAAGTCTCAAGAAGAGACATACGCCCAAAGAACGTCTTAAAGCATACGATCCTCTACGAACTAGGATAGTACAATCTTACTTGAGAGAGAATCTTGGAAGCCAGTAAAGTATTGCACATCCTAATCGTATTTTGTGTTGAAATCCTTTAATGGAAATCGAAAATACATGGCAGGATGAAAATGGTCTCAATTGCTCTTAGTCGCATTGCGACAAACGCTGCATATCATCTGGAAAGTAAGTGAAAGTGGCTGTCCCCTCAAGGAGTTATGAGCGGACACACTTAGGTCAAGCTGGAAAATAATCCGCATTGAAACCAATTAAGCATAACAAACACCTCCCCAACTCTTTCCGCAGAAACGTGTTGCTAATAACTTTGAAAAGTAACGATCAATAACATTGTGTATGTGTTATATCAAAGAGTATGGTCGTAAGACTCGCTCTATTAGTGAACTGTTTCCACAGAAAACAGAAAGAATGATAATATTTCAGAATCTCTTCGAGTTGGAACTTACCAGATTCTGTGGTTGCAGATAAATATACTCTCTACTGCATTCGGGACTTGCAATTTCAGGCTTAACACCTTCATCATCTTGTGTACGAGTTCTTTCTTCATCTTCCTCTGCATCTTGTTCTTCGTCACCGCCCAAAGGATCTTTCAGTTTAATTAAACTCTCATGTTCGGTGTATATCTCAGAGAAATCATGAACTCGCTCTCTAAATCGTTGCCTAATCCGGTAACATTCTTCACACACCCGGCGATGAGTTTTCAATTGTTCAGGCGATCTCTGCGGTATGACGCAGGTGGTGAAACGATCTTCGATTTTGCAGCGTTTACAAAACGGCTTCAAAAACAAATTCTCTTGGGTGCGCTCGTGCAGTTTTCGAATTTCATCTTGTAATGTAAGTACTTTGGCGAGTGTTGAATTCTGCGGTGCATTGCAATCTCGTGTATACGTACAGACATGGCTTTGCCATTCCGGTTGTAATGGTTTCAGAGACTCTCCCTGAAATGTGCACACTTCATACGGATTTTTCGATGGACTTTGATCGGATGCAAGAGATACAAACTTTTTATTCATTGTCTCAGTTTGTTGTTGAAGGGAAAGGGAATAGGAAATTCTGTTGTTTATCCTGTCTTTCTCTCTGATTTTACTGATTACACTTTAAACGTTACTCTTGCTTTAATTAAACACGCAGCAATTTTTTATTAATTTTTTGCACAAAATTTTATAATTTTTCAACAATTAAATTTTTTATAAAGATTTTTTTAAGCAAATTTTGATATTTTTAATTTATTCAACAATTGTATAGAAAATAATTTTATTATAATTTCAAAGACAATACGATTAACGGCCAATAAAATGAAATTCCGAGTTGATTTTGAACAATTTCAATAAGGGAAGGAAAATAGGGACACCTATTTCGATGTACTCATCCCTTTAGAACTGATATTGAGAATGAAAGTTAATTGATAGAATGTTAAGATTATAATGCTAAAAGAAATTATGGTAAAACGGTATGGGCCGTGTTCTCAGTTTTCAGACAGTAGTGCAAACATCAGAATAGCATAGAACTTGTGTTTGATTGGATTTATTGAAATTATTCATACTTAATCAGAAACGAGCAGTTTCTCGAATTTCTGTTTCTGTTATTGATCAATCAATGAGAAGCTAGGCCGTAATCCTGACTGAAGGGTTGTAATGGCCAATTATGTATGTATGTATGTGTGTTATTGATCAATCCAACACAAGGTTACAATATAAACTTCGAAAATTCGATCCCCATATAGTACCAGTATGATCTTGAGTAAAGAGCATTGGAAATGTGTTTTAAAGAAGGCACCTGAAAGATATGCTCATTTTTCTAGAGAAGATTTCAGGGGTTTCTATAGGTATTGCATTAAAAGACTCTGAACTCGAAGTGGGTACTCTTTGGATGTAATGTTAAAAAGAATCTATTGGACTTGTTTTGGGTGCTGATAAAATGGTTTATAAATTTTCCAAATGCCTACGTAAACTCATACGAGCGTTCACTTCGGAATTGGAAGTAGCTTGCCCAGAGGTCAAAAGGATCTTTAACAGGGCTAAGTTGGCGGGCTTAGATGATCATTGCAACTGCTAAATGTTCTGGTACAATAGGTAGCATAAACAGAGCTAAGAGAGCTACGTGGAAGCAGTTTTTTGAAGCATTCGACTCTGTCAACAGACTGACGAGGATCAAGGCGGTCTTCTTCAGTTGCCACACTAGCGGGTTCTCTTGGCAACAAACTGTCCTGGTTGTAGGGATACAGTAGCTGTAATGTCAGTGCCGAACTTTCCGGTAAGAAAATCTGATGAGGAGTTGTAGCTAATGGCGGATATAGTGACTTTGGAAAAGCTTATTTGGACCCTTCATGTCATCGGTTTCGTATGAGATTTTTAACCCTATGTCGCAAAATATCAAAAGGAGAACTATATTCTCCTGGGTAGGTTTACACTCAGGACGTGGAGAGATGTTAAGGTAGTTTTTATACCGTAGGACGGTAGAGCATGGCATACTAGGCTGTAAGGGAGAGTAATCGGTCTTTATTTGAGTAATAAAATGGATACCAGCATCGGTAGGAGAACTCTCAGTGAACCTCTGCAAGCCTACATGTATAGATACTACACTACACGTGGTCATTAGTTACATTGAGAAGGGTTTGCTTTTGTCCTTTTGGATATTCAAAGGGTATACAATAATGTTGGGATTGAAGCTTTCAGAAAGATGCTGCCTTGTTTTGTATATCCCGGTTAAGTGGATTATCAACATGAGTAGGTTTAGAATAAACAATTAGGAGCTAGGCTGGAGGTACTATCGTCTCTGTTGAGACTGAGGAAAGAAAGGTCGTTGACTACTTGGATGCCATAGTATTGGTGAAATTCCTATGGATCATTACTGATCTCATACAGTCTGCTTTAGGTGACTATCTTCACAAGAGTCTGTCAAGTATCTTGGCATCAGTCCGACTAAGAATGAATTGGTTCTTTTCTCCAGAAAGTAGAGAGTACACAATTTTGAGGGTTGTCGACCTAGCTACACAGATCCTGAATTTAGATTTCACAGACAATATGGTCAGGGTATTTGATATCGACAACTACCCATCAGTGATTTTTCCAGATAGGGGGCTGGAGCACTGGCTCACATGACATACATACATAATTGGTCATTACAACCCTTCAGTCAGGATTACGACCTAGCTTCTCACTATCGTCTCTGTTGAGACTGAGGAAAGAAAGGTCGTTGACTACTTGGATGCCATAGTATTGGTGAAATTCCTATGGATCATTACTGATCTCATACAGTCTGCTTTAGGTGACTATCTTCACAAGAGTCTGTCAAGTATCTTGGCATCAGTCCGGCTAAGAATGAATTGGTTCTTTTCTCCAGAAAGTAGAGAGTACACAATTTTGAGGGTTGTCGACCTAGCCACACAGATCCTGAATTTAGATTTCACAGACAATATGGTCAGCGTATTTGATATCGACAACTACCCATCAGTGATTTTTCCAGATAGGGGGCTGGAGTACTGGCTCACATGATCCATACACAAACATTTGAAGTTGTGTTTTGATGACTTAAAATGAGAAAACGTTAGATAACACTCCTAATAGATGGATTTTTTCGCCTACTACGAACAACAACTGTTTCTTCTGGTTATTAGAATTAGAATCCTTCCTATTTTTAATGTCTTGTTGGTATAGCTACAGTTACCTATGAGCCTATGCAATACTTTCAATGTGTCATATAAAATCTTAACCAGTGCCGTGTAGTATAAAAAATAAAACTTGGCAACATTTTTTTCCAATTAGATTCCACTCTTATTATCCACACATGTTGACATTGGCTAAAACAGCTGTAAATACAAATTTGTCTGCTATCTCTTTTACACTCATTCGAATAAGTACACCATAAAGCGAGATAAAACATAAACAAAAACTGTAAATAAAACAAAATAATGTAATAAAGAAAAGAGAAGAATAAAACAACACATAAATAGAGTAAAAGAATTTATGACTGTGTTGTGTTGTCCTCTGTGTTTCTATATTTTATTCTCTATTTTTGTTTTACACACAGATTTTCTTTGACATTTACTTGCATAGAACGCTGGAGTTGATTGAAAAAGAAGTGAAAAGTTATTTTCTTCGCTATTATTCGATACGCAATAAAGAGTTTTATACAGTAAAAGTATAATATTTTTAATTGTTTCATATGAAGCATTATACAATAAATATGAAAAAACACGAAAAAAATTTTAACAAACAATTAACGAGCAAAATATCGGTGTGATTATATTATTTTATGGACAACTCTTGAACGGCCCTGTGTATGCTGTGTGCGTTCTTTGGCTTTTTTTTTTATCGGTAAAACAAGAAATAAAAAAAGAAAAACAGATAAAAAGAATCAGAGAACAAATGAAAAGAATTGCATTTTCATATTCGCTTAAGTGCACAGTTATAAAGAGAAAAATAAAATAAAATAAAGATTTCATCATTTGGTCACAAATATACGAAATATTTTAACAATAAGAAGAAGGTTAATTACAATTAATTGGTTGTAACTGAATAATAAATATTCTCAATTGAATTGTGTGTGTGCGAGTGTGTGTTTGTGTTTGCATGGGAATCTTATTTCTTTGTGTAAAACTTTTTTTTACATTTTTTTGTTTTTACCAACTTCAACTTTATACGCTGTGATAAATTAAGCAACTAAAACGAAGAAAACTTGACAAAATGTGGATAGAGCCTAAGGAAATCCTATTGCCATCGGCATTTTGGTGAGTTTTTTGGAAAATAATATAGAAAATTTTTTATTTTTGGCCTTTTTTTTTTTTCTTATTAAGATCAACATTTTTATCGGCAATATCATCGAGAGTATTTTGGGTGTTTTTTTAGTTTCTATATAGGGTTGCCAAGAGATTATATGCTTTTGAGAAATAAAACATTTATTTGGAAAAAGTTCTAAATAGAATATTTAGTGTCTGAAATTACAAGTTTGGTAAAGCTTTTTCCCTTAAAATCATCGTTTTTATCGGCAATATATCATCGAGAGTATCTAAGGTGTTTTTTTTTTTTTTTTTTTTTGTTATAGAGTTGACATGTAGTTATAGATTTAGGAAAGTTAATTCTTTTGTTTAGGAATAGTTATAAATAGAATATTTAGTGTGTGGAAAAAAATTGGTTTTTTTTCCAATTTATTTATTGTTCAATACGCAATATCATCAGCGTATTTTGGGCGTTTTTATTCTATGTGTACCGCTGTCAAGTAGTAATAAAGGTTTCAAGATTGAAATGTTCATTTAGGAACCATTTAAACATACAGTGTCTGGGAATATAAAATAGTACGGGCACATTAAATCTGCTTGATTGGGAGATATGGACTGTATTCAATAACTCTATTTAGATTAGATGCGATAGGCAGAGAGTAGTAACATTGGCTTCCGGATTTGTAAATTACAAGACCGTTGCAAAAATTGTTTATTTTTAACAAGTCCTTCGCTTAAAGCTCTATTCAACAATTCAATTTCTATACTTAACACTAAACCCACCGATACTCCATGTATTCCTATTCCTACCCAAGGGGGCTCAAATGACCCGTCTGCAAAATGTTGTATACATGCATTACTATGTCTTGTGAGAAATATATCAATTAGGCCAATTTGGAACATGAATAAAACAATTTTTTTTAAATAAACTCAAAATAGTTGATATATTAAACAAACAAACATAATACAATACAATACATAAAAATAGAAAATTTAGAAAATAATTAAATAATATGCAAACTTTATTCATGTTCACCGCATTTTTTTACATCACGGAATAGCAAAAATGTTCAAAATCACAAGAAATTGCAAATCAGGAAACAGAACCTTTGCATGGGTCAAATGACCCCTTGCGGTATTTAAGGTAGATTACATATATTTCTCGGTATTTCTCTTGGAAAACACATTCAATGTATTTTGTAATAAAAGTCGTAAAGGCAAATGGCGATGTGATAATGTTATTTTCAAGAAATTCTGACAAAAATTTCAAAATGGGTCATTTGACCCGTCATGGTAGGTTTAGTGTTAATAGTCAGTAAAAAGGAGATCTCTTAATATCGTAATGTTGCTTATTGACCTGATGCCCTTTGGTATCCTATTAGCAACTCGAAAACCTGTATTACTGTCATGTGATTGTGAGCTAAGATCACGACATAAAGTTTCGCAATACTTTAGAGATTGTAGTAATTTTTGGATTAAGATTGATGTCGAATACTCCTTGTGAATATCCTCAAATTAATATTTCGATATGAATAATCTGGTTGTTGTTGTAACAGCTCTGCTGCTGTCTCCGGAAGTGTCTGCCTTGGGAAAAGAATTAATGTTGAAAAATCTTTCGCGGGTTGACAATCCTTGACCGATGCGTAACTGTGTCGTTCCGGAGCGTAGATCCGATTGTCGTGGGAACGAATTATCTCGCAGTTGCCAGTAGTTGTTGCCAGAAGTTTTAGCAATCAATAAAGCTATATTTTTTCATTATAGTGGGCCGTCGACAAAGCTTTTAAAACTGTACCAATGCTAAATAATACTCTGGGAGAAGAAAAACAATTATTAAGACGTTAAATGTCGTTTTTTTTTTTTTTTTTTTTTTTTAAAATGTTGGCCACTTTACTTTAAGTGCGCAATGTTGTGGAAACGAAAATCCTGCTACTTTTCACTGACTTTGTGGAAAGGTTTCCATTTTTGCAGAAAAATCCTATTGTTCCTATCAAAGTGTTTACATGCCCAATACAAGACAGAGCTTAGAGGTGTCTGAAATTGTAACAAGTGTGTCCAATTACTAGAATAGAGCTCGAGAGTTCAAGCATCTATCTGACTGTCTAAACCAAAAAGAGTTGGATGTTCTAAAGCACATCATTTTGTGTATTCGTATTTTACAAAGCAGTTTGAAATTAACACAATCGTGGCAGTAAATTCATGACCACTTGTGGTTTCAAATTCGTTTTTTTATGTTAGGTTAGAGGACGTGTACTTGTCAATTGTGACAAGTACAGTACCCGGAGGTCGAATTGATCCATTGTACAACGTCCTAGCTTCTCACACCACTCGTGTTGTGTGCGTTAATTTTTTGTACATGAGTGGCGGGACCTACAGTTTAAAGTCGACTCCGAACGACAGATTTTTGAGAAGTTTTTCATGGCAATTGTATTTACTCTCAGAGTTTTTGCCAGAAATCTGCTGAGAGGAAGTCGCCGAAGAAATATTTTCATATTTTCGTTTTGATGTCTGGCCTGGGATTTGAACTCGGGCCTTTCGTCTAATAAGCCAACACACTACCTACTAGACTACGGCGACTTCAATTCGTTTTTTTAATTATTCTAAAAACCTAAGCTAATTAGAATACCAAAGTAGCTGCGGTAATGGGGTTAAGCTTCTTTTACATGAATTTATTTAAAGTTTTCTTTTTTAATATTTAATTTAATCGTTATAATTTTTCTTCATTTTTTTCATAGGGTTGTTGAGAAACGTTCAAATTATTTTGTTCTGCACAAACGTCGCGGTCATGGAGAATCTCGTGGACTTGGTTCGTTATTGGTGGGTACATTCGATAGTGTATTCGATACGAAACCAGCACCGTATCGCATATTACATCAGACACCAAACTCTGAAATATCCTATGGTAAGTGAAAAAGCACATTTAAACTAAATTATTAAATTATTTAAAATATAAATCTGTCAATGTATTTGTCATACTCAATTTTGTAGAAGACTATAGAACTTTCAATATGAATCATCGTAATATTTCATTCTCTATAGGGCAAAGGCATATGCATAATATAATTAAATATTGATTTTGATCACTTCTACAAGCGGCATAATGATGTTTTACGCAAATTTTTGTTTTTGTAATACTAAAGTTAGGGTATAGTAAAGTGAAATCTAGTATTTTCTCAACACTTGTCTATGACTAGATGGTGCTGGAAATTGAATATCCTTAAAAATGTTTTTCTTTTTATTCCGAACCAAACTACATATTTGATTTACTTTTTACTATACCTTGTGTGAAACGTATTAAAATAAATTTATTCAAAATCTTAATTTTATTTATTATTATTCATTTTTCTCTCTTTGAAATAATGTGCCAAATTGATAAGAACCCAGTACCATTATTACATACATTGAACATTTAAAAACAAAACACACAAAATAGTTTAACAAAAAATTATGACGACGCCATATGTTCATAAAACAATAGGATTTATTTGCTAATTAAACTTAACAAAGACTTTAGTTTTCTAATTTATTTCCGAAGAACAGATTTGTGAAATTAAGTAGGCATGTGTTGTGTTTCTATTACATCCTTAATCGAATATATACATACATATATTGTATGAATACGTTTGAAAAACTAATTTTCATTATCATCTTTCATTCAATCTGTCTTATTCATCATAATTTCTTTAGTTCTTATCAAAGTATTATATTATCAACTGAAAGAAATTGCAAGTTTAAATTGATTAACAAAACATTTTGAAACTGTAATCGAATTATAAATACATGCAATGAAATGACCTTTAACTATAACTTTTAACAACTTTTTGTATTCAAAATTCTATAGGAATTGAAACTATGTATATTTCTGCTATTCAAAGCCCTTTTCTTTCAAATAAATTAACAGAAAGCGAGTCATGCATTAGTTTATAGGAAACTAAATTTAAAGTTTTCGAATTAGAGAGAACAGGTCACGTAATGTTAACAGTTAGGTTAGGTTTAAGTAAGTGTACTTGTCATTGAGACAAGTGCAATACCCATAGGTTAAAATAACCCATTGTAAATACATCTCAGAAGAGAGAGAGAGAGAGGATAGTGAAGGAGATAGGAAAATTGGAAAAGGAGAAGAGGGAGGAAAGGGAGAATATAAAACATGGAGGAAAAAAAGATAGACCACAAACACACAAGAGAGTGTAACTACAACCTTGACGCCCTAGCACTCCTCAACCAGCTCAACCTATTTATGAATCTAGGGAATCTATCTTAATATATAAAATTCTCGTGTAACGGTGTTAGTGGTTAAACTCCTCCGAAATGGATCGACCGATTTTCATGAAATTTTGTGTGCATATCGGGTAGGTCTGAGAATCGGACAACATCTATTTTTCATATCCCTAAATGTTAAGAGGGCGTGGCAAATCGTTAAAATTGAATATTTAGGTACATATTGATCGTAGACGTATAAAATGGGAGTGGCAACCCTCCCCCTTCAAGTGATACCTTTAACTCTTAAGCTACTGAACCGATTTTAACCATTCTTTTTTTTTTCGAAAGCTTATCAGGTTTAGATGGTTTAAAAAAAATTCGATATAGCAAAAAGTAGGCGTGGCAAACCTTTAAAATTGAATATTTAGGGACATTGTGATCGTAGACGAATGCAATTTGGTGGGTAAGTTCGTAAAGTCGATATCGACAAACTCACCAGAAATGGACGTCGCAACCCTCCCCCTTTAAAAGATACCTATAAGTCGGCTAATTCGATGGTTTATAACTACATACATATGTACATATATATATAACATGTATGTCTGTTAGTTTTTGTTTTGGAGCGAGTACAACAACTACAACTTCGTCAGCGCTACCCATGATTCGGACCTCTTATTTTTATTCTTTGTATGCCTCACTTAAATAACGTACCGACTTCGATTAAATTTTGAACTAGATAGATAGATCCACACACTTATAGTAAGTTAGTTATTTTTATATAACTGTTTTATGCAGGGTATTACAATAAATATATAATGTGGCATTTTTTGAGCAATAAAAAAATCAATTTTGGGCGGGGCGAAGTTCGCCGGGTCAGCTAGTTTCCTTAATAAAATAAAGGACAAATCATTCTTTAGCTTTTTAAATGCTCAGAACGTAGTTGAGCTGGCAAGAAGAGACTGGCTAGATCTTCTCTCGGAAACTTCTTTGAGGTGACCCTTCTAAAAAGGAGAATAAACCTATTGTGGTCTTGATTGGTTTTTTGATGGGCAATTATGCCTTGAGGGCTATGAATAGCATGTGGAACATGGTCACCCTTCTTTCGGCAGGTTTTGTGGTAATGTCTGTTGAGTAAATTCTGTATCTCTGTCCTGACGTGCGGATGGGTAAATTCAAGATTTTTGTCTATGATTTCTTAAATAGCTTTGAATAGTTACCCTACTAATGATTGAGAATTTCATCTCCGATTGGCTTGCGAGATGACTCCGTTTACCTCCCCCTTTTTCATCCGTTAAGATTTTATATATCTTTGAACTATTTGAACTTTGATGTTTGAACTATTGCTGTGAAAGTAACCACAATTCGCTGTTTATAGTCTAGTCTACGGTCAAGGTAGAGAGCGGACTGTATTTGTTTTATTTTTTATGTCTAATATAGGAGACCTCCCTTTTCTATCTCTTCTACTTTTCCCATTTCCATTTACAATCGGTTATCTGGGAAGTATTACTCTGGGTATTGTACTTGTCCCAACGGCAAGTACGCGCCCTCAAACCTAACCTAACTTAATATAGGAGACTATATAGGAAGTCATCTTTGATGATTTTTTCAAACAGAGGTTGGTAGAAGATTTTAAAATGTTGATCCAAAAAGGCTAATCAGTTTTATATCACAAAGAATGAAACTATATTAGCCGGTATCCTTAATCAATTTGTCATGGTCAATTTCGTAGATAAACTCCTGATTCCTGAATATTTTTGTATATCAATAGGTAAATGCGAATCACCTATGAATATCAATAGTGATGATATCTGGCTTCTATAGAAGTTGTAGCGACAAATGACTATCCAAGCAAAATTTTTGAATGCTATGATGCGACCTCTATAAGATCATGAAACTTCTGTAACGTATGGTAAAGTGCATTGATAACTGGTGATATACTTACTGACTTCTTTAGATATTTTAACAATTAATGGCAGAATGACAGACCCAGGCATCACAGCAGGTATGACATTAACATATGAAAAGCATTCAGTAGTACCATTAGGACTAATTAGATACATCAGGCTGTTATTCTTCTGTTGGCTTCCGCTGTAATACTTAAAAGGATTTCTTATGTTATCCAAAAACCCTATGAAGCGCATCCAACTTCAGCCTTTTTATATCAAACCTACAATAACGGAAATTTTGAACAAGTCGTTGTTAAAGATTCATACAAAAATTTTTAATGACTGTACAAAGTAATCCTCTTAACAAGATTTAGAAAATGTGGTCAATTCAATTCAATTGTTTAGCAAACATTTTCTAAATTATTTTTCTTCTCTTTTTCAGAAATTGCCGTTGGAATAACAGAAGAGGAAATTTATGGAGACTGGGAGTGGCTGGCACAAAACCTTTTCCGTGTACTAAATGAAATGGAAAGTGAGGATGAGATAACAAATTTTACAATCTGTAAAATTAAATCCCTATATACTCAGAACACTCAAGATGAGACCGGTGATTCGGCTGATTTCAAAGTGATTCAATCGAAATTTCGTCAATATTTCAATATGCCCGAGGAAGAACGTTTGGTTAATTATTATACATGCACGTAAGTTTTATTGTCATCGCAGTAACGTAACTCCTCGTATTCATGATTTGATTTTCAGATATGTTAAAAATAAATTACCACGACAAGGACATTTGTATATTTCTCTGAATCATGTTAGTTTTTATTCGTACATGTTGGGCCAAGAGACCAAAATAAGCATAAGATTTACGGAGCTGGAAGAAATAACACGTCATGTGAATACGATCTATTTGAAAACCAATAATAAAATGCAATACAATTTTACGATATTGTTCGATCATATAGAAGCCTATGAGCATATAGAGCTTTTAAATAAAATGGCAATACAAAGAATAATACAGGTATGTACATACATTCTAAAATGAATATTTCATGAATATAATCAAAATTATGAAATAATCTTTAATTTTTTTTAGGATCCTGGCAGTCCTATAATAAATCATGACTCCGCTTTATTACTACGTTTCGGTCGCAAGTCCTCTAAGAAACCAGTTTTATGCCGAGATCTTATAACTCGCCAGAAATCTGAAGAATATCGCATATATTTCCGTTTACCACAGTCTGAAATTATAGATGGCACTATAAAGGGTATGTTTTATAGGTTTTGTTTTTTTTCACCGCCCTTTTTGAGAATAACGTTTATTTTTCTTTTTCAATTTTCATCAGCTAACTTATGGACTCCCTATTCGAAACGTTATATTAACGGCGATATTTATTTGTTTACAAATTTCTTTTGTTTTACAAGTGAAACTAGAGATTTCGTCAGCGTTGTTATACCCCTGAAAGTGATTAAGAGTGTAGAGAAGAAAGATGATGGCAATCATCGTTATGAAAATCAAATTGTTATCATAACATCGGAAAATGTACCATTCGTATTTGCTCAAATTGTGGATCGTGATATATTAATAACTAAAATTACCGATTTATTATCGAAATTTCATGTGTAAGTACAACTACAATTTATAATTTATATAGTTTAGAATACAAGCTGGATTACAGCGTATAAATGATCAGCGACTACTTCATAGCCTTTTATCCTTAAAATAACTCTATTCCACGCTTTAGTATACATAATTGTGTTTTTCGATAAATATATGAGATTCTTCGAAGGAAGTGAATCGCTTAATCTGACTAAGTAGTCTCTGGAAGTATATGCATTTTTCTAAGATGAAGGGGGGGGGGGATAAGCTGATAGGAAGGATGTAGTGTGCCAAACATTTCCACTTATGTATTAGGAATTTACTGTACACCTGTGTGGAAGAAAATACTAACACTCTCTTATTTAATTTGCTAAACTATAGGGCATTAAGACGCCATATTGACAATGTCATATATGGCGTTCAACTGTATTAACAGTGCACGCCCGCCATCAACCGAAGACCCAATTATTGTATTATTAAGTATTGCGCATCACAGCATTGGTTCTAATGAGCCTTTAAAGCTGTACGATGTTTATTTAACCTTATTTCTAAACAATACGGAACAATGGCAAAGGAAATTAACAAAAGTACCATCGCTGTTTACGTTGCTGCAACTTGTGCAAAACTCAAAGGAATGCCAAAGTATACCGCATGGGACAATACTCAGTTATTATACCGATAATCTTGCGTAGGTAACTCTTTAAATACTAAAGATTGCAGAAGATATTAAACATGCTATATGGCCTTCGTTATCGTACTAAACGGGCATTTAACGGGCTACTCTCCGATCATGTGTTGGAAATAGTCAATCTTGGCATTTTTTTTTTTTTTGCTTGTCTATCAGCATTTAAATTTCGATCGCTATGTAGAATCACAGCACTTCCTCATTTAACAGACTAATCTCCGATCGTGTCTTTAAGATAGGCCATCTAGTACCTTTCTTTGCTTGTCTATCAGCATTTATATGTAGATTCACAGCACTTCCTCATTAGGATGTATGCTGTATAGATTCCATTAATGCTTCAATGTTATCGGACTATCGATAAGAAAACCGAAATATATTCTCTTGTCCATTTCTCCGAAGCTACTCTCTATTCAAACCTTTTACGCATATCCACACCTTTAGATTGTATTTACTCGGGTGTACTCAGCGGGGAGTTTTTGATATTAAAACAGTAGGTAGCCAGTTTAAAATTTATTCGAATTATGGATCCAATTTAGAAATCAAACAACCATATGAAAAATCTACTGTGGATGGTTAAAACCCATCTCAATTTGGTGCACAAAATTACTCCTGGGAGCAGAAAGTTTTTGATCTCATACCATCTATTGAAGAATTCGAGATCAGTTAAGCTAGACTTACAGTAAGGCCACTTTGCTCAAACGACTCTTCCTGGCGGGCTCTAGCACATCGAACAAATGAATATCAACGATCGTTTCTTGGATTTTTAGAAAGAGGAATGGCTAGACTTATTGGAATAGGATTCTTTCGCAAGAATTTAAAATCTATTTTCTTTTTTCTCTCTTTCTGGTACAGTCCCGCTAACCGTGAACGTCCCAAATACGATATATGCTGGAGCAAACAAACAGCCTTGATTAACACCTTCAAAACTCAATTTACTACAGAAATGCAACGCATTCAAGACGAAAAGCTGTCACGCTGGGAATCACATTTTCGTGATTATGGTCGCGGTGTGTCAATGTTTCGTACAACGGCTGTAATAAATCTCATTGTTGAGGGTATACCCGATAAGTTACGTCAAGAGATTTGGATGATATTTTCGGGAGCTGTGCACGAAAAAGAAATGCATCCGGGACTATATGAGGATTTAGTAGAGAAGGCCGCCTGTCTTAAAGAATGTTCGACACACGATGAAATTGAACGTGATTTGCGTCGTTCATTGCCGGAACATCCAGCTTTTCAACATGAGGAGGGTCTGTTCGCTTTAAAGCGTGTACTACAGGCGTATGCTTTAAGAAATCCTCAAGTCGGCTACACACAGGCCATGAACATCGTTACTTCAGTATTTTTACTATTTTGTGACGAGGAGAATGCTTTTTGGTTATTGGCTAGTTTATGCGAGAGTCTTTTACCCGACTATTACAAAGATAAAGTGGTCGGTGCCCAGGTGAGTTTAAATTTTGTAACTCACGTTATTTGTTTATTGATTTTTTTTCTTTTTTATTTAATGTAGATTGACCAAAGCGTTCTTAACGAATTGGTTAAACATTATCTGCCCGAACTGCACACACACCTAAATGAATTGGGCACAATTAAATTGATATCATTATCCTGGTTCTTAACGTTATTCATTAGCGTAATTTCATATGAAAGCTGTTTGCAAATCATCGACTGTTTCTTTTATGATGGGGCCAAAATCATATTTATGGTGGCTTTACAAATAATCGAATGGAATAAGGAAAAATTACTGAAATGTGATGATGACGGCGAAGCCATGATGGTATTAACGAAATTCTTAGAAGGCATTCACAACCCAGACTATGATCTACCACAGACAAATAACAAACGTAAACGTACCCTATCGGTACGAACTTTAATACACGAAGCCTATACAAAGTTCGGTGATATATCCCTACAGCGTATTGAGGAATTGCGTAATAAACATCGCCGTTTGACTATGCGTAAATTTGATTTGGACAATGAAGAAACCATAGTTAAGTTTCATTCGGACAATATATATTTTAATAACGAAGAGTTGCGTGCACTTTTGGGTATTATACGTGAAGAGAAAATGGCATTCCGCAAGGCCCATATGCAGAAGCTACAAGCCCATGTCAGTGAATCTCCGATATTAGTGCCATTACCGTCACCTACCCACCAGCAGAGATTGGGTTTTCCTGACAACAACTGTAGCCGCTCCGAAGCATATAGTGTTGATTTCGATACATTCCGTGTGTTATTTTACGAATTGACACCCTGGCGTTCATGTGTAACTATTGATTTAGCTGAGAAGCTGTTTAGGGTAAGTTTAGCTTGTAAAAAATCATTTAACAAATGTTAACAATTGAGTTGAATTGAATTAAATGTCTTTAGCTAACGGACAAGAAATGTACAGGCTATTTAGACTTTTCCCAAATACTGAATGCTTTGGGTTTGGTGTGCTCCAACAAATACCCTGAGAAGCTGAAACTTTTGTACATTTTGCATTTACCGCCTCTTCTATCAAAGGTTGAAATCGAACAAGTGAGAAATCCGAAGACTAAAGCTAAAGACGTTGCTGAAGAAGCTATTGAAGCTGAAGATTTCTTTGGTGATGATCCCTCTGAGTCCATAGAAGCTTTACCCTCACCTACTGACAATAACTTCGATGAAGATGATTATGCTTTAATAACGGCTACACAAAAGCTACATTCACTGGCCGGCATTTCAAACAATACCTTTATGGATATATTGCGCACTCCCAATTTGTCCTCAACCTCTAATACTTCTTCAATGGCGGTCAATGCCAGAACATCCACATTTTATGTGGATCTCTCGGAAGATGAGAATAGTACACCTGGTAATGGCGATGCCTCGGCTATGATGGGCGGTGTGGCACGTTCTCAAAATGGTTCATCAACTATTGCTCCCTTAAAACAACAGGGTCGCTTTGAATCTATCGATACTTTTTCCGATATATCCGATTTGGGTGCTGCTAAAGTAACGCCACCACAATTGAATGTCGAAACAATTTCAAATTTTTCGCAAATTAGTGATCTGGTTATGACGACCACAAATGCTAACCGGGATAGAACTGATTCAAATACCGATACCAAGAGTTTGGGCAGCTTGCGTTATCTGCTAGATCAGCCAGACGATGCCAGTTCACCCAACAAGAATATACCGAATATGAAAAAGACTAATTTCCAAATATTATGGCGAAGTCTGGTAGAAATCCTGGGTAAAACTGATGCTGATATGAATCAAGCTTGTAGGTTTACAATACTATTGCAATTTTACGCTTAAATTTTTGTTTATTAAAATTGATTGTATTCTACTAAAAATTGCAGATGAGAATCTCTTGGAATTGGGCAAAGATAATATAAGAAAAGATTCAAGTTTAGAAAGCTTTACGCAATTAAATTTAGGCAGTACTGAAGAGGTATGTTGGAAGGCAAGCCAAACTACTATTTAAAAGAAATGATGGTTATTTAATATTAATTGTTAATTATTGCAGCAGCCTGATTCAAATGGAAATCCTACAACGCCATGTGAGCCATCCACAACCACAAAATTATTAGTGGATCTAGAAGAGGAGTTACGTCAGGCACGCGGCAGCAGTAGTGCAGCAGCAGCTGGTGGCAATGGCACTTTAACTTCAAACAATCAAAGATCTAGTAAAAATACTAGCAGTTGTAGTAATAGTTCACTAGACTTTGATGACTGGGAAATAACTATCAATCAATTTATTGCCACTGTTTTAGCCGTTACAACAATCGTTAAAGGTTTCTATGACTCCACACCGATCAAAAAAAACATTGAGAAAATGCAAAAGAATCGACGCAAATGTATTTCATCGAATTATTAACCAGCATTACAACTGTTTGATTAATTATTTGTCAAACTGCAATATAAATATGTGCAAAAGAGAACAAAAATAATACAAAAGTTAATAGAAATACATATAAGCAAACCCTATATAAAATTTTTATGCTACTCCTCCCTCCTCCCTCTTCACACGCAGTTTTGCAGGCTAAAATAAATACATACATACATATATTAGTAACCTTATAATGCAAATTTTTATATAAATTATGTACGATTATATCATATCGTTTTTTCCGTGTTATTATTTCAATATTGTCTTTCTTCTTTTTTGAATTGAAATTTTATTTAGTCAAATGAAAAATGAAATGAAATCATCATACGCTGTTGTAATTAATTATTAGAAAATTATAAAAGAATGTTTTAAACTTGTATTTGTTTAGGAAGCTGAAAGAAAGTAAAATTAATTTAAAATACACTTTTTTTTTTTAAAGAAAGATTTATTATATATTTAAAGCATATAATACATATACAATACATACATACACTATTATTAATGCATTATACAAAAAAAAAAGGAAATAAAAATAAATGTTGAAATTTAAAAATACAATTTAAAAAGCTTTTCTTCTTTTTCAGATTATAGAAAATGTTTTTTGATGTTCCTACGGCTTCAAGAGAGAGAGCAAACGGTATTCCAATGTCAAGAACCTTGGTGAACCCGTGTGAACACTTATGCTTAGCGACATAAAATGGTGAACTTTGCAGAACATTGCCATCTGCCTACTAAACCAAATTAGGAAGTACTTTCGACGTTTTAATATGGATATCCTTAACGACAATGCGCATCAATCAGCAATCTTTAAATTCATAAACAAATATAGTTACAATAGAGTACTAAATGAGCACCCTGTAATTTCGGATAATAAGAAGCATTTATCCTGGCACAATTTGAAATCTGGCTGTTTAAGCATCCTTAACTGCTATCAGGAGAGCATTATTCTCCGCACCATAAACCATATTTCTGCTCATTATCAAAACTCTAACCACACGAATCAGCTATTTAACTGCCCTGTTCGGATCACTTCTATGCCTACGGTGAATTTGTGGCAAAACACAATCAATGCAGATTAATTTCTCAGGTAATCTGAATACATTTTAATCTGTTGCCAGCCTTCTGACATATTATATATATTTGATAACAAAAGAAATCAATTTGTACTCTGTTATCTAATATGATACCCATATCATACCCATATAAGGATTCGTTGAAGCTAAATAAAGTCACTGAATCTATGGTCTTCTGTAAGAACATCGATTTGAAGATTCGCTATCAATCGTATGATGACTGTAGCGTCTTTCCAGTAGAGAATTTTACTATTTTGAAAGCTCTTGATGCCATAGCTTGTCCCAACCTCTTAAAATGTAGAATATTATTTGATCTTCATTGACTGTTGGCAATTGGGTTGTTCTAGTGTAAGTCTCGATTGGTTTTGTGCCTTCTTGGTTCCGGGCAAATCTGTTTTTTGTTTTTCGGGGACGAAGTGGCGTGTGTTAGATTGGGTTTACATTCTGAGCGCGACTTGGTGGCTGGTATCAATCTGCTACTTTTATGGAATGATGGGTCAAGAAGAGAGAGCGGAAACGTTGAGAGTATAGATCGGGATGTTGTGTGTCCAATAGACGATGGTGTAGAACAGGTTTTCTGTTAGTTTTAGATAGATACCAGGCGGACTTTTGCAGAATATGTTACGCTAAGTTGGTATTGAAAACTATGCAACATAGCTTTTGTAACTTTCCGACCCGGGACAGAGGATCCTTTGATGGCTTAAATTCTCGATCGGAAGTCGACATTCGTACTCTCCTGGTATTTATAATCACGAATATTCCCTAGGAATTTGTTTTTCATGGAATTTACTTTTTTCGAGAAAAAATTCCATCAATTAAAAGGCAAAAGCGAGAGATTTAATGAAAATGAAAAAAATCCCATGGAAGTGTTATTCGTGATTGGGCTGAATAGGATTGAACTGGCTGTGGGGTTCTAGTTCATCTTTATCTAGCTGATCCGCGTTCTCTCTTTTGGTTTCTCTTTCTCTACAGTCATATTCATTTTTTTTTTTAATGACAGTAAACATCCTGAATGCTGGCTGCCTGTTGAGTGTAATTCCAACTAAACATAAAATAGCTTAAGAGAGAATTCTTTATCTTAAATTTGACCCAGTTTTAGATATTTCCCAACAAATTTCAATTATTTTTGAATTTTTACTGAGACTAAAAGCAATATATGTAAAATGATGTTTTCATGCCTTATATCAGTCCTGTTTCGCGGTAGATTGTAACAATTTGTATACCGTTCTTTAGGGAAAATTAATAAAATTCTGTTGAAAAACAAACTCGAACTTAAACGACCCCCAATTTCTTTACTCCACACATAACTAAATTGCGCGCAAATGAAATATTTAAATAATCTGTTAAACATTATTTATTTTCTTCTATGAGTTTTGAAATTTTATTTATTTTTTCAATTTTAACATGTTTCTTGTCTTGTTTCATTTGCTTAAAAGCGGTTTCAATGCAAATATTTCAAAACTAAATGTTACACAAATAAACATCAATAGAGTTAGTTATTGTTTTTATTTTTGTTTTTTGCTACATAATGTATATTGTTTTTGTTGTTGTTATTATTATTACTATTATATTGATAACAAATACATACATTTATAACAAACAGTATATTATAATGTTATTTTGTTTCCTTTTTTTGCTTTTTTTTTCATATACATACATACAAACGAATACATACAAGTAATAAGAATGTGTGTAGATTGTATAGATTAGATTACAAACATTTTTTAAGTTAATTGTACTGAGTCAATCAGTTCTATTTGGTTTATAGTGATTAAGACGGGGGTGATTATTGGTTTGTTTTAAATGTATATTGTTGTTGTAGTTCTTTTTCTTTTTATTCCTCTTTTTTTTCATATTAATAAAGCCTATTTCATAGATGAGGATGCATTTTATTAAGGTACATCATGATAAATAATAAATTTATCTAAAGGTACATATTTTTCTTTGTATTTGTATTGTGTATGCGTTAAAAGTGTACATTATTGAAAGCAAAGAAAACAATATTGAAGCATATTGTTTCTTAATACCCTTGGATATTAAGACAGAGCTTTAAAAGAGCATGCAAGTATTTAAATACATACATACTGCGTAGATATTCTAGAAGTAAATATATATTTTTTGTAAAACAAAAATCACATGATTTTAAACTATAAAATAAAATACTTTTACCTACAATAACAACTCTTTAACAGGAGATAAGCATTAAAGGTGTTTCTACTAGCACCTAAAATTTATGGTGCTTTATTGTGTTCTAATAATAAAAATCTTTAAATTTTGTTTAAAAAAGTTAAGGTGTTAAGGCATATTTTCTTATAATACTTTTCAATTACTTTTGTAATATTGATTTGATAAAAAAAAATATCGTACACTAAATGTAAAAATAAAATTAAAAATATAGTATGATAGTTATACCGAAAATTGAAATACAATTTTGAATATTAATTTAATAAAATGAAAGAATTTTGCGCAAGAATTAAATGACTATTAAATTATTTCCAAAAAATTTACATAAATTAAAACATTAATACTGAAACAAATAATGAAAAACAAAAAAACGAAAACTTAGTTTGTCTAATCTCTAAAGAATCTGGTGTTTTATTTTTTTGTTATGATGTTTTATAGTATTTAATAAGCCAAGTTATTTTGAACTACTTTTAAATAAAAGTAAAATAAAATCAATAAAATAAATCTACTATTATATTAACGGAATATTGATTGCATTCTTTTAAAGCTCTGCTCTTACGAAAACCATATATTATTACTACAATTGCTGTTAAATTATTTTGTTTTTGCTGTTTTCTTTACATATCAGTAGGCAATATATCGGGTATTAAATATTTACACAAATCTGTTTCATCATTTACAAAAACAACTTTTTTTGCGGTATTATCATCGATTAATTGACGTATTAGAGGCCATACAGTGGAAAACAGACCCGGTGAATTTATAATAAGACATACACCCAAACGTTCTGGATAATGTCTACTTAATAGCCATATCATATTCTTTACCAATTGCATATCCAAGCAGGACGTATTGAATTCAGCCAAATCGAAAACTATGCACAGATTATCAGTAACTTCTTCGAAGCATTTCTTGCACGCCTCCTCCAGGCATTTGACAATAAACCTTGTTAACTCGTCTATGTCGCGATCGCTTGAATTGTGGTTTTTGGCTGGTATATAAATAACAGGGCGTCCTATGCAGTCACGATGTCTTAAAACTCTAGCCTTATTGGAGTGTTTTTGTAATTCGGGAAGATTTTCTAAACCTTCGACACCATATTGTTCGCGCCATCTGTTGGTTTTGAGTATGGCCTGGCGCCATAGGAAACGGAAATCGTTTGAAAAACGGTAAAATGAAAAAAGTTATTTACAACAAAACCCACCTGGAATGCATCATCGGTTGTTTTAAATGCTCGCAAATAACGTTTTAATGAGTATTCATTATGATATTGTTTCGGGTCTGCTGCCACTATCAACTTCATGCGCTCCTTTAAATCGTTTAAATCATTTAGATTAACAGGTGCTGCATCTTCCTGTGACATATTGATTAACGTTGTCTAATGATTTGTCACCGTTATAAAAAGAAAAGTTAAAAATAATTGCACACTCTTATCTCGGATTATCGCTAAAAAATAATTCATAAAATGAAAAAAATATTTGCTTTAGTAATGATTATGTCGAATGAATCTCTTTTTCCACCGTATTGTTATTAATAATTGATAATTCTCTTTCGTTCTGTCTTTCTCTCTCACTTTCGTTTTGATTTTACTTTTAACACATTGTTTACTTTGTACTGTACGTCGCTAGCTGTGTTAACAGTGCAGTGCTTTTTTAAATTAAACGCTTTTTAATATTTTAAATTCTTTTATTTTGATTGTATTTTATAAATTCAAAATAATTTAATGAAAAGTAAGGAAAGAATATATTGAACTCGAAGTATAAGAAAATGTAAAATAAATATTTTTAACTAATATCTGATAGATTCAACACAAACAGTTTCGATACACGAAAAAAAATTTAATGAGTGGTACCAAGTTGCCTTTTAGTGCAACAGAATTAGAACATATGGCAACATTTAAATTAATATGTTTGTAAATAAATAAAAGTTTACAAAGATTTTATTTATAATAAAGGAAATTGTAGCCAATAATATTAATACTAAAAAGTATATTCTTGGTAGAATAAAAGGTTCACAGATAAATGCCAAAAGAAAAGCACGTTAATATACATACATAAATGAAAACATTTAAAAATTAATAAAGAAATACATAATTAAATAACTTGTGTATCACGATAATGCATCCTATTTTATGAAAACAGAAACATATGTGTTGTTTTTTTATTGAAAAATTTTAATAATAATGGCAACTTTATAATCAAAGCTTTTGTAGTGGCAACACGTAATTTTTTCTCAAACATCTGGCGTCACAAAATTTCCTCGTGTTTCGTTCGCTCGTTCGTCATCATCAGTGTGGTGTGAAATTTTTATTTATAACAACAGAAGAAAAAGTATTGAACAGAAAAATAAACGCGTTGCTCGATAAAAATAAAGAAAGAAATTGTTTAATAATATTTTATATGCTCTATTGAATAAACGTGATAATATTGTTAAACATTGCATACGGTAAAGAATTCTGCATACGGACGTGAGTTTTCTTGGTGTGCTTTTTACTATTTTTTAACATTTTTTGTGTGTGTATTGTGCTGCCACGAGCTGCTTGATTTTTTTTGCTAGTTCTTCTGGACATCTTTAAAAGTTGTCTGCCTGTCTAAAAGTTTGACTATCCTGCTCATAGACAGACTGACTGGCTACCTGACAGATGGCTATAACAAATTATTAAAAAATTAACTATTCTATTTAGAGAATTTTCTTTTGTCAAATACTATTTCCGAAGAAATACTTCAAGGTCTTTAAAGGCGCAGGTAGTCAGCAGCAGCTTTTAGCTGCGCACGCATTTAAGAAAAAAAAGAAGAAAACGAAATAACAAAGTGTTTTAGTTTGTGTTTGAATCTTTGCTGCGCTGCTGCTACAAACGGAGACGTAGTGAGAAAATAACAAGAAACAAAAATATAATAAAAAAAAAAAACTACAAAATAGTAACAGAAACAGAGAACTGTCACAGACTTTTTGTTGGGGTGATTGCTTCACCGTGTCTTAACTGCCCCCTTCACTATACAACGCCAAAATCGTTTTTAAGAGCAGCAACAAATGGCTGACGTGAGTGACCCCAACGAACTCTTTGTTCTCGAATTACACGAGGATGAAAATCCCCGTGATTCAGATGATGATAAAATTGAATTGGACGATGTAAGTACAAAATACTATAAATAATTTTATTATATATACAAAACCGAAAACATCACAATAAAATTTCCATACCAACGTAAACAAATAATTCTTAATAAATGCTTCAATTGTTTTTCTTAATCGAAATCATAATAAAGCGACAGAGGCTAATAAAGAAAAAAAAACACGTTGTTGCTGTTTTTGCTGTCTTTTTTAATTGCGTGTTAATACACACATACACAATAGAACCCAAAAAACAACAACAACGATAGACTGACTCTACACACAGTCAAGAAAAAGACGACATAGAGAATAATGAGTAAATAAAATTGACAGACGGAAATACTAAAAACAGAAGGAGAAATACAAGTTTATCAAATTCTGAATGCCATGCAATTTTTCTACAAATACTACAACACATATTTGTTGTGGGATATGAAAATAATTTGCAAAAAGAAAAAATAAATTAATTTTAAAGAATTTTTCTCTTGTGTGTACGTACATTTTCTATAATTGATGGTGATTAATGAATAACTTATACAATAAAAGTCTTTGGAAACCATCTCTGGCAAAGAAGAGAGATGCAAAAAAAGAAAAAAAATGTGGTTAACCATAAGGCAATTTTACTCGGATCATAATTTCTGGTATTAAACGGCCCAAAAGGGTTTTATTTGTGGTACGCCAAAAATTGTAAATTGACATCACAAACTTATAATAGTTCTGGAAGACCCTATAAAAATGTCTCGATGTGTCACAATTGGTACGCGTCTTATAACGGACATATTTACATATGTTTTTATATTCATTGTTTTCATTGTTGTTTTATTATAAATCTCACAGTTATATTTTCAAAGTTGTAGTGTTATTGTGCCTTGGGTTTCATATTGAATATCAAAATATTTTGATAAATTTCTTGACTCGCTACTTAAAAAAGCTTCATAACAATTAACCAAGTTTTTGGATCATATTGTTTAATAGAAATAACAATGTGTCATAACTATTACAAGAAAAATACGATTTTCCAGCGTCAAGTCTGGAAATTTTGTGATTATTATTTTGTATTATGTTGATGATATGCAAGCATTAAAAGTCATTAAGATGCTGGAATACTTCCTAACAAAGCCAGGTACCAAATTGGCTATGCTGCTATAGAATAACCTGAAACAATAACCAAAAAAAAAAAAAAAAACGATGAGACTTAAGTACAGTAAGTACAACTAGAAGAGAAAATAACTGTTTTAGTGGCATTCGTTTGCAATGTGCCTTAAGTGTTTCGTGGTAGCATGCATACATTAAAGATAATCTGATTACAGAAGGACTAGCATAATAAAGTGAAATATTCAAATGAAAACTCCTTTACAACTTTTTGTGATACTAATACTTTGTACTATGTTCATAGTTTTAACATTCAGTGCAATTTAGTCGGAAAAACACTAGCAAAATCAGGTACCAGATTTCTTATTGCGTTCCAAGAAAATCAGAATTAATAGTCGAAGTGAAGAATGTGTCTTAATTATAGCTTGAGGAGTATGGCCGAACTGTTAGGCAGTTTAGGTGATCTTTAGCGATATACGTTCTAAAAAATGAGCCTCCAACCATTCATTCATCCTTTGTTTGATCTGTTTAGGGAACCTACTAGTGCTCTAACACTGCAGATGTGAACCTATTTAATCTTCTCGGACTAGTATTCATAGAATACATAGACAAGGAAATAAAGAAAGGAAGAAATAGTTTGTAATATTTATATATTCGCCTTTATATAGAAATAGAAAACGATTTCTTTTTCTTCAAATATTTATATAGGTATTCAGCTTTAGTTCAAATATTTATTAAAAATGATTTGATTAGTCTGACATCTTGGCTTTGTTTTAAGCTTAAATCGTGTATAAATTTATATAAATCAGTTGATTGGAATGATTTGAATATCAATTATATGTATGTGTTAAACCATTTCCATAAACAAATGAAATATTTAATTTCTTCTTCAGTTCAATAGCGAATTGTTAACAAGTTTACTACAATTAACCTGTTTATACCTATTTTGTGAATAAAATTAGAACAGAGTGTTCAGTTTTAAACGTTTACTCTTTTCGAATAGATACAAATAAAAGGTCGTTTAATTCAATATAAAACATTCAATAAATAGTTACAATTACTTTTTGTTTTTTATTTTCCCACATAGTATTATTGTATTTATCTGAATATTTCCATCAAGTAATAAAAAAAAAGTGTGTAAAAACATTGCAAAAACACGTTTCAACATCGTTTGAATCCTTTTATCAGTCAAAACATTCGAGTATTGTTTACACAATATTTATAGAACTTTAAGTGTACTAAAGTAAAATTAATATATACCTACATAATTTATTTGACTAATGACTTGTATCGACTGTATCAACTATCAATACCACATCAACTTTGACTATCATCAATATCTAACAAATCCGTTAGACTTACTATGATTACGCTATTTGTCTAGTCAATATACTATTTATTACTATATTAAATAATAAAACTTAATATTCTTTTTCTAATTTCCTGACTTCTCTTTGAATACGTTAAAACTTTTGCTTCGTATAAATACATATAATATTTACATCATAGCCAAAAGTAGCATGAAAAATATCAATTTGTTTTTTTTTGTATATTTATTTTTTCTTTTTTGGTTGTTTCAAATAAAACCCAAAATCTTATCAATCTCTCCCTATTTGTATATACACACGTAAATTTGTTAAGTAATTGATAAGAATTATTTTCAAAAATTCTTTACACTACTCTCTCACGTATTAATCAAGTGTCTGTGATATTTTATATTAATTTATATTAGGTAAAATTAATTCCTTATATGTATACATTGTATGTACATACTTATGTATAGACTACATATAATCGTAAGATGTTTAGCAGCCAGTTTATTGCTTCAGTTTTGTAGTGAATTTTAAATTTAATAAATTTTGAAAACCTGTATGAAAATTATACCGACCTATGCATTATGTATTGAGGGGAGAAAAAATTAAAATAACAATTCATTTTGAACTCTAATTCATTAATTGATGTTATTTGCAAATCATTATCCTAAAGTGACCCACTTATTGATTAAAATCAAAATTAAATGGCCAATAAAAACAATTGTCCCGAATTTTCAACAAAGAGTGAAAGTGATCTCTTTTCGCAGCCGCTTTTAGTCTGTTTTTTTTTTTAATGATTGGTGGCCTCTAGATATATATAACTAAACCTATGAATCTTTGTGAATGTGCCAGTTTTTTTTTATATACTATGGATCAGTAGTGATCACACGAAGGGATTTGTAATGTTGTCGTTAAAGACCATAATTGTTGTGATAACAGGTCTCTAAAATCTAGACTTAAGACTGAAATATCTTTTTGAATAAATCATCTTTGTATCTTTGACAATTGTTTAGCATTATAATTTGGTTACTAATTTAGAAGAGGCACTCTTTAATCTGAAAGTTATACGTTTTCACACATTTTTTCTTTTTTTTTCAAATATATTATATGTTTTTTATTCCGTTACTCCCATATCTTCTTTTTAGTTTCACTAATACTGATTTTTTCTAGCAGTAGATAGGTCTGTTACAGCAGGTGTTTGATTAACAGATTTGCCATCCGATGTTGCCTAGAAAAAATCTCCTCCTGTACATACTTTTTTGGGTGTAGGACTGAAGTTGTTTTTGTTGATTGAAACCTACATTTTCAGATGGTGTGGCGTTGTAGTCGTCGCAGTCTAGTAGGTAGTGTGTTGGCTTATTAGATGTAAAGCCCGGGTTCGTATCCCAGGTCCGCCATCAAAACGAAATATGAAAAAAAATATTTCTTCGGTGACTGCCTCTCAGCAGATTCTGGCAAAAACACAGAGTAAATAAAACTGCCATGAAGAGCTTCTCAAAAATCTGTCGTTCGGAGTCGACTTTAAACTGTAGGTCCCGTCACTCATGTATAAAATTAACGCACACAACATAAGAGCTGTGATAAGCTAGGTCGAAATCCTGTCTGAAGGGTTGTAATTGTATGTATGTATGTGGCGCTGCCAGACTTTCCTACAATGTTCATTGTTGGTAATATCCTGAGTGTGTACTTATTATTATTATTTGTCGTGATGAGGCTGCCTAGTACTGCGACTATACGATCTATGTACTATACTTTCTGAAACTTAATGGGATATTAATATAATGTCTTCTCCAAGCCTAAATTTCAGGATGCCTCTCGAAGTCGACAATCACCTTCCAAGCACTTGATATGCACGCAGATGTTTTTTTCTGGGAGGTATTAATGCTCCACAGGTTCCAAGAATATGTTTCGATGATTGGGTTCGAGACAACCATTATTCTGATCAAGTGTACCCTGAGTCTACAGTACCCTGTTAAAAGTCAAGCTACTAACCTCAGCTTATTTATGGATAGTCTGATGGATGACTCAGATCTCTTCCTATTGTGGTTTCCCAATAAAAGCTTCGCTTGCCACCAACCCACTTTATTTGAGAAGAGTCTTTGCCTCTCTTTATCTTCCCTTTTGTTGAGTATGCATTTCCAAATGTAGAGTGTTCTTTCTATATGATTTATTTGATTGATTGGGGATTGAATGCAGTCACTTAATTTTTTTTTTTTTTTTAAATCATTGTTTTCAGATAAATGATGAAAATAATTTTGCATTCCGCCGGTTTTGAACTACGATTATTTGAACCTCTACACCACATCATGGTGTATTTTTGAACGCTTACAAAATCCGGAATATTAGCGAATGTTAATTTGAGAATACATTTTATATCAGATATAGTATCGGTCTACAAGAGGTCCAGCTTCTTTTGCTGACAATAAATTTAAAATAAAAGTTACAAATAGGTTTTTAAACGATTTCTCGTACAGCGTTGCTTTTAACGATATACATGTATGTTGTCACTCTCTTTAAACTGTCCTTTTTCCAGTTTGAAGTTTCGTTACACTTTTAGGGAAATTAGTTTTATTTGTCTGTAGTCGATTGGCAGTAGCTTGGCCTAGTTAATTAAAATTTCAAATAACTTGAACTTTTAACAATTGTTTTAATGTATATATTTTGCAATATACGTTTAATATATTCACCATTTAATTATCTTATAAGCTTGGCTATTTGAGTTTATCTTGATGCTTCAAATAATTGTTCAAATAAACCTAAAATTAAAATCAAAGTATTGAAATCATCATAAAGTATTGTATTGTTCATAATAAATCGATATACAATAAAAAAAAACGGAATGTATTTAATCTTTATATCCAGTCTTTTGACTAAAAATTAATTAAAAATTCGTTGCAAGCCAATAAATCTAAATATGTACACATTATCATACTGTTTAATGACGAAGAAAAAACTGGTCGACTGTAGTAAATCTAATACAACCAAGTGTGTTTTTATTAATAAAAGTTACAACAAAATTGTTGATCTACTCTTATTAACATTTTTCCTTTCGGTTATAAATTTTAGATCACTTTTTTTTAGAATACATATATAGATGTACAGAGTTAGTAATTGGTATACAATAGTTGAGTTATATATATATACATATTAATACGAAATTTGATTTGAAAATGCTACCTATACATACATATATCCTATATAAGTCAAGTTATTACTATTCTATGTTCCATTTATGTATGGATTATATTGATTTGCATTGTTGAGTTTTTGTTTCCGTTTTCGTTTTTTTTTTTTTTTTTTTTGTTGTTTTTGTTTAATAGGTACCATTGTTGGTGGTGTTATTAGTTTGTTTTGTAGGGTAATCGTGTTTAGATTATGAAAGCTATAAATTATGATCAATATGTTAATTAAGTTTTTGTTTATCTCTCTTTTATTTTTGTTGCTGCTGTTATATATGTATATTTAGTACACATATTTTGTATTCCATCACATTCCATCTATAAACTAGAATATTTATAACAATTATCTTGTATTTCGTAATGTACTAGACAGCACATTGTTATACTAAAATTTATCAACTTTTTAATGTCTTTGTTGCTGTAAATCATTAAAATGTAATTATAATTTGTATACAACGTATGATAAAATTTTATGCAAATTTTTTTTTTTTTATAATTACTTTCTTGTATTTACAGTACTTAAGGTGTATAATATTTAAATTTAAATTAAGAAGTTGAAAACCAAATATGAATAGATTAAAAGTAAAATTTCAATTTTAATTGTTTAACGTTTGCATAATTAAATAAATCTATTGGTTTAACAATCTATATTATATGCCATAGAGTCTTGTTTTTGTATCTTGTTCATGTGTTTTAAGTATGCTAGAGAGAGAGAGAGAGCACAATGAAGGGGAAATAGATAGTTTGAATGTCTTATTAAAAAGACAAACATTTAAAAATTGTTAAAAAGTTTATTATATAGATGCTAATAATAAAAACTATAAATAAATTGCCAGAATTGCCAGTTCGGAGAAATTGGATTCATATTAACAAAATAAAACGACGAGAATACCAAATATTGAATATTTGATTCAAAATATTACAAAACCAAAATCACTAAAAAAATAATCATAGGCGTTATATTATAGACTATAGTTTATATAGACTATGACGGTTTTTTAGAAAATGTGTTTCTCCTTAGACATACACTTTAAATAATCGTAATTACAAGATTGAAAGTATAACACAGTGCTAGTTTTTGCGGCTCTGTAATCGCAAGATTACTGTTATCTGCTTTAAGCCTGATGATAAGCTTGTAGAACACAGTTAATCCAATTTTTTGCAAATTAAACATTATTGAAGCGATTTAATACGGTTAAAAACAACTGGTGCCTGCCTATGTCTTGACAATCTGAATCGCAGACTGAGACTACTTGGCCAGGCCAAGCCAGGGTCTTAGCCCGTTTCTTTTATTTAACAGTACTCCTGATCTGGCAATATACATACATATGTATGTATATCTGCCACATTCGCTGATTGGTAAGATGACCCTATATTAGCTTTTTTCTTCTCCTCTTATTTCTTCAATCTTTCTTTTCCCTTCTTTAGCTATTTTCTCTTTTTCAGTTTTGATCATTTTTCTTGTTCCTTTTTCCCTTGTCTTTCCTTTTTATGTACATATATGTATATAAATAACTGCATTATGGGTGTAACTTTTTCTGATCTCTGAACTAATCTAACCTAGCCCTGCATTGCTGTGGATTCTAAAGTATCTTAATTTGTTGGATATTTTAAAATTTTAGACTCCTTTCTTTTTATTTCGTGGATCAATACTAATAGATATGACTTTAGTATCCATCCACTTGACTTTGTTCGATCAAGTCTGAGCCTTATGGGTTGGTTAATGGAAACATTTTTAAAATTCTCATGAGAAGTCAAGAAACATCAATTACAGTGTAATGTTAACGTTAGCGATATGTAAGGTCTGTTAGTTCATTTGCTTTGGTACGCAGTTTCGCAAATCTGTCTGGAGATGTTGAGAGGAGTTAGTTTACTAAAGAACATTGATCGTAGTAGTATTCCCGCACTTGCAATGCTTTTCCTACGAATTGCAACAGTTCATCCAATGAATCTGCCTTATTATACGCATGTGATGTATTATCACTAAATTAATTTGATATTGGTAGTAGCTCTACGGTATCTATATTTAGAGACTGTTTACATACATAATTGGCCATTACAACCCTTCAGTCAGGATTACGACCTAGCTTCTCACACCATTCATGTTGTGTGCGTTAATTTTATACGTGAGTGGCGGGACCTACAGTTTAACGTCGACTCCGAACGACAGATTTTTGAGAAACTTTTTCATGGCAGGGTTATTTACTCTCAGAGTTTTTGCCAGAAATCTGCTGAGAGGAAATCGCCGAAGAAATATTTTTTTTTTTTCATATTTTGCTTTAATGACTGAAATGGGTTCGTAGGCTTTACGTCTAATAAGCCAACACACTACCTACTAGACTACGGCGATTTCAATATATTTAGATATCTTTTTTAATGTCTTATCCCTATACCAACACGTCAAACCTTCCTAAAACATTTGATCCAAATATTGGTACCGGCTGGAACCCTCCATTAACCTCAAAAAAAAGGCCAAATTGCCTAGCCATTGGATTCCTAATTACTCCATTTCTTAATGGGACATTATTGTCTCTCATTTTATTGCCTATATTTCGCTGCTGAATAATGTATTTTATAATAATTTCTCTTTACGGACGATGGAAATATTGATTTAAGAAAGAAACTATTTATTCCCCTCTATTATTACAAAACAATATTTCATAAATATACTCACAATAAATTTTTCTTTTAATTTTCTAGGTTGACTTGGAACCAGAGCTAAGCATAAATGTACAACAAGAGTAAGTATAGATAAAAAAGTTATTGAAGATCAGTTCTGCTATTTATATTGCACTTTGCGAAAAAGTAAATTAACAAAATATTTCATGAAAATAGTTTTACAGAAGGTCCCAATGACAATGAACCATAAAACTATTATTAATATGTCGCAGTGAAAAGAATTTATACCAAATTTCAACAGTACGGCAGAAAAGAAAAGAATCATTTTGTTTGGTGTCAAGTTGGATTCTTAGTTCTTTATCTCTAAAGCCGCAACTGGCTTTTAACAACCCTTTAATCAGTATTATGGCCTAGCTTTTCACAATACCCATGTTGTGTGTGTTAATTTCATCTATGAGTGGCAGGCGCTACACGTTGATTCCTAACGAAAAATTTGAAATTACTTAAATTCAATGTTTTTTTTTTTTTTTTTTTTTTTTTTTTTTTTTTTTTTTTTTTTTTTTTGTGCAGCAGGGGATGGCTCCTACTCATGCAGTGCATTGTGCAGGTTTTAGGAAAATGGGTTATAGGAAGGTGGAAGAGAGGGAGTAGTGTTTGTGGACATCTCAAGATGCGAACGGCAAGGAAACGAGTTGCTGCTGAGAGGAGATCGCCGAAGAAATATTTTTTTCATATTTCTTTAAAAGTTTAGTCTAGTAAACTAACACACTACCTACTAGACTAAGAGGATGTCATTTAATAATTGTTGTTACTTACATTAAACAGCCAACACCTTTCTTTAAGATGCTTAGATCTTGAACCCCTATTTTTAGATCTGCCATGTCTTAAACTAACTTTCATTTGCTCTTTTATGTCAGGTTCAAAGTATTTCTTTGTTATCTCAACATTTTTTAATAGATTTGCAAGAATTTTTTTTTTTGTTTTCTTGAGACAAATCAAACCTTAAAACAGTGCCATCTAAGTTTTAAGGTTGGAAATATTCTATTAAACTGCTTAAGAATTTCTTGCACTAAAAATTCGTAAATAAATTTTCAAATAAAGAAACATAAGCCAAATTGTAAAGAACTAATGGTTCCACGTAAAGTGATAACTTGAACTTAAATTTGTACTCATATAAGATCCAACAAAACCAAAAACAGTTGCAAAAAATTATTTTTAAAGAAATATTAGAAAATACTTTCTCCAAGAGGAATACTTTACAGCATTAGCCGCATTTTGTGGACACTTTTCTAATCATTTACTCATAGATTACTGTGTACTTCAATTTGAATACAAAATTATTTTAAATTTTTATTTCTACGAATCGAAATACTTATTAAACCCACTAGTTATAGTGAGGAAGACTATATAATCCATTAATCTACAGTGCTTTTGGTTTCAATACGCAAAGAGTAACCTTGAAACACATGCATTTTTTTATTTAAAGTTTAAATTAAAATTTAAAAATGTAATTTTCAATTAAAAATTTGAATTTTATTTATTGTAATAATTAAAATTGTTTTCTTTTTTGCAGAGCGGAGGGTCAAGAAACCATACAATTATCAGAAGAAAATGTAAATCCTGGTAAAATAAAATTAGGTCCAAAAGATTTCGAATTAAAAAAAGTTTTGGGCAAAGGTGGTTATGGCAAAGTATTTCAGGTAAATTCAACAATAAATGTTTTTCCCCTTACAATTCATAATTTTATTAATAAATCGTTTTAAAATTTTTTTTATGTAATTTTGCATATTCAAGGTGCGTAAGACGTCTGGTCGTGATGCTAATAAATATTTTGCCATGAAAGTTTTAAAGAAAGCCTCCATAGTCACAAATCAAAAAGATACAGCACACACTCGTGCTGAGCGTAATATATTAGAAGCTGTTAAACATCCATTTATTGTAGAATTAGTTTATGCCTTTCAAACGGACGGCAAATTATATTTGATTTTAGAATACTTAAGTGGTGGCGAATTATTTATGCATTTAGAACGCGAAGGTATTTTCCTAGAAGATACAACATGGTAAATTGAACATGCTATTAATTAATCATAATTTATATAACAAATTAATGTATTTTTTTTTTTGTGTTTTCCTACTACGTATAGCTTTTATTTAAGTGAAATTATAATGGCATTGGGTCATTTACATAAATTGGGCATTATATATCGTGACTTAAAACCAGAAAATATTTTATTGGACGCTCAAGGTCATGTAAAATTAACAGATTTCGGTTTGTGTAAAGAACATATACAGGAAGGCATTGTTACACACACATTTTGTGGCACTATAGAATACATGTAAGACAAAATTATTAAACAAATTAAATGTGAAAAATTGCTTAAACGAATTATGATTGTTTGTTGTCTTTTTAGGGCACCAGAAATTCTAACACGTCGTGGCCATGGCAAAGCAGTAGATTGGTGGTCATTGGGTGCTTTAATGTTTGATATGTTAACAGGTGTTGTAAGTATTATTTCGCCTTTAGACTAAGTTTAGATAATATTTTAAATTTTAACGCGTAATTGTTATGAAATATTTTAGCCACCTTTTACCGCTGAAGATCGTAAAAAAACTATAGAGACTATTTTAAAAGCTAAACTTAATTTGCCTGCTTATTTAACACCCGAAGCCAGAGATTTAGTACGCCGTTTAATGAAACGACAAGAGTCGCAACGTTTAGGCAGCGGCCCAGAGGACGCTGCCGCTGTGCAGGCTCATCCTTTCTTTAAACATGTAAATTGGGACGATGTACTTGCCAGACGTTTGGATCCTCCCATTAAACCTTTATTGGTATGTATTTCAATACATATGCTAATAGCTGTGTTTATTAATTGATTCTTTGTCTTTTCCGTTGGTGTATATAGCGTAGTGAAGATGATGTATCTCAGTTTGATACTAGATTTACTAGACAAATTCCTGTAGATTCACCAGATGAAACAACCCTTAGTGAAAGTGCCAACTTAATTTTCCAAGTAAGTTTGTTTTTTATTATCATATATTAATAAGTACTTGTATATTGTTATAAATGATAGTGTCGTAATTATTTGCAAAAATCAATTATTGATAGATACTATTTTATATACAGACATTTTACGATACACTGATTTATTGCATCTGATATTGATAGATTCCCTTTTTTTTTCTTTTGATAAACTTTTTATCTTTTTTGGGGCCTAATATGGGGATGCCATAAAACTAATATTGAAATCAATTATTATTACATCTAGACAATATCTCTGGATAGTTTTATTTGTGTGTTATTTAGTTATAAAACTTGTCTCATAAAAGATTAGAAAATCTAATATCTGACAAGAGAAAAACGTTTTATTACTTGATTTATTATACAATTTTGAAATCTATTATTAAATCAACATCAAAGGATTTCTCTTTATGTTTATTTATACGTTTTTCTTTTTATTAAAAGTTATGATTTAGATTTCTAATCTAAACGTGATAATGATATCGATCTGTTTTGTATTAAACAGTCAATTAACAACTGATTAGAGATGTTTAACTAAACGTTTATTATACTACTGATGTATACTTTTCGAAAGCATTATCATTATAGCTAATCCAATTGATATTAAACTCTTCCTATATACTTTCGATGAAATTTATCGTACAAATAAAAAAATGTGGGTCAAAGAAAATATTTGAAAAAGCGTTTATTAGTCACCAAACATTGATAATTTGTTAAATTTTTGTAGCACTTGTTAATAATGTTGGATTTCATTTAATTTAAATTTGATTTATTTAAATTAGATCTCAAAAGTTGTTTACCTCTTTAATTTTTCTATAGAGTTTTCTATAGAGTTCACTATTAATCGAAATTTAAAACCAATCAATTTTCTTCTTTCTTTTTTTTTTTTTTTTCATTGTATAAAAACAACATTTATTTTACATTAAAATAACAAAATGTTTCTAAAATAAATAAGAACCACAATTAAACTACAATTAACAAATACTGCGTGTGTGTAATCTACATTTGACATTAATAATCTTGTTTATTAACGCCTATCTATACGAAGCACCACATTGAAAATGTGGCTCTTTTAAAGGAATACCAGTAGGCCCATCCGTAAATTCACAAAAATTCAAACCGATACGGCGTAGAGGATGACATTTACTTTTAGGATTACCCCATTTACCCTTGAATGAGAGCCATGAAGGAGCCAAAGCGCGACCTTAAATAATTTTCATAGATTATGTATTTTTTACTGCTTAAGAAGCAACATTGCCTATCTTACCATAAGATTTTAAATTTTCGTAGGAAATTTCAACATGTTTCCAGGTATTCCAAGGCGTACCAAATCCGTTAATATCATACAAACGTGCTACTTTAACAAAACGATGTTTACCTGGTGCTGTCCACAAGCCATGCGATCCCTGTGAAATAAAAGTTAATAATTATACAGAGTTTATGTATTGCACTGTATGTATGTACGTACCTTTGCTGCAAACAATACTGGATGATCGTTAAATGTTGTTACAGTTTTCGGAAAGTTTGGTCTTTGCAGTATACCTTTACGTGTTTCTTGCCGTTTATACTCAAACGATCCGGTTAAACGATTGTAAGCATAATATGCTCCTGCATCATGTGCCGACACATACATGGCTTCTGGCTCCGCAGCACCAGTAAAATACAAAGTCATATGTTCCCAATCTCCTATATGGCTGCCAATGTCTTTTTTACGTCCCAAACAATAGCCGTATACTGCCGGAAATGGTATGCTACCAAATGGTCCCAAACTAACAGTGCACATATTTTTACCTTGACTATATGGGTAAAACATCCAATACGTAACATGAAAAGAAGGTATTCTGGTGCCTTCAGCATATGCAAAACCTGCCATTTGTTGGCCACTTCCATTTTCTAATACATTTTCTTGTTCATCAAATGGTACACTGAACTTAACGTTATCCGATAGATTTGCTATAAAATTATTGACTTTTTCGGAGTCTTCATCATCTTCAGTTTGTATTGGTTGAGTTGTTGGTATTGATGGATTCCTATCTAATGGATTATTGTTTTGCACAGATTCTCCCATTACCAAATCGTAAGGCGGTAAGGCAGCTGACGAAGGTAAATTTGGTAGTGTAACACTGCGTTTAACTTTATGGAACATGGGATAGAGGCGAGAAGAACGCCTTAAATTGTTGTCGCTTTGTGGATCCAAAGTTATTGGTATATAGGGACCACGTGTAGGATTAGTATTTTCTACAGATGCTGGCATAAAACCATGTTGTAAAATCGGAACTGTTCCCGTTAAAGTTTGTGGCGAGAAGTATGCTTGATGAAAGCCATTTTGCTTTGCTGGCAAGGTTTGCTTAGTTGGCTTTACTTGTATCGGTGTTGCTATTGTCCGCTCTGGTTTATCTGGATGACATAATGTTACCACTGCATATATTGGTACTGGTGTTATATTAGGATTTCGACCGTATATAAATGAAGTATCATTTTCTAATAGTTTATCTGTAAAAGAAAATTCAACATTTCTAAATTTGTTTTGTTTTTTATTAGACAATAACTTTTTGCCCCACCTATTTCGGTATTGGTAACTAAAAACGATTTCTCTGAGTTATCTCCCAATGGCATACCGGGTGTAAAGGAATTGTCTTTACTTTCTGGATGCACATGTGCCAAAAACTCCTCTACACCAAGTGGCATAAATTTTTCTTCTGGTGCTAACCAGACAACAGGCGCCCATTGTTTTATTAAACGCTCAACTGAAAAACAGAAACAAAATAGATTTTAAATAAATGAATGAAATGATTTCGAATTGAATTTTAAATAATTTTAAGTTTCTTTTTGTTTATAGGATATGTTATAGGTTATGTAGTTTGTTAGTAACGACTCGCACAAAATTCAAACATTAAACTCGTGCGGATTAATTATGCAATGTTAGAATTCAAATTAATTTTTTTTATTTTATTTAGTTGAACCACAATATATCTTTTAAAAGATAACAACAGATTTCAACTGTTCGAAACAGTGTTCGTATGGGATTTTTATCCCTTTGGGTAGTAAATTAGAGTTATCGATTATCATGACCTTAAAATTTCGAGAAGGGGAATAAAGATGCTGGAGTTTCAGGCGAGTCGCTATCTCTGTGTGTAGGCTGGCGTTATCATAACCTAACAGAATTCCTTTTCTATTGGTCAATATTGACGAATTGTTAGCGATTGTTTGTTTGGGTCATTTTGTTGTTTCCAGTAAGGGTATACATTTAATGTTTGGCTGTATGGGAGAAGAATGATGAATTGAAAAGAGCTTATGTCTCTGTATCCATTTCTTCTTTGGACAAGTACAAGCTCCTAAACTCCTTTTTCTACTCCGAAGAAAGTTACTGGCTCTACCAAGATTGTGAAGGCTCATCGCCTAAACTGATTCAGTTTGCCAAGGCAGCCCCATACTAGTTTTGAATCAGCCCTAAAATATTATGATCTGCTAATTCCATTCCATAAAGACTTTCAAAAATATCCGATTATGTTGTAATTTAGCAGTCATATTCGCAAATGGAAATTGATTCTATTAGGGATTGTTTAACTTTGTTCGAGTTTAATCCGTACGTTGAATTTTCTTTCTCAATTATTTTTATATATAATGCTTAGCTATCGATCAATACAGTCTATGTATACTAGACCTCAACGATTTCTGTTATTTTATTGGCCTCTGGACCTAGTTGGATTTTTGACAACAAAGTTAACGTCTTCGTTGAGTTATCGTCTTTGTAGTTTATCATTGTAACTTCAATTGTTTATAAAAAGTATTGCTTTTTTTTAATGTAAAATATTGCAATTGCGCGAAACTAGTTATTAACAATTCCTTCACAATATATTTTTGTTTTTTCTAAATAATCAAAATTCCTTACTTGTTTAAATATCTGAATATTACAACATTTGTAGAGCACGTTTTAATCAATTACACAGAGTTCAATTAAAATTGTGTACACAAAAACCTCTTGTGGTGCTTTGAATATAATTAAATATTCCCTACAAATAGTTCGTTTCGTTAGACAATTTTTTTTTTTATTTTTATAATATGTAGGCACTAATTGAGTGACCATAAACAAATATAATCTTTTTTAAAACGATAAGTGATTTAGGTTAACTTTTTTTAAATCACAATTGTGAGGTACGTAGTACATATACAAATATGTTAAGAAAGAGAAAAAATAATTTCGTATTTCAAAAGCAAGAAAAAAAGTAATAATAATAAAACTCTTCACATTAATTCAAAATTGCATATAAAAAACAAAATGTGAATGCATAAAATGGTATCATAATACATACATATAAATACATACATAAACACATGCATAGATAAAAAAAATATTTGAAGAAACATTTTTTAAAAACCAGTATTTAAAGATATATGTAAATACAACATTAAACAAAAAAAAAAAAAAAAAATGATTGCAAAAATTTTGCAAAATAACTCCTTTTGTTATAAAACATTTATGAGGCAAATAATATTCAAAAATGTTAACCTAAAAAATTTTTATTTCCAATTTTATGCTTTAAAAAAGATTATTATTAATTTTTTTTTTCTTATAAAAAAGTAAACACACACAGCAAAGTTAAGCTTAAGAGTACTACTTAAATGATTGTAATAATCTAAAATTTATATGACATTTCATAACAATTGGACTGGTTTCAATTGGTGGAAAATATGAAATTTACATTTCTCAAAACGACGGGACCTTTTATATGATGTTGAGCCTTCCTTATACATATAAATAAATCGGAAAATTTTAATTGTTTTTTCTCTTTTTGTGTGTCGTTTATACTATGTCACATGTCAATAAAATACTTTTTCAAATCCATAAATTTATTAAAAAAAAAAAAAAAACATTTTAGGCTCTAAACAAAACTATAACAGTATTTGCCATTACAAACAAATGTTTCTATGAATATGTGTATGTATGTATGTATATAAAAGTATGTGTAAAAAACCATCAAATTTATATATAGAAATACCAATTTCACTTTCGCACATACTATACAATGCTACACCAACTGGCTCTGAATTAAATTCATACATACATACATTTATTTTTTTTTTTCTTTTTATTTTTTATTTTAATAATGGCTTTTGCCATAGATGTGACGATTAAACACTGTGCAACAATAAATAAAAAAGAAAATAATCTCTATCGACCGCCAAACAAGTCCAAATCTTTAAGCACATTTTTTAAATTTACATGCAAATATGTTTGATATAAAGTTATCGAAATAAGATCAGTTTATTTAAAGATTTTCTGCTATGGAGTAGGTAAGAATAAAAAATATTCCTAATTTAAAAACGCTTAATTCACTTGAAAGTATTTGTGTAAGGTTAGGTTGAACACATCACTGTAATCATAGTTTCCTGTCTTTACCCAACGAACTATTGGTCCATAGTGACCCTACATATAAGAAAAAAGGGAAAAAAAAAGAAAAGACAAAAGAGAAGTGAAAGGAGAAGAAGAGAAGAAAGAGCAAGGTTGAAGGAGAGACGGAAAACATCAATTAGCCATCACGCTACCCATTGATTAATTTTTCTCACTAAAGCTATAGACAAAGGAAGATAGATTCTCAAATCTGTAGTCTTACAGATCTACCAGGTCCTCAACGTATCGACTACCTCGCCATCTCTGTCCAGTGGAAGTGTTTTGCTTTCTTTAGTTTTGATCGGCTAAAGATTTGTGTTTATTAAAACATTTTCTACAATTCCCTCTTCACGCAGCCTAATAAATACTGACTTGCAGAAAGAAATACTAAGAAATTGGAAATAGAGAGATTATGGATTTTTTTTAAATGCAATGCAGTTTTCAAGTATAAGAAAATCGCCAAATTTAAGTTGGGCAGAGTAGTCCAAAGAAAAGTTTAAAATATTTTTACATTACTTTTGAAAACAACTGAGTTTATTTTCGAGTTCTAAAGTGAATCTATCTTTGGTTCGAATAATTATTATCGCTTGTTTTTAAATATCCTTTCTGTTGTCAGTGCTATTTCTTTTACTAAACTTTATATATGAAGTTATTATTGTTTCGGTTCGGTGACTATACACTGGTTAAATATTTGTTTGGTCCCACAATTAAAAATTACGGAAATCTATTAGAATTTTTGATCACGTTTGTTTACAACAAAAGTTTTGGATTATAACAATAAAAATATATACACATCTTCCCCTTTTTCTTAACTTTTAATCCTTTTCTTTCAATTTCCAAACAAATATTTATCAAAAGTAGAAAAGTGCTGACGCATCATTCATTATCAATTTTAAATGATACTTATTAATTACATACATACATATGTATGTGGAGTAACGTGATTTACATAACATTACAATTCAAGCTGGAGGTGTAATGCTTTATTTTAATTTTTTTAAGTTTCGTATTTTGAGCGTAGCAAACATTTAACTTTTTTTGTTGAACAGTGTTAAAAAATAAAAGAAGAAAAAATAGTATTGAGGTGCTGCTTTTGTTAGTCACTTTTGTTTTATCAATTAAAGCCTACAATTTGTACACAAAGAATAAAAAAAAATTGATTTGTAATTACAATTAGGATGATACCAGCCATACCTACTTCTTTATCTAAGTTCGAGAATGATGGTTGTTGACTACGTTTACTAACACTTGGCTTTTGTTGATCGATAAAAGTTTCAACAGTGCCTTCAGCAGTTGGTAGTGCCGTAGTTTCTCTTGAAGATGTTTTAATAACTGGCGCTGCTGCAATATTACTTGGAGTTGCTGCAATCACAGTTTGAGCCATACTTATAGAAATACATATTAATTGTATTAGCAGACAATTTAGTAGCCATCTAGTAGTACTGCAACTAGTGTTACTATATTTGTTATTGCTACTGCTGCTGCTGCTGCTGCTGCTTTCGTTGACTCTACTTTTACCGTTTTTACCATGATTGTAATAACATTTAGGAGGCGGTTGTCTTTGTTGTTTGTCTCGTTTCAATGATAGTACTGGTGGAGAGTGGTGCATATGGTGAAAATTATGATGATATTTTTCATAATTTCGTTTTAACATCCTAGTAAACTTTCAATATATTTATGGTCTAAGTAGTTAACAGTACGAGTAAATAGTAATAGTTGTTGTAATAGTAAATGTATTATTATAGAGGCAGGTGGTTTGACGTTACATGGAGTGTGTTTAAAAAAATTTCAGTAATAATTATTTTTTTTTTAATTTTTCCTTTTAAACACTAAAAATTTTAAAACAAATCTTTCAAATAATTTTTATGGTTTTTCTACAAACAGTTCATTATTATTTTGTTGATATTGTTTAAACATTTTTTCTTGTTTTCTTATTTTTTATTGTTTATTTAAGTCTTCTTGATGATTATAATGATAAAATGCTGTGGCGTTGTTGGCGAAGAAGTTTGTGTTTTATTTCCATTACATAATATTGTAATAGTTAGTTAGTCAGCCACTCAGTCATTTATTTTGCTTAATCATTTATAAATTAAGGCTTTCTTTTAAGCCAAGAAATTTGTTGTTGTAGTTGATGTTTGCTTTTATTGTTTATTTTCGGAATTTACAAAAGTCATACCATTTCATTCATTCAAGTTGTTTGCTGTCTAAACTCAATTTGGTTGCAGACGACGCGTCGTGAGTTTTCTGTTTCTCTGTGTTTAATGTTAAGTCAAGTTATGGTCGTTTGTTTTTGACCGTGTTAATTTTATTAACATATTTTTATATTTCTCCTGTTTTTCTTTCTCTCTTTTTTTTTCTTTTCCTTTTTTGCTTTTATGGTATTTATTTTAAAATCTTTGCAATCTTTGAAATTGCACTTTCATCCCAACACGTTCAATGTGTACATATGTATGTATGTATGTGGAAAAATTCTTTTTAAACGTGTTCCATTTTTTGGAAAGTTACTAACTAAGTTATAAACTCTCTTCTTATTATTTATTTTATATTTCCTTTTTTTACTTCTTAATTATAACGTGTTCTTGCACTCACGTTTCAGATGGCGCGACCTCTTTCTTTTTTTTCTGCTTTATTTTTTGTGAAGTTTGAAAGAAATTAACAATACCGTGTTGAATGAATATTTCATACTTTTTTTCCCTTGTTTTGATTCAATCTAAAACTCTTTACACAGGCAAACGTCGTTTGCTTTCCATATGAAAATATTCATAAGCACAATGATTGGTACTACACACATACATACTATATGGGGGACCCACTTCACTTGTTCACTTGCGCACTCTCCCCACACTTTGTACTCTTTTTACAATTATTTTTTCTCTTTTTTTTTTATTTATTTATTATAATTTTATTTAAAGCCAAGCTGTGTGGCGCATGCTTATTGTATATACTTAACGTATGCCACATACGTATGTGTGTACATATATTCGGTCTTTATTGAGTGTTATAACTACCGCGCTAAACAAAAAATTTTCGATTTTAAATAAAAGGTAACAGAGAGATAATATCTATTTTGTTGTCGTTTAACTTAGTCTATGGCTTTCTTTGCAGTTTTTTTTTTTAATTTAATTTTTTTTACTTTGTTGTTTTGTTAATCAACTAATCCGTTATACCGTGGTGTCTTTTTAAACTTTGAGCGCTTGCGTGCCGACCACCTTGAATACATACGCCTGACTAAACTTTTGGTTCAGCCTTTTTTAACCATGAACTGTTTCTTTATTTTTTTTTGTTTCTTCTGCTTCTTCTTTTGAGTTTTTAAAACCACTACTGCAACTGATGAGTGTTGTTTATCAAAGATTTTCTTTTAAACCATCATCGATGGTATTTGAGAAAATTGTATAAATTATTAACACAATGAATATTCATTTTTTTTTTTTTTGCTGCATATTGAGTGTAAGTCTAGGTTTCTTTTATTTTCTCTCTCTTTCTCTCTCTCTCTGTCTCTCAACTTCAAAACAAAAAGATTCTTTCATTTACTTTAATATCTATCTTCTACACATTAAAGCTTAACATGTTAATATTTCATAGTAGTCATCGTTTAAAGCCCATAACTTAATGACTGTTAAGCGTTTTTAAAGTCAAAAAATTCATAAAAGTTATGTAAATCAAAAATTCAAAATATTATTGCCAGCCATTGTTCAAATCAAATTAAGTTGTTTAGGTTAGGTCAACTAAATAAACAAATGTAAGAGAAAAGGCCTTGTGTTGTTGAAAACAATAAAATTTTATTATTGAATATAGCGCGCACACATTAAGTCATAATTAATCCAAGGAATATTGTTTTTTTATTGTTTTCTATTGTTTTGATTATTATCTGAGCAATTATTTTACCATATTAATACGAGTGATGCTTTATACATGCATAAATTAAAGACATACAGAAATGTTGTTGATCTTATGATTTTCAATGTAATTTTTGCTTTGATTTTAATTTTCTAAGATTAAGTTAGGTTAATCTGGCAGTCGCATAGTCGGTCATAGCTTACTTGGGTCCTATAAGGTCCCATTGTAACACCAATATTACCTATTCCGCCATGTAATTATAGCTCCTGGTTGGTATCTCTCAACCATCCAGAGAGTCTTATAAAAGTGTGGATTTTTCTCATAACACCTTTGGCTAGACACGTTTTATAACTAATTCTGTGGGTCCACGAATCCTTCTTAGGTTGATAAGCGCCGGAAAATGACAGAGAATATGTCTTCTTCTTCGTCGTTGCAGCTGCTGCATAAGTCGTTATGAGGTATTTCCAGTCTCCTGGTGGGAACAGCCAGAGGCCAGATTCCTGTTATTACTGCTATAAGGTTCCTTAGATGTGGCCTTAAAGTTTAGGTTAGGTGGCTTACACCCTCAAAGGAAGTGGTCCAGTTAGCCCAACATTTAGGCTCATTGTGATACCACAACTAATTCTACACCGTGGTCAACCATTCCCTGAGAAAACCATCTCGAGTCCAAAATGAATCTTGCTATTACAGCTTGCTTTATATTAGAGAGCTCGGTCAGCGATGCCGGAAAATTAGTGGCCAGAAACCTCCGCCTATTTATGACAAGAGCAGCGGACGAACATATGAGGTGAAATACAGTATTTTCCTACTCCTCAAACCCACGGCTCCTGCCGAAGTCGTTAGTTGGAATGCCGAGTCTTTCGGCATGCCAACCTACCGCTATTGTGCCATAGATGGCCATGAGATATTAGCACAGAAGTGAATCTATCCCCTTCTTTCCTATACGTATACAGCAGAGTCTGACAATATTGCACATACCTTCCTGCTGTCAACGAAATTCACTATTGGATAGAGTGAGAGTTACTTCGTTGATTCTAGGGTTATAATATTTAGGGACTTTGTATCTCCTTGTAAGTGGAACTAACTCTGTTTTGTTTAGGTTTGCTTTCAGTCCACATTCGTTGCACCAATTCGATAGCAATCTTAGTGCAGATATTCTAGAATTTCCAAATTAATTTTGGATCTTTGTAAGGGCGAGAGGTACACTCACTATCTCTACTTTCGAAATATTTGAGGCGCCCAAAGTAGTTTCAATACACCTGTATCTTAGTAGTCTTTCTACAAAACTGGTGACAGCAGGATCAATGTCCAGTTGTCTCATGGCGTTGATAACCGACTCCGGTTTAATCCTCTATATCTAGGAAAGCAGGCAGAGCGTATTTCTTACAGCATAGGGGGTTTTATATGTGACCAACTAGAGTGTAGCGTGGATTCGATAGATTTGCCATTTGTGTAGGCATGTTGTGTCACTAAGAGATTCTTTCAACCGTCTTAAGTAGAAATAAAGAAAGGCTGATGGGCCTACAATCTTTAACAATTGTGTGAGATACGTTTTCTCCCTTGGGAATGAATTTTATACTTGACTTGGCTTTGCCTTTCCTGATAGTTTTTCTACAGAATTGTTCCATTGCTTTAGCTAAGACTTCAGTAAGCAACTCAGTAGTCGTCTAAATTAGACGTGTCGTCTATAGAGACCGTGCACGTCGGTAGTTTCCTACTCAGTATCTCAGCATAAGTGGATCAATTAGTCTTATTTCGGTTCAAAAAAGTCATTCACTTGTTCGACTTCGTCACTAACAAAAGTAATACAAGAACCTCTCTTCTGTTCGTAGCAATGAAGGTGGGATCATTCATTACCCCTATTAACAACTATTATTAACCATAAAGTTAAAAAATAACTCACCTGTAAGGGATAAAACATCAATGTGATTATGACGATATTGCATCCCTAATCCGCACATATAATGAGAGGGCTATTCCTGTTGTTTGCATGGCATATCGCCCTCCTGTTTGTGGTCATGTGCCATGTAATATCTCGTGACCCAGACTACTCACCTCTTGTTTTCAATGGCGTTAGTGCAAATGTCTATCTCCAAAATCAGAAAGAATAAAGGTTTTAATATAGTCTTTAATCATAATACACAATCTAGTCTTGTCTCGCTAATTTAATTAATATTCCCAATAATTTCTAGGTTATATTTTTTATATTCGTTTGGCTCTTCAAATATTCTTAATTGTAAATGCTCTAAAATCTTTTTTAATTTGATAAAAATCAGTGGGAAAAAAAGTTACATACGTCCGTGTATGTAGACTTTTTTTCTTTGACTGTATATAATATGCCTTTTACCGGGCCGCCCAATGGATCCTCATCAACTGTGTCTTTCACCCGTTTCTCAATCTTCTCCGATAGCCAAGCTGCTATAATATCTTTATCGAGAGTTATGGTTAACTCTAGCCTCGTTAGGAATTGCCGGTGCTGTCTCGACTTTCTCTCTAGACGCTTCAGTGTCTCACTTGTTTGGGTTCCTAGGCAAAGGGACATTCCAGGCAACTGTAGGGCCGACGAGCTAGCCAGAGCTGCTGCACTCTATCCGGAACCCTCGTCAATCGAACTGGGTAAGTCACTTACCTCGGTTAAATTGGCCATTAGGCAAAAATTCATTCAGTACACTAACCTATCCTAGGTCAATGAGGAATCTTGCTCCACTGCTAGACTCATGATGGATAGAAAGCGCACCAACTATTCGGACTTGATCGCAATATCATATCGATCATAGCGACCATGCTTACAGGTCATTGCGTTATGGGAGGACATGCGAAAGACTGCAACTCCCATCTAACGACTTCTGCTGTGGGGTGGGTCTGCTGAAGAGGTCCTCCTCTTCCTCTGTTATCCACTTTCTTTGTCAATCTAATAAATCCCATCTCTTGCGAGGTGCAGATTTAGGTTATTTCGCTCTCCATTCCTAGTCAGCTTAATGATAACCTCATTCATTGATATTAAGGGTATAGCTTCGCTTTTTCAACTATCAGGCGGTTTTTCAATGACTTCTTTAATCGTGCTATTAAGGTGCAGCCTTGCGCTGACTAACTTCTTCGATGAGTTTGGTGAAATTCGGTCAGTACAGGAACTGCGCTTACCTGTGTTATTATAACAGGCCGCTATGTCTTCTCAAGTGAGTAATCAAAGTGACCACTTCGAATTAACCTAACCTAAGATCTTCGTCCAGTGGGAGTTAGCGATGATTTCCGCATCCGATCTAATAATGAGCTGCATGAGCTCTTTAACAACATGGATGTTGTGCAGTGCAATAACATCCAGCATCTGCGCTGGCTCGACTATGTCGTTCGGATGGAAGAGGATATCCCGGCGAGACGTCTATTTGATGCGGAGATTTGCGGAAGTCGGCGAAGAGGACAACCTTGTCTAGGTTGCAAGGCCCAAATTAAGGAATCCCTATCGTCGATTAGTGTGACCAACTGGCGAAGGCGACCAAGAAACAGAAGCGCCTGGAAGGCGAAATCCGATAAACAGATTGTTAATGGCCAATTAGTTACATAAGTGAGTGGGTCGCGTATGGGTAGTTATCTTGTCGTAATGCGAGGGCTTAAGTGCAAGGATGCTTAGGGCAAAGCTGACAGTAGTGATTCAGTCATTGTCACCAGGGTCACTATGCTATGATGAGCACGAAACTACACTTCCCGTCTGGATTACTAGTTGGGACGGCTACCAACTGTGCGTTGGCCCTATGGCTATTTTCTCCGCAACTAAAAATTATATAACCGTCTGTACGCATGGTAAGCGTTTGCTGGTCTCATAGAGAGCGATAGTCTTAAGAGCCTGGCAGTAGGTATTAAAAGATAACCCCTCATTTCGTCATTTTGGATAAAGCATATCAGGCTCTGAGTATAAGGGGAAGGGCTACATAAACTCCGGAGACCCTACTACTATAGTGTCGGTGTCCGGATGTTTTTAGTCGAACGCTACTGAAGCCCCGGTCAGAAGAGTGGCGGCTCCTGGCCCCTCTAATCGACACGCTATTAATGCATCAGACCCTAAAACGGCTAAGCCGGTAGGCGACAAAAAGCGCAGCTTGATATCTAGTTCTTCAAAACTATGCACCTCAAAGGGTAAAAAAAGTCCAGATTGGATCCAATTCCATCGAATCCCAAGTTTCGAGGGCTCTCAAATAGGCAAAGACTAAGTCAACCACTAAACCAGTTTCACAGGTTCCAACTGTAATACAGGGGGTTCAGACGAAGAGTGAAAGTTGTTCCCACTAGGCTAAAAATCCTTACAAAAAGAGCTTTCATCACCAAACGAAATTATAAAACGGTTGGGTAGTTAACCTGCCGAAGAGCTAACGCAACAGAAGAAAAACTCTCCAATGGACTAAATATGTTTTAGAGGGTGGTCAGCTTAAACGGTTGCGATCTAATATAGCGCCTAAACGACAACAGTTAGAGGATGAAACGGTCCAAAAACATGCCAACAAGGCCAAAATTAAAGTCGTAGAAAGAGGTGACGAAAGACCATCTCTATGGGCGATCACTGATCGCAACGCTGGTGATGACACTATATCTTCCAATAACTGGAGATTGGTTACCATCCCCGCCTTATCAGGGCTGGTCATAAACATTGCCCGATTCAATCCTTGACTACCACCCCAATATAAAAATGCTATCCAATGCGCTAAATACTCGTCTGCACAATATTTGGCCTTGATACACTCCAGCATCTTTAAATTGTGGTGGTGGTCCCGGATTGAAATGGGCAATGTTTATGAACAGCCCTGATAAGTCGGGGATAATAACCAACCTCCAGTTATTGGAATATATGGTGTCATCACTCGCCTTGCGGTCAGTGATCGCCCACAGAGATAGTCTTTAGTCACCTCTAGGTACGACCGTAATTGCGGCCTTGTTGGCATGTTTTTAGAACGTTTTGTCCTCTAACCGCTGTCGTTTAGGAGCTACATTAGATGACGACCATTTAAGCTGACCACCCTCCCCCTAATACAATTAATTTTAGCCCATTGGAGAGTTTTTTCTTGTTTTGTTAGCTCTTCGAGAGGTTTATTATACCCAACCGTTTTATAAATTCGTTTGGTGGTGAAGGTCCTTTTTGGAAGGATTTTGCAGCCGTAGGATATGTCTTAGAGGTCTTCAAATCATTCTTCGTCTGATCCCTCTGCATTACAGTTGCAACCTGGGAAACTGGTTTAGTGGTTGACTTGGTCTTTGTCAGTGCCCCAAAACTTGGGATTCAATGCAATTAGGCCTATGGGCCTAACCATTTTAGGTTTTGGCGCATTAGTAGCATGCCGATTAGAGCAGCCTGGAGCCGCCACTCCTCTAACCAGGGCTTCGACTAAAAACAGCCTGACACCGACACTATTAATAGTAGGGTCTCCGGAGATTATGAAACCCTTCCCCGTATACTCAGGGCGTGATATGTTTTTGTCTAAAATGACGAAATGAGGGAGTTTTCATTTAATATCTACTGCCACGCTCTTAAGACTATCGCTCTCTAAAAGGCGCTTATAGAATTTTGAGTTACGAACGGGATAGCCACAGGGCCAACGGACAGTTGGTTTGTGTCTGTTAGCCGTCCCATAGCAGAGTGACCCTGCAGGCAAAGACTGAATCATTACTGACAGCTTGGCCCTAAGCATCCTTGCACTTAAGCCCTCGCATTACAAGATTACTTACCCATACGCGACCATCTTACTTACCTAATTGGGCATTAACAACCCATTTATCGGATTTCGGCCTGCTTTAACAGATCCTTCTAGGCGTCTCTGTTTCTAGGTCGTTTTCTCCAGTTGGTCACACCAACCGACGATAGGGTTCCTTAATTTGGTCCTTGAAACGTAGACATGGTCGTCCTCTTGCCCCAGTTAAACAAATTTCCGCATCAAATAGACGTCTTACCGGAACATCCTCTTCCATCCGAACGACATAGTCTAGCCAGCGCAGACATCCATGTTGTTAAAGAGCTCATGCAGCTCATTATTAGATCAGATGCGAAAATCATTGCCAATTCGCACAGGACCGAAGATCTTAGGTTAGGTTAGTTCGAAGTGGTAGCTTTGATTACTCATTTAATCACGCATAGCGGTACGTTGTGCTGACGCAGGTAAGCGCAGTTTCTGTGCAGACCAAATTCCACCAAACTCATCGAGAAAGTTGGTCAACGCAAGGGCTGCACATTAATAGCACGATTAAGGTAGCCGTTGGAAAACGGCCTAAAAGTTTATTAAACTAAGCTATATCCTTGACATCAATGAATGGTAACTCCGTTAAACTGACTAGGAATGGAGAGCCAAATAACTAAATCTGTACCTCGCAAGAGATGGGAATGGACAAAGAAAGTGGACAACAGTTTCCTCCTCTTCAGCACACCCACCCCACCCACGGCAGAAGTTGTTAGATGGGAGCTGCAGTCTTTCTTCCCATAACGCAATGACCTGTAAGCATGGCCACTGTGATCGAGATGACATTGTGATAAAGTCCGAAGTTGGTGCGCCTTCTATCAATCGTAGGCCAAGTGAGTCTGCCAGTGGAGCAAGATTCCTCATTGACCCAGGATAGGTTAGCGTCCTGAAAGAGCTCGTCGGTCTTAGTTGCCTGGAATGTCCCTGTGTCCAGGAACTCAGACAAGACACTGAAGTGCCTAGAGAGAAAGTCGAGGCAAACGAGGCTCGATAAAGATCTTAAAGCAACTTAGCTATCGGAGAAGATTGAGAAACGGGTGAAAGAAGCACCGTAGACGAGGATTCATTGAGCGGCTCGGTAAAGTAGTAGTAGTAGCAGTGGTCGTGTAGTACTAGCAGAAGTAGTAGTAGCAGTGGTCGTGTAGTACTAGCAGTTGTGGTATAGCAGTGGTAGTAGTAGTAGTCGTGTAGTATTAGCAGTAGTAGTAGTAGTCGTGTAGTATTAGCAGTACTAGTAGTAACAGGAGTAGTAGCAGTAGTCATAGTATGGCAGAAATAGCAGTAGTAGTAGTAGTAGCAGTAGCTGTAATAATAGTAGTAGCTGTAGTAATAGTAGTAGTACTAGCTGTAATAATAGTAGTAGCTGTAGTATAGTAGTAGCTGTAATAATAGTACTAGCTGTAGTAATAGTTGGTAGTAGCTGTAGTAATAGTAGTAGCTGTAATAATAGTAGTAGCTGTAATAATAGTAGTAGCTGTACTAGTAGTAGCTGTAATAATAGTAGTAGCAGTAGCTGTAGTACTACAGCTAGTAGTAGGTAGTAGCTGTATTAATAGTAGTAGCTGTAATAATAGTACTAGCTGTAGTAGTAGTAGTAGCTGTACTAGTAGCTGTAGTACTACAGCTAGTAGTAGGTAGTAGCTGTATTAATAGTAGTTGCTGTAATAATAGTAGGAGCTGTAATAATAGTACTAGCTGTAGTAATAGTAGGTAGTAGCTGTAGTAATAGTAGGTAGTAGCTGTAGTAATAGTAGGTAGTAGCTGTAGTAATAGTAGTAGCTGTACTAGTTACTATTATTACAGCTACTACTATTACTACTACTATCATAGTAGTACTACTAACACTATTACTATAATAGTAGCAGCAGTAGTGCCTCCGTTTGAAACACGCTACAGTGATCCAAAAGTCGGTGAGAGAACTTGAGATCAATTTCTCATAGTAGGCACCGCTCCCAACCCCATTATTGAGTTTAGAGCCATCAGGCTTCCCCATCTGGTGGAATGTTAATGCCAGAGATCCAGTCGTCCCTGCTCGGAATCAGAAAATTAAAACCCCTGTCAAAATAGTATTCCGTAGGAAGATAATCGATGTTCGATGGGGCTGTAGGATTAACCTCCAAAATAGAGGAATGCGCAGAAGGCATTGAGGCTAGTCGCCGCGAATTTGGCTTCTTATTTAACAAGAATCACAGTAAGAAGCCAGTTAAACATTGTGAACAAGGCTTTTGTAGGGGTGGTTCGTAGAGCACAGGTGATATGAATAGCTGCAGATCTTCTGACCATGTCAAAAAGTCTGACATCATGTCGTTTCTTCAGAGCAGTTCACCAGAAAGCAACTCCTTATAGGTTAGGTTCGATGACTACAGAATAGATCCAGCGCGTGATTTTGCGGCGGAGACCCTGTCTGGATCCAATTGCTCTACTGCAGCAGGAAGCAGCACAGGCCGCTTTGCGTGTCCTAGCAGCCAGGTTTGCTTTCCAGTTGAGCTTAGGGTTGAGGATCAGGCCTAGACATTTAACCACAGGACTCAACATGACCCTGTTCCCGCCTACGCTAGGAAGGGTGAAGATCGAAATCTTATACCTCCTAGTGAAGAGAATTGTGTCGGTATTGTAGGGGTTGACAGATAGTTCAAATTCCCTGCAATACAATCGACAGCGTGAAAATCAGCAATGGCAATGTCGTCAGCGTAAGCTGTGGTGTTATTAACAGAGAATTCGAGGTTTTTCAAGAGCGAGTTGACTGTAAGATTCCAGTGAAGTGGTAACAGAACACCGCCTTGCCGTGACAATACGTAGTCCCAACTGAGGAGGTTACTATTCTCGACTTTGAATGTACTCTCAATGTCAAGAAGAGTATTCTTTAACGTGCACGTCTTCTACACTATTACCACTTCTCTGAAATCTCGCAGTTAATTCGCTCTTGAAAAAGCTCGAATCCTCTGTCGTTATTACTTAGCTTACGCTGACGACATTGCCATTGCTGCGTCGGAAAATCCTGATCCTCGACCCCAAACTCAAATCTGGTTGCCAGGGCACGCAAAGTGGCCTGTGCTGCTTACTGCTGCAGTTGGATCTAGATGAGTTCTCCGCCCCAAAATCACGCGCTGGATCTAGTGGACTGCTCTGGAGAAACGACATAATGTCGGACTTTTTACAATGTCAGAAGATCTGCAACTACTCCACCGGTGCTCTACGTATCACACCTCTACAAAAGCGTTGTTCTCAATGCCTAACTGGCTTCCTACTGTACATCCTGCTAAATAAGCAGCGAAACTCGCCGCAACTAAACTCAATGCCTTGTCTCGCTGGTGCATCATACGTTCTGGGCATTCCTCTATTTTGAAATATTATTTTGACAGGAGTTTGCATTTTCTGATTCCGAGCAGGGACGACTGGGTCGCTGACTGATGTGATCATTCCCCCAGAATTTCTGGATATACACTGATGGATGGCTCTCAACTCGGTAATGGTGTTGAAAGCGGTGTCTACTCTGGGAAACTCGACCTGAACATTTCCTTCCGACTGCTGGATCACTGTAACGTGTTTCAAGTATATGAAAACTGGACAGCTGATGATTGGAGACACGTTAATTTAATTTAGTCCGTCCACAATTCTAATTAATATATGCATTTTAAAACATGAACAGCCAACAATGAACTTTATCACGAAAATTGTTTGTTTATGTTTTAAACACCAATAAAGTTCACTTTGTTATTCAGATTGTCGTTCGTTTAGGTGTCTCCAAAATGTTATTCAAGCGTAAAACCTTGTATTTAAACAAAATAACGAATTTGGTGTTTAAACCTCAAGGTAAATAATGAAAAAACAACGGCAACAAAAACAATTTACAACAATTTAAAATTATGTACAAATTAAATGAATAACTTAATAAGAGAAACTTAACTTAATAAATTTAAGAGTATAAAATATAGTTTTTAAGACAAAAAAAAAACAATTTACAACAATTTAAAACTATGTACAAATTAAATGAATAACTTAATAAGAGAAACTTAACTTAATAAATTTAAGAGTATAAAATATAGTTTTTAAGACAACAAAAACAATTTACAACAATTCAAAATTATGTACTAATTAAATGAATAACTTAACTTAATAAATTCAAGAGTATAAAATATAGTTTTTAAGACAACAGAAACAATTTACAACAATTTAAAACTATGTACAAATTAAATGGATAACTTAATAAGAGAAACTTAACTTAATAAATTTAAGAGTATAAAATATAGTTTTTAAGAGATTATAAACCATGTGTGTAATGTGTTGTTTTTTCTTACTTGTCTTTTTTTTTTGTTTTTTAGGGTTTCACATATGTAGCGCCATCAATTTTAGAAGAAATGCAAAGAGCTAATCGTATGCCAGCCCGTTCGCCTAGACGTACACCCAGACAAGCACATGATGGTTCCTATAGATTTCAATATCCTTTAGCTTCAAGAGGCATGTATGCACGAGCAACACCACCACATTTGCAAGCTTTTCCACCACGTCCTTCACCCCAAGACGAAATGATGGACGTACAGGGTTTACCCATGTCGTAGTGCGTACATAAAGGCAGCTGTAACTGCACCTCCTCCAATAGCCGTCATAAATTCATCAAAGGCAATGGTTAGAAATGTCGTTTGAAACGCTGACTAAAAGTAAAAGTAATGTTAACTACACGCATACTATTATACAACAATGAAAAACAATTTAAAAAGATTACAACAAAAACAAAAAATTAAAAAAAAAAAATAATTAAATTATAAGAGAATTATTATTAAAACAAAAGGAAACATATTTAAAAAATATATGATAATTGATTGATTGATTCGATATGATCTGATATGATTGCATTCGAAAGTATGTAATGCTAAAAGAAATGAAAAAAAAAAAAAAAACAAACACATAAAGAGAATCGTAATGTTAATGTTATTTTTTTGTTTTTTAATGAAGTAGAAATTAAATTAAAGAAACTGAAGAAACTGTATAATGTAAACCAAATTTGGTTATGGTAAAAAGTAATGGTAATGTACTGTTGTGTACAACTAAGCGGCGATGGAAAAAGGAAAAACTTGCACCATTTTCATTTCAACTCTTTTTTTTTTTTTTTGTTTTTTAAATAAATAGTCATAAAATAATAATAGTATATAACAATTACATACTTAAATACCTAAATATGGTAGTTTTTAAATAATAATGTTGTAATTTAAAACTTCTTCTACAATTTAATATACATATATACGAATAAGCTCATAAAGTCAGTCTACATTGAATAGTTTTAAAAAGGTGTGACTCTTTCTTTTTCCCCAAATTCAATTGGCTTATCAGAACAGAAGAGAACAAGAAAAAAAAATCCTTCTAAGAGGGTATATAGTTTAATATTACTTTTTCAAATTTTTTTAAAAACATTCATTCATTTTACTTTACAATTGTAAAAGAAAGGAAAACATTTTGAAATTTTTTTGTATTGAATTCCGTATTTTTATATTAAATAGTTTGCATAAATACTGATTTGAAATGGACATTTTTCTGTAAATAAAATAAGTCACAATAACTCCAAAATGTTCGGTTTTGTAAACACCGCTTTAATTGTAAGTCGTTAGTAAAATATTTTCTGTCCGCTTTTTATACTTAAAGAACAAAACAAAAAAAAAAAAACAAAAAAAAGAGTCTTGTTTGAAAAGGTAAACGGTTTAATTACAATAATTTAAATAGACCAAGAAGTTTAAAAAATTATATAGTAAGCAAATAAAACCATAAATGAATTATTTATACAAAAAAAAAAAAAATAAAATAATGTTATTAATAATACAAGTAACAATAATAAAATTTTCAATTAAAAGAACAACAACAACAACACCTATGACATTTTATATTATAGAAAAATATTTAAAGCTCCTAAACTGCTGTTTAAAAATTAAGCTAAGAAACAAACAAAATACAAAAAACGAAAACACAAAAAACAACAATAAACAAATTAATAAACAAAAATATCACATGTGTATAATAAATATAAAAAAAAAATGAAGAAAACATAAAACTTCATTTATAACAACTAAAATATTAAATAAAAAATAAAATATAATAATAAAAAAACCTATAGTAAAATTTCTTAAACAACAAAATATAAATAAATTTCAAAATAAATAAAACTAAATAAAATATTCTAAAATAAAAACAAAAATGCAGCCGTAAATTCATTAATGTATGTATGTTAAGTGAATATTTATACAAAAACAACAAAACAAAAGAGAAATAATATACAAAATTTAATTATTTTTGTTTTTTTATTTTACAATTTAAACTATAATTTAAGACATATGAAACGTAAACAGAAAAAAAAAAAGAAAAACTATTAAATAAAAGTTATATATAAAATTATTATTAAACAAATTGCATATTGTTCAAGAGAAAACAATGAAAAAATGAAATTTTTTGTTTTAAATCGTAAACATTTTTAATTTCTATATTATAATTTACTTTTAGTTCACTTCTTTCTTCTTTTTAATTTGAAAATATAATTAATATTAATAATTGTTTGTTATTATTAAAACCGAAAAAAAATATAATAAAATTTGTCAAGTGCTTTTTATTTCTGAAGAGCCATCACCACCATCCAGGCTATGGCAATGAGGAATAATACGATTAAATTAATTCAAAATAATCCCTAAGAATTTTTACATAATCGTATGCTATTAATTTGATCATTTCATCAGTCTAAATATCATAATGATTCTTTTTTTTTTCAAATGAATATAAAAATCATTTTTATTTCATTTTTCGAAAATTGGTTTCGAAACCAACAACCAACCAACAAACATATTTTCAATGTAGATTTTTATTCAAATTTTGTTGATATGTTTATATTTGGCAATAATTTTTGTTCAATGCAACATAGCTGCCATTTTTCCTAAACAATTACCTTGTTCTAAGAGAAGATCTTATTGAAATATGTATGTACATATGCATGTTTTCGCAAACACCAAAATTGTTATAGATTCGAGCATAAGTTTGCTGAAATTTTTTTTCCCGTATTAGTTACCTTTCAGAATATAAAATAATTTTCTATAAAAAGAAAAAAATTCATAGAGTTCCCATGTTGCGAACTTGTTGGCAAATAAAAAGGAGTGACTTGGTTAAACCGATTTTAATCCCATAATTCTGTGTATTTTTTTAAATAAAACAGCTCTTACAATATCATGAATTTTTAAAGAAATTTTTTATCCAAAGCACCATATAAGTCCAAAGCACATACAAAAAAAAAACAATGAAAATTTTTAAAAATTGGAAATAACAAGTCAACCAATTCGAAACCAAAATTCGCATATAAACTATCGATTAGCTTATCTTAGAGAAAAGAAGCTGTAACTCTGAAGAACTTAATTCAAAACTTTTGTTTGTAAAAGTTTAGACTTTAAAGATATGAAATAAAAAATATGAATTTTGAGAATTTAAAGACCAGTATACACCCTTTAAGTTAGGTTCTTATGCCAAAGAATATCAGGTATATTTTTAATTAATCTAATAGTCATCAGTAAGAGTTTGATACTATTTAAACATACATTTGAATTGTTAGTTATAAAACTAACCACGTTTAAATCTATTTGTGATTTTGCTTACCTACCTATAGTTTTCCTTCCTTTTATGTATGTCCAGTTGTTGGTCTTATTTGAAAATATATATTGACTTTATTATCCGAAAATTCATCTGCCATACGCTTTTATGATGAATTTCTACCCAATTAACTGATCGTCACTTTATAATAGAAAGTGCAATCAATTGACAGTTTATGCTTAGTTTAGAGCGCAGAACGGAGACAATTGAAATCATATCATAAAGAACTCAAGTGTTATTATTATCATGTTTTAAAGAATGGGATTCTTTCTAATGCAGAATGAAACAAATGGGTACTACCTTCGTCTGTTTGTAAGACAGGAAGCAGTCCAAAAGTAATTTTTCGTCCCCTTTGCTATGTAGAGCAGTGATCAATTATTACTTTTATGTTACTTTATAGTGTAAAACAACGGCAGAGAAATCTGTTTAAAAAGCATTTTCTAATAAGCTTTGAAATATTTTTTAACAAAAGCAAAATATTTTTGCAAAAGCTCTAAACTGATAATAAATTTTCTTATTTGTTAATTTCAAAGAATTCTATGCATTATAATAAATGTTTTAAAAGAATCCATTTATAACAGACTTTAAAAATTATCAAAATATTCAAAATCTTAAGTTTCATTAACTCTAGCATCGAAATATTTTACCTTTAAAATTGAAATCTTTGGTTTTTTAATTTAAATTATTATTTTTAAGCTTGTAAAGTGTTTGAAAGTGAATTTACCATAAAAAAAAAATATTTAAAAGAGTTTTTGTTTAATATACGACTGAAAACTATGATTATTTTTTATAAATTTTTTAAAAATTTATTATAAACAATAATGCAAAAAAATTTAAAAAAAAAACATAAATTAAAGCCCGGGACTTGAAAACAAAAGAAAAAAACCTTAAAGAAATGAAGAACCATAACTAAATAAAACAAGAAATGTTATATTTAAATGAAAATTACCTCAAAATAATATAAAACAAAAAAACAAAAGTTTACATAGCTGAATTTAGTAATAGCAACAACACAAATTACGAGATTATATTTTTAGTTTTAAATTTTTGTTAAAACAGAATAAAAAAAAAACAGAAAAAATCGAAAAACAAAAATAAAAATTCAAAAAATATTTTTTTAACTTTTTATGTTTTGTGCTAAAATTAAGTTGAAACATTTAAAAAAAAATAATTAATTTTTGAAAAATCATTAAAAACGGAACTGACAAAGCAACATAAAACTGATAATAATACAAAACATATAAAAAAAAAATATTAAAAACAAACCGAAAAAGCAACAATTAAAAAAAAAAATAAAAAACAGAAATTTAATTTACACTGCCTGATTATATATGAATTAAAAAATAAAATTGAATAAAAAAAAAAAAATGGAAAAAAATAACTACAAACCATAAGAAAAACTCTATTCTAGGAACACCAATTTATAAAAGGTTAGATAATGAATTAATATTACCAGCTAAATGGAATAACAAATCAATAAAACTAAATAATTATGAAAATGAGGAAACAAACTGTTATTTATAAAATTAATAAAAAAAAAAACGAAAAATAATTAAAAAATCTTCCTTATAAAACATAAAAATAAATAAAAAGTAAATTTTAAATGAAATTATATACAGTTATGATACATATAATAGCAGCTTATTTAACTAATAAGCTTAGCTTATTAATAGAAGCGTAAAAATTTTAAAATTTATACCTTTTCAAAATAAAATAGCGGCCATAACTCCTAATAATAGTCTCTTGCAATTTTATTCATGGGGATTTGGTTTTGCTTAGCTGCCTTTTTTTCCACACCGTATTTTTACCCTCAAGGAATTTATTTTACTTTCTTTTCTTTTTTACATTTTTTTACTCGATCTCTAATTTATTTATCGTCTCCAAGATATCTAATTTAACCCCAACTTAGATGTAGTTTAACTGCAGGCCACTCTCAACGACCGCTGTTGATACCATTTACTGACTTTCTCATCGTGTGACTTATTAACGTCTATTCCATTTGCACCAACGGTTTTCTTGAGACAATATTTCTATTGCGCCCGGTCTAGCTATCTCGATTCGATCCAAAAAGCTTTATAATTTTCATATATGTAGGACTTTAAGAGTCATATTTTCCTTTCTTCCAGTCGTTCCAGTTTTGTCTATTGGGTTTATAGGTAGCTGAACAAGGCATCATATTTGCGTAGATAACCTACCTACATATTATACATTGACGAATTCTGGACCGAGAAAAAATCAAACTTTATTCCCGGACTACTCTGGTCTACTTATATCGGAAATGTATCAAACAACTGCCTACACAGAGCGCCATAAGTGAGTCAACACCCACTATAATTTTAAATTTTCTATTATAAAAAATATACTTGTAGCACAACAATAATTTTTGCGATTTTTTTGTTTTAACATTTTATAAGTAATAAATAAACGTTTTTAATTTATGGAAATTTATTCGACTATTCTCGCTATCCTAAGAAAATGAATTATTTCAGCGGTGTTTACTCACTTTTGACGCTCACTGTACATCGAATAGCAGAACCATATCTGTTCCTGTATCCATTCACACAGCTCATTGCGCAATGCGTAAGTAGGCATGCGCTCTGATTTCAGCTGAGATTGCTTACCTTTTCTAGATAGTCTAAAGTGGCTATCGGCAATAGAAATCAGATTGATCACTAAATTTATTACAGTTTCAGGCTGGTTTTCAGCTGGATTCTAAGGGAGCCATGCGTGTAGCGAAGCCATAACTATCAAGTGAGCTTTCATTTAACACAACTGTTAATATCTCCTATCCAGTCCTATCGAAGTCGCCGTAGTCTAGTAGGTAGTGTGTTGGCTTATTAGACGTAAAGCCAGGGTTCGAGCCCCAGGCCAGACATCAAAACAAAATACAAAAAGTATTTCTCCGGCGATTTCCTCTCAGCAGATTTCTGGCAAAAACTCTGAGAGTAAATAAAATTGCCATGAAAAGTTTCTCAAAAAATCTGTCGTTCGGATTCGACTTTAAACTGTAGGTCCCGCCACTTATGTATGAAATTAACACACACAACATAAGTGGTGTGAGAAACTAGGTCAATAATCCTGACTGAAGGGTTGTAATGACCAATTATGTATGTATGTAGTCCTATCCCAGAGCATACCTTTAGTTTTCCTGGATTAATGTGAACTGCGTTTGCATATCCGTAATTGTGTGACCAAACAGGCAGATATATCCTATAATCTGTATGCAGTCTCCATATTAAAAGTTCACTCTGAGCTTTGGCCTTTCGAACCATTTATCTTAGCACGCAGTTAAAGAGTTCGTAAGCCGGTTTCGAGGAGGAATGTTCTCCTTTGGTTGGGTTTCAAGCTTCATATGGCAATTAGCATTGTTATATATGCCCTTTAAGAGGATATGAGTATCTTGGGGATGTGAATGTATCTTTTATGACATCATAATGTCCACGAACATCGGGTAAATAGGTGATCTCAATATTCTATGCTGTAGGCGTATAGCTTCTCACTTGCTGCTATCATTTACATCATAACTGTTTCATATTTTGTAAAATCAAATATACATACATACATACTTATGTACATATGTGCAAATGTATATGAATTTTCTAAGCATATACAATATATATATCGAGTATAACTTAAAAATTTCTATTAAAATACCATTTACGAATAACACTAGAGTTACGAACGACAAAACAAAAGAAAGAAAAAAATTCCTTTAAGTCCCTCCCATTCATTATAATACCAAGAAGCATAAAAATTGGTAAATTTAAATTAAAAATCAATATTTACTGAGAAAATGTTGGCATTTGTCTGAAAGATTTCGAAATTTAAATTAAAAAACGAAAAATAATAAATTCCGGTTAACAGTGACACTAAAAACTAAAAAAGAAAAAACAAAATTTCAAATTAAAATAATTTTCTTGTTTAAAAATTAAAAGAAAAGAAAAAGAAAAAATTAAAAAGAAAATGGAATAAAAATAACTTTATTATGTATGTACTTGTAAAATTTAATTAAGAATTAAGAAAGATTTATAAGTTTCGAAATTAAATGTAAGATTTAATTTAATATTAACGATCGATATTTAAAATATTATATGAATAACAAGATATACACCATGTTGAAATCACTTGAGAAAAACAAACAAAAAAACTTAAAAAAAATTATATCGAATTATAGATTTATTTTCTATAAAAAAAAAATTAAAAGTAAGTATACATACATATAAAGTGCAAAGATGTGTGTCTTTGGGCATATCGGATGCCATAAGCAGCAGTAATGCTAGGCTTCGTTGGAAATGATTGTAGAACTACTTCTGGTGGAGGTGGTGGTGAAGGGACTGTCGGGGAGGAAACTTTTGAGTATATTTGAAGGTGTCTTGCTAGGAGAGGAAAGTTTACTGTGTATACGGATCCTGATTCTAGGTTCTATTGACAATATGGTCACGTTATGTGATTTCGCAAACTATCCTAGGTGGTAATATACTTGGTGGTCATGCGATCTTTATGAATAGCTTGAGGATGGAGGATACCTCTGAAGCGAAGGTCTATTTCAAATATTGCATAAAACTGTTATATGGGCTCCCTGATAAATAGGTAGTCAAGCTGCCTTCAACGTCCTGTCTAGACACTATGTGGTAGGAAGTGTGTGTGAAGATAAATTCGAATTTAAATAACAAAGACAAAAAATACAATTTTAACAGAGCCAATGTTAAAGTTAAAAGAGAAATGTTAAGTGTTTAACAGAAGATATGAGAGATTGGAGAATGGAATATCTATTCCATTCCATAACAATTATACCCCACACGTTCCTGAGTGGAACAGTTTATCTAGCAATTCGCAAATTGTTTTGAAAATTGAAAAACTTAAACAAAAAAAATTTATTAGTTTCAACAATGTCTGGGGAGTATGATCGATATTGTGGGAAAAAAAGGACTTAATACATGTATCCCACTAGATATAAACTGTAGGTTAAGATGTTCCAAATAATTTTTGAACTTGGGAAAATCGGGCTTGGAAATTTCACTCTTTTAACAGTGTCTGGGTACGATGATCGATATTGCGGAAAAATGGGACTTGCTGCAGGTACCCCACTATGTATCTATGGTGTCAAGGATTCCAAAACATACATATTTCCATTCGGTCGGGCGTTACTTGTATCCAGAGATATAGGCGACGAAGCTATTGTTTGCTCTGTATAAATGGGGCTGAATCGGATAAAAAAAATGAACTTGCGGAGGAAATGGACCTAATGGACTGGATAACCATGGTGTCAAGGATTCCAAACCGGTTTACTTATTGTCGGGCGTTACTTAGAACCATCTCAAATACATCCCTGCGATAATCTGTTTCCAACAGGACGATAGCTATCCATTAGATCAATAATGAGGCAATTTAAAATCACCAGGAGTGGAAGGTATCCTGCTAAAATGTAGGTTCTCTGATTTATAACTTCCTCATATCAAAGAGCCACTGACAAAAGCTTTCTGCTGATATACAGAGCTATTACAGGTTTTTAGGCATATTTTCTTGGTGTTTTACCTTGCACCTAACCTTACCTAACCTCACCTAACTTAACCTAATTTAAGAAAAATCAATTTGTTCTTGAATTTTTAAGTATACAACCTATTTAAATTATGTTTTCAACATAGTACATATGTATATGGTAACCAAGCATAAAATTTTTATAACACTCCCTCCTTCTAGGCAACCATATAAAAAAATATGTTGTCTGATCAATATTATAACCCATTAAAAGCAAAATAATTTAATTTATTGCACATTTACAATTAGTAAATATTTTTTAATACGATTAGTTTGGATCATAGTTTGGCTCATAGAAAATAACTGATTTCACTAATTTATGTTGTTTATTATACAATAATTTTACATTCTTTATCACCTCTCAATGGGTTAATAAGGTAAAAGTAAAATTTATGTATTGCGCCCAATTACTGAATACCTCTAGACAGCACCTACTGTAGTTATGGTGACATTATTATTATGAATTGAAAGAAAAAAATGTGAAAATAATACAAAAAAATAATATTTTCGAGTCAAGAGTCAGACATTTTTAGAACTTCAGAAGAAAGAGCATTTTTTAAGAAATAACGGAAGAATAAAATTATTTAACAAGAAAAAGAAAATCGAATTCCATGCATAATGATTCCCAATATGAGAACAAAACGCATTACAGGCGTTCATGCTTGCGGTAAAAGTTTGGGTCCTTTGGCTCGATTACCCCCAAAATATTCCGATGAAGATTGGGATTATAATAATAAAATTAAATTTCGTATAACATGTGACCAAGAACGATTGGCTGAACGTATAGTGGAGTAAGTTAACCGAAAAATATTAAAGAAAAGCCTAAAAGACAAAGAAAATTAAATTTTTTTCAGGGAATCTCGTCGCGTAGTGGATGATGTTAACGACACGACACGTAATTGGCAACGCGAAGTTGAACACCATTTACGTGAACGTGCCAGTGAAATACGTTTCCTATGCGATGAATTAAATAAACAAAAGAAAACGGCTTTGCTGGAGGATGAAGCTTTAAATACTTATCGTAGCCGTGTCTTAAATGCCATTGAATTCTTGAAGGAGAAATCTTTAGCCATTTGTCAGCGTTGTTTGGTATTGCGTGAGGGTCGCTTGGGTGTTGACCTGTGCGAAGATGAAGTTGATCGTAATTTGCGCCGAGAATTGAAAGTCATTAAAGGTTGCCAATGTCTGATGGATAAGGCCTTAAAGGAAACTAATGAACAATTACGCAAATTACGCGCTACCATGTATCTTTTGGATAAGGATTTATCTCAAAAGGATAAGTCTTTATTGATCGATGAAAAGAATTTGACCCTAAGGTCATCACAAAATTTACGTGGTAGTGAATTGGCTCATCATCACTGGTAAGTGAAAGAAAATAACGTAAACACTTATAAATTATATATAAAATGGGTGTGGTTTGAAGTTTTAAGCAATAGTTGTATGAGCAGACAGACTAGAGGTGTTCCCCCCTTCGTAAACCCCAATTTCTCAGTGGCATCTATGATAAATAAAAGTATCAGTTCCTGTAATATTTTAGGTAGGTGTGGCACCTCCTAGGCAAAGTAGAATCAGTAGAATAATGGTGGACATAATGACATAACAGCAATGGTGGACATAAAATTTCACTGGTTATTTTTTAAAATTAGGTTCTAAAAACAATATTTGGTTAAGAAAAGCGTATTGTTATAAGTTTTACTTCAAAGAATTAAAAGGGAAATAATAAATTGGTAATAAATTTTACAGTTTTACAGTCCAAGATTCCCAAACATTTTTTTGTAAACTTTTATATGTATGCATTTTGATTTTTTAATAGATATCCAGAATAGGTTTGCAAAGCAGAAAGATGACCGTGAACTTTGGTGTAAAATATTATAAAAAAATTATTTTAATTTTAATTTATTTTAATGATTTCAGCCAATATACTTTGGGCGAATGGTCGCATACGACTTATAACAATTTAGAATGCAATGCTAAGGAATTGAATTCGGCTGGTCAGTTGCGGGCATATATCGATTTGCTACTAAAACAGGTATGCGAGGATATGTCAAATCAAACTGATCGCACAAATGAAGCCTTCGAACGTCGAATAAATGAGTTGAAACATGTTAAAAAATGTTTAGAAAATAAACACAACGATACCATGAATCACATCAATGAGGTGCAGACTAATATACAGAATTTGGAAAAAGAATTGGGCGACAATCAGCGAGCTCAACAATTATGCTTGACACGATTAGGTAATCGTGCTACACGACCCGGTCTAGAGCTAACTTGTGACGAAGTTCAAGATGCTCTCTATCATGAGCTGAATGCTTTAAAGGCGTCAATGTGTAAATTGAATCGAAAAGTACAGGAAAATAAAGCATCAATGCGTTATTTGTTGCATGTACAAGTAATGCAGGAAGAGGAAATCAATATTAAATCGAATTCTATAAAAATCGATGAGGTCGATTGTATGACTATGCGTCAAGCCTTAAAATATTCATCGTTTTAAAAGAAAATTGCACTGTTCGGCATCACAAAATTTGTCATTATAGAGCATCACTTATAAATCAAGACATGAGAACATTTTGTTAGTCCACTCACATTTAAATTTTAATAAAAATTAATTTTGCACAAAAATTACAGACAGAAATTTTGAATTCAAAACACAGTTCCCTAGTTGAAAATTATAGGTAGATTGTAGCATTAACACATACACGACTGTCCTGAAATCACGTTGATTTCGAACTACCAATCCCGCAAGTGATCTCTAACTGTTCTAGATATCATGTGGTTTTGAATTTTTCGGATTGATTTTACTTTTTCTATTTTGTACCTATACAATTAAATTTTTTTGACTCGAAACGCATTAGTTGCGGAACTTTCCTGAGCCTATGTAAATTAAGGAAACGTAGTAAGTGTTGCTGTAAATTGAAGGGACAAATTGACGAAAGTGGCTTTTTAGATTCATTTCACTTTACCCAATGAATGAGAAAATGAATCATTAAACAAGGTCTATGTGTTTATTAGGATAATGGTGACGATCATAGTAGCAAGTGCTTCAGGATCACTTCACCTAAGGCATTGTTTGCATTCCTTAACTGGGTATTACCAGACATGTTTGCAAAACAAGTACATGGCAATAAAATTGTGCGACACCAGAGTATGGAATTAAATTTTTACATGAGGTTGTTATTCCTCATTAAAGGAAACGAGCAAACAAATGATTTCACACAAACTTCACTAATTTGAAAATGGTGGGATAATGAACCAACTTGCAAAGAAACTATACAGATCTGACCCGATATATGGATATATTTATATAAAATTGGCGTTATAATCAGAGACCGGAAAATTTCACAACAACTTCTACAGTAGCTTCTAACGAGGAAGAAGAAACCATAGAACATCTTCTTTATCATAGTAGGGCGCTTAGGAACCCAAGACGAATTTTTGGGCACTCAGAATTTATTTACAGAATGTGTCTAGACAAAAGCGATTTGATTAAAATTCACACCTTTATATAAATCTCGGGAAGGCAATAAGGAGTTGTAATTATATGAGGGCATAGGTAATATCGATCAATAGGCTATATCCAATCTAAACTAAACTTACTGGCTAAATAGACGAGCATATCAATTAACACTGGATAATATAGCAAAACACTTACCAAATTTTACGATTCCTAAAATACTGTAAATTTCAGCTGCTTTAAGATTTTCAGAAGGCTGGCTGTATCACGGTGTTATAGCAAACGCCACAATAATAAACCCTATGTCTCACGCGGGTCCATATTCCCACAAGTCACCAATTTTAAAATAAAAGCATCAAATAAATAAAAGCGGATTATAAGTTTATTAATATTTTTATTAAAGTTGTTTAGAATGACCGATTTAAAACACTTGAATTTAATTTTTTTGCAACACACAACACACTTTCATTGAGTTTAAATTATTTCAATTAAAAATGGTTTCCAGAACTGGACTTAAAAAAACTGTAATTTTTGTTTTAACTTGGCGCTTTTTAGGGATTCGAACGTTTTTTTCAGCAAAGTTTGAAATTGAAAATAACATGGTCTTGAGAAGGGCATTAACTTATAAAGAATTAAAAATTTAAACAAGATTATAAAAATTTCACTAAAAACTCCATTTTGCCACATGCACACAATAATAAAATAATCTTTTATACAAAATAATGATTAATTTCGTTTATAACAAACGAATTTCTACGATTCAGCGTTTTTTTAAGATGAGAGAACGGCGTTATTTTTAATAGCTTAACGGCTTTGTTGCGGCGCCACATGTGAAGTGCAATGGATTAACTGTCAAAACAACGCACACATACATATTTTCTTTTATTCTTATAGACGGCATTTTTTCTGATATTCGTGGAGAATATTTTTTTGGGTATTTTTAATAATTATTTAAGGAAAATATTAACAAATTAGATTGTAAGTATGTCTATTTAATTACATATTTTAAAAATACTATAATTATTAATAATTTGATACATTATTAACCATTGGAAGTGAGAAAACATCACTTGCATGGTAGGCACACAGCCCTCTTTCTAAATTGGCATATTTTTTCATTTTTTTATAAATAAAATGTTATTAATAATCAATTTCTCTTATTTCTCCATTGATTGCATAGAAAGTTTTCGTTTTTATTGTTTTATAAAAAATACTAAGATTGTTTATTTAATTGGTTTGCTTTCAACTTTAGAAGTATGTCTAAACGTGCTGCTGACGATAACAGCAGTGGTGGCAGTTCGGGCGGCACCACTGCCAACACGAATCTCGGTCAACCACCCATTAAGAAGGTACACTTTGAGCCGCATCTAATAGGGCCTGTCTCCACGCTGGAAGAAATGGACATTAAAGTATTAGAGTTTCAAAACAAAAAGTTGGCCCAACGCATTGAGCAAAGAATGCGCACCGAGGCCGAACTACGGCACCGCATTGAACAGTTGGAAAAGCGACAAACCCAAGATGATGCCGTACTGAATGTAGTTAATCGTTATTGGAATCAATTGAACGAAGATATAAGAGTGCTGCTGCAAAGGTTCGATGCTGAGACAGCCGATGAACTGGAAAATCGCAATGAAAACGAGGTAACCACCTCTTTTCTAACACAGCTTTCCACTTGGGATAAGGAAGAGCTAGATGACAAACTTGCCAATCGTGTACAAGTCTCAAAACGGGCGGTAGCCAAGATTGTACAAGTTATTGATAGAATAATGCAAAGAAATGAAAAAATTACTATGTCCCTTAAAGGAGAAATACCAGCAAAAGCAGTTTCTTCCTCGACATCAGAGGCTGGAGATGAATCGCAAACTGATTTGAATACTGCCAACAATATTCCCAATATAGATGAAACCCTAAAACAGACTCATATTGAAATTATGGCCGAGAATCGTAATTTGCAAAAGCTTAATACTTCGCTGCATGAGAAATTCCATACCATGTCCTTGAAAATGAAAGAATATCAGGATGCTTTGACAGCTAAAGAGACAGAAAATGCTGAGCTTAAGAATCAAATAGATGAGCTGCAATATGATTTGGAAAAGGTCCACTGTCGTAATGATAAGCTTGAAAATCATTTAGCCGAAGCTATTGAAAAACTGAAAGCCTATCATCAAATGCATGGTGATCCAAATAAGAGCTCTGCTAGTTCTAAAGGTTCTGGACATTCGCATGTCAGTAGCCATCAGGTGGAAGATTTACACAAGGAACTTGAGGAGTATCGTGAATTAGCCAATAATAGGTTGCAAGAATTGGATAAACTGCATGCCACTCATAGGGAGACACTAAAGGAAGTGGAAAAACTTAAAATGGATGTAAGTAGTTAAATTTGAAAGAAAAACCTTATAGTATTCTACTGAAGGGGTTTCCAATAATAGAGGGTCAATAATCAATATATTTTGGCGATCGTATATGCAAATCGATCCTCGTAATAAATTGAATGACTATATGTTTCATAAATGATCAGTTATGCAATTGTAAGCTATCAACCTTACCTAAAGCGAATGGAAGGCTGAAACAATAAATGTTCTTGGCAGTTGTGGATATGGACGACTTTCAACACCAGTAGTCTGTGCCATTGCTTTTGTATTGTATAAGATATTGAGTAAATTTGATGGGATTTATCTGGCAAGTTCATTGTTTTATTAGAAAATTCATTGCTTTAGAGAAAAGTGACCCACATTTATTTGACGCCCTTTATTTATGATTAACTTTAACGCGAAATTACTTTCTTTTATGCAGATTCGTCAGCTGCCAGAATCGGTTATAGTTGAGACCACGGAATACAAATGTTTACAATCTCAATTCTCTGTTTTATACAATGAATCTATGCAAATTAAAACGATGTTGGATGAAACACGCAATCAACTTCAAACCAGTAAAAATCAACATTTACGGCAAATTGAAGTTATGGAGAGTGAAGAACTGATTGCCCAGAAAAAGGTGCGTAGTGAAATGATACAAATGGAAGACGTTTTAGCGCAAATACGCAAAGAATATGAAGCTTTACGTATTGAATTTGAACAGAATATGGCGGCTAACGAACAGACAGCGCCGATAAATCGTGAAATGAGACACTTGATAACCTCCTTACAAAACCATAATGGTCAGTTGAAGGGCGAAGTGCAGCGTTATAAGCGTAAGTATAAGGATGCTTCAGCAGACAATGTAAAATTGAGACGAGAATTAGAAGAAGCTGTTGCGAAGCTAGAAGGTACAAAACTTCAAAATGCTCCGGGACAAGGAGGAAATGGCGAAGACGTGAAACAAGAAGGTGCAGGTAATATTAAAGAAGAATTCCCTGGTAATTCAGGCAATACAACGAGTGCAGGAGGTACAGGCACAGAAGGCGGTACGAATGTTAAGGAAGAAGGGGCTGTTGTCAAATCGGAAGATGAAACTTTGGATGATGATCTTAATAAAGACCAAAAGGAAGGTATTAAAAAAGAGCATAGCTCACCAGGAGGTCCAGATAAAAAAGAAAATTCAACCGGCTGTAATACAGCTGGCTCGACGCCTAACGCAGCAGCTGGAGCCAATGCCACAAACGTTAAGCAGGAAAAGGATGTAAAGGAAGCTCAGAAGGCTAAAGAAGTTAAAGTACAAGAATCTGAAATAGTTCGTGATCTTAAAGCCCAATTAAAGTAAGTGTAATAGACTTAGATAATAAAATTTACTTTTTTCACATTTCGTTCGTTCATTTTTTCTAATTTTTAGAAAAGCCCTTAATGATCAAAAGGAAATGAAACTTTTATTGGACATGTACAAGGGTGTCTCGAAAGACCAACGCGATAAAGTGCAACTTATGGCCACAGAAAAGAAGCTGCGTTCAGAAATCGAAGAATTACGTCAACAATTGAAGAAATTACAGGAAAGCAAAAGAGAAGAACGCAAAAAACTTGCCGATGAAGAAGCTTTACGCAAAATCAAACAGTTGGAGGAACAAAAATATGAATTACAGAAGCAAGTGGCTAGTCAAAAGCCACCCGATAACTGGGGCCCTGGTGGACCCAACTATGCTCGTCCATTTGTGGGTTCTCATGAGGAGGAAGCTTTGCTGAACGAAATGGAAGTCACCGGTCAGGCATTCGAAGACATGCAGGAACAGAATTCTCGCCTTATACAGCAATTGCGTGAAAAGGATGACGCGAATTTCAAGTTGATGTCTGAACGCATTAAAGCAAATCAAATGCACAAATTGCTTAGAGAAGAAAAACAAATCTTAGAGGATCAAATGGCTACCAGAGACACACAAATTGAAGCTATGCATATAGTTTTACGTAAACTCGAGGAGAAAGAGAGAAGCCTACAGGCCACAGTGGCTGCTATTGAAAAAGAATTATCGCTGCGGCAGCAAGCTATGGAAATGCACAAGCGCAAAGCCATCGAGTCGGCACAATCGGCGGCCGATCTCAAATTGCATTTGGAAAAGTATCATGCGCAAATGAAAGAAGCCCAACAGGTTGTGGCCGAGAAAACAAGTTCACTGGAAGCAGAAGCTTATAAAACTAAACGTCTTCAAGAGGAATTGGCACAATTCAAACGCAAGGCAGAACGTATGAAGAAAATCGAAATGGCCGGTACGACCATTGACGAAGTTATGCTCGAGGAAATACGCGAGTACAAGGAGACGCTTACCTGTCCATCCTGCAAAGTTAAACGTAAAGATGCCGTGCTATCTAAATGTTTCCACGTCTTTTGCTATGACTGTTTGCGTACACGCTACGAGACAAGGCAACGCAAATGTCCTAAGTGTAATTGTGCCTTTGGTGCCAATGACTATCATCGTTTGTATTTAACTTAAGTTAGTTTTACTAGTAAAACTTTAAATTCATTTATCGCTAAGAATGAAAATCTATACACAAATAACTTAACAAAAATAGCTACATACTCACTTAAGAACATTCATTACACTTCCATTATGTCGTTAATGTTAATTTAACGTGATTTTCTTTTTAAGTTCTATTTTAAATTAAAGATAGAAAAAAAAATCATATCCTAAAGGATACTACAATACAATATTTTTATTTTAATTTATAATTTTAATGCTTTATTATGTGGTCTAAAAATAAGCAGAATTAATATTATATATTATAAAAATATAAACAAATTATTTTTAGATGTAAATTAAACTCGTGTTTATATTTTTTTTATCACATAAAACAACATTCGAACAAAGCCCAGGTGAAACTAAAAACAAAGTCATACAGACTGCTGGAGGGAGTTAATTTTCTTAGATTTGAATACATTGATAAGTCCAGCTTCTCGCAACATATGTATTTCTTGTTGTACAATTTGTCACCGGGCCTGAAAACTTATTTCTAAGGTCATTTACCGACTTGCGATGATGTTTTTTAGAATGCCAATTAAAAGTATCAAACTTAATTGATGTTTTACGTTTTGTACACCAAGTTTCGAAGAGCTTAACATAATTTCGGTGTAGATTTTCTGTAGACGAGGCATCACAACTTTTTTCACCAGTTTTGCATGCCCTCAGAGATGGTTGATATCTCTATTACAACGTGAATTACTCTGGATTCTACGGGAAGAGTTTAGAAAGATTACAAAGCGTAGAAACTTTCATTCACTAAAGAAGGATTTCTCGAATATGTAACTCCAATTGATAAATTACAGTTCATAAGAAAATAGATACGGACGGCATTAATCCATTGATACGCGTCTTTAATTAGAGGGGCCACAGACAATTGTACATCATTATAAATCATAATTACACCTATGCGCCAAAATTAACGGTATGACAAATGATCGATCCTTATTGCCGACATGCGGATAATAATGTCTACTATAAACTTGTTCGATACACATTGTACTGGTATTCCCCGACTTACGACCGAGATAGGTTCCTGGTCATCGGTCGTAAGTCGATTAATCCGTCAGTCGAATTTCATATAAAAAAATGTAAGAAAAAAATTACATACTGTACTACTAACTTTGAGGCTCAGGAGAAATGAAACTACCCAAAATTTATATTTATATTTACTTCTATATATAAAATTTATATTTTAGGAATTCCACGCAACTACATATTTGTCTTCTTTAAGTATTTTCTATGAAAAAAATTAAAAAAAAAATGGTCGTAAGTACGAATAGTCGTAAGTCGAATGGTCGTAAGTACGAATAGTCGTAAGTCGAACGGTCGTAAGTCGGGGACTACCTGTATTTGAAAATATTTCATTAAGTGTCTCTTTGATTAACAATAAAAATTCAGCACGAAAAAGATTATTTTTGTCGACTTCATTAGAAAGTCTAGATTTAAAGACAAAAAAAAAATATAAAAAAATTTTTTTCTGCACCAGGATATTGAACTTGGAACGTATACAATTATAACTATATATATCTCCTCCGCACAAGGTAATCAATTTTTATATAAAATTTTTGTACAAAAAGAATGTAGTCCAATCATATTGGCTAGGCTGGCGATGGCTCCACACTCCGGTACGCTATCCCACTACTGCTTACCGCGGGGACTCTTGGCTGCTGGTTTTCACCCCTGGCCCGGTACACCCCTCCTTAGCCAACCTGAATACCTCGGACTCCTCCATGGTACCCATATTGACGGCAAGCTTAGTGCGGACGTTCCGTCAACATGAGGAAATCCACCACACAGAACCCCCAGCCTCAGAACATTCTACAATCCGACCTCACAGAAGCGCGATTACAGAAGATGCCAACCTTCCAGTCGAATTAGTCATAACGAATAGTCAATGTAAGTTGTTTACCAGCATGCATGAATGTAGTTAAATTAAAGATATTTATTTGCGAGTGTAGTTGTATCAGCTTTTTAACTGTGCCTTATCGGTATTCAAATATCGTCTTCAGCAATCTTAACAGAGAAATGTTTGCGTTTATTTATAAACAAGTCCAAATACAATGTTATCAGTTTCTTCATATGTAGTTTAATGCCTATTTTATATGTTTTTTTACTTGCTAAACTCTCGACTGGAAGGTTGGCATCTTCTGTAATCACGCTTCTGTGAGGTCGGATTGTAGAATGTTCTGAGGCTGGGGGTTCTGTGTGGTGGATTTCCTCATGTTGACGGAACGTCCGCACTAAGCTTGCCGTCAATATGGGTACCATGGAGGAGTCCGAGGTATTCAGGTTGGCTAAGGAGGGGTGTACCGGGCCAGGGGTGAAAACCAGCAGCCAAGAGTCCCCGCGGTAAGCAGTAGTGGGATAGCGTACCGGAGTGTGGAGCCATCGCCAGCCTAGCCAATATGATTGGACTACATTCTTTTTGCAAAAATTTTTATTTAAAATTGATCATTATCCTTGGGATTTTGTCTTGTATGTGGTACACATTTTGTTGGTTCAGTACCAGGAGTACTTATACGTAATCTTTATATTTTAATTAAACATGCAATAAATTAAATCGAAAAGGATTAGACTTTTCAAATTGAAGGGAGTTTTGCCGAGGTTTGATAGGAAACAGGAACCATCGATTAAAGAGCCAGGTTTTGGCACAGATTTTGTGCTTTTAATACAATTTTTATATGAAAATGTGATGGAGAATACAACACGACCATTAATAAAGAAAATTATAAAGTTTCATAAACGATAGCTTATGCTGTTTATCACTTTACGGATATATTTAAGCATCCAGTTCCCTAATCTCAATTAAATTGAGAACATGTAGGATGAGCTTAAGAAAAATTTAAACGGGAAAATGAGCACAAACTAATACAGATTATACGGATAGTAAATATGCGATCGTTTTGTAGGCATTAGATTTGAAAGTACTCCAAATAAGTGGTTTGGAGATGTGATATAAATAACGACTATTCAAGAAAATATGAAAATTACATTGAAAATGTTTAAAAGGAACTTAACAGATTATGAAAATTATTTAAAACTGTTGTCATTATTATTTTATTTTTTCTCTTTTTATATAAAATAACGAAGAAATACAATTTTATATGATCACCATTGTATGATGGTATGCTTTTATAAATATAAACTAAGCTTTAATCTATGTTTAATCACACACACACACACAAGCTTTTATAACTTAATGTATGCTTTTGCGTTTTTAAAATTTTAACAAGGCCAACTTAGTTCGTTGGTATTTAATGAAAAGTGTGTTAAATTCGACTGGAAGGTTGGCATCTTCTGTAATCACGCTTCTGTGAGGTCGGATTGTGGAATGGTCTGAGGCTGGGGGTTCTGTGTGGTGGATTTCCTCATGTTGACGGAACGTCCGCACTAAGCTTGCCGTCAATATGGGTACCATGGAGGAGTCCGAGGTATTCAGGTTGGCTAAGGAGGGGTGTACAGGGCCAGGGGTGAAAACCAGCAGCCAAGAGTCCCCGCGGTAAGCAGTAGTGGGATAGCGTACCGGAGTGTCGAGCCATCGCCAGCCTAGCCAATATGATTGGACTACATTCTTTTTGTACAAATTTTTATCACAAAAATTTTTTAAATACTAATCGCGTAGTTTTAAATTTTAGATTTTGTCAATTAGTATGATCTATAAAATGTTCCGAAAAGCATATAAATCATGATTTTACTTCATTAAGCCTTGTTAAGAACATATAATATATTGTGTATGTCTATATGTTGCAGTAAGTGGTATAATAGTTTCAAGCTCAGCTTAAATTAATGCCAAACTAACAAAGGCTGTGATTACATTATTAAGTATTTATTATTAAAACTTTTCTACTTTTATGTGAGTTTTACTGAATACGAGGTGTGTGTTCGTTAAGTATGGTGGCTTATTGAATTTCAAGGTATATTTTATCTGTTTTTATTTTATTTCGAAAGCACAGCTTGTTCCTTGAAGGTCGAACATTTGGAAGAGAAAAAGAATTCCCAGATATTCTTTGCTATAAAAAGAAATTAATAAATTTTTGTATAAAAAAGGAAATTAAAATCATTTACAATGCCAAGTCAGCAAAAACGAGAGTATATGCTTGTGACAAACCTTGCAACGTATAGGACTTACATACGCTATTCAGCAACAGAGAAACGTTTAAAGGAAGAAAAATTAAAAGAAAATGTTGTTCAAAAATCATCAGATGACCTTCAGTTAAGTTATTGATGAGTTCAACATTTCAGCTGGCTCGGTTCCATGCAAATTTTTCACATGTTTTAAGAGCAGAGCTTTGATCGTGAAATTTGTTAATAAAACTGTAAATTTCTTACCAGAAAACCCCATCAAAAAGGCATCGCTCAGTAAGGACGATAAAGATTTGCAGAAGAGGATTGTACCTTACTAGTGACAAGTCTGGAGTTTACAGCCTAATGATACTCTTGCCCTATTTAAACATGGTTTAATGCCATTTTCAAAACCACTTCCATTGTAACATTAAGAAACCATATTGTCGAGCATTAATTGAAGAGAAATAAATATTTTTCGAACAATCAGCGTAAATGCTGGAATTTTTATTTTTCATTTTATTACCAATTTTGGAATTATGTATTCTGTAAATTCATAAAAGACAAACTATTTGGTTGGGTAAAGCAAAATACCAAACAGAATGAAACTCGATTAAAATGAACTTGAAGTGTAGTAAGTGGGTCAATGCGGATGTATACGAATTAATAATTGCAATTAAAATTGTTTTACATTTTTTTGTTTACAGACTTTTAAAATGTCATTACGTAGCAGTTTACTCAACTATTGCTGGCAGTTAATAAAGAATGATTTTTAGTTTTATAAAATTAGTAATATTTTGAATTTCATCAATAAAACTTTAAGTCATAGCCTAAGAAGGTATTAAAAATAGCAAACATGTCTTCAGTAGGGCTTCTACCCATTGCAATTGTGTTAATTTCTTTAATTAAAGTACAAGTTTATTGCAATTGTTTTGCACCATTAACGCCGCCTTTAACATCATCAGTAGGTGCTTTAAGAATGCCAATAGCATTACCCCAAAACGATTGGAATGCTAATGCTCAGCCTAGATATCAATTAATACCAGCCGGATTATATTCAGATGGAGTACGCAGATTCATACGACCGTTTCCCTTCGTTGATGCATTAAGGCCACATCCACATAGACAGAACTCGGCCGTTATACAACAAGTGACGGTTAATCAAAATGCTGGTATTGGTGGTCTTGGAGGTTTCAAACGTCCTTTCGGACGTCCTTTTCTTCGACCTCATCTTCATGGCTTCCATAGACCACATTTATTTGGCGGTTTCCGAACGCATTCAAATGAAGAATATAAGAGTAATGAATCAACAATTACACCCCCTAGTTGTCCTTTACAATACATGTTCTCCTGCCAACCATCAGTTTCAGAGATACCGTGTACAGCCAACAAATCATCTTAAAGAAATCAACTATAAAGACTGAAAATGGGACTTTGTAAACAAATTGTTACCAAATAAATATTGTTAAAAAAAAAATGTTGTTGTTGTTGTTATTGTATGAGTTTTTTCTATTTAAATGTGATAGTGGCTGAGATATCGCTTCAGAATATTTCTTCAAGAGTTCCTAGATCATTTATTATGTGTTTTCTTGTTCCCTTTTGAAAATCATAATTTTTTCAATCATAATATGGAAGGTTTGTTTCAGCAAGTTTGAGTTTATTGGTGAGAGAGGGATGGAATAACGAGTTTTCACTCCGTGGGTAGACGCGAAACCAAATAATTCTACTTTTTTTTATTCTTTATTCATTATAAACGGACTTCTACATTCTTATACGTTTTTAACTTTATTTTAAACAATTTAAATAACAGCTCAGCACAAAAAATCTTATACGTGATATTGGAATTGGTAAGACAACTAATCGCGAAAGTGATGTCGATGTCAATGTGCTTAATGAATCATTCGTCAATATCCCTTTGCCAACTGTAAACCCTGCTTTTATAAAGATACTACTACCATGGATAATACACCCCATTAAGTACTTGTATAATACAATTATTACCACCAGTAATTTTCCAACGGAATGGAAATATGCCAAAATCATACCAGTTCCAAAAACTGGCAATGAATATCGCCCAATATCAATTTTACCATACCTGTCTAAAGTTTTTGAGCGGCTTATTTATAAACAAATGGTTGAATTTATAAATCAATACAATTTATTGACTGACCGTCAATCAGGTTTTAGATCTCAACATAGCTGTTTAACCGCCCTGACTGATGTAATCGAGGACATAAGAAATAACTTAGACGATGGGAGAATAACATTCTTAGTTTTGCTGGACCATTCAAAGGCTTTTGATACGGTTCACCATTCAATACTGTGCTTCAAACTATCTAGAATGTTTAACTTCTCTACTACTGCAGTTAGACTGATGTCCACATATTTAACTGACAGATGGCAATGCGTATCCAATAAGGGATTACTTTCCAATAAGGGATTACTTTCTAACCCTCTTCGCGTGAAAAGAGGTGTTCCGCAGGGCTCCATATTGGGACCATTACTATATTCTATTTATGCTAATGATATACCAGAGCAGCTCAAACATTCTAGAATTCAAATGTATGCTGATGATATTCAGCTGTACCTTGATAGCTCTTTAGCTTCCATCAACACTGGTGTTAAAGATCTTAACACTGACCTTAATAATGTTTCTCTTTGGGCGACTGCGAATGGTTTAAGGATTAACCCTAAAAAATCTAAGTGTATTGTAATATGCAAAAAATCCACAAAAATTAGATCTAATGTTGATATTTTCCTGGGTGGTAGTAAGATTGACATTGTTAATTCTGACAGAAATCTTGGCGTGGTCTTCAACAGTACGCTAACCTGGTCGGATCACATAAACCAAGCATGTGGAAGGGTTTATAGTATGCTAAGATGCTTATGGGCTTCGCAGTATTTCACTCCACCAAGAATAAGACTGCTTCTGGCTAAAACTTATTTAGTACCAACTCTGCTGTATTCATCTGAAGTCTTCTCCGGCTGTAATTCAAAAGACACTGCGAAACTCAACACTACTTTCAACAACATTGTACGTTACATATTCTGTCTAAGGAGATATGATCATGTCTCTCACTACTCCAACCGCATATTTAATGTTTCATTTAATAACTATATAAAAGTGAAAAACTTGGTTTTTCTACACAAAATTATTACATCGGAGCACCCACAATATCTTCGCAAACGCTTAAGATTCATGAGGTCTTTAAGAGGAAATGGTATTTTGCAGATTCCTCATCGGGATGCAGCGTCTGAGAGACAATTTTTCATATTAAGCATTCGACTCTGGAACCAACTTCCTCCAAACGTTCAAGTTATTAGCAACGCAAATAAATTTAAACATTTACTTTATCAATTCTATCAAGCGTAACCTGCTGTAAATGTCACTTAAATATAAATATCCTATTTTTTATTTCTTATATTAATTTAATTATTTTTATTATTTATTTTATTAATTGATTATTAATTTTATGTTATACATATTACTGTTTATTTATTTTTTTTTTCCTTTCTTTCTTTTTTATACACACATATAATTTATAATTCTTTAATGTAACTTGTCAGATTCTGGTACTTTAAATTATAAGATATTATGTCTTGTTGTATCAGAAACTCAAATTTAATAAATAAATACAAATACAAAAATACAAACAAAAAATCTATTAAAATTATAAAAAAAAAAATTAAAAAATTAATCTGAAATGAAAATAACATTTTCAATAAATTTTGCGTGTTGAACCGGGAATATATAAAATTATTTTTGATTGGAAGTCAATTTTATAAAAAAAAAAAAAATTGCAAAAAGAATGTAGTCCAATCATATTGGCTAGGCTGGCGATGGCTCGACACTCCGGTACGCTATCCCACTACTGCTTACCGCGGGGACTCTTGGCTGCTGGTTTTCACCCCTGGCCCGGTACACCCCTCCTTAGCCAACCTGAATACCTCGGACTCCTCCATGGTACCCATATTGACGGCAAGCTTAGTGCGGACGTTCCGTCAACATGAGGAAATCCACCACACAGAACCCCCAGCCTCAGAACATTCCACAATCCGACCTCACAGAAGCGTGATTACAGAAGATGCCAACCTTCCAGTCGAATTTAACACACTTTTCATTAAATACCAACGAACTAAGTTGGCCTCGTTAAAATTTTAAAAACGCAAAAGCATACATTAAGTTATAAAAGCTTGTGTGTGTGTGTGTGATTAAACATAGATTAAAGCTTAGTTTATATTTATAAAAGCATACATACAATGGTGGTCATATAAAATTGTATTTCTTCGTTATTTTATATAAAAAGAGAAAAAATAAAATAATAATGACAACAGTTTTAAATAATTTTCATAATCTGTTAGGTTCCTTTTAAACATTTTCAATGTAATTTTCATATATTCTTGAATAGTCGTTATTTGTATCACATCTCCAAACCACTTATTTGGAGTACTTTCAAATCTAATGCCTACAAAACGATCGCATATTTACTATCCGTATAATCTGTATTAGTTTGTGCTCATTTTCCCGTTTAAATTTTTCTTAAGCTCATCCTACATGTTCTCAATTTAATTGAGATTAGGGAACTGGATGCTTAAATATATCCGTAAAGTGATAAACAGCATAAGCTATCGTTTATGAAACTTTATAATTTTCTTTATTAATGGTCGTGTTGTATTCTCCATCACATTTTCATATAAAAATTGTATTAAAAGCACAAAATCTGTGCCAAAACCTGGCTCTTTAATCGATGGTTCCTGTTTCCTATCAAACCTCGGCAAAACTCCCTTCAATTTGAAAAGTCTAATCCTTTTCGATTTAATTTATTGCATGTTTAATTAAAATATAAAGATTACGTATAAGTACTCCTGGTACTGAACCAACAAAATGTGTACCACATACAAGACAAAATCCCAAGGATAATGATCAATTTTAAATAAAAATTTTTGCAAAAAGAATGTAGTCCAATCATATTGGCTAGGCTGGCGATGGCTCCACACTCCGGGTACGCTATCCCACTACTGCTTGCCGCGGGGACTCTTGGCTGCTGGTTTTCACCCCTGGCCCGGTACACCCCTCCTTAGCCAACCTGAATACCTCGGACTCCTCCATGGTACCCATATTGACGGCAAGCTTAGTGCGGACGTTCCGTCAACATGAAGAAATCCACCGCACAGAACCCCCAGCCTCAGAACATTCTACAATCCAACCTCACAGAAGCGTGATTACAGAAGATGCCAACCTTCCAGTTGAATACAGTTATTCAAGTTGTTAATATAAGCTACAAACGTGCTCGTTTATTTGAAGCACTTTTAGTGGTGTACTAATGTATACCACTAAGGTGTAGTTAAGTGTTAGAGTGTGCTGTTAATGCATTGCATTAGAGTGCTATTAAGTAAATTTCACCAAAAAGGTGAATTTATTTCAAAGTGTTGCCAGAGTTTGTATTATTTTGGTGTGTTGGCGTTATGTAGTGGGATAGTATTTATTTGTTTATCTTAAGGCCTAACTAAAATTTGCTTTTATTGTCTTTAGTTACTGGTAAAACTGAAGGTAAGGAACACTATATACAAGCATTTCTTAAAATTTCAATAATTCTTCTTAGCTAATGTGAATTTTTGTTTCCCTTAATTTGCCACTAATTTTAAACAGAGTAAGTTGATACGGCAACACGACTGCCATACGACATCTTTATTTCCTTTATATGTACTTACATATATTCACCAAGAGTGTTGAATATGATTTTGTGTTCACCAGCAATCTAATAACGGTTGTAAAAAAGAGTATTAGTTTGCGGTTTATGTTGTTTTCAACATAATCAAGTAATTTGTTTATATTTTTTTTCTTCTAGTTAGAGATGAAATAAAATAACAGTTATTCGCTTAATAATATGACTTTTGTGCATTTTAATTTAATAATGAAATCAATTTTAGAGAGGGAGTGTGATAATAAAGAATGAAAAAAACGAAAAATAAATAAAATTCACCTCAGTTTAGTTTAGAGGTGTGTGTGCTCTAAACGATTTTGAGATTTTCAACTTCTATTTTTCTTCATACTTCTTTATTGGCGTTAATTTAGTTTTGTGTTGGCCGTTGAGTTAGACATGTGAACGGAAAAAGGAAAGGCAATAACAGTCGTCTTCGGTATAAAATTAATAAACGGGGAAAAAAGTAAAGTTTCTTGATTATTTTTTTTTCTGTGTATAAATATTTCATAAACTTTTTTCTTTTGCTTTTTGCGGAAGTGCATAAATAAGTTGTTTTCGTTTGTTTAATAGTGCGTTTATGTTTCTTTCTGGCTTGTGTTGTTTTTTTTAATCAAAACAAATAAATTAAAATTATTATTAAAGTATTACGTGTGTATGTGTATGAGTGTGTGTAAGCAATTTTAAAGTGAAAATTTGTTGTTTTTGGCTACAGGCATATAAAATTGATTTTTCCCATCAAGAGAGTTTTCTTTTCATGTGCTTTTCTTTTGTATGTATGTGAGTGTGTTTGTGCACGTACAAGAACATCAAAGTAAAAATAATAATAATAAGTACCATTAAGAAGAAACGTAAAATAAAAAAATAAAAGCAGCACAACAATAATAAAAGTGGTAGCAGCAGCAGCAGCAACTACAAAGGCAACTAAAGGAATAACATAAAACGACAGCGACAACAACAACAACTATTACTACTAGAAATAAAAGAAGAAAAGATGTAAGAATAGAAAATAAAACAAAACAATAACAAAATATAAGGCTTTAACCAATATACAAACAAAAGTTTGTCCCTGTGTCCGTCTGCCTGTTTAGATGGGCTGTAACGGTGCCAGTGTCTGTTTATGTGTTTTACGATTTATTCTTATAAAATTAAGTTATTAAATGTAGAGAATGTACATATGTATGTATGTATGCCTGTATGTATACATGCATGTGTTTGAAAAAGCGCAAAATTAAACAGGATCAAGTTCAGGATCAGCTACAGCAACAGTCTTTAGTTTCCTTTTATTCTAAATAATTTACGAGCAAGCAGCTGTCATTCTTCTTCCTTTGGTTTTGTTTTCCTTTTGTTTTTGGGTCTCTCTCTCTCTCTTCTTCTTTGCTAGCAATTGTTTTTGTAGTGTTATAACTAACGGCGTGCATGTGTGTGTTTACAAAATTGTGCATATTTTCTTATGGACATTTTGAATATGGAAGTGTGCGTGTATGTTTATTTATTGTTTATTATGCATTATAATCTGTCATTGTAGTGGTCTTTTGTTTACTTATTGAATAGCGAGCGGTTCGTTTAGGTATTCGTTGAAAGCGACCCTCATACACGCTTGTACGTATGTACATATTCTGTTTCCGAGATTTTTCGTCCTCTCTGGGGTAAAAATACCCAATGTGACATTGTGGAAAAGGATAGAGAACGTGAATAAAACGTGTTAAATTTAGTAAAAAAGGATTCCCTTTATACTTTATAGGGTGAGTTACAATTAATTGGAATTATAAATAGTTGTTGTAAAAATAAAATACAACATTATACCTACAGACAGTGAATGAAAGACAAAAATCGATTAAAGGCTTTTTTCATTAATTGCATAAAAATTTATGTATTTTGTGTGGCACAGTGGAGCGATTTGTCTTGTCAATTTCATGCAGTATGTTTATGAATTTTGAAAATCATAGAGAAGTGGTACAAATTTTGTTTTTTTTTTTAGAAAAATTCGACTTAAAATTAAAAACGAAATGATATGTAAATATGTATGTATATATGTATGTATGTCTATATGACTTAAATTTATATTGAAAAGTTGTTATTAAGGACATTAATTGAGAAAGAAAAAATTGTTTCAAACCAAACCTAATACAAAATCTTTTAAAATTAAATTTTCTTGAATGGCAATTTATCACGTCTATTAACATATGCTGAATATGTCCTTGCGGGATACGATTACATACATACATATGTCGATTACTTGAAGTAAATTTACAATCACATTATGCCACCATTGTTGCCCTATCTCAACTATTTCAAGTCAAATGTTGTTTTGCTAGGCTTATATCAATTAAATCTGTGTGAGTTAGCTGCATAGTCCTAAAATTTCGCAATGATATTTTCGTTTTGAATATATTCATGGATTTCATATCGTCCATACGCACATGATCATCAAAATTGGTTTTCCATTTTGTAAAAAATTAATACAAAAACTCATATATTAAGTTTATTATCAAAGTGAAGAGATTATGCTTTAGTACTGTGACCATACGATCTATTGTACTTCCCTCATACTTTACAGTGTTTCCCTACTATGTCTCCACCAAGTCTATTGCCCTGACAAACCTCAGGATGCTGTTCGATAATAACAATATCAGTTCCCTGACCAGGATCTGGTTTGCACTCAGGTATGTCCTTCTGGGATGCATTAATGCCTTACAGGTTTCATTTTCATCATCACATAAACCACATATTAGACTCGAGACAACCCCCATTCTAAATAAGAGTACTCTGAGTCTATTATATGCTTTCAAAAGACCGGTTATCAACCTTAGATTATTTCTTGATAATATGTAACTCAGGTCTCCTCTTATTGTAATATTATAACAATAGTTCTGAAGCCTCAAATCCATTTGGTTTGAGAAGAGTCTTTTACTCTCTTTATTTTTCCTTAAAAACCTGCACAGAAGGGTTCTGCCCCCATCAACGGCGTGTAAGCTCCTCTCCTCGCAAGCTCGTCTTCTTGTTCATTGCCGAGAATTGCTACATGACTTAGAACCCAGAGAGTGTAATCTTATATTGACTTAATTTATTGCAAAAAATTTTGATTGGAAGTGAAGTGCAAATACTGAATTATAATCCATTATGAATCCAATGCGAAAAGAATAGTTTTACGGAATTGTATGTAAATGGAATTTTATAAAATTTATATTGGTCTTCAAAATCTAATAGTTTTTCAAATAAAAAAACATTTATTAAGGCAAGAAAATATGACAAATTATTAAGTGATTTCAACTAATCTTTAGTCATTTTTATAAAGTCATACATAGTTTTGATAGAAATCATACATGCACTCCCTTCTGAAACAATCCTACAATTTATAACTGACTAATTTGAAATCATTATCTGAATCATGTAGGCCTTGTACAATGTATTAAAAATATAGGCAATGTTAGCTACTAATTCGATAAAAAAAATATATATATTTCAAAGGAAAGTGTTAACGTTTTAAATTTCAGGCTCCACATTGTTTTCTATTTTCGTTTTAGAGTCCACAAAATTTGTAAACGTTGTAAGAATTGGTCATCATTTTGTCACCTTTCTGTGCACCTGATATAAAAGTGAATTTGAAAGGGCGATCTTAGGCTAAAGTTGCATACTTAGCTGAAGTGATAGGCAGTGGTGTTTTGCTAATTTTTTTTTTACCGGAACGCGTATATATTGTTATATAAACAGGACCGATCCTGGGTAGGCGGCCGCTCTGTGCGGTCTCATGTCCCAAATTTAACGGCGGGGGTGATTTTCCATGATAATACTGGCGTTTTTTTTTTGAGGTCTCATGTCACAAATTTGTCGACGGGGGGGAGGGAACGTTCCGGAACGCGTTCCTGCCCAAAATGGAAGTACCGGAACGACGTTCCGGAGCGTTCCGGCTCGGCAACACCACTGGTGATAGGCATTTCGAAATCTACAATACATCGCATATTAATCGAAAATTTTGGGTGCATATGTGTGCGGAATAGATGACTATGAACGTGTTCTCACAATAAGCGTAAATACATAGGTCTACCGCTTCACATCTGATATGAAGGAATATTCAAAGTATTGGAAATGATTAGAAGAATGAGTTAAAGTTCAATTGTTTCATCATGCATCTCATTTGTTAGATTTATTTTCCTCGAATTGCTTTTGTGTTAGCTCAGCGGTGGTTCAAGATTTTCCAACAAAGACGTTGTACAATCTGCAGTTGGTGTCTATTTTAAGGATTTATGCAGACAGTTTATACCATAATCATGGCATCAATTTGCCATTGAACCCCGCTGGATGAAGTGTACTAAAGTAAATGGGACTTATGTTGAGAAATAGGGCAAATTTATTGCATTTCCGTTGTCGCCGTTGGTTAATTTCGGGATCCCACTGGGTTAATACTTAATTTATCCGCAATTCCCAAAATATTCGGCTTTAGGAAATGGATATGTAACTCATGTACACGCTGAAAGTAATAATAAGGACTTAGAAGATCATATAAGAGCCATGGTTTAGAAATTATTTCTGAAGATGGGTGCCCTGGTAATCTAGTGGCTAGTATTCTAGGCTATTAGCGTGAGGATCGTGTGTGTTCGTTTCCCACCAGAGGCCCTGGTCTGTAACACTACATCGAACATATAAGGTCTATGTTAGCTCAGCTCGTAATAATTATAACACAATTGATAATTGTATTCTAATTAATAAATAAATAAATATTCCTTAAGATTGATGCCTTTGACGACCAAACTCTCTCGTACTCTCTTCATAAAGATGTCTGTTTGAAGGCCTTTTTCAATAGCAACGCTTTAGAGTCTTATGAAATATTTGTAGCTTAAAGATTTACTGTCGAAAACTTATTTCAGCCGTATTATCTTATTTTATTTTATATGTATTAAAAATAAAAGCTAAACAAAATAAAAATAAAATATGTGAGCAAAGCAAAATAACAGGTCAAGGTTACATCTGTTGTGCTAATATTGTACTACAACCATATTTTAGGCTGAATTAATAGTGCATTAAATAGTAATTTTAAAATGAGAAATATTATGTTTACGGTTAACTTTTTATATTTCGTAAAATGTTCGAAAAATTTTGAACTCACAATTCAAAACAAAAAAAATTTTTTGATAGGTTAGTGGATAGAAATCGTGTTCTCAAGTCTGGTATGGGATACTGTAACAGCTAATCAAAAGAAAATTAGAATAATTCATGTACTGTCAACAATTAGACTTTAGCAAATAGGAAAGGAATTGCATTACATCCACACAACTCCAGGTCACAAACACAGATAGTACTTCACTTTAAGCTGTAGGAGCTCGGTTGGCAGATTCTTGTGTATGTGAAACTATCATTAATTCCAATAACTTTGTTGTGTTACAAGTTTTCACCAAAAGAGTGACTGGAATTATGTCAGTCAGTCATCGCTCATATGGGATTTGAATGTTTGAATCCATGCTTGATAGGTTGGGATAAGATAGGATAGGAACTGATAGGATAGGATAAGACAAAGTGACAAAGTTCACATGAATCAATGGCCCAGATACTAACTAATAAGTCGTGATTTACGGGTTCCTGACAATCAAAACCAAGGCTTTGTATTTCAAGCATGACTTTATTGGAATTAAACTGAAAATCAATCTGAAAGTTTAAGAATTTAGGAATCGATTCGATATCTAGCATCACCGTTGAACTATTGAGAAAGGGTGATCGTAATAAGAGAAATTTGTATAGAGTCAAAGACAGCTAATGGCAAATAAAGTGACGAATATAGAATTCATTTGAAGTGTTTTCACATGCCTACCCATTACGCAATGGCCCGGGATAGTAGTCACAATATCAGAGGTGCCCTTTGGGTCTAGTTTAAGTGGTTGATAAGCAAAATTTCTATATAATTTAGGCCAAGAGAGTCCGACAAATAAGTAAGATTCTTCTGGGCTACCGGAGGTAATATTATATCTCTACTTATGTGTGGATTCGTGTTGCACAGTCACCTCGGGTATTCCTGTGGCCATCAAACCATAAAACACTGGCACAAAACTGCTACGACAGTCGACCAATGGCGTTGCGGCATATGTCTACCAGTTTAGATTTGAGTGTGGGATCCGAAGAGATCTGATTACTTAGGAGCAGTTTCGTAGCGTAATTTACTGACCTGAAACGCACTACATTAGTTAAAGAGGCGAGGTTTGTAACTATTAATGGCATGGAATAGAAATTCCTAAAATTAGAAACAGTTTTCGTTTTTGCCTCCATTCTCTTGATTTATTTTTATCCTTTAATGATTTTTTTTTTTTAAAATTTTACTGCTGCTAACAACCTCTTGAAACAATAAATTATGCAACAACCTGTTGAAAGGAAGAAAGAAAGGAAAAAATTCTAAAATTAAAAATCCTTTTCGGCTTTGGTCAGCACGTACGGCAACTTAAAGGCGTCAGTCAGCATTTTTTACAGACTGAAGCAATTGAAAAAAAGGAGAAAAAAAAATAAACTGTTTTCCCAAAACACCAATCAATAAAAACATCTGTTTGGGTTCTTTTTGTTGGTGTTGTTGTTGTTGCCTTAATGTTTATAAATCACTTTGATCGTGTTGCTTCCAAAAAAAATTCTGTTATTTTCTCGTATTAAAAAAAAAATTTTGGTACTCCCCACTGTGTCTTTTTCCTCATTAAAGCGTGTAACATTCATTTGTATGCGTTCACCTGCCTGACTTCAATTGTGTACAATGTTTTAGTTGTTGTTTTAGAAATATATTTGTTATTCTTTCCTTAAAATTTCCAATACTGAAACGCTTATTCATTCGTTCATTTATTCGTCCATTCCTTTATTCATTCATGCATTCGTTCATTGAATTGTACAACAACCCTCAAAATCTATTTCTGGATAATATTTAATGACAACTTTTCAATTTCATTTTGGTTAGTCTAACTACTCTATCTTATCTTGCTGTGCGAAAGAGAAAACGACTCAACGACTCATGCCATTTTCATTTGAAAGTCAATTTTTATTTTGTGTGAATCTATCACTTTTTTTTTGGTACTTTTTTTCTGTTTTTGTTTTTTTTTTGTTCTTTTTCTTCTAACAAATTTCGTTTTTGATTGCAATCTGGATAAAGTGATTAAATTGCAAAACAACAATAAAAGCATATACAAGGTGGCTCAATAATAATGTCATTAAGAGAGTTCGTTGCAGTTGAGGTTATTGTCCAGGAAAAGTCTATTTCAAGACGTAAAATTTATAATTTCCAGTCAAGTGTCACAAACTTGAACTTTTGTCTTTGTTTACATACGTTCTAGCGGTTTTTTATACAAAGTTAGCCTACAAAGTTTAAAAATATGGTGTGGTCAGTTTAAGTCTACCAAATGGCAAAGAATTTTGGCTTTGAGCCTCTATGGTTCGATAAGACTTCACCACTTATTTACTGGACTGTCGCTCCTTCAGCTTTTTTGGTAAATTGTTGTTGTAGTGATGTCATTCGCTAGTTTTCTTAGATAAAACCATAACCTCTGGCACTTTTGGCATTTTATTTCGTGTTATGTTCGCCCTTGTTGCTTGGTATACCATAAGCTGGAATTGGAAATGATTGCTGGGAGAATATTCCCAAGATCTGTTATAAAATATTCTGCTTATAAATATTTGCATTATGTGCAGTTCTCGTGTTTCAACGTTCCATGATTCCCAGCATTCCAGTACAACTTATTCCAGGTTTGAGTAAAAAAGTGTGACCTCATACTTCCTAATGTGTTTCGAATGATAGTAAAACTGTTGGACGTTGTCAATGGCTTTTTCTCAAACTCTTGTGCTTTTTTTGGTCTTGAAGCACACCCCAAAACAACAAATACTGTTTGCACACTTAATGCCTATACAGACTACGTATACTAGAGAAATGCTCTGTGGAATGGTCACTCCAATTATACTATATACACTCATCGTAGATCTCACCAAGGCATTCGACATGCCGTGAAATCAAGCAAACTACCACGCACTTCAAAGAAAAGAAAGTTCAACTGTTTTCATATCTGGTTTTTTTTACATGGAGCCTCAATTTCGTGGATCCTATGTGTAATATTGCTAGGCTTTGCTGGATATGTATAAGAAGAGAAACTAATTGTTTTCTTGTCTTAAATCGAGTGGTCATACATACATCGCTCTATTACGACTCTAACAGACCACTGCCTTATTAAAAGACATGCTGATAGACTTCTGTATGAGTTGCGGCTCTGAGGAGGAGAAAGCCACTATCTTTTAGCTTATGCGCCAGTGCCTAGGGTCTCCTCATGAGGAGGCAGAGGTTCCCGAATTTTTATTTTCTGTCATCTTTAAATGACCTCACCAAAAGGAGAATTAATGCCATATACATAGTTTACTATGGGGAATGTTTGCTTCCCAAGTTAGATATTGATATGTGGTATCATTGACACTAACAAAGAAAGGTGTGGTACATTAAAAAGTTGAGCCATACTTTCTGATAGCCAGACTGCTGACTAACCTACAGGACAGTGTTCAACTGTCGCAAGGCTTGTAGTAATATGACAGACTATCATTGTTCGCACATCAATTGGATACTGGGAAACTGCAAAGCGAATGATTTGACCACATCTGGTACAATTTGCAAATATTCGGTTGAATACTGGACATTGGGAACCCCATTGAGAACCTGCAAGCTAAAGATTAAGAATGTAGTATGCATTCCCTTAAAATAGCGTGGGTGACTTCAGATGCGGATAAGATCTGGATAAGCTTATATGAAAAGCATGCGGAAAGGTTGCTCAAACTGCAGAGAGGTACGCTAAGGCTAGTTGTCCGAGTCTTACTGCACATGGCATTTTAAAAAGTTATGTGAGACCCTTTGGTCTAAGCCATATAGTCAATGACTTTTAAAGATGCTGAAAAGTTGAAACTCGTCGTAGTCTAGTGGGGTAGTGTGTTGGCTTATTAGGCGTAAGGCCATGTGAGAATAACAAGAAAAAGGACGACATAATACACGTTGCTTTAAAATATCGGAGTGATAATTATTTAAAGAAATAGTTGTAATTACCGTTATTCGACTGTATGTGACTCCATTGCTGGCAGTCAACTAGTTTTCTGTAGACGGCATATTTTAATGATATTTTACGACGTTTAAAGAAAAACCTTATGAACTTATTTTTAAGCCACCCAGTATTTCAATTGTTATATATTTTACCCCTTATTTTTTATTCTTATTATTTGGATTTTTTTTTCTTTTTGTAAATTTGTGCTGTTTATTACGACGATTTTGGTTTTTATTCTATGTACGTATTTAGTAAATGGTTTATAATGAGAGATATTTACTTTAAAAAAAGTAAAAATAAATAATAACAACAATAACAACAACAGCAATAATAATAATAAAAATATTTACTTATCTTTCAAATGTTGTTCTTATTGTACGAAAATAAAATGCAAAACCAAAACATTTCTATTCAAACAGAACTACTTGCTAATCAAAATCAAAATAAAATTAAAAAAACCAAAAGCAACAAAAAAAATATTCGTTTTAAAAAAAATTGCTAAAAATTGCAAAATTTTTTTTAAAAACACGTTTAATATGTGTACCTTTTTTTTAATAAATTACAACAACAACAACTTTCGTATTTATCTACGTAAATATCTAAAGTTTTAAATCTAAATGTAGTCAGACAGATAGACATTCAATTTTTATACTCAAAATTAATTAACATGCTTTTGTTATTAAAATATTTTAAATATAAAGACGTATGTACGTATAGAAGAAATATTATATTTAATATACATATATACATACATACGTTATACGATATTATACGATATTATAAATACAATATTTCTATACATATTAGCCTGGTTTTAACACCAAAAATATTTTGATAATTTGGTAATAATAAGTTACTACTGTCTGCGCAATATGTTACAAAGAAAACCATTCCATTTTAGCTTCAATACAAAACCGCTTTTTATAGTCCTCCACCATTAAAAGAAAAAACAAAACTTTTAAAATTTTTGAATACAATAAATAATAAATCTTGAATAAAATAAATTAATTAAGAGATATGGTATGTGCTGTGAAGAGTGAAGTTAAATTTTAATTTTGGATCGTAGAGTTACTAAATGGCTTCAATACATTTTTTGGCTTTAAGAATAATAAAATTCCATTCCGCAAATTTATTTGTGCTACTAGAAATTGAACGCTTCATTCCACTTTAATTTTAAAATAAATTTTATAATTTCAATGTACGCTGAAGTATGTCTTTTTTTAAAGACAAAACTCCAAAGAATTTTCTCGTAATAAATTTTTGGTTTTTCAGATTGTTTTGCGTACTCAGAAGTCTTTCTACTTGTTTAAATCTTTGTCGTTTGTCCATAAGATATACAGCGATACTTAAAAGCTTCTATAGCCTGTTTACACTGTATTAAGAACTGACTGGTCATTAATCGTTGACTCCATTATATTTCGATTATAGAACAGTCAGAGGAAGCTACATTTGGAGCTTCAGGCGTTTGATAAAGTAATTCGAACTTTAATTCATTGATTTCAGCCATTGTAACAATAAAACGTGAGAATTGGTACATTGCCTGAGTACCAGTAGTTTAGTAATGATACCATCAAACCAGAGCATTACTTAGGCTTTTCCTTCCTCTCATGTCTCACATGGTGGACTTATGTTACATCAGTGCATATGAATCGAAATGAAAAGCTTGACCTTATTGTGGTGAAAAATTGTCAAATATTCTGCGGTGAACAATACAGCACCCATCATACGTACAGCTTTCTCACGCGTATAGCACATTTTGAAATTTCTATAATTTTGAAAATTTTCTAAATGTTTGTGGTATAAACCTCTCAGTTAATCAGCCACTACGACCCTTATTATGAGAGCTTGTACGGCCTCGTTTAAATTATGTCACCAAGTACATATTTGATACTCACAATAATAAGACTAAGTAGCCCAAAAGTAGGAATATAGCTTGGATTTGAGCCATTTATTTTGAAAGTGGCATTTTAATATTTAGTGTTGCCATTAACTTGATTTTTTTGAAAAAGTGACTTATGCCATTTACAAACTAATCGGCTCATTTAATGTTTGCTTGACAGAGACCTTTTTTTTATCAAAGGTATTAAAGGTATGTTTACGAATTGTCTGCGAGCCTTTAATTTTGATAGATTCAATAAAAAGAAAAAATATCGTGACGTCTTGGATTTTAAACATATGTCTTCTAACTAGTATCACCATATCACCAACAGATCAAATAATTTTTGAATCGACACTTGTATCAAGGTTTTATTCTTCACGTTTTAGTATTTAGTCAAAGCCTAGACATTCCAATCTTTAATAGATGTATGTACATACATAATTGGTCATTACAACCCTTCAGTCAGGATTACGACCTAGCTTCTCACACCATTTATGTTGTGTGTGTTAATTTTATACACGAGTGGCGGGAGCTGCAGGTTAAAGTCGACTCCGAACGACAGATTTTTGAGAAGCTTTTCATGGCAATTTTATTTACTATCAGAGTTTTGGTCACAAATCTGCTGAGAGGAAGTTGTCGAAGAAATATTTTCATATTTTCGTTTTGATGTCTGACCTGGGGTTTGAACTCGGGCCTTCAACCTAATAAGCCAACATACTACCTACTAGACTACGGCGACTTCAGCCTCATGTGTCTTCTGAATATGGCGAACTAGAAAAACTATAGAATATTGTGATAAAGCAATAGACTCCAGGGCAATACTCTGTTTGTATTGTCTTTGGAAAATGATTTTTACTTCAAGGAAATGGCATTCACCTTATGACTGGAACCTGTGATACAGTATGCCACAATGAGAAAAACTGTGAGTAAAGCTTCGAAATTTTGGGGAAACTTGACGTTCTTTTTTCAGCCTTGACTTTTAAAGCTCATTCTTTAAGATGATTATGTAACGATTTTGTCATGCAATATTTTTTTAAAGCGATGCTAATGTTAAGGACAAAATTAAAAGGTTGTGGAAAAAATTTCACATGCCTCAAAAAGTTTCAGGACTATGCAAGACGAGATCATGGCTCAACTTCAGCAACTTCTTTTACTTCTACCGTTTTCAACGATTTCATTAGTTGTGGACATAATGGGGAGCCCAAAGCGAAATTTTATAATTTATAAGGACTTTTTGAAATCGTATAACGAGGAATGGAAGTACTTTTAACAAGCAGTTAGTAATGTTGCTATTGATTTCAATTGCTGTAACTTTTTTAGATCAATTCATTATATTTAATTTTTAAGGCTTTATAAAGGAGGGAGTGGAGTGATTGTAACTTTTAAAATTTCTTTAACTTTTGTTTCAATCATTGTTTAAAATAGAACTTGACAATGTTTTTTTAAAGCTAAAGATGGACGTGCTTAAATAAAATAAAGGTAGTCAGATTAAACAAATATTTGCAACAAAAAAAGATATTGAATATCCTATCTTCTCCACAATAATAATCTTAATTTAAAAGAAAGATTGGATTCAATTAATAAATGTTTTTAGATACCGTTATACTGTTACAAAATTCTTGTTAATTACAAGTTACGTTTGTACAAAATTGTTTTGTAAATATTGTTCTTCCTTTCCGCAATATTTGTTTCATGTGACCGTACCTTAAGATATACCATTACTTTTTAAATACCTGAAACTGTTAATGAATTAACTTACTTCTAACCAATTGTCTTAACCGTGGCACTCTAGGGATAGTCTCCAAAAAAATATTAGGCTTTCAAAAATGTTTTTATTTCCTTTAATTTCTAATTAAATAAATAAAAATAAAACTTGATTTTTTGAAATTTGACTTTATAAGATTTTTATTGATTTCTAATCTATTAGGAGATTTTCTAAGCTTGTAATGGGTGATTTTTAAGAGCTATAGGAAAATTTTTCAAAAAAAAAAAAAAAAACACATAAAATTCAGAAAAATGCATGAAATCTTTATTTGAATCGATAGTACGGTCCATATAAGGCGACTGCGCCTCAAATGGTCCATCCGCTTAGTCCAATTTTGGCATACTCTTTCCAACATTTCGGCCGGTATCTCACGAATAAATGCTTCAATGTTGTCTTCCAATGCGTCAATTGAAGCGGGCTTGTCTGTATAGACATGAGCTTTAACATAGCCCCACAAAAAATAGTCTAAAGGCGTTAAAAATTCACGATCCAGGCGGCCAATTGACCGGTCCCGAACGTGAAATAAAATGTTCACCGAACTCGCCTCTCCATAAGTCCATTGTTACGCGTGCTGTGTGGCAGTCTTGTTGAAACCACATGTCATGCAAGTCAAGCTCTTGCATTTTGGGCAAAAAAAAGTTGGATATCATCTCACGGTAGCGCTCACCATTCACAGTTACGTTACGATTCTCAGCATCTTTGAAGAAGTACGGTCCAATGATGCCACCAGCCCATAAACCGCACCAAACTGTGACTTTTTCTGGATGCATTGGTAGCTTTTGCAATGCTTCTGGCTGATGTTCACTTCAAAATAGACAATTCTGCTTATTTACGTATCCATTGAGCCAAAAATGAGCTTCGCCGCTGAACACAATTTTTCGATAAAGAAGTGGATCTTCGGCCAACTTTCCAAAAGCCCATTCACCAAAAATTCTGCGTTGCGGTAGGTCGTTCGGCTTCAATTCTTGCACCAGCTGTATTTTGAAAGGCTTCACACCTAAATCCTTCCGCACAATTTTCCACGTTGTTGAGTAACAGTGGCCCAATTGCTGCGAACGGCGACGAATCGATAATTGATCGTCATCATTAACACTGGCCGATACAGCTGCGATATTTTCTTCAGTACGCACTCTACGTAAGCGTGTTGGTGGTTTAATGTCTAACAATGTAAATTTGGTGCGAAATTTAGTCACAATAGCCCGAATAGCCGCTTCAGTGGGTCGATTAAACTGACCATAAAATGGAAGAAGCGCGCAATGAACTTTCTTAACAGCGCACGCATTTTGATAATAAAATTCAATGATTTGCAAGCATTGTTCGTTTGTAAGACGATTCATGGTTAAATTATAGACCAAACTGAAGATGTTTGACAGTGAAACAAAAAACGAAACGTGCGTGAGCTGTTTAAACCAGTGTTGCCAAAAAGATAATAGCTAAAAAAATCACCCGATATAACGAGGTATAGGTGTGCTTACATCACATTTAGCCACACTACACAGAAAGTGGTATGAAAAATAGTTTCTGACTATTTACCCACAAACTTTATTTTACCACCCATATTTCAAATCAAATCTGTATCAAAGCAAATTTGTTTTCCAGAAGGCTCTGTCTTACAATTGCGTTGCAGTGGTTAATATTTATTAAACGCAAGTAAATGTAGAGTTTTTTTTTTGGTTTTTACATTGTATTATTAAAAATTAGCTTTTACTTGACTTAACAGTATTGTTTGTTTGTTTTTTTTTTTGTAAATGAAATGTAAAGTTAGCTGGCAAAGACTTTAGAAACAGAAATATTTAAAGAAAACGTCAGTATTAACGTCAAAACGTACTTTGCGTGATCATATTACGCTTTTATAGTGCTTGCTGACTGTTAAAGGATTGAATTTCTATTATTTAACAAACAGTTATTAAAGATTTACAGCAAAAAACTAAAAAAAAACCAAACTAAAGAAAACTTCATTTACTACAATATATGTATGTACGAGTATTTTTTGCTTTTCTTATCTCTTTTTTGTTTTGTGTATGAAAGAAAATATGTTTTTATGGTTTGTAATCGTACACACAGTTTTAAGTTTGTAATATTGTTTGGTTAAAAATACATATTTAAAGAAAAAAGTCTCGAAAGAAAAACAATTTTTAAAAGACTGATTACAACCCAACAATAAGTGAGTAATTGACGTGTTAAAATTAGGGCGGTTACAATTATTACGAGTTTTTCATTTTTCCATATTTAATTGCTTCAGTAAATACCAGTAAAGTAGTGCTCACCTGGAGTATTCCATATACAGGGATCGTTGCGTAAAGTACATATAATTGATTCCATTGCAGTAAATTTCTGAAATTACAAAATTAAAATTAAAATTTTGTAAATTTTAAATTGATTTTTAATTAATCAATCCTAATGTTGGCGAATAGCAATTTTTAAAACGCAAAAACTGAAATCCAATTCAATACTTAGTTGGATTTTACGCTTCCTAAGACGTTTTTCAGACGCAATACAAAAAGTATTCGATTTAAAATCTTTTGTCCGATGATAATGTCATAAACAATACCACAATTATACATCAATCACTCTATGCAGCTGTTTTTCATTTGCAATAATTAAGAAGATAAGGACAGCGTTACTGAAAGAGCTCGAAATTTTATAAAATTTTTGTTATCAGAAACATTTTGAAGATAGGACAAAACGTTGACACCAGTGTTTGAAAAAATTTAACATGGTGGCATGTTGTCCTTGTTTGACTGACCAACCAACAAACACTGAAGTTAAGGGTCGGGAAAGGTAGTGTTTGTTAGATTAGTTTCGTCATAATCTATAATTACTGCTAAATCATTTAGTACACGCAAAGGAGCGGTTATTAGCTGATATAACTTAGGTTAGGTTAAATTGCCAGCCATCTCTAAAACTATAAACACAATTAACGCAACGCAGCAAACATATGGGCAATTCACACGACTTTGTATCGTGTATGTTGTATTGAATACACTTGGTTGTTTGTGAACGCTCAATGCTATGCTGTATTGTGTATTTCGTATTCCAAATGCATTTTTTTGGCATTTAAACAATTTGATAGCACGAAACCAACACAATTTTTGAAAAACATATGAAAACATATACAAATTTTTTCATTCACACAATTTGATAGCACGAAACCAATACACAATCATACACTGTTGTATAATCGTCCAACAATACACTCAATACAACGATACAACGGCTTGTGTGAATTGCCCAATTGCAATCTCCTAAAAATAGAATACATGGGTGTATAATGGTAACGATTATTTTAAAGACAAGCACATTGTTGTTGCAAAATTTCTGTGTTTGCTGCGTTGTGTTTATTGTGTTTATAGCATTAGGTTTCGTTGTAATACCGATAGTAATTTAATTGTAACTCCTGGTTAACAATTCTCTGCCATATTTGATAGGTTTATGAAGTTGTAACTTTTATTCAAATCTACTTTTTCGAGACAAGCGCTGTCAATGAATTTTAGATGCTCAAGATTCCTAAGTCTTAGATTCACAAATGCCTAGCAATAACAGAGAAGACATTCTTCTAGTCTTTTCTTCTTCCAGGTAGCATAACCGTATTGAAGTATAGATTTGACGCTACAGTTTAACATTTTCAATTTTCCATTGTTCTATAATATCCGCATAAAACTACCATCTTTACTGTTCATATTGCTGTATCAGACACATTTCCTCTTAAACGAGGTAGCACTCAAATTTCAATAAGTTATAAAAATTTATATTGGAGTAGACAATATGTTTACATATCTATTTCTTATTTATATTATTTATAAATGGAAAGCACTTCTGCAATTAGGTTAGGTTTGGTTAATGAGCATATGAGCAATGAGTATAGCTTACTTGGATCCTATAAAGTCCTATTGTAACACCATAATAAATGTGAATCCTATTCAAATCACCTGTGGCTAGACATGTTCTATCAATACATTTTGGTTCCTTGAGAATTTTTCTTCATGGGTACCCAAATGTCGGATAATAATGGGAAGTATACAGTTGCAAACCTTACACGGTTAGTACATATTTACAAAAAGTCTGACTAAACCTTCTACAACAACCAACTACACCAAAGAAAAGAAAAAAAACTACTAGAAATAAAAATGAATTTTATTTTCCATTTATGGTTGCTTATCATAGCTTCTGTGATTCCAGTGAACCACATAATTTTGACCACAAGTGTAAAAAGAAATTTCTAAAACCACATTATGACCAATAAAAATATGACCTTGAATAAACCTCAATAAATTTCTAATAGGATTACATTTGTTTTACAATTTAACACATGTTTTTTGTATTTTTAATTTTAGAAAAACCAAAACAACAAATTTATTACAAAAATTACAACATGTTTGTCAACTATTTTAAACAAATTTTTTTTAAAAAGGCACGTATCACTTACAAACAAACTTTTAAAAATAATTTGCTATTTAGCTTCAGAATAGACAAAGAGAGTGAGGGAACGATAGACAGTCAAGTCAAGTGGATTTATTTCCTACAAACATTTTTTTGTCTATATTCCGGAAGTATTCTTATGTTTTATATGGCCAGTCACACATTTTCTTCTTTCACAATTATGGAGCTTTATTAAGTGGGAACGTAAAGTCTGATGGAGCACAATGTAAAATAGTTTTTGAATTTTAAATTTAATGAAATTGAAAAGAAAATAGTTTATAGTTTAACTTTTAATTTAATTGCTAGAGACTAAATGTCTAAGAAGAAGCAAATAGATGAGCACTGTATATTGGAAACATTGTCAATAATCCACTACCATTGCTTTACAGTGTCAATATTTAAGTACCATATTTGTACTTATTTTATCAGCATACTTATGTAGAATCTATTGTAGAAAAATGATACAGTGGTGGTAAAAATAATAGGTATGCTTAAATAGTTTGCAATTGTTTTGATTTCTTTTTAATCCTTATCAACTTTAGACAGTTAATAGCAACAACTTTTTTTATTTAAAATTTCCAATTCATTGCGTTCCAAACAAAAAAAGGTTCTTATTCTCGAAAAGCGCAGGTTTTTTAGCCTGATCCAGATCACGGGTCAAAGTAGGATATGCAATATTTTCGCAACTGTTGAATCTTATATTGTCGCACTAGCCGATAACTGCAGTAGTATTTAGCCCATAATAATATCTATAAAAACTGCCCTTGTATGAATAAGGCATCAAAGTTTATCTAGTGGAGGTATACGCATCTTTACTAAAAGCGAAGCGGCTACAGTGTGTTGAGACCACATCTAAGTTTGTCCAAGTATGCTGAATATCTCTGAAGAAGCCAGTGAGACATTCGACGATTACTCCCATATGTGTTCTAGGATACAAGGTCATTAAAGATGATACAAAGACTAACAAATTTGTAAAGGCTATTACGACATGTGGGATTAGTTTTCCTCTGCAGAGAGGCAACCGAGCAATCTCCAACGAAGAAAAATTGTTCCAAAGGCAAAACATGTTCCAGAACCAACAACTCATAACAGTTATAACGGGAACCTGACTTCAAGATGCACACGCTCAGAAGTTGAGAATATGTACTTCATAACAATTTCTGCAGAATGTGTAACGACAAGGAAGAAGAAAATACCACATAACATCTTCTCAGTGATTGCTTAATACTTGAGAACATGAGTCTAAGAATTTATGGACATCAAGAATTTATTGACACAATATTTCTAGCTACACCTATATGATACCTTATAAGACCAAAATAAGTGACAATTTTTGAGAAGATTGTCAGTTTAAGCGAACATAACCTTCTGGCATGTTTCTCGTTGAGTTCGTGGTCGTTTGAAGAGTTGATTGCACTCTTCTTACAAAAGTCTTTTTTGTATTTTATAATAGCAACAGATCTAAATGTAGTGTCCAGTGATACTACTCCTACTTCCACCTTCCATTAACCTACACCCTCCCATAATCAACACAAAGCATTGACTGAGTAGGAGACACGCATCAGTGTTTAGTCTCATAAAAATATATTGTTTTCTGAAGCATAGTCAAATCAGTGATATTTTATTTTTTCAATCTATTAGGTTTGTCGAGCTGTTTTTCTCTAGGTCACAAGGGTGAACAGAGCCCTAGGCCAGAAAATGAGCTGAATTGTACTAAGGTACGTCTCATGACGTCCTGAGCTTGCTACTTTCGTACAGAGACGTAGAGGATGTGCTTTTTGACATCCTCGATTTGAGAACAATTGCAAATAATTCCTGGAACTTGTGGTCTTAACTAGGAGAATATTTATCTTTGCAACTCTTTTTCAAAAAATTCTTCTCAAACCGGCCGACTCCACCGTAACATTACGATTTTAAGTTTCTTGCAAGGCCTGAAAATCGGTCATAGGCAGATTTTGCCCACATAATCAAAATCGTAAAAACGACATTGTGATTACTTTACTGTAACGATATTTTCTGTTGAAAAAACTGGTTTATATGACCTCCCATAGCAAAAACAGGCTGGTTCACAACGTAACATTGGCTCCACAGGTCTTTGTCATCAATTTGAACAGCGAGGTGTTTCCTCACCAAGGGAATGCGAACCCTTGGGTCGGTCTTCTTCGCTATTGGAAAGACGATTCTCTTTTCTAAATAACAGGCATTTCATGCAGGTGCACCGCTAGATTAACCATATCTTAATGATTAATACATCCCGACTTTGGTTTTGCTTTAAAGGCGCATAAATCGAAGAGCTTGAATTGCAGTGAACTGTAAAAAAGTTTAATTTGTTTTTCAACGATGCATTAAACTATTGCCTTTTTTCCGCTATAATTTCTCCATCACTGTTTATATGAGTATAAATGTGTTGGTATAAGTGTATATTTTACCCTTAAACAAGAACAATAACAATGTGACAATGAATTTGAGATTGTCCCCATAAGACGATGACGACCGAGCAGCAGAAGAATAAGCGTAGTCAGCAAAATTTTGTATCGTTTTTTTGTTTCTGTTTTTTGCTTTTTATTATAATGTATTGTTTTCTTTTCTCATAGTTGTTGTTATAGTTGTAGCTATTGTTTAAATTTTTATCTTCTGTTTTTAATTAAAAACAAGACTAAAACTAAGTAAATTTGGTTGCTATTCTCCATTGTCCATGACAAAAATATTGGCGGATGATTTTGGTTCCAAAACAAAACAAAAACAAAAAAAAAAGGACAGAAAATATGTAAACACAAGCAAAGCATGTGGATAATGGAGCACTGTCGTCGATCAGTGGATAAGCAAATAAACGAATGGATGATGATAAACAAATACATGCAATTAAAATTAAAGAAAAAAAAAAAAAAAAAGAAACCAGACGAAAACAATAAGAAACTATTTCAAATTAACACACATACATACATACATATGTATGTATGTATGTATTTACCACATATATAGCACTCTCATATTAAAATAATTAAAAAAAAATAAAAACAGAATAAGAAATCAACCAAACGCGAATAAAAAAACAAAATCGACGTAAAATGTAAAGAAGATTTCGTTAGAGTTTGTCCATGAGTTGTCGTTTATAACTTTATTTTTATATGCCAGGCAATAATCTTGGCGATACATACAATGCTTTGGAGCATGAAATAAACAAAAAAAATTTGTATTTTATTTTTTTCTTAATTTTTTTTTTATATAAAATAAATTAAAATTAAAAAAAAAAAAATAAAACAATAATTTAAAATATTATGCAGTATCACATCACATTACATTTGCTTGTGTTTACATTGTATTTTATTGTGTAATTCGATAATCGTTTGGTTTTTCTTTTGTTTACCTCAAGTATTACATCCCTTATTTGGATTTCTTGTTCATTTCTAACCGTAATGAGCCGTTTGTCTTTTTTTTAAGGAAATTACAAGGTAACTCGAAATTGAAGACTTATGTTTGATTTCCTTAAATGAAATTTGATTTACAAAAATCAAAAAAAAAAAAAAACACTTAAATCACAGTAATTATTTATAAAGTTTCTTAACATAACAGCAATTTAAAAGAACTTTTATATTTAAAATATTTAATTTAATTTTTATCAATTACCCAAAACAAATTAACTTTAATTTAATCTCTTGAGTATGCTTAATGACGTTATTCAATTGTTTGTTTAAGTACGCTAATGACAGCTACAATTAGAGCGCTTTTATTATTGAATGAAATTTGAATTTTATCAACAATTCTGCACATGTTTTAAATTTAATTTCATTTTTATTTTCATTTAAAACCCAAACCGTGTGTGTAAATGAAGTTTCCACTTGAAACAATTTATCATTGTTTTCTTCTTTCTTTTGTTTTTATCAGCATGTTTTTTATTTTATTTTTTTTTTTTGTTGTTATAAAATTTTGCAGTTAATGTTATAGAAACTTTAAAATGGTGTGATTTTGTTAATGTTTTTTTGTTACTTTTTTTTTTGTTTTGATACCAAATTATGCAGATTTACTCAAGTAGAAATGAACCTGAGTAGCATATTATGAAGGCAAATTGAATTTCTTTTTTATGATTTTATTTTTTCTTTTTAATGATTATGTTTTAATATTTCGCTTTAGTGAACAATTTAAAAGCTTGGACCAACATAACTCCTTGGAAGCATGTAATCTTTAAGTCTGATGTATAACAAGTTTAAAACAAGGTTTGCATAGACAACATTACTAATGTTTACCAAGGTAAAGTTCTTCTAAGGCAGTTAAAATTATGCATAATATCACTAAAATACTTGACAATTTTCTTATTAATCGACATAAAAACCCTAAGTTGCATTCCTATATACTCTTATGCAGATGATTTGTCGTTCATATTTCTTTCACTGGTAGGTCAAGCGCTTTGGCGATTGAGGCGAAAAGACTTAACTAAAATGATTTACTTACTTATCTACTGTTATACTACATGCTGTGCATGCTAACTTATAAGCGCGACAATAATATTACGTAGTCTAGTGGGTAGTGTGCTAGACTATTAGCGCGAGGAGCCAGAGAATCTTGTCTGTTACAATACACCGACCATATAAGGTCTATGTTACTTAGCTCGTAATAATTATAATATAATTTGTAATTGTATGCCAATTAACTAAAAAATAAATAAATAAATCTTACATATATACATAATTGGTCATTACAACCCTTCAGTCAGGATTACGACCTAGCTTCTCACACCATTTATGTTGTGTGCGTTAATTTTATACATGAGTGACGGGACCTACAGTTTAAAGTCGACTCCGAACGACAGTTTTTTTGAGAAGCTTTTCATGGCAATTTTATTTACTCTCCGAGTTTTTGCCAGAAATCTGCTGAGAGGAAGTCGCCGAAGAAATATTTTCATAATTTCGTTTTGATGTCTGACCTGGGATTCGAACTCGGGCCTTCAGTCTAATAAGCCAACACACTACCTACTAGACTACGGCGACTTCAAATAAATCTTATGTCACATATAATTATGGGTGATGTGGTCTTAATATATTTCGAGAGTTGAAAAAAGCATTCAAGGGCTACTATCCTTCCGAAAATGGAATACAACTCTCATGTATGGTCTAGTGCCTCGAAGACTATTTGCAGGCTTCGTGATTGCATACAGAAAAGGGCGGAGAAGACTATGCAATATGCCATGATTTTTGCAATTTTATTGCTCCTTCAATCGGAAGTGCTAAAGGGGAATAGGGGGACTTGTTCCTGAAAACCGCTTATTTTTGCGCATAAAACACCTTTCGCATAGTGCATATCCATTTGTTGACGATTGGGCAGTAAATCGCACAGTGCACTACAGAGATTTTTTTTCTATCCGTAGGTGAAACTCTCTTCCTGCAGGTATTTTTCCTGTCACTAATAATGTCATCGAATAAACACTACTCCCTCTCTTTCGTTCCTTCCATAACATATTTTCATAGATTCAACTCAATGGACTGCACGAGTGGAGCATATCTTGATTGTTTTTCGTAAATAGAAAATTACATTTGAAATATGAACTGCAATAGGTGGGAGAATCAGGCTGTGAAATCGCAGAAAAACTCCCTTTTGTTAAAAGATCTGATCTGGTGTTTGAAGCTCGGTCGTTAGTCTAATAAGTCAGCACACTGCCTACTTGATTCCCCACTTACATCCATCTGACTCAAAATCTACTTGAGGTTTCATGATCGCGTATAGAAGAGGATGGATGAGACAGTGGCCTATTGATTCTTTAGAGTATCGTTGCAATATGGCTTAAGGTTCGCTGTTTTATTGCTAGTTAAACAGAGAGTACTTATTTACTTAGTTTAGCCATTACAACCCTTTAGTCAAGATTACAACCTATCTTCACACATGACTCATGTTTTGTGTGCTAATTTCATACATTAGTGGGGGACCTACAGTTTAACAACGTCTCTAAACGACAGATTTGAGAAACTTTTCATGATAATTTAACTTACTCTAGGAGTTTTTGCCAGAAGTCTTCTGAGAAAAAGTTGCCGAAGGAAAAATTTCTTTCCATATTTCGTTTCGTTCGAGTTGTCTCAGCTGGGGTTGAAAGCCAACACACTACATACTAGACTATGTATGGCGACTTACAACTACAGCATCTGTAAAAGTCATTGGCCATATGGTCTAAACCAATGAGTCACGTTCAGTATTGACCCTTAGCGTACCTCTCTGCAATTTAAGCAGACTTTCCGTACGATTTTCATCTAATCTTGGCCAGATTTGGTGCTTTAAGGGAATCTATTACCACATTCTTAACTTTCGCTTGCAAGGTCTCAATGGGGTTTCCGATGTACAGAATTCAATCGAATATTTGACGATTGTACAATATGTAGCTGGGCAATTCATTTGCATTACAGTTTCCCAGTATTCAATTTATATGCGAATTATGCCAGTCAGCCATCTTGTTGAAATTATTGTGACAGTCGAACACTGTCCTGGAGGTCAGGCAGCCGCCTGAAGATCAGAAAGTATGCGAAAACTCTTTAATAGACCACAACTTCCTTTTGTTGGTGTTTAAAATTGCAAGAATGAAGTTTCTTTTTTAATTTTCAAATGCTAAGGATTCATATGTAGTGTAGTAAAGATTGCCAAAGCTATCTTATGCACAAATAATGGGGATATTTTGAGTAAACCTTGTATGTTTATACGTTTGAAGTATTTAATTGAAGTTTAAGGTTAGGTTTTTCAAATTTTTAAGAATCCTAAATAGCTAATAAAAAAAAACAAAGAAAATCATTTAGTTTCGGTCTTAACAATTGAATGTTGTCTCATGTTATGGCCCATTTGGAGGTGTTTTATTAGTTAATTTACCTTAAAGGCAGTTTAAAATTAATATTGATTGGGATGCTATGTTAATACTGATGTATTTAGGAAATTATCGATTAAAGTTTAAAATAAATATCTGCAGTGAAATTTAAAATATGTTTCTTTTGTTTATATTGTATAATTAAAGCCAATGGATAGTTTGGCTTTTATTTTTCTCTTCTCTTTTTGTCTTTTATTTGGCAAATGCAGCAAACTGATCATGATGGTTATTTCAAACATAATTAAAATTAAACAAAATTTATGGTCTATTAGTTTTCACATAGAGACACAATTAAAACCAAAACAAAAGGCATTTCAAAAAAAAAGAAATAATTTTTAAAAATTAATTTCCTGCTTTCATACAATTCGTTACGAGTTTTGTTTCCATTTTTTTTTATCATTTATTTTTGGTGGACAAATTCCAAATATGTGTACAATTTAAACAATTGAAACAAATTGATGAGAAAAAATAAAAGAATGAACATGAAAAGATGGAAGGAAATAAATACAAATAAAAAAAAATTGAATATTATTTAACAGTTTAAATTATTAACAAAATACCGCTAAAGCCGAAACTGCTGAAGCTAAAGAACTTTACGCATCATTACCATCGGTAGTATTTAAAAGAATTTCAAAAAAAAAAAAAAAAACGAAAATAGAAGGCTTGATCAGATCAGTGACTACTGAAGCTCGCGTTTCGATTGTCTGCGCAAGTGGAAAAAAGGCATTTTTTTATGGTTGATTGTAAATTGTTGTAAAATTGTTTTTCGGCTTGAAAGTACAACAGAAAAAAAAGAACAAGAAAAAAAAATTAATTACACACACACCCATTCCATTCCACCAAATACATACTTGTCTAGTCATTTATAACAATGGGACGATAACGCTTAATACCTTCCTTCAGCGTGTTAAACACTTTCAGCATATTTTCTTGATTAATTTTTCATTTTAATTTTTTTTAATAAATAAATTTTTTTTCGTAATACTTGTACAATATTACAATAATACTTGTACAATATTAGTAGTAATATTACAAAAAAATAGCCCCCCCGAAACAAGAAAATTCATTCAAGACATATGATGTGCTCCACATATAATCCCTCACTTACATATATTATGGATTGTATTGTGAAAGCCAAAAATGTGCATTTAACCCATTTACGGTCTCTGTGCCAATTTGGGAACACTTAATTATTAAGGCTGTATAAAAAAACTGTTTACTCTAGTTTATTTATTTTTGCATTATTGAATAGTGGAAAGTGCTCTGAATAAATATTAAATAAAGCAATTTAACTACATTTATTGTTATTGTTGTAATAATCTATTAAACTTCATTAAAAATACACATGTAGAGGTAGATCAATGGTAACCAAAGCTATACCTTCTACCTAAAGCTTATAGTTGTTATTTGTATTATAATATAAAATTCAATAAACGGTGAATCATTGAAAAGTATTTTTAGTTTCATACAACAAATGTATAGGATCTTAGAAAACATATAATAATGCTGTTCCAATTTGGGTACAATGGCCACAAGTATATGGTATTTGCATAACAGTAACATAACAGTATTTGCACAATGGCGACCAATTACGATTCTTATGAACCAGTAGGAAAAGTTAAACGATGGTCTTCTAAAAAAAAAAACAAAAAGTTGATATGCAAATACCTCACTTGTTCCAAACTTACAACAAAAGCATGGGCGGAGTTGATGAAATGGACCAATCTATATCTTTATATGGCTATATCAAATGCGTGGTGCCTACATGAATTTTGTGAAGAAAATGCTATGGATCAATTACAATTTCATCGATCCATAGCTAGGTTTTATCTAAAACAGTCGTCCAAGGGACATTCTGCTCGGCTTTCGTCATCAAATATTGAGGGTCTACATCTAGACGGCGCAGATCATGTTCCAGAGAAGCTTCCTAAGCGTGTGCGTTGTGTCTTCTGCCACAATAGAAGCCGCTGGAGTTGCAAAAAATGCAAAAAAACACTCTCCGTTGAAAAAAATTGTTTTGCAAAATATCACTCATAAGTGGCCATTGTACCATTTTGGGTACACCCCTCTAATGTCCTGAATTTTTTAGTTTTTTTACTTTTTTTTTACGTTTCTGTTTTTTTGCATTGTTAAAAATAAATATACATTGAAATTTTAAAAATTTAACTTGTAGTTTTTGTTTGGCTGTAAATGGGTTAATGAACGTTAATATCAAATGATGTAATGATGATGTTTAAATATAATTTAATATTCGTAGTAAACATACATATTCCTAATGTGCCTTAAAAATGTGTTTATTTTTAAAGCCTAGAAAAAAATGTATACAATCTAATGATTTTCTTCAGTGTAAGATTTAATAATATTCTAGAAACCTACCGAAAGTAAAGGAAAAAAATAATAAAAAAAAATTACAGAAAATATTTCCGTGTGTATGTAAATGTCCACCCATCGGTCTATAGTCGTCCTGTAAACGTTTGCTTTTTAAATATCTTAGATGTAAAACCTATTCTTTGTTTCCTATTACTTTAGTAATCATTACTTTGCACTGCATAAGTGCAATAGCACCCATCTCGGTGGCAATATAGGCTTTAACTTTTCTTTGATAGAAAGAGATAATAACGACATATTTTACAGTGTTGTCGCTTTAAAAAATCATGATCGCAAGTTAGGCTCCTATTTATGATCCTGATACTGTAACAACTAATTAGCAATTTGATTTCTGCCCATTCAGTAGAATTGAGCTGGTCAGGACGATTCTGCTGTATTTGGAAATTTCTATTCAAAATTTTCTTTCTGCAGGTGTCGTACATACATATAATTTGCCGTAGTCTAGTAGGCCAAGTTTCAAATTCCAGGTCAGGCATTAAAACGAAATATGAAAAAAATATTTCTTTGGCGACTTCCTCTCAGCAGATTTCTGGCAAAAACTCTGAGAGCAAATAAAATTGCCATGAAAAGTTCTCAAAATCCTGTCGTTCTGAATCGACTTTAAACTGTAGGTCCCTCCGCACATGTATACAGTTAACACACACAATATGTGTGGTGTGAAAAGCTAGACCGTAATCCTAACTGAAGGGTTGTATGTATGGTGTCGTATGTACATAGGTGTCGTGAATTCAAAATCCTCACTGTCATCTGTCACACAGAACATTACTTTTATGGGTATAGGGGTGTAGGTGATATCTGCTACACTAGATTGCTCTTTTTGAAACACAGATTATGGTTGTATAGAATGGCAAAAAAATTTCGACTTGTAATTTGGCTTAAATAATTGAAAAGATGTACCCCAAGAAAACACAAAATCGTCTCCCTGTCAGACCTGGAAATGCCTTTCTCTCAGAAGTGTTCCTGGAGTTTCTGGAATGATGTTTCTCCGGTTGCGTATCTATTCTTCAATGACCCATGAGCATTGCTATGAGTATGAAAATAAAGTATAGAGGGATTTTTGGAAGTTTCCGGGCTTTTTGGTATTAAAACGACCGATAAGACCTCAGTGTCTTTGTCCCTTTGATATAGACATTCACAGACTAAATTAACGATTGTTTCTCTCTCCAAAGTATTGCTTCAGCTTCAATAGTCAAGACAAAAGGATAAATTAAATTTTCCGCTAGCATACCGATTTCCCAATGACTCATGTACATCGCTAGGACTTTAGAAAAAGACTAGGAGAGGAATTTTAAAAGCGTCGATGCCTTTTGGTAATGATTATGATGAATATGCTAGAAGTGAAAGAGTTGTAGAAAACATAAAATTCTCGAATACTAGTGATTGCTATTACAACCTAGAAGACCTAGGCAGACCCGAACTAAATTTCTAATTTTTTATAAGGGACATACTCGTTGAAATTCTTATTGAACACTGTGTGAGTGCTTAAGGCTATCTGAAAATTACGTTTATAGCAATTGATTTAAAGGGGAAGAAGCGAAGACTATACCAGTGTACATCTCCGAAATAACGAAAATTTAAATGCCTCACGCTGAAATCACTTTTTCGAATATCGAATATGTTGTAGACGTGAAAGCGAATGACTTCAATACATACCTTGACTATACTGGAAGGTACAAAAACCCGATATATTGTCATATAGGGCATTATTTCTATGTAATGGCAACTCTATCAACCTGTTATATAATAACCTGCTGAGTTGGAAAAATTTGATTAATGAAAATGAAAGACAATAAGGAAAGAAAAATTAAAAAAAATGAGGGAGATGCTTTATGACAGGTCAAAATTGTTTAAAAAAACGAAAAGTAATAAAAAAAAACCTGGCTGGTAGGAGATTAGTTTTAGATAATGAATACTGGAAGAAGGATTGATTCTATGCAAGTAATTTAAAACAGTAAAATGGCTCAAAATTTGAATTTCTTCTCTTGGGTAAAACTCTTATGTATTTTGAAATGTCTGACTGAAGAAAATGATCTTAAGGCACCAAATTTGATGAATGAATGAATTGATGATTGGGTTGGGTTGATTGCAGAAAAGCCTTCAGTTTCATGCAGAAATAATGACTTATTTTTACTACACCTGTATAGAACACAAAACATATAGCTGCATATGCAGTGTTAATGTTAGTTATGACATCTAATTGTTGCAGTAGATAGGCTCTGAGACTAAATTGAATAAATTAATATTGTATGATCAAATACTGCAACATTAGAAGTTTGGAATTGTAATCAAAATATTTCGTAATTGACATTAATTAGTTGGGTTAAAAAAGCAATATTTTTGGTTGTAAGGTTTTAGTTTTTTATTCATTTTTCACTTGTTAAATTAAATTTTTTTTGTCTGATTTTTTTAATCCAAACTCACATGCTATTTAAAAGTTAATATTCTGTGAAAAATTATTTGTTTTATTTTTTCGATAAGATTTATTTTGTATGTAATTTGAATAGATTCTTAAATTTTACAATTGCTTGTAAAAAAAAGCACTTTTGCACAATAAATTTAAATTGGATGCAATAAAATCTCACGACATTTTCAAATACAAGATCTGGTATTAATTTTTGAAACAACAACAAAAAAGAATAGAGACTCCAGTAGTTTGTTTAGTTTTACAAATTCTTCATTAAGAACAAAAAGAAAAAAAGAAGTTGTTTAAAAAATTATTTTAAATCCAATACATATGGCGCGAGAAAAAAAAACGAAAAAAAAAAACGACAATCAGAATAAGAATAAAAGTTTTTCTGTTTTGTACACGATTTTATATGATTTTATTAAATGCAGGCCTTTCAAAATTTATTGTTGCCATTGTTGCTGGTGTTGTTACAGCTAAACAACAACTTGTTGCATGTGTTGCACAAACTACCCACAACATTTACTTGTACAACGCCAACTAACCAGCCAACCAACCAACCAACCAACATTCCCACATTCACACATTTATTATTACTTTAATGCACTCTATTTTGTTGTTGTTCTTGTTGTAGAGTAAATAAATTGTAATTAAATTAAATTGAAAAACTACAACAAAATCCAACAACAACAAGATCTATGTACATATAAAAATAATATTAAAGTAAAAAACAACAGAAAAATTGCTTGTAAAAGCCAACCTATTTACGATCATGTACATGCAGCACGCCTATAATCAAACGAAAACAAAAACTAGGAAAAAAAGACTTGCCTCTCTAAAATTTGTTTAACAATTTAAACATTTCCAACAACATTAAACAGAATAATTGAAATGAAACTGAAAATGAAAAAAGACAAAAGAAAAAAGAAAAAACAAGAATCAAGGGGAAAATGCCAAAGTGCAACATTTAAATGGCAAATCGTCACCGAAACAAACCAAAAAAAAATCTTTTGTAGGCATAAAAGAAGTTGTGTGTGCGGCGGAGACTGCTCCCCAAATTGTGGCAATTTTTATATGCTGCACATTAAGCAACATAGCTTAGCTAGCATAGCATAGCTTTACAAAAACAACTTTACGGAAAAAGAGAAGAAAAAATAATGGCACATTAAGTACATACTTTGAAAATCTAATGATTTTCCGCCCAGCCGGCAAACGACTTTATTTTTGTGGGTAAAGTTTTACACACAAAAATTACACGAATTGTAAGAGAGAGGGGTGTTTCATATTAAATTCTAATATTTTATTGAACGCTGCAGTGAATAGCCATCAAAGAGTGTTCCATCAATGGTAACAAAATTACTCAAGAATACTGGCCATGTTTTCAGTGTCTTCTCCCATTCCTGGTGCACATTTTTGATGTGCGCCCAAATAATTGCAGGCAAGCAATACATAGACAAAGAAGATTTTTCGAAAATGCAAAAACTGTTGCCAAATAACCTTTTTCCATGAAAAACATACTGTTACTCATGGCCACAATCAATTTGTAAAGATTTTGAACGTTTTATGACCACATTGCTGTTTTCCGCGATGGAAGATCCCACGTGTTACGTATCAATATTTTAGGTTATAATTGTGAAGGTAAAAGCGAAAAAAATTATTCACTTTTCATCGCCATTATTTTTGTTGTTGCTGTCGCGAGTATATTTCCCAGCCCAGTACTTGATATGCAAGTAAGGGTTCCGTCTGGGATGCATTAATGCCTCACAGGTTCCAAGAGGGCGTTCCTATGGTTTATTCTCATCACCACAGAATCTACATGTTCGGTTCGAGACGATTTCATTCTGAACAAGTGTACTTTGTGTCAACAATATTGCGTTAAACGACCATAGGTTATTCTCGAAGAGCCTGATGTATGATTTTAATCTCCTCTTGGTTTAAGAAAACTCTTTTCCTATATTTATCTTCTCTTTTTGAGTATACATTGCCAAATATCAACAACTCTACTCAATTGAAATATTCTGGCTCTCCTCGCATTCATTGTCCCTGTTGTATTAACACACACTAATCTTTGAATCTTGTCCATCTCCATTAGAGCAGTTTTCAGATTTGTTTTGTCTGCCCAGACAATGGACCGATAGGTCACTCTATTGTTCTGACCATAATGGTCCACATCCAGTGTATAATTCCTGGGTTACACGATTTTCATGAAAGCCTTCTGCATATCTTTACATAATGTCTGGACTTTCCTAAGTGGTTCTAATGATATTTCTAGATATTTTACACCCATTTTCTATGATCTAGGGGACAAATATTCTTCCATTTAGAAAGTTTTCTCCTTCTTATAAACGGTACTTAAGTAGTCTTGTACGGTCTTATTTTTAGCCCCTTGACACACAAAATCGATATACAATCTCAAGAGATGTATCTGAATGATTTGGCAAAGAGTATCTTCAAATGCTTCTTTAGCCCTTAAGATAATGTCTCAAATATTTGATGATCGCTGCAAATAGTTTTGTCCAGAGTTTATACACATCCATGCTGCATATTACTGGTGAAAGAACCCCACTACCTAGTAAACATTCTATCGTGTGAGAAGAAAGTTTGCATGGATGCATATACATACATACATACATTGAGATCGAACGACAATTTTACAAAAGCGTCATTGAACTACAACCCCCAGCGGTCTGACGCCCAAGAACGTCCTGTGTCGCTAAAACAACACACAAACTGGCTGTTGAGAATTTTCATGAGGCGAAAAAATAACACGAACTTTTCACATAGTCCGACCAGTTATTTATCGTATGATTTCAAGCTGGAATATAATTATTACTTCTGAGATGATTATGATGATGATGATGCAATTCCATTAATTATCACTAAAAAAAACCTTATTGCCCTGCCCATTTTGAATATTTGATCAGTATTCATTAATTGTTGTACAAAAAAAAAAAAAACAAAATACTCTTTTCGATGAATTTTTTCAATTTAATGCATTTTTTTTTTGGTTGAATATGAAACTCTCCATATAGTGAAAAATAATTACGAAAAAAAAGGGATTGACCGTAAAACATCTTTAGAAGCAGTTTCAGATGAAACAGCAAACAGCGGCCAACGGCCAAAATAAAATCGAGACATTAATGTTAAAGCAACAACAGTAACAATAACAACAATTTGTTGAATGCTTCTTTACATACACAATGTAGGCTTTTTTTCCGTATTCTAATAAAATAGAAAAAAAATTGTTGTTCATAAACATATGAAAAGAAGTTGAGTTGAGTTGAAGGAAATTTTAAATTCAATTTGATTTGTGCCCATATTTTATGAGTCTAATACATATAAAGCCATAAAGCCTAGCAGGCAGGCAGTTAGGCAGGCAGGCATGAAAATTTAGAAATTTTTTCTTTCTAAAAGAAGTTTAAGTTTACGAAAGTAAAAAGGGGGAGAAAGAAGTGAAGAAGAAATGAAGTTGCTTATATTTCCGCCTTTTAAATGAAAGAAACTCAACCACATGAGTTGCTTGTTGCAAGCCATTGGAGGCATAATGGATTTCAATGCCCTTTTTTCATACACTTTCATGCATATGTACACATACACTACAGGGCAAAAGTGAAAATTTAAACATTTTTAAAGCAAGTTTTCATATAAGAACAAAGGCGTTATAGTTTTTTTTTAGATATCAACAGGTTAATAAAAATTGTCACTGTCCTTGGAATGCAAGTGTAGGTAGATTGAAGGGGAGAAGGTCGACAATAGAGTTCAAGATTTCTTGCTTATTAGTATACACCAAAGCCATCAAGTTACCTTTGTTGTTTGGAATGATAGGCTGAACGAAAATGAAGACAAAGAGAGTCAATGACTCTTCTCTAACCAAATGGTTTTTAGGCAATTCCAACTTTTGTTAGAAATCGTAATAAGAGAAGTTCCAAGTTACGCATCAAACTATCCAGGAATTACCTAAGCTTGGTAAGCGCTCGTTTGACAAGGCACTGTAGACCCAGAGTTCACTTATTCAGATTGAGGGTTATTATAGATTCTGTGGCGGTGAAAATGAAACATCGAAACACATTCTTGGACACTGTGAGGTATTAGTGCACCCCAATAGGAAACACTTGAGTGCATATCAGGTGCTAGGCAGATAATTATCATTGTTGACACCAGGCAGCATCCTGAAGTTTGTCAGACTAATATGAGTGACAGGTTGAAGTCACCTTATTAGTCTAGTATGTAGTGTGTTGAGCTCGGTTCAAAGCCTAGGTCAACAGAATGAAATACGAAAAAATATTTCTTCAGTGATTGCCTCTTAGCAGATTTCCGACAAAAACTCTGAGAGTAAATAAAATTGTCATGAAAAGTTTCTGAAAAAATCTGTCGTTCGGAATCGACTTTAATTTGTAGGTCCCGCCACTCATGTATAAAAATTAACGCACACAACATGGAAGGTGTAAGAAATTAGGTTTTAATCCTGGCTAAAGGGTTGTAATGAGTAATTATGTAGGTATGTATGTAATAGTCGTGGAGGAGGCATTATAGGGATGTCCTATAAAGTTGGCGGGAAGTGCAACAGATTGTATGATCGCATTACTATGCCATCTTTTCACTGTAATAATAATTATCGATAACGAGTTGTGAAAGTTTTCAAAAGCGGAGAGGCTGATCAAGCTGCTTACAGTGAAGTTATAGTTTTAATTTATTTTGATATTTGATAAAAATTAAATAAAATTAGCACTTTAAAGTGAACACACTTTTGCTTCATAGTGTACTTAAAGGGGCCTCCGTCTTTAAAATGTTTAACATTAAACCTCCAGTGTTTGTGTAGGTCTCTATGTTTCTGGTTTTTTGTATATTTTTTTTCGATTTTTTTCTTTGCAAAAAATTTTTGTTTTTAATGTTCTTTTCTTTTTCTTATTATTTTTATTATTATTTCGCGGTTATTTATCAGTTCAATTTCTGCATATGAAAAAAGAAGAAATAATTAATAAAAAGCCTGCTGATAAAAGAAATAAAAATAAATAGAAACATAAATGTTGTAAAATGAAATACATAAATAAGTCGTTTTACGAATTAATTTTTATTTTATGATAAAGAAACTCTACTCCTCTCCTCTCTCGTACTTGCACTTAAAAATATGGAAAGAAATACTGCATTCGCGATATGCAAATTGGACACAGTTTTGTTTGCCATTCAACATTCGTTAGTCGCTATTCGCCATTTGTTATTTTTTTTTTTATTTTACATTTTCAGTTTCTCTTCTGATGATTATGTTTTGAGAGTTCTCTGAAGTGTGTTGTCATTTTGAAGTAGTCATTAATGTTTTCGAAAAGGCTTTACAAGTAACTGTTCTTAAGGGTTTAACAAATTGCCATAATTGAAGGGAAGCGCATAGGAAACGTTAATTAAGCGTTAAGCCAGTAAAAACATTTCACTAGGTTATGTTATGGCGTTAATATTGGATTCGTATACAGTGTAGCGAAGCCACCAAGTTATTGTGACTAATTGTACAATGTCTTTTAAGTTCGAGTTGATTTTTTAAGTGTAAAATTAAAAACACATTTTGAATGGGATTTTAACGTGATTTTTAACACACATTGTGGGTCTAGAATTTCTACACGATAATCAATGAAGTCGTGAAATATTCCGAGCCTGCAGGTATCTTCCCAATGAAAGTTTATGCCCTCGAAAGGTGTGCTAAATTCAACTTGGATAATAAATACAAAGAACAAGACTTAGTAACACTAACTGACAGTCATGGATGGATGGGAATTTAACGTGATTTTTAACACACATTGTGGGTCTAGAATTTCTACACGATAATCAATGAAGTCCTGAAATATTCCGAGCCTGCAGGTATCTTCCCAATGAGAAGAAAGGACAAGACTTAGTAACACTAACTAACAGTCAGGCTGTGATTCGATCTGGCTGCTTTTATGAGGTTAAATACAATATAGTTTGGGACTGTCTGGGAAAGCTGAATCAGATAGGTAAGCAAACTGAGATTACACCCTGGTAGCTCCATGCTATATGGGAATTCTCGGTAATGGGGAAACAAACAAGCTCGGCTCGTTGATGAACCGAAAACTTTTCTGTGGAGAGGAGCTCAGAGTAATGAATATTAGACAGTACAGAAATAACCTGAGGTTGATAATTAATCCTTCGACAGGGTACCGTAGTACACATATTTAGAATGGGAGCTGTGTCGAGCCCAACATGTACATACCTCGGGGGCCATTTCTGCATACCAGATACAAACACCTGGTTCCATATTAGGTGCTAGGCAGGGAATTGTTATTATTGACATCGAGCAACAGTCTGAAGTTTCTAAGGGTAATAGGATTGGAAGACATATTGGAGAGAAGTGCAGAAGATTGTGTGGTATGCTGGGAGCAGTCTTCTACATACAAATCAACAGCACCCAGTCGAGGTCACAATTATTGTATTCTCACAACCAAAATAAGGCCAAAATGACAGAGCCCATCCAAAATTATTACATTTACTTAGTTGAACTTCATTACCGAATAAATTAAAATTATTTTATTTATGATATCGTGGCTGCTTCTTAAGATACCCTGCATTCCATTCAAATATATTAATCTTTAGTTTGATTTATTTTTTAATCGAATATTTTAATTTAAAATTTAAATTGAAAATTGAAAGTTCTTTAAAGCCCAAGAGTTTTCTTTGCTTTAAAAGCTGATTACAAACAGTATGAATGCTTATTTAAAATTTGGAAATTTTAATTCTCTGTAATTATCTTAATGAGCAGAAACTCTCTGGGTATGTTTCCTCTGAGGACATAATTTGTTTCATTAAAATTGTACAGAAAATGCCAAAAGAAAGCAAAATACGATAAAAGCTTTGAGCTCTCATAGAAGCTGTTAATAAAAGAAAAACACCATAAGAATACATAGTTATATTTTTTGTTTGTATAGAAAATTAATTTCACTTTTTCTCTAATAAACCTTAATCTGTGAAACTTGGAAAAGTGTTCGTCAGAGGTACTATAATTGAACAATTTTTTACTATCCAGAGAATCAAGAGTAAGAAGGAAAAACTTACTTTCCAAAAAAAGTGCAATCACCCTGAGGTAGTCTAGTAAGAAGTGTGCTGGTTAACTAAACGAGAACTCGAGAGTTCAGAACTCAGCTCTAAAATCTATACAAATTCGATATGAAACAAAAACATTACTTTCGCCGACTATCTTTAGAAGTTGGCTGTAGATTCTGTCAATCATCGATAAACTGAAGGCAAATAACATGGGTGGTATGAGAGGTAAGGCCGTAATCCTAATTAATTAAGTGGTTGTAATATTGTTAGCTCGCGCTAAATAATATGCCCGATTTGCTGCAAGTATGTCTTGCTTCGCGTTTAACGGTGAAACCCAACCTCGTTCGTTATTCTTCCTTTCAATTCTCCCCCTGAGACCGAAATTAAATATCATTTCACTGATGTTGCTCTTTCGGTCATTCCCTGCTGTATCAAAATACCGTTTGTCAAGGCCCTGATTGCATTCCAAATTTCTTTTGTTTGTTTCCATGTTAATAATGTTATCGGGAGTTATCCGAGATGCTCCGTGATTTCCCTTACATTTTGGTATTCTAAACATGCTCCGATTTGTGTCAAGTCTATAGCAACCGTGGCGTATAGACTGCATCTGTTCCTATCCTATCGATTTTCCCATTCATAGCTTCGGCTATAGAGGACCAATGTACGATTTAACAACACTCATCAGCAACTGACTTTTCTTCTGCTTTAGACTGCCCAGGTTGGGCATTGTTCGCTCAAGTGCGTATGTTAATATAAGCCAGGTGTTCCTTGAGCATGAGCCTATCCACAATCATAATTCCCAGATAATTAATTGCCTGGCTATATGTTAATAACTGGTCGCTAACAGTTTTGGTAATGAATTTAATTTCATGATCAGTTTCATGATCAGAAAATATGGGGTCCTTAAGGCCCAGTATCGAACCTTGCATTGCAGACCCTCCTCCAATGCCATTACCATTCTTCTATAGATTATACTATTCAGAAGATTACAGTCTCTTTTAACATAACATTCACTGTAAAAAAAAAAGAATTTAACTTTCGTAGCTAACTTTAAATACATGTCATCTGATGCAACTTGTGCGTTATTATACTTGGGCATAATAACCATATCTTAGGGAATGTCCCCTACGTCAAAAATGTTTCTATACACCTCTGTATTGCTTTCCATAGCTTCAGCCAGATTAGGTGATATTTAATCAATTTAATCATGCTTAAGCCAATCTCTAGATTAAGCTTAAGCTGTAGGAGAAAATTGAAAGCATTGGAGTTGAGAGAAAATGGATTTTTAATAAAAAAAAAAAAAAAAAAAATAATGAATTTTTAAAAACAACAACAATAATAACAATAATAAAAATAAATAATGAATGAAAACAATTTCCGTTTCACTTAAGAAACGAAAAGAAAACAAAAGAAATTACACGTTCCGACATAAATAAGTCACAAAATCAATTTCAAAACGTACAGACACATGTTGGGCTTGTTTTGTTTTTAATATTCGAGAAGAGAGGATAAAAAAAAGACAGAAACGAAAGCAAAATTTCTTTTCAATTAAAAAATAAAAAGAAAAATAATAAGAAACTAATCGAAAAAAAAACGTTTTTTTTTGTTAAAGTGGTCACCCATCATCCATCCACACCCAAATGTTTAACGTTTAGTAAGGAATCCGAAGTGATGGCAGCCGTATGGCAAGAAAGACAACAATATGGCACAAGTAAATGATACCGATGGGATATACATATGCATGATGGCTACATATATGTAAATAGCCTGGAGACGTCGTCCGTCTGTCTGTTACACTGCCATTGTATCACAACAACAGCTTAATGAATCATTTCTTTTTTAGGTTTCTTTTTTTTCTTTGCTTTGCTTTGCCTTGCCTCTTCAATTTCTGATGCATAAATGCGTGTGTACAGAGATCGAGATTCCTATGGTGGAGCGACGATCGTTCTTCGATAGTCTCGTTTTGGTTTAAGTGACAGTAACAGGGTTTTTAAGACTTAAAGTAATTGTTGTTGTTGACGTTGTAGTTGTTGTTGTTGTTTTAATATTATTATTATTAGTATTGTTATTGTTATGTTTTGTATTGCAATATGCATAACAATTTCTATTAAAGCTTTAAAAAAAACAAAAAAAAAAAAATATAAAGCTGACAAGCAGACAGAAACACAAACAGATGTTTGATGCAAACGGATGATGAACGGACAGACAGAGAGAGACAGACAGATTGTCTTACAGGCATAGAATTTAAAGTGGGTCGTCATTGTTAATGTTACCGGCTTAATATTACCAGTTTATTTCTACATTTATATGTATGCTGCTGCTGTTGTTGCCACCACTATAAATTAACCAAAAATTTATGAAAGCAACAATAACTGCAACAACATCAGAAAAACAGAAAGAAAAAAAATAATAAAGTTTTCTACTGTGTCTCCATGTACTCGAATCGTATGTAAGGCAGCCAGGCAGCACTCAAACAAGACTCCAGTCATGACTTTCAAGTTCATGGAGTTGCTTTTTGTCGTTTTTTATTTTATTTTATTTATTTTTTTGTTTTTTTTTTAAATTTTCATATTTTAATTTCATTTTAAAGAAAAATTTTTCTACAACAACAACAACAGCAAAAAAAATTAAAAGAGAGAGTATAGGTCGGTCGGTCTATTAATACAATAAATAAGTGTGTAAGTTTATAAACAACAAAACAAAAAAAAAAAATGTTTCTATTACAACCATCCATAAACGCAGAGATTTAAAAGAATTATTTGCCAATCGATAATACTGTGACGCGTCTTATGTCGTCTACGAAATGAATGAAAAGTTTTAGTAAATGCTGTCAACTTCCCACGCGTTAAATATCGCATTGAAACGGAAAATAGAAAAGTTTTAATTTCATTTTGTTTTTGTTTTCCTTTTGTTGTTTTTTTTTTATTATTTTGCAATTGACGTAAACTTGCCTCTTAAGGGTTTAATAAACTCCTTTTGTAGTGATGGCAGAGAAAAGGACTCTTAGTCATATTTAATTCATAAACAGGCGTCAGTAGAATGTGTATAAGAAAATAAAGTACTGGGTGGGTAAAAATATTACTATGATGCACAGTGGATTCAAACACTTAATAAATGGCAAAGAAAATTATATATTTAAACTATAAAAGGACAACTAAAGTTAAAAACATATCAGATTCTGTTTAGAATTCATTGATGGGGCTAAACCAAGTGAACCGTTGTTTGGTAATTACCAGAGTATATTGCTATTATATTGGCAGTGTGAAGTAAGGTGCAAGCGCTGTGGTCCTCAAATTTTGGTCATATATTAGACCAGAAATTAAAATCATTAAAACAACGAGCATAGTACCATACCTCCAATAAAAGTTGTCAAAGTTTTTGTGTGGAATATCTGGTGGCTATCTAGCTCCACCCATACAACATTACTATTTACTACTGAAACTAGAATAATAGCTGTTATCTTCAAAAGCGATTTAGCTACATAGTTGGATCAAAATTGGCTTGGTACCGTCCAAACAAAGTGATTTTTTGAAATGGTAAATTTAGCGCACCTAACAAAGAAAACATAGCTGAAAAAAATTCTCTTTATTCACCTTTTAGCTATACTTTACAGTTATGATGCTCTATTTATAGGTTAGGTTATGTCGAAAGCTCACTTAAGCAAGCATAGTGGCCCGTTGTGACGACACAGGTAATAAAACTCTACTCTATTGTAGACTCTAACACTGGATTGTTGACAAATCCTTTACCAAAGATATACCATTGGGCAAACTCTGGTTGAGGAGGTACCTTGCTTCAGTGCTTGACTCATCTAACCTAAGCCTACTAATCAAGTACTTTTATTTGATCGAGGCGATATCTCTATCAGTGTATCTTCTTATACGAATCATTGTAAAATAGACAGAAACGCGGTAAACGCGGCTTCGCTATTTTCTAAATGACTTAGGCAGAGATTGTAGATCAGTGGAGAGTATTGCTTACACTATTTACTTGTGTCCGTCTCTAGATCAATGCGGACTTCTCTCATTCTCTCTCATTATTCTCTCACTCACTGTGTAGATAGTCTAACAGAGCCAGCGTTACTTGATCAATCACTACAGATATTAAACTCTTAAGCTGATTTTTAGCTTTGATACTGATTACTGATGGTGGTTAGTTAGGACTTGCCACTTAGCTGAAGGACATCCCCTTTTATGTCATCGCAAAGGGCTGCCATTTATGATGAGCTTGGATTTATAAAAAAAACTGCTACTCCCTCTAATTCGATTCTTTTTTTAACAGGGCCTTTACCAAGGATATAAATTCTGACGAATAAGATCATTCATTGATTTCGGTTATTATTATAGTAGAAGATGTATAAAACGAGACGTGAATTAGCGTGATAAAATAATAGGCATAGTACTCGCAGTTACTATGTATGTTCTTTCATTTTGGATATAAAAATTATGCCAGGCGCATCTTAAAAAATATACATCATTGCCTTGGTTGTTTTCGTTTTTTTTTTTTAAACAAGGCTTCGTTTTCGGATGGAAAAATTTTTGTTTATCATTTATACGGATAGGTGACTTCCTCAGGTATAATACAATCGCGACAATGTTTCTTGCAATCCTTACAGAATATTTTCAATAAGTGGTTCTTAGTATAATTCTTTAGTTTTTAAATCTTTATCTTGAAATATTGCAATCAATGCAAACACCAGATCCGTTATGGGTTTCTTACGGTTTATGAACAGAAAAATAACAGGAAATGAAATACGCCGGATATGATACTTTAGGATTCATTGTAATGTGCAAGATGTTGTTAAAAGAATATAGCAATTGAAATCAAAATCTGTTTGATTTAAAAACAATGAATTAAAGTCGCCGTAGTCTAGTAGGTAGTGTGTTGGCTTAGGCCACGGTTCAAACTCCATGTCAGATCACTTCAACAGAACGAAATATGAAAAAATATTTTCCCGACTACTTCCTCTCAGCAGATTTCTGAGAGTAAATAAAATTGCCATGAAAAGTTTCTCAAAAATTTGTCGTAACTGTAGGTTTTTAGGTATAAAATTAACTCACACAACAGAAGAAGATAGATCGTAATCCTAACTGAAGGGTTGTAATGACCAATTGTGTATGTTAGGTTATGAATTATTCTCCAAATTTACGTGGCATTATTTCGTATAACATGTGCCATTATATGTTCACAGTTGAGACCTTTTAAACAAATCAAAAGCATCGTAGATGTCATTCGAAAGTTTATGACTGAGGATCATATAGACTTTTGGAAGATTTTTTCACTAAAAAAAATTAAAAATCTTAAATTCCTCATTAAATTTGATCAACTAACTCCACTGTGCCAACGAAAAAGAACGACAATTTTGAGAGAAAATTTAATTAACAGGAATATGCAACCTTTAATTTATTTTTGTTGTCGCGGACGTTAGAACTAAGTAAGTCGAAGTCCTTGTCAAAATATACTCAGACGTAAGAGACGTCAAATTTCTAAATTGAGTATGCGTAAAATTTAAAAAAGTTTCCACATATGGTATAAAAGTAATTAGACCGTATGTCGTTAGAAAGAAATTGTCAACAGTACATTTTGTATGTTACCAATATTCTTACTGAAGTCGCCGCAGCCTAGTAGATAGTTATTAGACGTGAGGCTACGGTTCAAACCTCAGGTCAGACATCAGACAACAAAACGAAATTTGAAAAAATATTTCTTCAACAACATCCAGTCAGGAGATTTTTGGCAAAAAGCCTGAGAGTAAATAAAATTGACATGAAAAAGTTTCTCAGAAATCTGTCTTTCGGAATCGACTTCAAACTGTAAGTTCCACTACTCATGTGTAAAAATAACACACATAAATGGTGTGAGAAGCTACGTCATAATCCTGATTGAAGGGTTGTGATGACAATTACTCATGTACGGAACTGAAATTTATGTTGATGAACTCGTCAGAATATTTTAATTGCTTTATTGCCATTGTTTGCTTAATTTAAGTGCATGTATATGCATAAAAGGTGCTAAAGATTATTATGAATGAATTTTGCAATCATTTAAAATAAAAAAATATAATGTTTTTACAAACACCTGACATCAGAGCAATTTATTTTAAATTAATTTTAATTAAAAAATGCTTTGGAGTCATGCATATTGTATATCAAATTGTATAATTGACAAAATAATATCGTATGTACATATGTAATCTTAAAATGAACAAAAAAAAAAAAAGCTGCTGTTCCCAACATTGCCTAATAGGGTCAAACTCAAATAAAAACTCACAAATGTTAGCATGAAAAAAAATTTCTTCACCAAATTTAACGCCTTCACATAAAAGTAAATTATTTTGTATTCAATTTTTGGCAACAATTAAAAGAAATCTTTTTTAAAATTATAACAAGAAAAAAGAAAAAGAAAACGAATAAAAGTAATTAAAAATTGTATAAAATCTGTAACACCAAGTGATGATGACTCGTGTATTTTTAAAATCATACAAATTTTATTGGCAAATTATTTATTACTTGAATAAAAAATGCATAAAATAACATATTTTTTTACTATACAATGCGCTACAAATATAAGAAATATGCACTTAAAATCCATTGTATGATTATTATTTCTTATTTTTTATTCCTATTTTTATTTCTATTGCTGTTAGACGAAGTGAGAAATGAAAAAGGGCTCCACACCATCACACATACAATGCTAAATAAATAATAATCTTTTCATGAACTCAATTCATTAAATACAACCTGATTTAATTTGTTTTTTTTTTATTTTTTATAGTACTTTTCTAATTTTTGCTTTTTTAAATATTTCTTGCTTTTCGAAATTTTTTTTTTTTCAATTTTTTATTTGTGATTTTTATTTTTGTCTCTCATGTGCTCATACATAATTGTTACAATTTAAACAAAAAAGTACAGAAAAAAATAACAACAACAGGCCAAAAGTTACAAAATTATTGCAATAATCAGACAAAATAGACGTATGGACGGGCAAATGGAATTATAGCAGCGTACCTATAGAAAATAACCCACAAATGGGTTTTTTTTTTTGTTCAAGTTAAACATCATGTTTTAAATTTATACTTCGTGTCAGTTGGAAGACAGCAACAGAAACAACAACAACAGCAACAAAAAAATTAAAAACAAAATCACAAAGTGCACATTTGTCAAAATCCAAATCGACCTTAAATACAATGTTCCCTACAGTATACTCGTACACAGCTATGGTCGTTTAAATCACACAATTAGTTCTTTTTTATGCTACCATATTGTAAATAATATTAAAAACCTTAATAAATATTTGATACCAAACTAAACTAAACTAAACTTAAGTTAGTAATAATTAACATAAAAATACTAAATACTCACTAAGGGCCATTATTACAACTTGCCTAAGTAAGGATTTTAACGGGCATATAAATTGTTTATCAATATTATAAGTACCCAATAAGATAGAAGTGAGCGTTAAGCTAAAGGCAGGATCATTCTGCCGGTAATTTTTAAAGTTAAGTTATTGTTTGAACTTGCCATATTATATATTATTTTTAATATGGCAACTTCAAATATAAACAAAATAAGCATCTACAACAAAAAAAAAAACAAAGCCCGTCGTTGCCACTGCTTTAAAAAAAAACTTGTTTAATTCAGCAGTGTTATCGACATTTCTCAGGCACTGCCATATTTTTTGAAAAAGTTAAATTTATTTTATCTGTAAATTGTAATAACGAAAATAAGTTAAAGGTAAGTTTACAGTTCCCTTTAGCTAAAGGTACCTTTAACTAAACCCAAGTTTAACGGCAAGTTGTAATAATGGCCCTAAGTGTGTTTGCACTGAAAATAATGATAATAAATGACAATAAATGATAAAAAAATCGTTTGATATTCAAATTATCGAATTTTTAAAACTAGGTCATAATCCTGACTGAAGCGTTATAATGACTAATTTAAATGTGTTTAAAACACTGGAAGGAATGACAGGCTAGAATGTATTATGATATTATAAGTGAGCATGATACAGACATGCATACCCATAAGTATATATGTACATAATTGGTCATTACAACCTTTCAGTCAGAATTACGACCTAGCTTCTTACACCACTAATGTTGTGTGTGTTAATTTCATATATAAGTGGCGGGGACTACAGTTTAAACTCGATTCCGAACGACAGCTTTTTGAGCAATTTTCTTTACTCTTAACTTAGCTAAAGTGAAGTTTAAAGTCACCTTTAACTTTTTTTCGTTATTACAACTTAATGATAAAATAAAGTTGACTTTTTCAAAAATATGGCAGTGCCGTTGCAAAGTCGATAACATTGCTCAATTAAACAAGTTTTTTTAAACGCAAATGCAACGACAGGCTTCTTTGTTTTGAAAATAAACTTAACTTTAAAAGTTACAGGTAGAATGATCTTCCCTTTAGCTTAACGCTCACTTCTACCTTATTGTCCACTTATAACAATGAACAAAAAATTTATTTGTCCGTTAAAATCCTCCCTTTAGTTAATGACAAGTTGTAATAATGGCCGTTAGAGCTTTTGCCTGAAAACTGCTGAGAGGAATTCGCCGAAGAAATATTTTTTTATATTTAGTTTCGTTGAAGATGTCTAACCAGGGGTTTGAACCGAGGCCTTATGTTTGTTACTTCTTTAGCTGGATAAAGCTAGAAAAGTAGGCATGGTGATGTAATGTGATGTAATATGTGATATACGAGTACAATAAAGAAGAACAGCGGGATTTGGCTAGTGTTGTAATTGTAATCAATGCAATTAATATGGTTGTTCACTGTTTTTCAAGGCCCTACTTCTAAACATTGTCTTGTCACAGCGCCGACCAATTTCGGTGGAATTTGGTCAGTACGGGGACTGCGCTTACCCGTGGCATAACAACGGGCCGCTATGCGTGCTCAAGTTAGCTTTTGGTATCAAAGCTATCACTCCAACCTACCTACCAACCTACATGCTATGTCAAGAACTTTCGTGATAGCGCCAACAGAGCTATGGAAACACAGACGACTGGACGGATATGGCCGTAGGAATACAAATACTAGCAGAGTAATAATTTAACACTATGGTGTAGGGTAAAAAAGAACGCAATTATCTCTGTACTGGCGTTTAACGTGCCTATCTTTACCTCTTCCTTTTGTAATGCTTTTGAACCTTAAAAAACATAATTTTCGTTGCCAGCATAAAGTGTTTCAATTAAAAAAATTTTCTACGTATTTCCCAATGCAATTTATTGGCGTAATTTTTCCGTATGTTGTTGTAGCAAATTAAACTTAACATTTATCTTTTTCGTGTTGACATGTTGATGTAGGTCATGTCATTTCTGTAGGTACACACTGTAGCGTGCCAAAGACGTATGTAGTTCACAGTTGTAGTTGTTTTATTTGTACTTTAGGCTGTGTTTTGTGGTTTTATTTTGTCGGGTTTTATGTTTGATTTGCTTCTCTTTTTTTTTGTATCTTCTTAATGGGGATTATCATTTCGAAAACAACTATGCGGTACTGATGTTCAAAACTATTGGCCGAAAACGTCTAACTTGACCGTAAAAACCAAAAAACCAAATCGCAACATATTTGTCTGCATTACAAACAAGTAACACTGATTAACGAGATAAATTTCTTCTAGTGGCACAACAATCCATATTCCTGCTGCCAACATTTTTGAGGTCTTCCCATTTCACAAATTTTTTTTTTTTTTTTGGTTTCATTCTGTCAGCGTACTCATATGGTGTCCGCGTATGTTATATGCGTGAAGTGATGTGAATGTTTTATGAAACTGGGCGCGAAAATATACAAATAATTTCTATGAATAAATATTCTATTTTGAAAACACAAAACGAAAGTGAATGAGTGCATTCAGTTTTTATTTATTTTCGGTTTTGAAAAAATGAAATTTTTGCTTTTGTTTTTGTTTATTTTTTTAAAATTTTGTATCTTTCCCTGTTTTAGTTGCCTGACTGCACTGACTGGCAAATGCATTATTCCCGCATGCACTTGGCACAGTGGGGTGTTTGATGGAAAGAAAGCATTCAGTTTTTTGAAGCGCTTAAAATACTCGTATTAACACCGTATGGTGCATGTAAAAATGTATTTTAAGAAAATAAGTTAGAATAGGTTATAGGAGAGGTCCACTCTGTGGTCATCTGTGGTAATCAATTGCTCTTCCTATGTCTGTAATCTATGCTTAAGTAGATTTTAGTTAAAAGTTCTTTGATAAGTAATTATAGACACACATACATATATGTATGAACGATTTTTGGCTGCAACAGGATGGAGCAACTTGTTCCACATGTCACAATCGATTTATTGCTTCAAACGTTGAATGGCCATTTAATTAGCCGAAATGGTGATGTCAATTGGCCGTCAAGAAGTTGCGACTTGACACCGTTGGACTATTTTCTGTGGGGCGCCGTTAAAGTAGGCCAACATTCGTGATACCATTGCCGAGATACGATACCATACACTCGAAAAAGTGCACGAAAAGTTTCCCGATCGAATGAGGTACTGTGAGGCCAGCCGAGGCAGCCGTATGAATGAAATAATATACCATTTCTAACCGGAACTATTGTACTTCACAACAAAAAATAAATTTGGCAAAATTTCAAGGGCCCACCCTTTATTGCCATCATACTCTTTAGATCGTTCACAGATAGTATTTCTCCGTGCTCCTGATTTTGTTCTGATTTTACCCGGATCTAATTGACAACGATTGAAAACACAAACGGTCAATGGACCTCATTTGCAAAAAATGTGTCCTTTGGTTTCATGCACAGCCAAATAAAGTCTCATTCAGGAGACGCAACTTACTCCAAAGGAGAAGGGCTCTAGAAATCGTTTGACCTGGCTTAGTCCCCGAAAGCTCCCTCAGTGGTCAACTCTGCTCTTTGCTCGACAAATCTACTGCCGAGTTGTTGAAGTCAACCAAGGAGCTTCTCAATTAGCAGCGATTTCATCGAATACGAAGCAAGTGCTCTCAGTGCGGCTTGTTTATTATAAAGAATAATTATGTGCGTACTTCTGGTACCCTTCTTCAGTAGCTTGATTTTAAAACACCGTAAAATTGAATGTATCACAGCCCAAATGACATACATACATATCAATCTACTCTTGATTGTTGCCCAACTTGAATAGAAGATACAACAGACAGGATAAAGCCATACTATCTGGCAGTCAAGCCGTCATTCGAGCAAACGACGATAGTATGGGAATGTCTGGGAAAACTGTATCAGCTAGGTAGGCAAAAACGTTACCCTCTGCTGGGTCGCAGGTTATTGCTGAGTGCTTGTGAGGAGGGCAGCTTCAATCCAGAAGAACACTTCTGTACATAGAATGGGGGCTCAACGAAAGTGAAGATAAAGAGAGGCAATCAAAACTTTTGTTGGGAATTTACAACCAGACGAGATCTGAGTCATGCTTAATACTATTCAGAAATAGTCTGAGGTTGATAACTGGCGCTTTAGATTCAGAGTACACTTATTCAGAATGAACGTTGTCTCGAGCTCAACATGTAGATTCTGTGACGATGAGAATGAATCATCAAAATACATTCTTGGAAAACAGACGAAAACATCTGGGTGCATAACAAATGCTGTGCAGGGAATTCGCATTGTTAACACCGAGCCGCATCATAAAGTCGGTTAGGGCAATAGATTTGGAGGAGGGATACCCTATAAAGTTGAAGGCCAGTACAATAGATCGTGTTGTCACAGTACAAAGGTACCACTTCGCCGGGATAATAGTATTGCTTCATTTACTACTACAATGAACCTTCTTACCGTATCTCAGTTCTTGAAATTCGTGAAATCCGTTTACATTTCGTGTTTTTCCAATTTCAAGCATTTAAACACAACGCGTTCCATAGTTTTATATTGATATGGACATTGGGGACATTTCTGTGAGCTGTAACAGTCAAATTAAATGTAGTTCTGTCCCATGTTCTGCCTGGAGATGGGTTGGGCTATGATTGTGTGCACCAAAATTGCTATTCCTCCATTTAAAGGAATATGTTATATACTATTGGAAAGAACTTACTACATTATAAAATTTCCCACTTAAAATACGGCCATTCTTCTTTTGGTCCATTTTATAAGAACCCACAAAATGCAGGAATCAATGCTTAAACAAAGGAACGAAATAAACTTTTTTTAATGTCGAAAGTATATGGAAAATATTTGCTATCGGCAAAACGCCCGTGTATTTTTTTTATTGACTTTTATATGACATTGATTTATTTTCTTGTGTGCTTTTCTAAAAAAAATGTCCCACTGTGCACTGTTGCAGCCGAAGTCAAACATGTTAAAGCATTTGGTGCTGAAATAATGAGATTCGCATACACACACCCATTGCAGGCGATAAACAACTGACCTACAATAATTCCAGAAGCATTTGCGGTTGGCCAACACAAATTGTTACATGCGTTAGCTGGCCGGCCGGCTGGTTGGTTGGTTGGCAAATTGAATTTTGCCATAAAAATTTTTATTAATTTTATCATTTTCAAGCATATTAAATATCTTGTTTCATGTCTTCAATACAAATCTAATGAAATTTATTTTATTTTCTTTCTTTTCTTTCCATTTATTGTAGTTTTAAATCCTTTAAAAAAATTACAAAAAATATGCATTAAACTGATAACCACGAGCAGAAGTGAGTTAAAAAGCAAAACAAAACATGTCTGCCATATTGTTTAATCCGGAAACGGAACACAATTTAAATACAACGATATCGACGACTTCTACTCACAATGAATCTTCATCTATGGGGGACCACTTTACTGAAGTAGCACAACAAAAACAAAAGCTGGATCGCCCCTGTTCGGCCATTTATGAGGATATTTTAGATACCAAGATGAATGGCCTTTCAATCCATGCCATAGGCGATGATGACGTTGATCCTTCTGTGCATGCCCAACACAAAGGCCAGAGTTATTGTGATGGCAGTGATAGTGGCGTGGAAATTCCTAACAACGTAAACGTCTCCCTACAGCGTGCATTGAGTAATCAGAGTGGTGGTTATGCCAGCAGTTGCCAGGGTGGTCTGGATGATACAGCACAGGGCATAAATCTGTCTTGTAATTCGAGCATGATTAGTTGCAGTTCGGATGTATACGATGCGAAACAACAACCTCATAGTTTGGCTGGTACCAACGTAAATGGTTGTCGTTCTTCCCTTAACTACGAATGCTGTAGTGAGAATGGCAGTGAGAGTAGCTCTATAGCAGGACCCACTACCATGGCTGTACGTAGGGTTAGTAATCACAACAATGTGAAGAAGAAGGTGGCAATGTTTGAGCCCTCAATGCATGAGAGTCTTATAGTAAAATCAAAGCCCTCCTCAAAGGAAGTATGTACGGTGGTATCAACGCCAGCTCAGCAACAAAATCGACCACGTTTAAGTGGTTTAAAGAGGGCAGTGTCTTTGCCACGTCCCTCACATGGCACTGCCCAGCAGGTGCGTGAGCGTTTAAGTGACAAAATGCATGGCCAAAACACAAAAACCACGAATAGCAATTGCTTGACACCCTATCGCAACACCCAAGCACGTACACCTCTTGCAAAACCTCAAAAGCCCGAAAACTTGCCCAGCCAGTTGAGCCGCACTACATCGATGAGTATGCAGCGTTTAGTACAGCGTACTCCCTCACTAAATAGAGCTCGTACTCCCTCCACCCCGGACGATGGTCGTTGGCCTAGTGTGAGCAGCAGCTCTAGATCATCGGTCACTAGAAGAGGCTTGTCCGTTACGCCCGACTTGTCTTCTATGAAAATGCGCAGCAGTATGATGGCCAGCATGGAAATAAAATCGTCCTCAACCAGTCCTTATGGCACCTTACCACGTAGACGTAAACAAAAGTCAGTGGAAGATCTAACGGGACGCAGTTCCCGCAGCAGTTCTATTACCAGAGAATCCCGAATGACTTCTTCAGTTATAATGACTTCACGTAAAAGTTTGGCTACTTCCTACAACACTAGCAGTGCCAGTACGCCTACACAGCACAAAACCATGACCTCATCCCTTAGCTTAGCCAAGACATCAACGTTAAGAAAATCACAAACACCCTCTGTCAAAACTAAAATTTATCACGAAACGGCATGCCAAACGGCCTTAACCAATAGTGATCTGGAGAAAGCCTTTGCCGGAGTAGTACATGCCGCACGCTCTGTAGAATCGGTGGAGCAAAAAGACCAGGAGATCCAGGCCGAGATAAGAGATCAAGAAATGACACGTTTACGTGAGGAGCTGAGACATTTAGCCCAACGTGAGCAGGAGTTAAGCTCGAAGCTTAAGAGAGAGCGCGAAGAAAAGTTGGCCATGCAAAGGGAACTGCACATGAATACGGAAAAGGTAATGGGTCTGCTTAATTTGGCGCGTATAACTGGTAACGGCAAGATACTAGATGCCGGCACGCCTACTTCCGATGAGGGTGAATCCAATCAGGATAGTTTACTCATGTTGGAGTCTCAAATACAAATGTCCGGCCACGAATTAATCCAAAGCCAACAGGAAATCGGCCAGCTAAGGAAATTGTGTCGATCGCTGCAGGCCGAAATGGAAAGATCTCTAATGCAACAGGAATGTTTGATGCAAGAGAAGGCTGCCATTGAACAGGAATCCAATGAATTGCAAGATTTTTTGGCACACGAAAAGGCTGCCATGTGTGAAGCTCTCAAAGATCTCGAAACGGACTACCATAAGTGCCAGGAACAATTGGCCTGTAAAGATGAGGAGGTGAAAGTGTTAAGAGATGAATGCAGACATTTAGTGCGCCTAAATGAACAGAGAAGGTATGTGGGCTTTAAGACTATGTTGTTTAAATATTTTATTATTAATACGATTTACATATGTATTGCAGACAGGAGAATCGCTTGCTACAAACTAAATATGCCGCTTTAGAGTCAAAATCTAAAGACTTAATAATGCAACAAAATGCCTCAGTTTCGGGCGCCACAGCCGCTTTAACTGGCTTACATGCCCGTTTGGATAATTTGGTAGAACAGTTGGTCTTCTCGTACAATATATCCGAACAGGATTTAGAGGTATGTTCATATGTATCATGTTATCTTCTCCGTTTTACTCCATTGGAATTAAAATTGTTGGTTTATTAAAATGGACTTTATTTGGGCATTATTTCCGGCATGAGAAAAGATATTATTTGTGACAATTTGCGTTGAAAATAAATTTCAATCAAAAGTTTCTCTTTTAACATTTATTTTTCACACCTTTTAAATCAAATACAATTTGAAATGAAATTCAAAAATAATTTCAAAACAATTTATTTACAAATTTCTTTCTATGGAACTCAACGGTCTCTTTTAAGACAAGGAGAAGGGTAGCCCCTTAGTCCTTTTATTTGTATTCGTTGCGATAATCGTATGGAATGAATAAGGAGACTACAATCCAAGCATAGAACTGTGTAAGACAGTGTAATTTCAATACATTCTTGTATTCATTAAAATTCTCTAATTTTAAAAGATCCTCTCTTTATTGGAAAGTCCTTTATTGTCAACCTAGGCTAAATCAACCAAGGACCTAAATCGGTGCTTACTTAGAATTCTTATTAATCGATTAAGTGTTCTGATGTAAGTGAATATTTAATCGATGAGTTCATCAAGATAGTTGTTACACCGAAACTATTTGACTGCGCAATACACAAGAAGAAGATTAACTAAGTGATAGTTCCGCTTCTTCTATATTATTTCAGCTTCTGTAAAAGTCTTAAAGAAGGACTCAATCTTTTCGTATGCGCCTCAATCATCAGCAATATCCACGACTACGTAGACATATGTAGAGAGCTTGTCAGGGAGTTGTGAATCCGGAATAAAACGAAAATGCACTTCTTAAAGCTTGGTATGCTGGAAATTTATAGTCTTGTAGTTTCTGCCAAAGAATATAAGGTCATCAGCTTCTTAATTTCTTCAGTTTAGATTCCAGAGAAGTGCATATAATATACAGATTCTTACTTCTTACAATATTGGGCATAACAGTCACTTTTGCTAGCGGTTTGTTGAGAGTAAGGTCCAATGGGAGAGATGATAGATAGTATCCCTCTATGCCAAGGTGTCAACAGTTTCTTCCCTCGGAGGCTTATAATTCTGTATGCCAAAAATTCTCCGATGAGTCCACATCAAATGTCTTTAAAAATCTCAAGACTTATCATTGGTTAAGGCTCCGTTAAAGTAGAGCAAGGCAAAGAGTGTATACGTGCTATACCCTAGTAATCTTACTGTAAATTTCACTAAAGTGTGTGAATTCAAGAGACTTACGGTTTCGGTTGGAGTTAATACCCTTTCCTTCATAATGCCCTTGCATGTCTAGTATTCGATTTACGTATGATAAACTTTAATAAATAAGCCGCAACGATCGCTAGAAGCTTACTGGGTCGCTATAAGACTAGAATGTAATTGAAGGAATCAAAACTGCTAACCGCCCTTTTGATTATCTCCTGCAAAAGAAAACAGGCGGAGTGCAAACCGTCGAACTTGCAGTGTAAAACAATCACGAAAATGGGTGTTCACAAGATAACTTAGCGCCCACCTTCAGGAAATATTTGTGTAAGCGCGGTGTAAAGGATACACCAACACCGTACAGCGCCACCAAAATCGCCCTTTACCATATGCAAACTTAAATAAATTTCTCTTCGAATTGTATGTTTAATTCGATCTTTGAATTCAAAACTTCTGTATATCTTTGGAATACCAATTTGACATCTTGAATTATAATAGCCAACATGAGCAGCATAATTTAGTTTATAAGTAGAGAAATATTAGTGGAGATTTTTGTTATTGTTTAAAACAAATGAAATGTTAAAACAAATGAAATGTAACACAATTTATTGTCTTTTTTCTCAATTTTCTATAGCAAAGCAGCAGTGAAGATGATCTAATCTTACACTGACACTGTCTCTTAAGCTTAAGTAGGGTGGGTTTATAAATTTACAAACAATTATTTAATTTTTCCCTTTTAAAGGACTTTTAAGCTTGAAATTAGAAATAAAAAACAAAGCAAAACAAAACAAAAAAAAACTTGTATTGAAACAAAATTTTGCAAAGATAAGAAAACAAATTGAAAAAGCGCATGCATATACGAAAATCATGTTACAGCGTAGAAGAGTTAGAAAAAAAAATTAAATTAAAATTATTTATTGTATCTAATCGTATATAACTTCATATTTAATTAAATACATCATAAATAATATAACATAAATATACTATATAACTATGTATGTATGTATACATTTAAACATCATCTCAAACCACAAATTGGTGCGTAGTTAAGTAAAAGCAGCAACAAAAAAATTCCAAAAAAAATTATATTGAAAAAATACTTCTAAACAAAAAAGAAGAAACAAAATTCTTTGGCTTGTTACTTAATTTTATTAAACATTGAAGCAAAATTTGAAATAAAATGGAATTTCTGTTTTTATTGTTGATTTAATGTCATTACAGGATATTGGTTTTCAAAACGATACCCAAACAAATGTCAGTGCCAGTGGTGAGAATTCATTGGATTGCGAATCGACAACAACATCTGTTAAATTAACTCTCAATGGCCATGAAATAACCCAAACGCAACAGCAACAGCAGCAACATCCACAAACTCTTAATTTCGCCCAGGCACAAAATCATCACATACAACAGTTCCAATTGAATTCGGCCAGTGATGGGTCTTTGTCACCCCAACGAAATCAATCATTTATTGCGGCTGTCATTAGTGCCATACGTAACGCTACCACTCACTCGGGTAAACGTTTGCTAGTGCGTCATAATAAACGCCATAGTTCGGCAGGCAGTGGAGGCGTACATCATCATCATCATCACCATCATCATCATCACAGTCACTTACACAATCAATTGAATGGCAATAACAGCAATAGCAGTCTGAACAATAATAACAATCAACAGAATGCCAATGAAAATAATGGAGGTAATTAAGAATTTCATTAAATTTTTGAAACAAACCAAAAAAATGGGACCACATTTCAGAGACACACATTTGGGGAAGGGTTTACAAAAAATAAATTTTTTCGATTGCAATAAAATATCCTGAGCAAATAAAATGACAGATTTCCATAATTTACCCAGAAAGTAGAAAATAAAGGGTGCCTCAGTAAGAATGTATTTTAGATTTTAACATTTTTTCTATTGGATTGTAAAGGAGACATAATGCCATTAAATATGGGATAAAATATTCGTCAAATGGCAGTCACAGCAATGATGACAGGCCCTTACTCTTCTCATGAAATTTTTTATGACTTTTCTGCAGATATGTGACTTTATCTCATCGATAACGCTATCTAGGATTTTAGAGCTGTAAAACAAAGTAAAGTAAAAGACCACAAAGAAAAAAAATCATTCAACAAAATCGCTAACCTTGGCGGCCAGTTGATGTCTGAATTTCTTGAGATAACTTATTCTGGAAACCTTTGCTGTAATAAACAGTGCAGAATGACAGCTGTCTCCCTCTTCCTGAAACCACATGTTGTTTAGATTCATGGTGTCCAATTGAGAACACAAGAACTCCATTTTCACGTTCTTGTAACGAATGCTGTTTACAGTCATTGCAATGACGACAGTTGCTCGTTGAGAGTTCATTTGTTTCTCATGGTTTGCATAAGGATTTCCTGAGCCCCTAGTTCTACAATTTTTTGTATTCACTAAGCCATTCAGATGGAAATGCGTTTCTCGAAGACTTTAATTTGAACCACTAACTGCCATTTTTCATTGTTTACTGTTCTGAGCTCCTGATTAATCTGAATTTTGTATGTGAAGGTCTTTTGTTAAAATTTGATGCGTAGAGCTTCGTGAAATTTGAAGTTGTTGAGAATGATGACGAATTAATGTTTTCGGTAACAATTCCGTTTACAGCAGCAATGTTTTCAAGAGAACGACTAGTACATTGAAGCACTTATGTCTTACTGTCCGTTACCAATCCAGCATCTTTGAATTTTTTGACACTTTAGTTGAAATATCTCAAATGAAAGTTCTTCAAAGTTTAGGAATTTCTCCAATTTTTTTAAATTTTCATAATTATAACACGTTGGTCTTTGGTAAAGTGCACCATTTTTAAAAATCGGAATAAATACATGAGACATCTGTCAAATCTCAGATTTTCAACATTAATAAAACTCTTACTGAGACATTCCTTAGCAGAGATATAGTTTTCAAACTGGCTTTAAAAAACGCTTCCCCTACGCCATTGTTTAATAGCGGGTATGAACTAAAGGTGCTTGGAAAGCATTCTAATAATGTTTACATTCCGAAACAATTCCTTTTTATCTACTCCAACAGAATTTCTTAAAAATAATGACGTTGTGTTTTTGTTCTTTTCAGATGATTCCGATTCAACCGAGATGTTAGACTCTGAAACCGAACCTTGTCTAATGATGGACAATGTTTTGGAGGATGTGCCAATGCCAGATTCACACTCACATAATATGGTTTCGTCATGTACAGGTATGATATCCCAAATAGAAATACCTTCGGAAATTTTAAATGTCACCACAGCAGATGAATCATTACAAAATCTATCGCAAGCAATTGTTAATCGACAAAATATGGAATCACAAGTGAATGCCTTAAGTGCACATAAAGTGAATTTACAATTAAAGTAAGTGGAATATTTTAAATTATTAAGGATTTCATTTTTAATACGAGCATTTATTTTAAATCCGAAAACAAAAAATATGTAGTGAACAAGCCAGTTGTACAGAGGAACTAAGTTGTCATGATTCAGTTAATGAAATGCCTTCTCTGGTGGAATATTCTGTTACGCAAGCGGTAGTCGATCAAGTCATTGAGGTAGACAGTTTGGTAACGAAACTGTTAAAAGTTTTACGTCTTATACAATTGGACAATGACAATTGTATACAACAGTTAATAATCGATAAGTAAGTGGAACGAATAGGCATGAAATTATGAAAAATAAAATTAAAATTAAAATTTTTTTTGCATAGAAATAAATTACAACAAAGCAAAGAAGATATGCTGGAGAAAATTAAAGACTTGCAGGATGTTAATGTTAAGCTACAGGATGAACTGATGGATGCCACCCAAGAGCTAATGTTGAAGAACAATGATTTGTCAAATACCAAAGCAGAAATACAACGTCATCGTAATGAAATTGATGTAAGATTTTAAGTAATTTTTTTTTATTAGTTTTTAAAAAAATGAACCAAGTTTAGTTATCAATACGATTAGTTTTAGTGTATAAACAAAATTAAAATAAAATTAAATTTCTTTTATTAACTGTTCCTTTTATACTTTATCTCTCTCATTTATAAATTATAAGTTTTTTATTTTTTTTATTCTCTTGTATAATGGCTTGTTGTATTTGTATTCGATATGCTATTCTAATTGTCGTCATTATCTTTTTATAATTTTATAAATTTTATTTGCTTTCATTTAATATACAAAAAAAAAGTATCCTTTTTTAATATTCTTAACTATTTGGTCTCATTTTGTAACCAGTTTATATACATATGTTTGTATTCTTTTGATCCTCGAAAGAACTTTGTTTTAATTCTTTTAGCTTTTAAAAATCTCTTTTATTTTAAGCAAAATACTGTTCCACTGTAATTTGTAAAATTTATATGTATTATTGTTATTTTTTATTTTTATAATTTTCATTATATGATGCACTTACTTATAAAAGAAAATTAAGGTTTTTTTTTCTGATTTTTTTTTCTTAAGATGAAAAATAAATTTTTTTCTTTGCATTGAAATACTAAAAGTTATTTTGGTTTTAATTAGTTTTTAATTTCGAAATTATCTTATAAGAGAAAATATATGTACGATTCATTATGTATAGGAATATGTGCAATCATATATGCCCAGAGATAATAAGAAGGGGTTAATAAGTCTCCTATAAGCCCTTTTTTGCAGCCACTACTAGCGCTTTTAATTCTAATTTATTTTTAATACGTGACATCACAGCCGATCAAGGAATTTCACGTTCTTTGCATATATAGTTTACAACGAAAAGCTTTTAATAAGGCAGTCAAATATATTTCGGTGTTTATAAAAGGTGTGTCATCTATCGGTTTAAATTTGAATCATTGGTTATTTCGAACCTGACAATACTTATGTCATTCTATTCTGTCACAAAATTCAGTATAATGAATCGATTTACGCTTGAGCAAGGTTGAGTTTATTGGGTCAACGAGAAACTGTCGATTTTGCCGAAAAAAAAATCATCTTTTCCGATGAAGTTCATTTTCATCTTGGTGGGTACGTTAATAAGCAAAATTTAATCAGAAAACCCACAAGTAGTCTTACAGAAGCCAATGCACCCATTACGAGTGACTGTTTGGTGCGGCTTCTGTAGCAGAGGCATAATTTCTTAGAAAATGAGGACGGTCAACCATTACGGACAATGGAGACACCTACCGCACCATGATAACCGATTTTTTGTACCCATTCTTCATGGTATTGATGTAAACGATGTTTGGTTTCAACAGGATGCCACACATCTCCTGCCACAATTGATTTATTGCGTCAAACGTTTTATAGTCGATTCATTAGCCAAAATGGTGACAGGATGCCACACATCTCCTGTAACAATCGATTTATTTCGTCAAACGTTTAATGGTAGATTCATTAGCCAAGATGGTGACGTCAATTATCCGCCAAGAAGCTGCGATTTTATACCGTTGGACTATTTTCTATGGGGCGCCGTTAAAGAAAAATGTTATGCCGACAAACCAGAGACAATTGAGCAGTTGAAGGCTACTCGAAAAAGTGCACGAAAATTGCTCCGATCGAATGAGGTACTGTGAGATCAGAGGCAGCAGCCATATGAATGAAATAATATTCCATTTCTAATCGGAACAAGTGTACCTCACAACCAAAAGATAAATTTGGCAAAATTACAAACCGTTTTTGTTTTATGGCATTTTTAAATTTAAACTTTTAAATGGGCCACCCTATATTATGACTACAAGTTAGGTACAATGTTTAAGGGGAGCTTTATCTATCTTTATTTGAAACGATGAAAGTTAAGAGGGTATACACAACCCACAAGTATGGGTATATGCGTGCAATTAATGTCGTACCTTAGTTTAAATGAACCCTAAAAAAGGCTATCTGATTGGTTTCTATCACACAATCAAATTTAAATTTGAAAGAAGTATAGCAGGATATATAATCATTATTCAAAATAGCCACCAGATTGTCTGTTTTCCCAAGAGCTACGGTTAGCCTGTTTATCCACACGCATTGTTAAGGATCAAAATATTGTACGGTTGCGAATATTTATGCCATATATTTCAGAATACATTATCCAGCTATATAAATTCAGTCTATATGACACGACAGTTAACCCTTAGTATGAAGCTTAGTGTTATGTCTTCACTTAGTTCCATTGTATCTGTATTGTAAGAGATGTGATGGTAATGGATGGAGAAACTAGCGTATGGTAGATATTCAGCTTTTCAGAGATCAAGAAGCCATTAAGTAATCAGTTTAAAGTTACTGTGAAAGTTTTTGTAGCAGCGGAGCTTAGCGCAATGGTGACATGATGAGTAAACGATCTATGCACTGATCCGATGATTCAAAGAAATACGGCATTATCGTGAAACAATCGCCATTAAACAACCGTTTTATGTGGTAAATTGCTATAAAAGTCACCTAGGACTGTGTTCTGATGTTGTTTCTGTTGTTTTTTTTTTTGCAGTTATAGTTACTACTTGAAGTGTTAAATATTTTTACTTGAACATTCAGGCTCCTTATGAGTTTTAAATCGATAGGATGCTATCTTCATTAAGTTTAAAAGGTGAAAAATTCATAGCGCAAAATACAAGATTTTTACGAATAGGCAACATATAATATATAATAGCAACATTATTTGCATACTTAACTCTAGTATGGGGCTTACATATGTACATACATATGTATATATGTATGTATGTAGCATCCGCTTAAGTATTTAGATTATCTAAACGATTTAAATTATTTTCTTTTAGAAAAAGATCATATAAAATGTCAAACTTAATTACAAAAGTAAAGAAAGCAAGTGAAGTCGCCGTAATCTAATTGGTAGTGTGTTGGTTTATTAGATGTGAGGTTACGGTTCAAAGCCCAGGTCAGACATCTCCAACGAAACGAAATATGAAAAAATATTTCTTCGACAACTTCCTTGCAGCAGATTTCTGGCAAAAACTTTGAGAGCAAATAAAAATTACCATGGAAAGTTTCTTAAAAAATCTGCCGTTCGGAGCCGACTTTAAACTGTAGGTCCCGCCCGCCACTAATGTATAAAAATAACACTCACGACATAAGTGGTGTAAGAAACGAGGTCGTAATCCTGAATGAAGTATTGTAATGACCAATTATTTATGCTCCTGCTGTACAATTGCCTTCAAAGAAAGTTGCACAATAAAGTAGTGATAGCGTCAGTATAATTTCTCTTTATAAGAGGAAGGGCAATTCCCTTTTATTTTTGTTACCAGCCTAGGGACATTAAAGTTGATTTTCTGTTAATGATTTTCTACTTTTTGATTTGCATTTTGATTTTGATTTTAATTTTTAAGAAGAATTATTAAACATTTTGTAATAACAATGCAATTAAGTGTGTAAAATGTTTGTTTGTATATTTTTTTTGTGTTTTTAGCTAAAATTATTAAAAAACTTTATAACGCAGTAGTTAGTAGAACCATAAGTCAACGAAATCATCCAATTCATCCCCTCTAATCTTAAAAAACCCTCTTGTATGTATGAAATGATTTTATTTTTAATTGTTATGCTGTTCAGTTATATTGTTTTTTCTTCTCTAAAACCATAAACCAATTTAACCAACCATTTATTAACAATTTTAATTAAAAACCAAAAAAATGTTTGCAATGCCACGTCCATAACCAATCACCATAAACAAATCATGATCATCTCAACCAACCATCATCGTTAACTTCATCACCAACATTACTTTTAAATACCAAACCAAAACCATATCGTATGTAACATAAAACACAGAAAAAACCATTATTTCGTTAAATTAATTACAAAATAAAATTATAAATTTAATATAAAAAAATTTTAAATTATTTGTAAATAAAACAAACAAAAAAATTGAAAAAAAAAATTAGCGCCTAACCGAGGACATCTGTAATTTGAGCACTTTATGCAGTAATTATCGTAAACTATCGCCCAGCACAGAGCTGCCACAATTTCCGGATTTGAATTTGACTCTACAATCAGAAATTGTGGATAATCAGGACGATATTGGCGGCATAATAAATCTACTGAAAATGTGGCAGGCTGATGGCCAATTAAAGGATAATAGAATACAAAAATTTTTGTCTAAAATAATAGAAATTAATGTGAGTATAAACACAATAGCTTTTATTTATTCATCTTTTAAGATCGATGTTCTTTTTTTAAAAGCAAATGAAAAATATTTTTTAAAATAGAATTCATTACGTTTGTTTAGACATGTTCTAGCGGGTCTAACATTTATGAATGATAATCACTATTTGACGTTTGATATGACATTATTTTTGATAACATATTGGCGTTAGACTGGCAACATGTCAATTGTTTCTGAGCTATATGAACACTTAAGAAATTCCACAGACGTTAAGTCTGGAGATCTTTGCTTACAAATTGTTTTAGAATTTTTCGAAACTCCTCCTTCCAGAAAATTCGTTTAAAACAATTTAAATTTTCCTATTACTGTGTACTCTTCTCAGAAGATAGGTTGTAATGACCAATTATGTTATTGAAGTCGCCATAGTCTAGTAGGTATTGTGTTGGCTTATTAGACGTAAGGCCCGAGTTCAAATCAAAACGAAAATATGAAAATATTTCTTCAGCAACTTCCTCTCAGCAGATTTGTGGCAAAAACTCTGAGAGTAAATAAAATTGCCATGAAAAGCTTCTCAAAAATCTGTCGTTCGGAGTCGACTTTAAACTGTAGGTCCCGCCACTTATGTATAAAATTAACGCACACAACATAAGTGGTGTGAGAATCTCGGTTGTAATCCTGACTGAAGGGTTGTAATGACCAATTATGTTATGTTGTGTGTAGCCTTCCGGTTACGAAAATTTTCGAGACCCTTCAGAAGACAAAGGTACAATGTCGGTGGTATACAAATAATATGATAAGTCGCCAAGCATGGGCTGTAATCGAAAATATGTCATCACTAGGAGATTGTCTTTTACTACCTCTGCATAAAACCGTGGAACATTATCTTGTTCATGCAAATCAAAAAACTTCCTCAAAGCATAACACAGTTGATAAACGGTGTCTCAGTAAAAGATCACTTTTTAAATTTTGTACCTTGTTTATTTTTTTTTTTTTTGAAACTTGGCAACTCGCGTTATAGTTGTGAAAACTTGTTACAAAAATTTTAAAAGTAATGCTGAGAAGAATTTTCACTCGAGAAAGTGCAACTAGTGTGTCAACCATTCGAAAAATGATCAAAAATTTAAAGAAACTTGATCGGCTATGAACAGTAAGACTCATGAGGGTAAACGTACCGATAGGTCTTTTAAAAACATTGCTCCCGTGAAAGACAGTGTCACCGAACACGCGAAAACGTTAATTCGACATTCTCAACAACTTCAGATTTCACGAAGCACTAGGCAGCGAATATGGACAAAAAATTCCCACCTTAATGTGTACAAAATTGTGGTTAACAGCAGACCATGGAAAGTGTCGGCAATTCGATCAATAAGCAGTGAAGCAAAAGAAAGTCAATACTTATTTGACAAAGAAACCCATTTGCGTCGATGCAGCACATTTCCATCTGAAAGGCTTAGTGAATACGCAAAATTGTCGAATTTGTGGCTCATAAAATCCTTATGTACTCCATGAAAATCAATTGCACCCACAAGGAGCGACTGTTTGGTGCAGCTGTCGTTTAGACTGTGTGGTTGGTTGTAACTTTTTAGCAATGAAGCCGAAATTGTTGTGATCGCGATCTCGTGCTTGAACAGAGAAACTTCGATGGGGAGAATAATTATCCCAGAATTACTAGTTGTTTCTTGCCTTACAAGTCGCCGTAGTCTAGTAGATAGTGTGGCGGCTTATTAGACGAGAGACCACGGTTCAAACCCAAGGTCAGACATCGAACCGAAATATGAAAAAAAAAAATATTTCTTCGGCGACATCCTCTCAGCAGATTTCTGGCAAAAACTCTGAGAGTAAATAAAATTGCCATGAAAAGTTTCTCAAAAATCTGTCGTTCGAAATCGACTTTAAACTGTAGGTCCCGCCAGTTATGTGTAAAAATTAACGCACACAACATAAGTGGTGTGAGAAACTAGGTTGTAATTCTGACTAAAGGGTTGTAATGGCACACAATAGAACATGAGTTTACCTTCCTAAAGTTGTCGTAACTGGGTCTTATGAACACCTCGTGAAGCTGTTATCCAAGCCTAACCTAATATAATATTTCTTTACAGTCCCATCTAAGTTATTCACAATTTTGTTAAACGCGATTTTTACAGATTCCACACATTTTAACACGATTCTTGACCCTTTCAAACTAAAGAAAGAAAGTAAACAAAAAAATCTGTCAAATTAATTAAAACTTTACTGAAAAAGAAACTCGAACTTAAAAGATCCTGTGCTTTGAAATATAGAAAATTAAAATAATTTTTGTTTTGTTTACAGATATCCAAGAAAACCTCAAAAGATTTGCTGCATCCATTAAATGAACGTTTACGCATTTATGCGAACCAATTGGAAAATATTTTAACGGTATTAAATACCGCCAGTCCACAATTAATCCGTGATAATCCTGCATTGCAGCAGCTGCACAGGGACTTAGAGGTAGTTAAGCTTAATGCCAATTGGTCACAACTGTTGGCCGAAAACGATTGCACTACGAATAGTAATTCCATACTAGAGGACATAAATGCCAATTAAAATTTTAAAAATTATTTTTAAACAAAATTTATAAAAATTAAAATAAACAAACAAAAACAAAAGAAGCAACAAAATTAAAAAAAGTTTGAAAACAATACAAAATTATTTACAAAAATTTAAAATTTAACGTCCAAGAATTTATGAAAAATTACAACAAAAAAATAAAAAATTATTCAAAATTTACAGTATTTTTAGCTTTTAAATATTATTATTATTATTATCATAATTAATTAATAAACAATTATTTTATTTTTTTAAAAATCAAACAAAATATTGTATTGTAAATATACAACAAAGAAAAGCAAAAAAAAAAAATTTTAAATATTCTACAATATGAAGAAGAAAAAAACAGAAACAGAAAAGGTATTTAGTTAAGTATTAAAGTATTAAACAAACAAAAAAAAAAACAAATTAATTAAATATTAATTAATTATTTTATATTCAACATATTTTGCCACAATTAAATTGCCAAATTATTAAAAAAAAAAATTAAATTTTAAAATTTAAAATACAGGAGGCTCAATAAAATATTAGAAATTTGGGAAACGTAGGGTTTTTAAATTTAAATCCCAATTCTCCTTCTTATTTAGTGGCTATATTACAATCCTATGGTCTTCAGCCGCCTGAATATGAATAGAATATCTAACGCCGTGATCTTCTGCAAGCTAATTTTATTCGCTCAAAAGATCTTTTCGCCAAAGCTACTGTGTTTACATATATGCATGAGATAGCCAAGTTAAGTCAAGTTAAACAATGAATTTTTGATCCGTCTAACAATTTTGATGTCTGTATTAGGTTCACTCAGTTCCTGATTCATTTCATATCTATAGCTCGTCCCTAATGTCTATGTATCCCTTTAAGATAAAGGAAAGGTCAAATTAGCCGCTAGTTTCTGACAGCTGGTATGCCCCCTCAGTGGCCCCTATAGTGGCTTACAGACAATCAATCTCTTTCAAGAATATTAAACGGATCAAGGATCGAAACGGATAAATATATTCGAAAAATTCGAATAAAAGTTTAAATAAATACTCCAGTAGTTTCAGCTCATTTAAATCAGCTCTTCTCGGATATCGATAAAATCCAAAAGAATTTATTTTGGGTTTCAAGTTAAAACCCTGGAAAACTGCGCATATGTGTTTCCCTTGGTCAGGATTAAGGAATTAGAGAAAATTTCCACTTCCTGACTAATAGTTCCTGGCTAGAAGAGGGGATTTGTTCGACTGCTACGATGGGCTGGCCGAGTTTTAACCCAGGGCGCATGATACATCATATTTCTTTTCTACCAATTTTCTGTCCTTACGAAACTTTCTCTAAGGAGAAGATAAGCCCGCCGGCCGAGCGCCTCCTCACCTGATAACAGCCTTAGTTGCGACAGAAGTGCTTAAATTTAGGATAGAGCCATTGAGGCCATTATATATAAATTAGTCTGGGTAGTTAAGGCTAGAAGACTTGTCTAAATATTGTACATCATAGTCTTTTAACTGCAATGGAATGTGGTAACACAATAGCCTTAATACATCGGCCTAAGTTAAAACCTCACGGGTTTTATGTGTGGCGATGCCGACAAACCTATGTCATGTCCTAAAAAAAACCTGCACAATGCACTGCATGAGTAGGGGCCATCCCCTGAGTGCTGGTTTCACCAAAAAAAAAGCCAGAGGTGCATATATTGCCAATGGAACGCATAACGACCACCAAACAAAACGAATTGTTGACAATGCGGAGCAAATAATACGATTTGTTGATAAAAGTAAAATACATGATAAGGACAGTAAAGCCTCCGTCTATATTTTTAATGAAACTAAAGATAGCTGCATTGTAAGATTAGAGAGCCACGAAACTGTCTCTGTTTCAACAGAGAAATAAGTTTTCAATTTTTTGCGAATTTTTAATATTTTATTAGAGCCTCAAACTTGATTACCTACACTCTTTGCAAATTCGTTTAAATTTAAAGCACACATTTACAAACAATTAGACTTTTAATCCTTAAAACTAGATAACTTTGTGAACTAAAGCTAGGCCAACAACCAATAGTTTAGAAAATATTTTAATTTCGAAAATGGAAAAACCAAAGGCTCAATATTTTAATCTATTCTGTATTATCTATGTACGTTAAGTTAAAAACAAAATTTAGCAACAAATCTATATTTTAGTTCCACTAATTTACTGATTGATTATAGAAGAAAAATAAAAAAATATTTAAGGAATTTTAGCATTAAAATCAAAAGCTTTTGAAGGAAAATGCAACAAAACAGAGCTTTGTTCTTAAAAAGTATAAAAAATCTCGAAATGAAAATCTTAAATTAAATTTAAATTCATAAACTTTTCAAAGAAAATTTTTGAATTAAAGTTTTGCTTCAAGGTGGCCAAGATTAATTTTGGCAACTCTCAAAATTGAAGGCGTATCAACATAAATAATCTGTACGTTTCAACAGAACTGTACCAAAGGATAGATTTTACGCGGATTTTCCTTCTGCAAACGATTACCGTTCCCCCTTTTTTAGATATAACATTCCCAAGATGGTAGTATTGGCTGACATTCTCTATAAATTCTGGGAGGATTTCGCCACCTTCCTCGCGCTTCCTCAGTTTGCAGCTAATCATAATCGGTTAGGAAAACCTGCAATCCCTATCTAGCCTCTGCCTTATGGAGGGGTCTTTTAAGGATCCAGAACTGTTTAAATAGACGGGGAATACAAAACAAATACAAATCGAATACAAAATAAATAAAATGTGCGTATTATGACCTTACAATTGATGAGAATTGTTGACCCTTCTCTATTATTTCTAAAATATGTTGCCCCACTGTTTCTACGCCACTGGTTTTCATTTGGAGATTTAATACTTTCAAAGTACTTTATGCTGTACTTAATACAGAAAACATAAGGCTTTTAGCTGACTTTAAATTGTAGTCGATGGATTATTTTTTAAATAAAATCAATTAAAATGAAAACAACAATAACAACATACATAAAAAAGTATACTTAATGAAATTACGTAGTTAAAGATGAAGAAAAAAAAACATAAAAAATAACGAATTTTGTTGTTTAATTGAATAAAAGAAAGTAAATAAATGAAATTGTATTTTTATGATTGAATATTTGGAATGTGTTTTTATTTCGAGGGTCGGCAAGGTAAAATATTTCGATTCCGCCGGTTAACTAATTACTTTGTCCAATAGGAATAAGAATACTCTGCTGTTCTCTCCAGAAAAAGGAAAACACCACGATATGCGCCAACAACAGAAGTGTACATACACTCTCTCCCTATCAAATACAAAGTTCTGACGAAAATATTGTGTGAAGTATTAAAGTATGGAAGTATTGATTGCACTTTATCACTATTCACGAGATATTCCCATTAGGCTTAATCGTGGAGCACGCATCCGATGACCTTCAGTAACTTATGCAGCTCTATCTGGTAGATAAAGATTTTCCCAAACCTGTTGAGAATGTGCATGAATATAAATTCGAATTTAACTAGCAAAAACAACAATCAAAAATTTTAAAAGAGGTAGTATTAAAGGTAACAGAGCAATGTTATGTGGTTAAAATAAATACAAAGGAAGAAATCACGCAAATACACGATATCGGAAAATGGAATATCTATTCCACTCCATAACAATTATACCCCTCACGTTCCTGAGTGGAACAACTTCTCTGGTAATTCGGAAATTCTTTTGAAAATTGAAAATCTTAGACAAAAAATGTATTTGTCTTAACAATGTCTGGGGAGGATGATCGATATTGTGGAAAAATGGGACTTGCGGCAGATATTACACTATATCCATGGTATCAAGGACTCCATGGGGCCAAATATAAAAGCGACCAAGCTATTTGTTTTCTTCAAATGAGCAAAAAAAAAATATAAAATAAAATATAAATGGCGCTAAATCGGAAAAAAATGGACTTACGGGTGAAATATACCTAGTCTCTGACTTAGTGGGCTGGATAGCGATGGTATCAAGGATTCCAAAATAGGTTTCCTTACGGTCGGGCGTCAGTTGGGACCGGAGATATAGACGACGAAGTTAACTTTTTGTCAAATTTGCAAAAAAAAAGTGGACCTATTGGGTTGGATAGACATGGTATCAAGGATTCCAAAACAGTTTTCCTAAGGATCGAGCTTTACTTGGGACCGAAGGTGTAGGCGACAAAATTAACTTTTTTTATATCAGCAAAAAAGTGGTCTATATATTATGAACTTAAAAATTTTAATAATTCTCATTGAGTTAATATGCATTTATTTATTTATTAATTACAATGAAATTACAAATTATATTTAATTATATACGAGCTGAGTAACTGCGACCATGTGCTCGGTGTAGTGTAACAGACCAGAGTGTCTGGTGGGAATCGAACCCACGACCCTCGCGGTAATAGTCTAACACACTGCCCATTAGACTACCAGGGCGTTAATATGCATTTATATATAAAAGATCCAACAAAATGTCGTTTTTTTCGAAGGTTGCTTGGTAGATTATTTGCATTTTTTGGACGATTACTTGGATTTTTTTTAGTTGATGACTGGCATGTGTTTGATGACTTGCAAGTTTTTGGGTCGATGACTTGAATTTTTTTGGACTATGACTTGCATTTTTTGGTCGATAACTTGCATTGTTTTAGCAGATGACTTGCATTGTTTGGATAATGAGTTGCTTTTTTTATGACGACGCAGTTTTTGGTCGTTGACTTTCTTGGTTATTGGACGATGACTTTTTTGACCGTTGAATTGATTTTTTTTTTGGATCAAAGCTTGCATTTTTTAGAATGATGCCTTGCATTTATTTGTTGGTATATTATTTTGATTTTCGTCGATGAGAAAGATATTATATCTCCGGTCTCAAGTAACGGCCGACCATAAAGAAACCCGTTTTGGAATCCTTGATACGATGGATATATAGTGGGATACCTGGAGTAAGTCTCATTTTTCCACAATATAGATCATTGTACCCAGACACACAGAGTATAAATGCTGTAACGCATCGATGCAGCTTTCATTGATATGTTTAAGAAAAAAGTTCTACTTAAGAGTTTTGGAGCGAATGCGATATTACGATAACGCTAGTAGCACAATCAAGTCGTTCAGATGGCTGATAATGTTCAAGCGAGAAGTCGTCTTAAGGACGACTTATTTGCGTTTGTAGAATCTAATCGAAGATGTCCTGTTGTCGATTAGAGTAAAGTCTGAAAAACTCGCTGTTAAGGCGTCAGTATGAGATACTTAAATTACTTTCAAGTTATAGGATAGAGGAATGTAGAGCATATTTCAATACTTCATTACAATTTTATTTAACATTTTAAAAATCTGGTATTGCGTACTCTGTGTGGAACTTCCCAAATCTTAAATTTTCAATAACGAAGTTTTGAATACCAAATAAGCCAGTAACCCAGTAACAAAGGCAATTTTTTAAAACCAGTTATAGGGCAGCTTTTGAAAAGTACCGGCATTCTTTTCTTTTATGATGGCATTCTTTATTTTGTTTTTTTTATCTTTATTTAACACTTCACATTCAAACTTTTAACAAATTAAAGATATTTTTACGTTGATTGCCTTATTCAAATAATAATGAATGAATGAATAACGATTGAAAGAGCGAGCCATCTAATCTAATAGTCTGTAGAAGAATGTAATTAAAAGCCATACAGATTATCATGGGACTATTAAAATCAACTCTTAGCCAAGCTAAAGTGGACGAACTGAAAAACTGACGGATTGACAGACTAATAGCATGAAGACAAATCTAATTAAAATTATGTAAACGGTTATGTGTGGGTTGAAAAGATTTCTTTGTAATGTAATACACGTTACATGTTACAACAACAGAATATACATTAGGAACGGGACAGGTAAATAAACAAAAAACAAAAAAAAAAACTCTGGAGACTTAAAACGTTCATAGAAATAAAGGGCGTAGTATGAGTTTTAAAATGTTATTTTTTTTTCTTTTTTGTACTATTTTTTGTTAATAAAAATAGAATTTGGAAAAAAAGGGAACGAATAAAAAAACATGTGCATTTGTATGTCTTTTTAAATACATACATACATACATACGCATGTACGTATACATATACTTCTGCACAGGTTGCCTTATAACCATAAAAAAGAACAATAGCCACCTCTTTTATTAAATCCTTAAACGTATTTGGTTCACAGGTACCAAAAAAAAAACAGAGAATTTAACAAAAGATTGGTTTTTAAAAGGTTTCCTTAAAATACCAGCAAAAAGAAAACAAAAACAATCACTAAGAAAACAAAAACAAAATCCAGCAAAAGTTAAAAGAAAAGAACCGGAACACCGAGTGCACATCGTAAACGTAAAATCACTCACATACTGTGGGTTCATGAATGGAATGAATGAGACTGGAGTTGCTATAGAAATTGAAAATTCAAATGCGAAAATCATCTTTTTATGTACGTTTCTTCTCAAGAAAACCGAAATTAATTTCAGTGATTAATCTTAAGGTACGAAAGGTGAGCAGATGAGCTAATAATATGTGAGAGTGTTTAACTGAGAATAGTGTTGATTACCTGATAGAACTTTAAACGCTGACAAATTGTGAAAGAGATTAAGTTTAAATAAAGAAAAAAAGGATTGAACTATACTCTATCACAAGCGGCCTGAATCACGAATCTCAATAGTCACTCATTTAAATATGGTTGAGAAGTAGGAGGCAATCGAATGGTAACACTACACTATGTCCTCTGCTACTGTAGAAACTTTGTAGCTAGAGGGTACATCAACATACGGTTGGTAAATTGTTCAGAAACATTGGTCAGGAATTGGAAGAGAAATCAAGAGATTATTATTGTCGTGTAGGAATGTAAAAATACAATGATCATACGATCAACTGTACTACCCTCAATAAGTGTACATATTCAGGGTATCCCTAGATCCTAGATCTCTCCCAATCCTGTTGCAAGAATTTGAGCGATGTCAGCAAAGACAATTTTTTGTCTAGTACTTGATACGCACTGAGGCATTTACTTCTGAGATCCATTAACGCCATACAGGTTCAAAGAATGTGTGCTGATGACTCATTTTCATCACAGAATCTATAGAGTTTGTCTGAAGGGATCCCTTTTCGGGACAAGTATTCTTCGAATCCGCAGTGCCCAATCAAAAGCCCTGTTACGAATTTCACTTAGGCTCTTCCTTGCTTAGTGTAATGCATGACTGAAATCTCTTCTTACAGTAATTTCCCAATAAAAGTGTGGATAAAGATCACATCGACTATGGTCACTGGAAGAATTTCAAGGATCATTTAGGGCGATCCCGATGAGGGGAAAATCCATGATTATTTTAAGAATTTGCGTACGCTAATGGGCGGAATACTCTGCCATACGCCAACACTTGCACCGTTTCGGAAAAATATGAAACTATGACATGTGGTGAAAGCATCGAAAGGATGAAGGATGAAAAACTGAGCTTTAGTAAGCTCAAGATTCCAATTTTCTTTGTAAGATAGTATACGCGACGGAACTCATCTCAGTGAAGTAGATTGGAAGAAGCTAAAGAAGTCTGTACAAGGCATAGAAGTGCTATAGAAAATATGGTTGGTATTTCTTAATAGTGAGCGGACAACAAGCCTACTGGATAGAAAGGCTGATGCGGATAGTCACAAGATCTTCAACCCTATGATTGATCTCATTCCCTTCAACCTACCTAATTCTGGCCTTAACTATGCTTTTCTCAGCAATTTCTGAATCCGACTTCTACATACATACATATATAATTTGTCATTACAACCCTTCAGTCAGGATTATTGACCTAGTTTCTCTCACTACTTATGTTGTGTGTGTTAATTTTATACATAAGTGGCGGGACCTACAGTTGAAAGTCGACTCCGAACGACAGATTTTTTTTTTTGAGAAACTTTTCATGGCAATTTTATTTACTCTCAGAGTTTTTGCCAGAAATCTGCTGAGAGGAAATCGCCGAAGAAATACTTTTTGTATTTTGTTTTGATGTCTGGCCTGGGGCTCGAACCCTGGCTTTACGTCTAATAAGCCAACACACTACCTACTAGACTACGGCGACTTCTATCTGCACGTATTTGCCGGCCTTTTTCTTCTGCGGGTTTCGTTTGGGTCTTAGTAGAGGAAAACATTCTTTGACTTTCTGAGGTTACGGCCAACGTCGAATTCTCCGTATTATAGGCTATTGCTTTGAGGTTATCCATTGGTTTTCACGCACACATATTATTCACCTGAAATTTATACTAGATTGTAATGCTTGTAGCGCTTTTCTCGATGCATTCCTTGGTTGTTTACGTTAAATAATGTTATTTTAAAGTCCCTTTAAATGTGTGCCTCTCTCCTCAATCCTTATTAGTCATACAATAAAAATACAACATAAAAACGCTTTTTTCAAAACATTTAAACGCTAAATTGTTTTTGTGGCATAAGAAAGAAAAAACTGAGAATAAAAAAATCCAAAAAACAACATTATTATGAGGAGAGAGAGAGAGAGAGCGTAGCTGTAAAGAGAGCTGTTTATCTTAAAGAATTGTATCTAAAAGATACTAAGAGAGCATGGAATTATTATGGAACTCAGGATAGGTGAGATTAATTTATGGGGGATCTTGTATCCGTACGATACAATTATAAGAGGAAATTAGTTGTTCAAGAGTGTTGTGTGTATAAGTTGACATTGCCGAATAAGCGGATATATGAGGCAAAATAAATTCTGATTTTTTTGTTTTCTTCTACATATATTTGTTTAACAAAGTAAATGTGTTTGTTGGGTTTTGTTTATAGTGGAGTTTTGTTACGTTAATAATTAATAAACAAATAAATAAATTGCACAAGTAGTTCTAAGATATTGAGAAACTAAAGTCATTGGGGTGCAGTGTGTGAAATCAATTACTCAAATGAAATTCAAGGAATCAGACAACAACAATACTTATTACAAATTTTGATTACTAAAGAACTGAAGCAGGGAAATGTTCAGAAATTGTGAAAAAAAACTTGTATTTCGTACAAAAAAATGTCTTTAAAATACAATGACAACAACAACAATCAATAAAAACAACAACAATAATAATAATATAATATAAAATGATCCCAAAAAGATGTGTGGATTTATAAACAACGATAGGGAGAAACCGGTTTAACAGCCTCTTTAACGAAAAAGCAAAAAAACCAAAAAAAAAAAAAAAAACACATCAAATGGAAAAACTTTAAACTCACAAAACGCCAGAATCCATTAAAAACTCCAAACGATCACACTAACACTACTGGGCTATTATAACTCTGTGAGATACTTTCTATACACCGAGTATCTGTGTAAGTGTGTGTTTGTGTGTGTGTTTAAGTACATTTCGATTACCAAAAGAGCTGAGAACGTTATTTCATAACAAGGAACACATTAAGTCCCGGAAAATGTTTTCATTATGAGGCCTACAAAAGAAAAGCTTGTACACGTCCAAGTAGTAGTCCCCCATAAAGACTCAAGAATAATTATCAATCAGAATAATTTATGTATGAGCATTTATTATGCTTTAAAGGTGCGTGTTAAACTTGCATTTATTTTAACAAACGAGAGAATATTTTAAACAATCAACGGAGCTGAAAGCAGTTGAAAAAAAAAAAAAACAAAAAAGAAGACAGGAAAAAAAAACCGCAGTACTTTAGCAAATTTATTCCCATACAATGGATATGGTGGTGGAGAAAAGTACAATAGCTGAGAGGAAACCCATAAATGTGCCGAATTCTTTGAAGAGATCATCTTTAAATCCTTCCCTAACCAGTTCTGTCGACAATGTTATCTATCCGCCATCGCATCAGTATCATTACATACAATACTATCAGCAGTTAACCCCACAACAACAACAGCAGCAGCAGCAGCAGCTTCAGCAACAACAACATCAATATGCAAATCCTCAATCAGCTTTTTTATCCCCCTCAACAGCAGCGGCAACATGCCAATGCAGCTGTTCTTGTGGTCAACAAAATCAACAATTGCAGCTGCAATACCAGCAACAGCAACAGTTACATCAGAAACATAGTGGGCCCCCTCAGCATTCCCATCAGGGTAGTGTCGATTCGCAAATGGTTAATGTTATTGTACATCGACAAGCCAGTGGTGGCAGTAATAGCAGCAGTAGTAATGAAAATACCTCCTCCTCTAATACCACCAATAGCCATAGCTCCTCCTCTAACTCTTCGAATGCCCAAACCATGTCAAATAAGCAAGATTTACCCAAGAAATCCCAATCGGAAACTTCCTTACTCAATCACTCTTATCAGGCTTTAAAAATGTCTGAATCCCTAACGGATAATATATTCGATTGCGATAGCCAGGCTAGGAAAAAGAAATTGAAGAGATCCTCCAGCTGTGACTGTGATTTAGAGTGTACATGTGAAAACCCTGAAGAAGACGTAGATAGACAGGATGGCCACGACAATGAAAATGATGAAAAACATCATAAGAAACGCCTTCATCCTCATTTGAATCATAAACAACAGTTCATATTATCGGAAGCCATGTTGACGGCCGATGAAATAACCGTTAGTGAATCGGATAATAATAGCACGACGGTTAAACGTTGTGAGCGTAATCAGCATGGAAAATTGTAAGCCATTCATAACATGTCTTGGCATTTACTGAACTTTATTTCTTCTCTGTAGGAAATCACCTTCCAAGAGTTGTGGACTGGATGATGCCAGTTATCATAATGCCAATAATATTGACATCTACAGTGATGGTGATGCTGAAGCCATTACGGAAGCCTGCCTAAAAGAAACTAATGGTATGCCTGGTAGTACAACATCAGATTTAAGACCACCCTTGCCACCTAGACCGCCACCAAGACCAAAAATGACATCAGGCTCAACAAATGGTGAGTTTTACGCGAATGTAATTCTTATAATTTTCAAAAAGTATTTTCTGGACAATGAAACCTTGCCTTCATTTAGAGTATTTTCGTAAAAGAAATATTCTTATTGACCTATGATCTGTTTTCTTTTCCTGTTTTTCTTTTCCCAAATTCATAATTTTGAGAACAAATTTCGTCTGCTTCCTTTAGAGTTCGCAGTCAATAGCGCATTGATCAAGTGGCTTTTGCCACTTTTTCTTTTTAATCGATCAGATGCAAATCAAGGGAGCACTTTGCGGTTATAATACTCAGGCTAAGTTCAGTATAGAAACAGTAAATTTTAGGGTATGATGCCTGGAACTTTTATTTTTTTTTTTTCTATTTAAAAATGATCGTTGGTTGGAAAATCTTTTTAGTTACACTTCTCAGTTGACACAATTGTTATGTAACAAAAGGTTCCTTAATTCTTTTCTGAAGACGTGGTGTGTACATTGAAAACTTGGACATTAGAAACTTATACAGGCTCGAGGATCACTGCAGAGTCTTGCAGCCAGTAGTTATAACTATCATTATGGCGATTAAGTGCCCGCTTAGTACGTAAATATTGTTACATTCGGTCAGCCAGACTGCCGTAAAGTTCCTTTCGTTACGTCATATCAACGTCCACACAGAGACGTCTGGAACTTCAGGAAACTGTTTTGAAATTGGCCACAATTAGGCTGAAAAGAAGAGAAAGGTTTGTTCAACCGCTAGTTGGAGCTGGTTAAATCTTCCGACTTGACACTTATTACATGTCCTCATGGAACATTGCTTAATAGGAAGGCATCCTCCACAGCTAGGCGCTCCTTCGCGTGATATTTGCCTTTATTGCGGAGAAAGAGACTCTCGAGTCACCACCCAGCACACAAGCGAACACGTGTGGGAATATTAGGAACCCCATTTATGACATCCCAGACTGGACGGTCTGAATTTAGAGCAAAGAACATTGTCTGGTATAACTGTCTGGTAAACTGGTTTGTATGTATTGTTAACTGTAAGAAGTGTGAGAGCACAATGACTCTGATATATTGGCCTAAGAGGGAACCTCGTGTGTTTTTATGTGCGATGACGCTACCTAACCTACTCTAGTTCTTTGACGAGTAGAATTATTGGTAACTACAACTGACAATGTCGACATCTGTGGGCCCTGTTACATTCATATTCCTGTAATGTTTCCTTAGCTTCGATCTATCCGTAGAAATTATGACTTCACATTTACACGTTGCTTTTCACGGCATTATTTTTTACGCTTTATCTTCATACTATAAAGTACTTCGAACGTTGGATGCTTTTTACTACACTCGACTTATTGGATATCTCTGTAATGCCTCTTCAAATACTTTTGCCTTGACAAACCTCAAGGTTATACACCCAGTAGTTGTTGATACAGGAAAGGTGTTCCCTTCTGGGAGACATTAACGCTGCACAGATTCCAAGTACTTGTTCTGATGGCTCATTTTCTCCATTACAGAAACTAACTTCTGAGCAAGGAGTTAAAATACATCTTATTATACTTCTTGTAAGGAAACATAGCATAGTTGTCATTAATATTTTAAAGCCTTTCATCTCCTGTTGTACTGTATCGTTTTTTAAATTACCTTCAGGACTTCATAATCAAATGTGCATTGAAATTAAGAAATTTGTGCGTAAACAGGACTCCAAACATTCTAAACTACGCCACCACAAGTATGAAACTTAAAATTTTCAAAATGAAACGTTTTCCTCTGCCTAAATTTCAAACATCTACCATCGTTTGCAGACCTGCGCTCTAGCCTAAGGTGACTAACTCACAAGGTTCTGTTTTAATTGGCCATAATTTTAACCATAAACAAAGCTTTTTCATATTGAAAGGTTAGATTGCCATAGTGTATGTAGAAATGTATGAAAGCTTTCAGTAAAAAAGATATGTGGGTAGTTGAACAAGGATGACTGGAGAAAGCTTTCGAAGTCAAGAGATAGAGCGAGAGATTTGCAAAAGGAATTGTAAAGGAATTCCTTTTTTCTTTTTTTTTTTTTTTGAAGAAACAAAAGCATATGGGGATAGATACAAAGTCCGTAGTGAAGAATAAAGATGAAAATTTAGATGAAGTAGAAGAAAAAATTTTTATAAAAATTCTAGGAAAAAATTCTCGTATTAAGTGCCAAAAAACTATACCAAAAAAAAAAAAGAAAACTTGTTCCAGAATTGTTTGAATATTAAAGAGACAACAAAATGCATGGCTATCCGGTCATGCAATTTATGCAATACAATATGCCACCAGCCACCTGCACTTGGATGCCTCAACAGAATCATCCACATCGTGGCCTAGTGCGTGACACACACAATGGTTATCCTTTAAGTTAGTGTCGGATTCAATAGTATTTCCGAATAAAAAAATATGAAAAAAATAATTTTTTTTATTTTGTATTCCATTATTCCTCTACAGCCCGAGCTCGTCCTGGCATGGTCATAAAGAAGTATGTGATTTGGTGTCTCGTATGTGGTGGTTTCTCTTGTATTTTGGGCCTTTTATTTCTCGGAGTTTATTTTCTTTTGCATTCTTACACCATTACTGTGGGAAATTTTGAAACTGTACCCACTTTTGTGCCCGCAACTTTGGTAAGTATTGCGTGGAATATTGTACAAGCCCCCCGAAAAAAATTGATTCTTTTCAGCTCATTCTAACGGGTTTATGCGTTATGAGTTTGGCCCGTAGGCGTAATCGTTATAGTTATTTGGTAAGTTCGAGACTCTTATTCAAAAACGTAAACAAAATTTGTTTAAATTTCAAATTCTTTTTCCAGATAAAATTATCGGGTGCCTGTGGTCTCATTTCTGCCTTGACCTGTGCTCTGGTAACAGTAACCACAACAGTTTTGCATATGAGCCGTTTACAGGCTTTAAGGGAATGTGAATATGCTCAGAAGACCAGAACTTGTACCTGTTATTCAGATTTAATAGAATCTCAAGTGGATAGGGTAGATAAAGGTAACAGAGCCGTTGTAAATCTCCAACAAATTTAATTCTCAAGCTTCAAATCTATTTCAGAAGGCGTGCGCTTGGTATTTGATTCTTTGTCTGATTGTGGTGTGGTACATGGTTCTCTGTACTCCTGTCTAAGAGCCATTTTCGGTTTATCAGTAGCTGGAGTTTTAGTGGCCGTATTCAGTTGTATGCTGGTCTATCAGTTATTAAGGTATGCCTTTAAACATTATGTTGAAAGCCTTTTATGAAATTTTTAATTTCTTTATATATATGTGCGTGTGTGTATCAGCCATGAACGCAAGAAAATGTATTGGGAGCAATTGGAGTTACGCTGCAGATCTTTGTATACACGACCACAAATGCCAGCACAAAACATGGCTGCCGTGGCAAATCCTCATGGCTGTCGTTGTTGTGAGCAGTGTCATGCCCATAGGCAAGTGCCCATACAAGCGGCGGCCTATCCTTGGGATGAAACAGGAGAACCGAGATTTTGGTCTACTCAGCCACCGGGAAACTTTTATTCTCCCAATCCGGGAGGTGAAGATTTACAGGGACTGAATACCACTTGCAGAGGCCATGAAATGTCTCAGACACGTAGTCGCGGCACTGGTTGGAGTTGGAATCGTTGGTGGCAACGCAGTTCACCAGATCCGAATTCTCGGTTTCGCCAAACGCCCTCCAGTCCCGATTCCCAGTATGGCTTTTCAAACAGCAATAACTTGCAGGGAAATGCTTTAACCGAAGACGTGACAAATGCCAATAACGCACAATTCAATGTTTTACCCAATAATCTGCCTTATGGTGTATGGGGTCCACCACCACCCTACAGCGATCCCAATAGTCCGGCGAGACGGCAATACTATCAGTATATACAACCACCTCAACATTTGGGCACAAATGCTCAACAACCCCATATGAACAGCATTATGAATGCAAATTCTACAGACCCTACACACACTCAATTTATGGAACAACCTGCTGCCTCCAACTGTTGCCAGCAGTCGTCCATAACACGCAACAACAATCTGGTGTTGGGCAGTGTAGGCAACTTTAAGTCGAAAGGTGAATATGAAAATACACCCTCCGACAGCGATTGTGGTGGTAATGTACGTGAACGTGATCGTTTCTCCAATACATTGCCCACAAGAAAAATAAAGAAACGCTTGGATCCGGGCAATAAAAGTATAGGACCCAATTCCCATAGTACACAACGCATTAATGTTCAACAGGTATTTGCTAATATAGGCACAGGTAACGAGGAGCAAGAGTATCATGAACCACAAAGTTTAGGAGAGGATTCGCTGACAGCGCCTGTGCAACGCAATAAATGTGGTGTGGAAAATAATGGTTTTCAAAATAGCTGTGAGTCAACAAATGCAAATCAGAATGCAGAACAACAAATACAGTCTGCAAGTGATCCGGCAGAGTCTGAAGTATATTTTGCTGATGTGAGTAGCTGTTGTAATATGTCGGTGAAAAACGATCATTATTATGAAGACACCAGAGCCTCGCAAAGGACGCTTATAGCTGTTACACACAGCCATGGCCATGGCCATAATCATCACCATCATCATCATAATGTTAATGGTGGAGGGGGGCCACAACATCAGCATCAACTAAGCAATTGCAGCAGCAGCAACAATGAAGATTATTTGGCACAACGCTTTGGCCAAAGGGAAAATTCGATACGCAGTCGTTTGCCATTTCCACAAAATCCTCATGTGGCCAATGAAGGTTTTGTAGAAAATCTGAAAATGTTAACCAACAACTCAAATGCCAATAATAAAGATAATCATGCCACCGCCAACACCACCATACCCAAGGATACATCTAGACAAAGTATGTGTTCGGTGGAGTCAGAGGCTAAGACTGAATTTACCGATCTCTCACCGCTAACGCCCTGCAGCAATAAATTAAATCAATTGCAAGATTTCGTGGAGGCCAATAACTCACCGCAAGGAGCCACAACACCCACAAATTTTGTGGCCTCTTATCCATTTTCATCGGAATCCCAAAGTCTAGAAGCCCACCGACGCTCAACCAAAAATCTAACTGAAGCTCATTACGAAATAATCGATGATCAACAGACGGCTCAACAAAATAACCGTAACATGGTGCGGTCCACTAACAATAAAACTAAATGTACGATAAAGCCTACTGCTACTACTGTGGCTAGAGAACGCAAAGATGTAAATAGCAGCGACAGAGAATGGTCGGATAATAGTAATGGCGGTGAACGTCATAGATTATGAAATGAGGTTTTCGTTTAAGTTCGCAAGCAAGCCAGCTAAGGCAAGAGCTACGTTAGATAAACAGGAATATTAAGGGCAGCTTATTTTCTTTTTTCGTATTTTTTAGGTAAAAATTTTTGTTGAAAATATGTGTTTCCATTGTTATTAAGTTTGAACTACAATTGTTATCTAGCGTAGCTAATTTAACTCGCATTATAAAATCTAAAAAACAAAAAAAAAACTTCAATTTGACTGCCATTTAAATCCCAAAATGTTTAGGAATATTATTAGGAACTCAACCATTTACCGTACATATTTAGTAAGAAACTAAGAAAGTAAAACTATGTATGTATTTAAACTGAGATAGTTCTTAGCTATGAATGTGTATTCGTTTAATCCTTTGACGCTTGAGACACCCCATTTAGTTATTTAAATGTTATTTACCATAATAATGTATATGTATACACCTGTGTAAAAGTAGTTAAACAGTATGTATTTAAATATTTAAAAATATATTCTAGATTACGTACAATAAATAATAAATTAATTAATAAAATTATTAAATAAATCATAAATTAAAATTAATTAAAAAAATAGTATTAAATATTCAATGTATTATAATAACGTACTAGTACAGTATATGCTAAAAGTATGTATTCATTTACATATAATATCATATGCAATATATATGATGTATGTATGTAATATAATATAAAAAACAAAAAAAAGATTAAATGTTGGCTTTAATGTGTCCATAAGTTTATAAAATAAAAAAAAATATTAATAGTTTATTAAAATTTGTTTAGAAACAATTGTTTAAATAAATACATATTCTTCCAAATGATATAATGAAAATATAAAATAATTTAATTAAGCATTATTGTGTGATTAATCTTTAATATTTTTTATTATCGTTCTTGTTATATCGTCCGCATAATCGGCTTTTATTTCTACAAGTTTCTAGAATCATATTTTCAGGCAGAAAGCCTACATCGTCTAGGGGTTTCGACCTATACACAATGGATTTGAAAGTCCTAACAAAAGACATCAGTTTCCTGACATAATTGATTTTGTAGTGATCAAAAATATTTCTAGCAATTGGATGCAAATTAGGACTTCTGTGGACCTGTAGTCGGATTATTGGTCCACCATTATTATGATCTCAAATCCTACCATAATTTAATCAATTGCAAGACTGCATGTTAATTAGCAAACATTTAAAAGTGGTCATTACAATCCTATAGTCAGGATTACAATCTTGCTTCTCACACCACTTATGTTGTGTGTGTTAGTTTTATACATGAGTGGCGGGACCTACAGAAGTCGGATCCGAACGACAGAATATTTAGAGGAACTTTTTATGACAATTTTTATTTACTCTCAGAGTTTTTGCCACAAATCTGCTGAGAGGAAATCGCCTAAGAAATATTTTTTTCATATTTTGTTTTGATCGTGGCCTCACGCCTAATAAGCCAACACACCACCTACTTGACTAAGGCCTTAAAGCTTACTGCACGGAAAATGTATGGCTGAGAACTTTAGGCTTGAGGCTTCTCTGGATTTGTTCTCCAATCTCTCCCCTAGCATAATTACGACCTCAAACCGTAGCATAATTTGAATTGGTTAAAATTTACGGAAGTTATTCGGTACAGAATGTAAATACTTCCTTCTCAAATTTTAGCAAAGTCCATAATCAGGTTGCTTAACATGCCACTTCCACCAAGCCGCAGATGAGAAACAATGGAATATCTTCTGTGGATAATAAAAGGTTGGTTACTGAATAAAACAGCTCCAAGAGAATGATAACAGTGCACATTTTTTTAAAATGAAATCAGGCTCAAAGAATACATACAACGGCTCAAATAACTGTAGGAATCTCTAAGAATTGGTTCCCTTACATAATACTTAAAAAGTCTTGATACTAAACCGCGGTCAAATGATTATTGTGGCGTTCATATAGGAATATTAAAAGACGTGTAATATTCCTTTACGGAACGGCATCGTTCTTTGGCCAATAAATCATAACAAGAATGACAGTGTCATTGTTGAAAACTGAAAGACTTCAACTCAAATTTGTGCAGTGATAAGACTAATCTGATATCTGCGGCATGTACCTCACGTTCAACAAGTTCAGAGAGCACCCGACTTTAATAGAATCACCAACAAGATGCTTATAGAAATGCTGCGTATAGTCGTAAGGGTTCTTTTTATCTTCAATATATTTCAACGACTTGAATATTACACCCTAGAGTGGAAGATTGCTTTAGTTAAAATCATACCTAACCCTAGTAAAGATCATATGATTCGATTGCTGCCCGAGTGCCAAGAGTTGTATATTGAGGCCTGTATTACATTTAATATTTACCTCGAACATGCTACCCAGCAGTCATATACACACTTTAACTTTTGCTGACGACACTACTTTGCACGTACGAGAATCCATACGAAAGTTTTCGGTACGTTCGGTAACATTATGATAGTGGCAACGTACCTGCAGAATCAGCTTTGTAACGATAGAAGAGAGTTCGGTGCAACCACTAATAAAATTATTCTTTAAGATTATTGAGGAGTAGTTCGATTCACTTATTAATACTATATATAATATACGGACTGTAGGGTCGCAAGATCCTTATGACCAAAGTTCAATCCTACAGGTACGAAACTTAGCTTGAGCATAAATGGGAAAGTTGAGAGCTATTATAGGAGTCTTAATGGCACAGGATCAACAGGTGAAACAGGGCTTTCTGATTTCTGTAGGTTAGACGAAGAGGCAGAAAAACATTGGGCCATTCGAAAATGAAATGTCACACCCTCCGAAAATCATATACGACATTGTCAGTACTGCCATCCAGTGTTTTTTGCCCAGAGCAGTCGCAGAAGAGATCGACTAGCGTATATATGGAGGAAATCAAAAGTGAAATGAATGAAAACTAACAGAATTGAAAAAAATGGATATATCACGGTGAGACCTTATGCTCCTTATAGAACGGATGGGAACACATATATACATATATGTATGCATGCATATGGAAGTGCACGGAACAACAACAACAAATCAGTGGATTACAGAATACATCATTGATACAAGCACTGATCAAGAGCCATAGTAAGTAAAGTAAAGAGCCATAGTAAAGAGCCATAGTAAAGCCAAGTAAACAAATACGATGAAATCTAAAGGATACATACATACAAACTCATAACCTTCAAAATATCCAAAGAAAAATGTGACTGCCCGCCCAACAGCTAAAAAGTATATTAAAAAATTGCTTGAAAATCTGTATTCATTAATTGCCTCGTTTTGTGTGTCTCCTGCGCGTGGTAACACCTTACGTACGTATGTATGTATATACATTACAATATTGCCCATTATAACCCTTTAAGGGCCATTATTACAACTTGCCGTTAACTAAAGGGAGGATTTTAACGGGCAGATAAATTGTTTTTCATTATTATGAGTACCCAATAAGATAGAAGTGATCGTTAAGCTAAAGGGAAGATCATCCTACCTTTAACATTTAAAGGTCACTTTATGTTTGAACTTGCCATATCATATACTATTTTCGATATGGCAGCTTCAAATTTAAACAAAATGAGCATATACAACAAAAAAACGAAGTCCGCTGTTGCCACTGCGTTAAAAAAAACTTGTTTAATTGAGCAGTTTTATCGACTTTGCTCCGGCACTGCCATATTTTAATTTTATTTTATCTGTAAGTTGTAATAACGAAAATAAGTTAAAGGTAACTTTGCCGTTCACTTTAGCTAAAGGTACCTTTAACTAACGCCAACTTTAACGGGAAGTTGTAATAATGGCCCTAAGTCGATATAACGGCCGAGCTCCTCTGACTACTTATGCTGTGTAACCTAATTTCAACCGTGAGTAGCCGGATCGACGGTTTAACATCGAAACTAAACAACAGATTTAAGAAGCTTTTTTCTCTTTTTTTTCCAGATATCTGAGAGCTTAGGTTAGAACTCTCGTCTAGGCAGGTAAACTAATACCTCCTTAAAAAAGCTTAATAATAAAATTTTCGTCTGAGAAACCAAAATTTTGCTATTTCTGAATATAATATTAACTCGGGTTTAAAATTAGTTGACTTATGAGCGTAAAAAACGCTTTAAGTTGTCGATAATATGTAAAAATTGTGAATTTTATGTATTTATGGTTTGTATAGCAAAGAAAGAAAATTTAATTTCAACAGGTAAAACAATTTTATTCAGTTTAATAACTTTTTTTTAATATTAAGCCTTAATTTTTTATAAAAGAAAATAAAAATATTGTGAAATAAAAATGAAAGCAAAATAAACGGTTTTGTTTTGATTCCTGATACGCAGTTTTTTTTTTAGAGACAACTTCCAATGCCTGATATTTCTTTTAAAGCAACATGACGAAACAAAAATTTACGTTTCTAATGCAATTTTATTAATAAAATGTCCACTTACCGTTTTATAAGATGCAGTAATAAGTAAACACATCCACACCTACACATATATTATTATTATTATTATTATTATTATTAGCTGGTAATTTAAAAAAAAATAATTTTAACACAAAGAAACAAATAAGGAACACTTTCATTAAGAACTGAATTTCACTTTCATTTAACAACAACACACCTTTTCATTAAACTTTTTTTATTGAATTATTATTTAAAAACACTTTAAAACAAAGATCGCGTTATTTTAATTATACGTTAGCGAATATTTTTTATATTTTTAATTATTTAATTGTGAAATAAACACGTGTTTTTACTTAAATGCCGGTTGAAAGCAACAGAATGACTACGTATTTGTTATTTCAAAACAAACGATAGGAGAAAGGCAGAGTGTGATAAAAAAAAAGTAACGGTTTATTAAGGAAAAGAAAAGTGTTGCCATTGTTGTTGAAATAATGTTATTTAGTTAATTATAGTAGGAAATGTATGTCATTTATTTTAATATCCGCTAAAACAAATAAAAATAAAGGATGTGTCAATAAGAATACACATTTTCATTTTAAAATAAAAGTAAGTATATTTTGAGGTGGTTTTGATTTGTTTTATTGGATTATAAAGAAAGCATGTTGCAATTAAGTATGAAATAAAATATACGTTAAATGATTGCCGGATGACAGGCCATTACATACATACATAATTGGTCATTACAACCCTTCAGTCAGGATTTCGACCTAGCTTCTCACACCACTTATGTTGTGTGTGTTAATTTTATACATAAGTGGCGGTACCTACAGTTTAAAGTCGACTCCGAACGACAGATTTTTTTGAGAAGCTCTTCATGACAATTTTATTTACTCTCAGAGTTTTTGCCAGAAATCTGCTGAGAAGCATTCGCCGAAGAAATATTTTTTTTCATATTTCGTTTCGATGCCTGACCTGGGATACGAACCCGGGCTTTACGTCTAATAAGCCAACACATTACCTACTAGACTACGGCGACGACAGGCCATTACTTTATGATATTTTCCATAATTTTTTCACAGAGTTGGAGCTGTATTTCACCTGGATGTGAGCGCACAAATTGTTTGTGGTTTGTTTGCAAGAAGCGGAGACTTCACAAAACCCCAAAGAAAAATATCACGCGACCTTAAATCGCATGATCTTGGTGGGCAGTGTGTGACTACCTTTTTAAATTTTTAATTTTCTCACTCCTTCAGTTCTGAATCTAATCTTTAGCCTGTATGAAGCTTTGAGAGAATTAAGAGGGCATGGAAGTAAGATCAACAGCTGGTTATCTTTGATTTCTGTAGGTTTTACGAAATGGCAGAAGGACTGTGTTAGGTTAACGTAATTTGCTCCATAAATTGTTGCATGTACGGTGTAGTAGGTGCCGCCGTTTTACCAAAGCACATGTCGTTAAGATCTAGTTGAGACCACGAAAACTTCTTCATCATGTTCCTGTAACGAGTGTCATGCACTACATTAAAATTCCTCACCAGACAGTTACTCGTTGTTCGTATATATAGTGTATTCGCTTTCATCGGCGAAAGTTACTTATTTTTCACTTTGCTCCATTATCCATTGAATGAAGTGCCTACGCTTTCTGTTGTCTGCTGGCATGTGCTGTGTAAACCGAATATTGTACACACGAAGGTGGAGGTATTTCGCTGTGTAGTGAAATTTTGACGTTGTTGAGAACGATGTCGAATTGATTCTTTCGGTACGTTAACGTGCAGGAGTCTTACTGTCCATAATCAACCTAGTTTTTTCATATTTTAGGTGCACTTTCTTTACTGTAAATGTATCGAAGTTCAAGCATAACTTTCCAAATGTTTGTTATAAATTTCGGCAACTATACGCGGTGTTCTTTAGTAAGGCTAGTTTAATTTGTAAAGCTAGTTTAATAAGATTAAAAAAGTTAAGTTTTTTTTATTAAATTTATTTAATTTTACATATAATTTACTTTTTAATTTTATTTAAAAACAAAAATTGATGACTTTTTTAATCAAACTTTGACAAACAATCTAATTCTTACAACATCTTATCATTATTATAGTCTATGTATGTATGTATGTATGTATGTATATAGTATAGGGTAAATATCTAAAAAAAAATGTTCATAAAACTAATGACAAAATTCCCACAATGATGGTAATAAAATAGGTATAAGCCTGTTTACTGGAGCAGGCCTTGTTACTATCACCCTTATGATCTTCTACAGAACCATGAGGTATTTCATTATCCGAGACATCAGGTTCTTGATTATCATCCCAGTCATGGCGATGTGGATGATCATGCTTATGTTTAGTTTCCTCAATGGCCAAGGGCATGGCTTCATTAATCGTTCTTAAGAGAGGATAATTATTGCTTAATCTATGGGGAACTGCAAGATCCAAATGTTTGAAGTGTAGAAAATCTTCATAGATATCGGTTTCCGGCTCACATTCGCCCAGAAAATCATCGGTATCAATAGACCATACCATAATGCCTGCCAATTTTCTATCCACAGCAAATTTAACTTTGTTGGCTATAGAGCGGGAATTATCGAAGGTGACTACTTCCACTAGACCGGTAAACACATCTTTTTCGGAGCGTGCCAATGCTTGCGATGTTTCAGGATCCCACATGGTAGTCCAGCCCGATGTTTTGTTACTTAAAATACGGCAAATTTCATTGTAACCTAAAAAGCCATCTTCACGGGTGAACGGCCCTTGGAAGGCAGTGCCATCAGTATCATCGTCAATGTTGCCATCAAGGGGAGTACGAAAAGTGCGTCCATAAAAGGGTACACCCATAACAATTTTTTCAGGTGCAGCACCCAATTTTATTAAATAGTCGATTGTAAATTGCTAACAAAAATAAAGACCATCAATGTTAAACAGGAAAGTACTAATAAAAAAGTACTTTTTCTGAACTTTCTACGAAAAAGTACTTTTTCGGGAAAAATTTTATTTTCTAAAAAATAACACTTACCACACTCAAGACATCACCATTTTGTGCGGTTAATGGAGCATTATAGCCCACTTTACGATCCCAACTGCCATGATAATCGTAACACATGATGTGTAAAAAGTCTAAATAACGAGATATTTGTCGTACATCATAGGCCTGATCTATAACGTTCTTAGCTGCGCCTATAGCCGAAGTCAATAGTAGATTATGGGGATTGAACTGTTCACGCAGTTCTTTGCAAAGCAAAACAAAATTTTCCCGATCATGAGGAGCACCACCACGCTGAGTAGGATATTCCCAATCTAAATCAAGGCCATCGAAATTATATTTACGTATGAATGAAGTGACTTGTTTAACGAATTTTCCTCGAAGCATAGGATCAGCTACCATATTGGAATAATTCTTAGAGCCTTCATTCCAACCGCCAATGGCCAAGCTGACTTTTAAATGTGGATAAGTGCGTTTGAGGCCAGTTATGCGTTCATAGCCGCCTTTACCATATTCCTCCTTAAGATCTTGCCAGGGATCTAAAACAAATGCAATGAAAGGAAATGAATTTTTTATATTTTTTTTTCACTTTGAAATACAAAAACCTACCCAAAGATTTAATGGCTGACTGTTGAGGATCTAGACCAGCAAAGGCGTACACTACATGTGTACATAAACTAGGATCAAAATTATCTATGGAATAAGCACCTTGACCAGGACGATACACCGCCCAAGTGGATATATAACACACCACTGTCTTACCATGCATGGGTCCTGTGTTAATAAAAATGGAAAAAAATTATTGTTTTTTATTTATTTGTTTTTGGATAACTTTGTTTTGCATAGAGGAACACTTACCGGTTTTTGCTTTGGTATTCATTACACAGACTGAGGAAACCACTAAAAGTATGAAAAACAACCTGTTTCCTATGCAGATGTGTTGCCAGGTCATCTGTAAATTTTAACAAAACAAAAAAAAAAAAGAAAAAAGAAAAGAAGGGAAAGAAAAATAAAACAAAATCAATAAAACAAACCACACAAATTAATTGATACATTAATATGGGATATACAAGAGGAAGAGAGAGAGGGAGAGAAGAAGAAAATATGAACCCACAAAAATGTTAGGGGAAACCCCTTTTGAAACCCCTTCTGCGGATAGACCAACAACGATTTATTTAAAATAACAATATTAACCACAAAAGTATAAAACCTGTAACCACTACTGTTACTCGAATATTCAGTTCTAAAGAGTATTGCAAAAAAAAATATTTTTTCTTGATTAAAAACAAAAAAAGAAAACAGAAATTTCATGATCGAAATTAGAACGATTAAATTAAAAATATTTATTTAATTTATGTAATAAATATGAATTGAAAAAGACTTTAACAACGTCTTACTAACGCGTATTCTAAAGATCGATTTTACTTCGTTTGTTTTATTGAAAACATCAGTAACCCCATCAACATCAACCGAGTGTGTACTAAGTACTGATTGAGTTGTTGGTGCCAGAACAGTGATGCCATTGTGCTAATATTCTACATCAGATTTGTAAATAAGGATACACAAGTTTTCAGCGAGAAGATTTAATTGGCCAATGTTCGTTAAACTCCCAAATCTGATGGCAGATTAATCTTGCCGGGTTCTGTGCAAAGTCAGAATAGGGATGTTAAGGTTAAACTGCATAGAAATATCTATGTTGACTCCATTAGAGCAATGAAAACAAGTCCGACCGAAAGAATACTTTAAAAACTGAAAAATGGAGAAGGTCTTAAGGGAACTTCTATACTTTTCGATTCGATTCTCCATAGTGATAATATGCCGTCACCAATGTCTATTAAGACTGAAAAATTAACTCTATCAACTTCAGGGTGGGCTCTCAAGTCATGACTAAATAGCTTCAATTTTAGAAATCGATTCCATTGGCAACCATTTTCCATTTCCACATTAGATGTCATAAGAATACTTGCGGGGTAATGTTTTATAGGAAAATTAATTGGACCTTTTAATCAATCCCAATCACCTCGAATATGCAATGTGAGTGCCTTTACCTTCTCGACACTTTATTAAACTGTAACACTGTTTCATTAAGTTTTATTTCTAGACATAAGGGCCAGGATGGTAAAGATGGCGAAACGGAGGCCATATTTATCCTTAAGGAATGCCGATGGCTAACCGATTTGGCTAAGTTAAGATGACTTAAGCCTTTCAATGGAACACTTTACCGACTATGGCAATCCAATGTACGACATACATACTACATGAATAAACGTCTGTCATTTTTATAAACGTGACATGATGAGCTATTGAACACATTATTCATAATTCTCCTACAATTGGCAAAGGCTGTAGCTGTACCAGTGCTGACGTTGACGTGACTTTACTTTAATTGTGAAATATTAAATCACGGATAGTGCTTGATTTTCTTAAAGGCCTTAGATTGAGCGGTTAATGTAATAGACTTTGCCCAATAGAATTTGTTTTGTAGCAGATCTTTCTAACCTTGTCTGGCTAAAACCATATCCATTTTAAGTCTAAGATTATGCTGCGTGTGGCCAACCTCCTCTTCTTGCTCCTTTTCTATTCCATTTTTCTCACGAGGCATGTATTTTTAAGTACATACATACATCAAATTTGTTTTTTCGTCTCTGTGCGTAGTCCTTCAAGTAGTGTAGTTGGATACCAGTCAAAAGCTTTGAGTTTACGCCTCATCTATAACATTTTGAAAAAAACCAAGAACCAAATAAAATTTAGTTCCTCCGAAGTCTCCCTGTGAACAGTTTCATGGCAAAAACTTTGAAGGCAAATAACCGCCATGAAAAAGCTGCTTGTATCTGATGTTCGGAGTCGAATTTAATTATGTTGTTGTTAACATACACGGTACGAGGAGATAGGTCGTAGTCCTAACTAAAGGTTTGTAATGGCCAATGTATGTAGGTATGCAGAGTTCATCTTAGGTTGTCTGAATTTGCCGCCATATCTACGGTATTCGAAGCGATATTCACTATACGATCTTAACATTTTCTTTTGAAAGAATATCTAGGCTTAGTTTTTTTTGATTACCTTTCCAATACTAGTGACAAACCCAGTAAGATAATATGATAATAATAATAATTTACTCCGCTTAGGTTCTTTTACACTCATTATCATTCTGGAGTAGGCATTTATAATTTACCTTCCTGAACGTATAGTCTAAACTTTGAGTCCTTTGTATCCTTCCCACTCAATCGATTGCCCCTACTCATGCAGTGCATTGTGCAGGTTTTAGGAAAATGGGTTATAGAAAGGTGGAAGAGAGGGAGTAGTGTTTTGTGGACATCTCAAGATGCGAACGGCAAGGAAACGAGTTGCTGCTCTTTCTCTCTTTTGTTCCCGACTTATGATGAGCATAGCTACAAGTTTTCAAATAATATTGAAATAATAAATAAGGTTTATAGTACTTTTGGTTGAATTAAAAGTACTTTTTTTTAACTAAAAAATACTTTTTCTGAATCAAAAGTACTTTTTTGCATATTTCCACTTTATAAATAAAGGCCCGTAAAAGTAAGTAAACGCAAAAAATGTTGGTACTTTTCTACTTAAAACTTTTCAAGGTACATTTTTCTATGCTATTTTAAAAGTACTTTTTATTATTATTATTTGAAATATTTTTTTTTTTTATTAAAAAATGAAAAACGTTTAAAACATTGAGTCAATTTTAATGACAGCCACTGACATTCCGCAAAACAACTAAAAACAATCGCCACAAATAATTAAACAACTGTGATCAAGTGTTCCTAATTACCCATTAATCTAGACAAAGAAAGAATCAATTCTCGTATGTGAATTAGTTTTTGCGTTGTTGTTGTTTTTTTTTTTTAATTCTTGTTAAGTTCATTTGCCTGGCATTTTATTTACTTATTCAGTATCTGTTTATGAGTGAAATAGTTATTGTTGGAAAACGTTTTAATTGCAGATAAGGGAAGAACTTAATGGGCAAACATTAGTGGAGCAAATTATCAATAATTTACGTGGCTATTGCGATAAACAATTTTCGAAACTGTGGTAAAGGGGTCAACGATCTTCTGAATAGTTTTGGGAATTTAAGTTGTTTGGTCTGGTACACAAGATATTCATAGGCTACTAAATAGTTAAATTCTGATTATAATGCAGAGAAGTATTTGCAGGAGATAAATAAATCGGTTTCATAATAAAGGGGTGCTCATTTTAAATCACGTCTAAAACATTATTTTGAATGGAAGTCTAAAAAATATGCTACAGAGGCATGGGTTACGACATAGTCGATCTTGACCGATAGAAATTTTTATAAATTATTGAATTCTTCGTTTCGTTTCGCACTGCATTCCTTTGAAAAGTCTAACTGAACTAAACATGTTTTTGGATGTTTAAAAAAAATTTTTGGTTTTCTTTTTGGCAATTTGTTCTAAAAAGAAAACAATTTTTTTTTTTTTTAAAGCTTACTCACTATGAGACTTTAATTAAAATTCCAAACACAACTTCAAACAACAACCATCACTACAACAACAACAACGTTTAAGAACTTTAAAGTTTAAAATAAATTTAATTTAATTTATTCGCTTTTGTTTTTGTAATTATTTTTACTTTTAAAAAAAATTTCGTATGTTGGCCAAGTGTACTCGTTGGTTAATTAAAATGCACACAGGTTAAGATTGAAGACAACAAAAAATTCTAAAAACCTGTAATCGAAAGCTAACCGCACCTCGAACAGAGTCTTACAAGTACGAATGGCTTTTTCAATAATATTGATAGATTTTTCTAACAGATATCTGATTGATTTACTCAAATGATAACAACCAATATCAAACTGGGAAAATATTTAACAAAATTATGGATATACATATGTATGTACTTGAGTCATATAATCCTCCTCCTTCTAATGTCTTATTACATTGTATAAAAAGAATAAGAATATATCATCGCAATAGTTATCGAAAAATTTTTTATAAAAGTTTTTAGTTATCGAAAAATTTTCTATAAATAATTTTAATTATCAAAAAATTTTCTATAAAAAATTTTAGTTATCGAAAAATTTTCTATAAATAATATTAATTACCGAAAAATTTTCTATAAATAATTTTAAATTATCGAACAATTTTCTATAAATAATTTTAGTTATCAAAAAATGTTCTAAAAAAATGCTAGTTATCGAAAATTTTAACGTTAGAAAAATGTAACATAGAAAATTTATCGTTAACTATATTTTACGATAACTGACAAATTTAAATTTAAATGACTAAGGGCCATTATTACAACTTGCCGTTAAACTTGGGTTTAGTTAAAGGTACCTTTAGCTAAAGGGAACTGTAAAGTTGCCTTTAACTTATTTTCGTTATTACAACTTACAGATAAAATAAAGTTGACTTTTTCAAAAATATGGCAGTGCCGGAGCAATGTCGATAACACTGCTCAATTAAACAAGCTTTTTTTAAACCCTGTGGCAACGACGGGCTTTGTACTTTTTTTTTGTTGTTGTATATGCTCATTTTGTTTATATTTGAAGTTGCCATATTGAAAATAATATATAATATGGCAAGTTCAAATATAAACTTAACTAAAAGTTACCGGTAGGATGATCCACCCTTTAGCTTAACGCTCACTTCTACCATATTGTCCACTTATAATAATGAAAAACAATTTAAAATCCTCCCTTTAGTTAACGGCAAGTTGTAATAATGGCCCTAAAACTTATAAAAAAATTTGTTATATAAAAACTTTCTATAGATAATTTCATAAAATTTTAGTTATCGTTTATTTATATTTTTAATTATAAAAATAAAAATATTTTTAATAAAAAAAAGGAATACTTTCTCAATTATGCCAACCTTACAATATTAGATTGCATTTGCAACCATAACATGCTCCCTTCCAAATAATCCATGCAGAACAGAAGATGGAGAATGAAATGGTTTTGAATAGTTCATTTATGTTGTGATTAATTAATAGGCAATAGGCTTAATTAAAGATAAAATTTTAGAAAACTATTATTATTGAGTTCTTCTGCAAGCCAAGTTGTTGACAAGATCTCACAAATTTCGATGTTCAAGAGTCAAATGCCTATGAACCAGATCTCAACGTTTGTTCTGGTCCATTAATACGGGATATTAATTAGGAAAATTTTTAATCTTTCAAAGGTAACACCAAGTCATGGAGAATCGTTGAAACTTTACTGACGAACTGACCAGGACTGATATGGAATTCACAACCTCCGACAAGTAAAAGGACATATATAGGTGTTCCGATCGCCTTAATTAAACTGAGTCTCTGTGGAATATATTATATACGGTCTTTCAATAGAGACTTTCGAATTTTGACAGATGTATTAACTATCTGTCAAATTAGTTGTCAACTATTTAGTCTGTTTTGTCATAGACGACCCTAGACAAACTATCTATTTTCGCTAAATGGGTTCTGGAGTAGTTGGAGATTGAACCAAATTTTCATCAAAAAATCATCTTCAGCGATGAAACCCATTTCTAGATGAATGGACACCATAAAAACGACAAAACGGTGGGCACTATATTTCAATGATTACGAGTATTAACTTTTTTGATCTGAATATGATGATCTGGATACCAACGCCATATATGTAGTTTCAATAGGAAGGGGCTGCGTGCCACACAGCTCAGCTCATGCAACACTAGTTATTCTGTACGAGGGATTTGAGGGCGTGATCATATCAGGTGATGTGAACTAGCCGCCGAGATAGTCCGATTTGAGGCCGTTATACTTTTTCTTGTGGAATTTTCTCAGGTCTCGAATTAGCCACAAATCACAGCGATCCTCAAACTCAACATAAACCATGTCATCGATCAAATTCAGCCTGATTTATGCACCAGAGTCATAGAAAATGTTACATTTTGGTTGTGCTATAACCAGAGAAGTAGTGGCGGACATTTAAACGATGTTATATTTCATAGCTAATGACGTCAATAGGTCTTTTAAACGCATAAAAAATTTCAAGATCTAACACAGACTTTGTTTTATTTAAAATAAAAGATAGGAAGCTTTAAAACAAAGACCCTATATGGTAAACACGAAAGTACTGGTTGTACTAATAAACGTAACAGGTTTCCCATTTCAAATTAACATATGAAACTCGAACTTGTATGACTGTTAACATGAAAACAATCTTACATTTAAATGGAAAAATTCAAAAATCATTTGTAATAAAGAATTGTGATAGGACATTGTGAAATAATCTTTTAAAAATATTGTTGATTATTTGTTTATTTGTTAATTGTAAAGAATAAATATTTAATTTAGAAATTCCTGTTTTTTTATTATTATTTGTTTTAGATGGCTACAGCCAGTTTATTTTCTAGAGAAATAAATAAGTCACACAATTTATTTACTTTTTTTTTAATTTTTCTTCTCAACTTATTTTTTTTTTTTTTTTATTAAAACAACAAGTTAAGACCACAATGATTAAGTAAAAGCGTAGTGGTTGGTTTTTTTTTTTACTTGTAGCGGCAGTCTATACGGTCTCAAGTATACTTTTTAAATGATGGAGTTCAAAACCGGAATGCCAAACAACTCATAAACAATTTTGTTTCTGTTTTTCTGTTTTTCATTTCATTTTAATTTCATTTCATTTTTTACGTTTTTTTTTTTTCATAATAAATGGACCCTCGATGTGAACGAGTACTCATGTACAGGAACCAAACAAAGTGGGGAAAAAAAATCAAAAAAAACAAATATTCAAGCACATCTTTGGGTTTTTATTAATGTTTTTTTAATTTTTTTTTTTTCGTTTTTTTTAATAAAAAATATGTTCAAAAAAAATTAACAACTTTCCGTTTCACTATTTATTTTTAAGTTTCCCATACACAACAATATTTACAGAGACGTCGTCACCAATATGCACTACATATACGATCCACATACTAAAACAGTATCAACAACAACAACAACATCGTATATACATTTGCATGTGTGTAATGAATTTTGAAAAAAAAACGTTGCGCATGCGCATTATATCCATGGCTTAGAAGAAACTTACTTTTGAGGTAGTTTTTTTGTTTTATTAATTTAATCAACAACAACAACAACAGCTAAACAAAATAAAATATTTTTTTTTTTTCAACAAAGAAAATTTTATTCTTTTTTATTTTCCATTCAAAAACGCCGTCTCTTTATAATCCGTTTTACGTTTAAAGTGTCACCGTGTTGCTCTTTAACCACCAACTGAAGTTTTCAATTTTTACGAATGGCCTGTGAAGCCAGCCACAATTGCCACTGTTGGCTAAACTTATACTAATACTCAGACAGTCAGTCTTTCATTCAATAAACCACAATTCAACAGTAGTACGCTATAGCAGTAGTAGTAATAGTAGTAATCGTGGATGTGCCAGTCAAGTTTACTCATTGAACCGATATATGCTTATGGGGTGGGGGGATTTAGAGTCATTCAGACAAAGAATACCAAAAAATAAAATATAAAAGAGCAAAAGAGTATCAAGTCATATGCAGAGACGAACATGTCATTAAGATTCTTCGTTATTTTCTTTAAATATTTCGTATTTATTTTTTACCCTACAGTTGGCCTATTTCTTTTTAGGTTAGGTTAGGTTAGAGGACGTGTACTTGTCAACTGTGACAAGTACAGTACCCGGAGGTCGAACTGACCCATTGTACAACGTCCTAGCTTCTCACACCACTCGTGTTGTGTGCGTTTATTTTATACATGAGTGGCGGGACCTACAGTTTAAAGTCGACTCCGAACGACAGATTTTTTGAGAAGCTTTTCATGGCAATTTTTACTCTCAGAGTTTTTGCCAGAAATCTGCTGAGAGGAAGTCGCCGAAGAAATATTTTCATATTTTCGTTTTGATGTCTGACCTGGGATTCGAACTCGGGCCTTTCGTCTAATAAGCCAGCACACTACCTACTAGACCACGGCGACTTCAATTTCTTTTCTTTTCTTTTTAAATTCAAGCATATTTTTTATTAAAATGACTACAGTTGCCCATAAAAAAAAAAAAGCGATTACCTGACTAAGTTCACAGTGTTAGAAGTTAGACTTTACTAACAGGTGCCATATGTGCTCAAAACTCACTGCCGCAACTATCAATGCTTACATAAGAGTGGTTATACTCAAGAAATTCTGTCTGAATCTGGACAATAGCTTAGGAAAGAAAACATTAAATGAAGGGGGGTTCCGTAGCCCATAAACTTAAACTTTAATGCAATTAATCTTTCTCTAAATCATTAGAATTTCCAAAGAAGATTTTATATGAAGGACCTAACCTACCCACCCTTCATGTTGGTTGGTAATTTTCAGGCAGCCGGATATTTCCTTATGAGGCTTATTAACATTACATAGGTTCAGATAATCACCCTTATTCTGGTTGTCGTCGTCGTCGTTACCAAAAATGATGTCGATAAAATCAGAGTCGACAAAATCAGAGTCGACACAACACAATATCGACGGTGTATTGACTCACAGAATACCAAATGTGTGTCGACAGTCATCTATAACTGTCAATAACGGCAAACAGAATACCAATTTTAAACTGTCGACACAAGACGACGTCGATGACGACAACCTGAATAAGGGTGAATGTGTTCTGGTGATTAGTTTTCTGTTCTGTTATTCTGTATGTTCTGGTGATTGGTTTCGAGTACAAGTCTTCTTTATGTCCATACATCCATACTGATGTCAGAGGAATGACAATCTTATGTATGAATTCGTTTAATTTTTCGATTGTACCAAACTGAATTTAAGATTCGGACTTTGTCCCATCATCAAAATCTCTTAGAGAATACTTGAATGACGTTCTCTGGAAGGTGTAAACCATTAACATAATGCATAGCACTGTGATCAATAGTATTGTCAATAGGAGGATGCAGTTCAAGCCGGGTAGTAGCCATGCTATACTTAGCAAACAGTGCATTAGATGTTACCTTGCTTACCACCATCCTCATAGTACGCTTAAGCCGGGCTTGGAAAGATGAAACTTTTTTGTAAAAAAAATGCTTGATTAACCTATTCAGAAAGAAGCTGACCTGACAATTACTAGTTATTTGTAGTTTCACTTCACTGTGTAGGGTGTCCCTTTAAATTGCATTCGCCCATTACAAATCCAATTCGCTTATTTTATTAACGTAACATAAACACATACACGGACATAATATTTTTTAATGTAGAAATGAGAAGACATTTGATTAACGTTTGTGTGTTTTTTTTTTTATTTTTTCTTTTTCTTGCCACCATATTGGTAATACAAGTTGTTTAAAGGCAAGAAAAGTGAACAAACAAAAAAAAAAAAAGAAAAAAAAAACACAACAACAAAAAGCCTTAAACTTTTTCCCGTCTTGGCTCACTGAATAAATTATTGTTGTTGTACTCTATGGTTTGCGAAAAACAAAATGAAAAAACACTTACGCTCCAGCAGAATTATGATTTTTTTTTGTTTGTTTTAATTTTAAATTTTAATTTCTGGCTGAAAACAAAATTATAAAAAAAAACAAAGTAAAAGAAGAGTTTATGGGAGAGGAAATGAAAACTGGCTTAAACATGAACCAAGATTTTGCAGACAGATGCAATTAAAAACCAAAAAAAAATGAAAAAAAAACTGAAAAATCACGAAAACAATGAAACGAAATGAACGTTACAATCGAATAATGGAAAGTGTGAGTCATGGAAATGATGTGTTCTCTACAATTCAACCAGGATGCGAACAGACACTTTCGTTTTAAACTGTATCGAATGAAATTGATTTATAAAATGAGAAAAAAATAATAATTTTTAAAACTATTGATAGAGAGCACTTATACCATGATGCATGTATAGGAATTAACCCATGAATGCCAGCTACATCGTAAACAAAATTTCGATCACAATCACATACATATAAGAATGATATCTGCAGTTCACAATTCTCCAATAGCGTTGAAAAATCCAATCCTGGCTTTGATCAAATAATTCATCACTAATGACTTAGTGGAACGCACAATACTCGAAGAGCCAACTATAACGGAATTTACAAAAGATAAAATAAGCCAAGCCATGGCAGTGATTTAACTCTGGTTGGCGTATATAATCCTTAATCTGGAATAGAATAAACATAGCAGAAGGGAGAGCACAAAAAATCTAGTTCTAGTAGATTAGGTTAAGTGTCTGATCCTTCGGCCAGCGTTTAGAGCCACTTTGATTCCACAATTAATATCCAACCCGCGGATCAGACATTCCCTAAAGAAAGTTAACCCCATTACAAAATAAATATTGGGATTGCAACGTTCCTTATATCGGAGAATTCAATTAAGGGTGATAGAAAATGAGCGGTCAAGAAAAGCTGGTCACTGATAGTCTCTTCCTTCTTCTTACACCCACAGCTCCTTCAGAAGTTATTCGATGTCATGACAAGTCTCACGGCATATCTCTCACGTGAGCGTCTCAATTGTGTGATGAATGGCCATGCGATTAATAATAGGCGTTATGTTTCTAGGTGTCTATGGCCTGCTATAGATAGTGTAAAAACAGGTTGGTTGCTGAGCTTGGATAAGGTCAGTTTAAGGTTAGTTATAGGGACACTGCGAGATTAGGTCGCTGATCTGTTCCAGATCCCAGCCCGACTATTGGAGGGTATGTTGCGATGAGGAGGAGTTGGAGACTATCGAGCACCTCCTCTTTAACTGCGCAGCCCTTAGTATGTTGAGGACTTTTGGCAGGGGCTTCTTTGAGGGTTTGAATTCTGTGTCGAGAGCTAACATCAAGGCTCTTCATAGATTCATTATTTGCTTCAGCTGGTTGAGAAGTGCTAGGGGTTCATTAGTATAGTCTCGCTCTCCCTTGTGTGTTTGTTGGTCTGTGTAATTCCCTCCGCTTCCTATTCTCCCTATTTATCCTCTCATCTCAAGGATGTTTTGTACAATGGGTCAACTTGACCTCCGGGTATTGTACTTGTCTCATTTAACAAGTACACGTCCTCTAACCTAACATCTACAGTAGCTGTAGGCATAAGGAAGAAGAACAGAGACCACACAACATCTTCCCTGACATCATCTGGAACATGGGAGCTTGAGACGAAATTGTCTCAAATACACTGTGCTCCTTTAGATATTTTTGTAGAATCATTTGAAATTTATTCAAATCTACGTTAAGTGGCACATTATGGTCAGTACAAGGAAGATAAAATATTAAGAAAGTACTTTTCATACAAAACGTACATCGGTTACTTCCTTCATAGCACAAAAATAACTCGATTTCTAGGACGTGTAACGATTAGAGCATCACTAATTTAATTTCAATGTTTTGATTGCTACCAATAGCCGTGTCAGAGGCACCCTGTGTTATTTACTGTTTATTTTTTATTCGATTGTGTTATCAACAGTGATTTTTGTCAAAGAAAATTTTATAATTTAATAAAAAAAATAGCAAAAAAAATACGGATTCTTTAAAGAAAAAATTTGAAAAGTCAGCAAAGCTTTTGCAATAACTTTTTCCACGAATTTAAAACTAAGCAAAGTTTTCTTTTCTACAGGAATTTTTAATTGGAATACAACAAAAAGAACAACCATTAGAGAGAAATTCGTGATACGCAGAAAGGCAATAAGAGAAAAAAACAGAAGAACCCATTGAAAGATTTGGGGCCTTTTTCAAAAGTCTCAATCGAAATGGAAAAGCCTGTCGATAATCATGAGGAATCTGCACCAAAACGTAGTCGTTCCAATGAAGAAATCAAAACAGAAAAGGAAGCATCCTCGAGTGGTGCTGATAGTGGCCAACACAGGTAAGCTATAGACAAACACAGGCAATTGGGAGACTCCTTTATCATGAAGAACAATTTTATCGTGGCAGATGTTGAAATAACATATTGATTAAATTGTTCAAAAAGAATACAATACAAAATAAAAAAAATTATTGTGTTTCTTATTTCCATCTCTCTCTTCTTTTCGTTGCATATACTTATTGTTGTTTCTTAAAAATATTGTTATGGTTTGGTGTTGTTGTTTTAAATGGTTCGGTTTTATAGTCCGCATGACGAACAACAGCAGCAACAACAGGCAGAAGAGCACAGCATGAGTGCCTGTAGTAGCAACAATATCAACAATAACAATGTCAACAACAACAATCATTTTAACAGTAATAGTGATAGTGGCTTAAGCCTTAAAATGGAAGATTCCTCTGGTGGTTATAATGATTCAATGGAAGAGGAAAAAGGATCTTTAAAATACGCTAACAACCATATTGATGATGATGATGATAATACTATGGCCGATATACAACTGAATGAGGAGAAAAAAACCATTTCAGTTGTCAATGAAATGAATAGCGAAGATATTGCAATTGGCAGTGAAATTGTTGTTAATGCTACTGCTAATGATTTAGCAGCAGATGGCGACAAACCTAGCACTTCATCTTCCTCACACATTAAACGTCATAAACGCAATCGTTCTCGTAATTATCGCGTTAGTGGACGTTCATCGTCTTCCTCATCGGCGTCTTCCAAAGATGAAGGCACCGAACGTGCCGAACAGCCGCCGCAAGAACAATTGGAAAATCAAGAAACTGCTCATCCTCCTGCAGATTCTCCACTGTCAGCTAATAACAATGCCGCAGAAGAATCTTCACCTCTATCGCCTTATATGTTTGTGAGTATATTTTTGTACAATTCTCTTTCATTTTCCTTTTAATCCATCTAATCCTATCATATCTTATAACAACTGCACTTTTTTACTTTTTTTCAATTTTTTCACAGTTGCCCTACATGTATGAATCGCCAGGTAGTAGCCTTTCATATGCCAGTTCCACGAATAGCGATGACGATGATACCGATTTTGAACCACCCATACTTAGTGACGTACCGACACCCGAGGAAGTGTCTGTCGATTCTGAAGATTCAAATCGTCTTAAGGAGAAAGACGAAGAAGTCAACAGAGTGTTAAATAAACAAAAACCTCCGTATACATGGTGTGCTGGTTATGAACTGTTGCGCCGCGAACATGGTCTTAGTGGTGATGGCAGAACATCATTACGTAATGGTTTTACATACGGTTTTAAAAATCGTTTCTATGCCTCACGTCATGTTGTGGAGCGTATGAAAATATCACATGTTTTGCGTAAACACTCAGGTTGTGTCAATTGTTTGAATTTCAATAAAACTGGTGATTTATTAGTAACTGGCTCGGATGATGCCCGTCTCATTGTATGGGATTGGGCTGCCAATAAAACGAAACATGTTTGGAAATCCGGCCATAGTGCCAATATTTTTCAATCGAAATTTTTACCCTCATCCTCATGCATTGATATCATATCGGCCGGGCGAGACGGTAAGGTAAGACGATCAGTTCTACCACCATCCGGTGGCAAAGTTCAACTCTCCAATTTATATTTGCATTCTGGAGCCGTACATAAACTAGTCATTTGTCCAGATAATCCATCGGAAGTAATAAGTGTGGGTGAGGATGGTTTAATATGTAGCACAGATTTAAGAGAACATAATCCAAAGAAGGATATGCTAAAAGTCTATTCGACAACGAAAAAAACACGTAAAGTACGCTTATTTAGTATTTCGCATCATCCTTTTGCACCGGAAATCTGCGTTAGCGGTAGTGACCAGTATGTGCGTGTCTATGATAAACGATCTATGAAAGATCCTGTGCACTTAATGTCACCCGAACATATTTTAGAAGTAAGTACACATAATTACTCACTAATATGTATGTACATACATATGTATGTGTAGACAGTTTAAAAGCATTTAAATACTTTACAGACCAATGCTCCCAATGTTACTTGTTGTGTTTATAATAATACCGGTACTGAAATCTTAGCCACCTATAGCGAGGATAATATTTATTTATTTGATAATAAAAATTATGTTCCTGGTCAATATTTGCATACATACAAGGGACATTTGTAAGTATGGCAAAATATGAATTGTTTCTTTTAAATGTGCTTGTGTTAATCTCTATTTGTTTTTGGGGTATTTTGTTTTTCCAGCAATCAAAAGACTATTAAAGGCGTCAATTTCTTTGGTCCAAATTGTGAATATATAATAAGTGGCAGTGATTGTAGCAATATATTCTATTGGGATAAAAACACTGAAGCTATACTTAATTTTATGCCTGGCGATACTGCTGGTGTGGTAAGTAATACAATACTTTGGAGTACAGACACAGGCTAGAGTGACCGCTCTTAATTTCATGTTGTTAATTAGTTCAATTTAATTTATTGTTGTAAAAGTGACTTCTATTTTTGTTTTTTTTTGTTTATGTTATTAAGCTTAATAATCAATAATTGATTTCTAATTTTTCGTTTGATCGCAGTAGTTAAAAAGTTAATTTATGATCATGATAATCAATGTTCAAGCATAGGCTTTTGCTAACTCTTTTGTTTAAATTGAACATTTTCTATAAAAAAAAATAACAAATTCGTGAAAAATTATTATTAAAATGTTAAAAATCTTTCTAGGTAAATTGTTTGGAACCTCATCCTTCTACACCGATTTTAGCTACATCTGGTCTCGATCATAATATAAAAATCTGGACTCCCAGTGCTGAAAAGGTAAAATTTTTTATGTGTTTATGCGAATTATGATAATTAATAAGCGTTATTTTAAGCCGGATAAATTCACTATAGTATTGGCTCATATTTTAAATAAGTCTCACTCACTTATGGTTAAATCTACATATTTTAATTTGGATTCACCTTATTCCAACTAATCGATGTTGTGTTGTAAGTGACCTTTCCTTTATCATCAGTTACCCTTCATTTCATAAAAAGGTCACTTTTTGCAGTATCAATTCCCTCTTTTCCCTCCCATCTTTTTGCAATTCATAACATGAACAAAATTTCCTTTAACAATTAATTGTTAACTGAAAATATCGCTTACATATGGCTCATCCAATGGGTTTAATATTTGTTTTTTGCTTTTTTTTTTTTTTTTTGTTAATTTAAAAAGAAAAGTTTTTTTTGTAATCCATAAAACATTTTAAAATTTTTAGTATCCACCCGATTTAAGCAAACTTACCAGCTGTGTTCGTCGTAATATAAGACGTACGCTTATTAATGATGGCATGGATTTGGATAGCCAACAGCTGCAATCGCTTATACGACAAATATTGTGTCATTCACGTGGCAATCGACGCCGCAATCGCAATGCGAATGCTAATGCTGGCGGCAGTGATGCTGAAAGCACTAATGCTGCTAGCAGCAGTGATTCATCAGAGCCTGAAATACACTCGGATAACGATGATGATGACGATACAGATGATGATGAATGGGATGTAAGCAATCTACGACATGTTACTTGTGGCACCCAATAAGTTTTGTGCTACTTGTACTCATAGTTAAGGCATGATCTTTGTTGTCTTTGGTTAATTGAAACATCTATCTTTGAATGCTAATATAAGATGTGGAATTATAGGAATTTTTAATGAGCATGAGACTGGTTATTTGAGGTTTCGTCTCTTGGTTTTATCTTAGTTTTTTTTTTTGTTTTAAACGAAGGCAACATTTTTTTTTGTTTTGTAAAAATGTGTGTTATGTTCTAGGATTAGTTTATTAGGATATTTTATTTTTATTTTTAAATACTTTATTTTATATATTAATGTTTTCTCTATTGTCCTCTCTTTTGCTCGTGTACTGATATTTCAATTTCAATTACAATTTATTTTTAGTTTTAGTTTCTTAGTTTGTCTTTTATAAGAAGAGTTTATTTAACACACTTATTAACTTAACTAACATCTTATTATGTTGTTCTTCGTGTGAGAAGAGCTTGCGTAAGCCTTGAAAATTCTATGTTGTTTGCCCAAAAAAAGGACAAAGAAAGAAAGAAAGAATTCTTTTAAATTTATGTTTTCAGTTTTTAAATTCAGTTTATTGTTGAAATGTCGCATACAAAACCGAGATAAAAAGAAAAATATTGTAAATGTTTATTTATGAAAAACATTATTATTATTTATTGATAAAATTGATGATTAAATGAAATGAAATTAATAAATGTTATCGTAAATAAAAATATTAAAAAAAAAGAAAACAAATCTACAAAATATGATGATTGGTATGATACGATCATGTCATAATATTTAATCATTCGTTTGACATATCAATGCTACACTACGCTTGACCCAATGTGAGGCCTTGATTTCGGTATTCAAGAGTATGGGTATAACATAGTTTGTCGAATGACCAGTTGTCGATAGGGTACCTTTTCGTTCTGCCGTTTTATATAGAGGACTTTTGTAACGTGTGCCTTCTTTTAAATCAGTTATTACAGTCGGTTTCAGATATATGGCCGGCATTGCATAAATTAACACTTTCGGCAATTGTTCGTCCACTATGGCCTTGTTCCAATTCCAACGAGCTCCTTCCAAAAATAAACCATTTATGTAAACGCCATCAATAGGTGGCTCATCCAAGCTGTAAATTAAAATTTTATTTGAAATTTCGAAATTTATGATTGCATTGTAATACTTACTATGACTCGTTAAGGACTTCATGATCAAACGTTAGTGTATCGATGGGAATTTTATATTTTCTAGCGAAATTCTGCATGGCACCAGTTAAAAATGCTTGAGTAAAGAAAAATCCAGAAATCCAAAATGTAGGCGGCTTATTATGATGATGCCTGTAAAGTAAATAGAAAATAACGGTGAATTAATAATAGAGCCTTCTATTATATTGTTGTTGCTTTATGCTCCAACTAATGACTTCTTAACACCACCACCACAAATGCCCTAACTCACCAGTGATGTAACCAATTGAGTCTTTTGAATAAATCCTGTATATAAGAGGCTAAATTTTTCAAGCTAGGATAAGATTTTTTCATCCATTTAGCTGGTATACGATTCAATTTAATTGCGGTGATAACACCTTCCAATTCCGGTGTCATTACAATAATACCATGAGTAGCATTTTCAACATCACGACATGATGCTCGAATCTCCAATTGTAATTTCAAAAAACGTTCCATTTCTTGTGTAATAACTGTATTCATGGATTCACTGTAATCGACAGGATATTTTTTCTTAGCCGCATCAATATCCATATTCTCTGGCATTTCACGAACAATATCTTTGACGGTTTCCAATAACAATTGATCGGCACTTACACCAGCCGCACCCCCTGAAGTTACTTCACTGCCTAATATAAGGATCATGGAATCTAAAAGGATCTTGGTTGTCTGTAGATCACGTGTAATACCCGAATTGGAATGTAGGCCATAGACTTCGGGTGCAGCTAAGCTGGGATAGTTTTCGTCAACATAACGTAATATTTCACGATGTTCAGTTTTGCGTGGCACCATAAAACGATCATCGACAGCAAACTTGTAACGATTGTCCGCCACAACATCGGGATTAACATAATCGGCCAAAATGGTAACAATAGCACGACGATCCCAAGTATCGGTAACACGACCACCATAATTACATTCAGCCGTTAGATATGCAATGGCAGCATAGGGTACATGTTCATATTGATTAAGCAACATCTGTTGGTAGAAGCAAAACAATTGAATCTCTTAAAAGAAAGTGAAAAAAACTAATATGAACAGAACTTACATTTAATTGCAAGACGGATATTTGTAAATCGGATTCATTAAATCCATAGGCTATATTCCAACCTAAGGGTCCATATTTACGTCTCTCCTGTACCACAGCATGAAAGAAACAGATACCGAATAGGAGACGCGTAAAAGCACGATCTTGTTTAGCTACACCCGTATAAAAGGTAGGATCGTTTATCGGTTCGGAGTTATATGAACGCATTATGTTTTCTTTTAGTCCCGTAGGCGGTTCATTAGTCATCTTGACACCATTCTGTAGCAAAGCCACCGGAAACTGTGGTGTTGGATAACTGGTTAACCATAAGCGAAAATTGGCTGAAAGTTTTGAAAAAAAAATTAAGAGATTAATTATACAACATTAAATATTGTTACGTTAACATTACGTATTACGTAATACATATGTAACGTAATGACAGTTCCACTTACGTGACGTATTGAATGTATCCATATTTTCCCATAAAAATTCCAATTTTGGCATCCAAGAGGCAGCCAAATGACAATTTTGCAAACACACCCAGTAGCCCATTTCTTGTGCAATTTTTATAAGATTTTGTGCTATGGGTCCTTGACCCTGACCCAATGATATACTTTGGAATGTCTCATCGTAGCCAGTTTTTTCAGCATACGACAGCAGAGAACCCAGAGGATCAGCTCCAGGCGAGAGAATAAAAATCAAGGGAGTTAAGGCCGTGGACTCTGTAAATGATTTGCTGATATCGAAGTCAGGTGGCGTAACAAATTGTTGACCCATTTCGGCTGCTATGAAATACCGTATGGCCAGAAATACTTTATCTGGCCGTAAAGCTTTTAAAACTATAATTTTCTCAAAACGTGTGAGACCATTTTGAAAGGGTTCTGGCAAAGGTTGTTCTTCTGGCTCTGCGTGGTCATAGATCTTTTGCCAAAGTTTAGTTTGAGTTTGAAATGATTTGACGATGCCCTTAAGTTCAGGCAATTCTTCTAAACGTAAAACATTGGCCCATATTACGTCCGATATCCACGAAGGATCGGGATTCTTAGGGCCATGACCGATTTCCTTGGCCTGGGTCAACAGGTGGATCATATGCCGCATTTCTACTTGCTTGTTGCCCAATAGTATGCGACTGCACAAGATAAACGAGAACAACAATTTGTCCTTTTCGAATATGGAACGGCAAACGTTGTTGTAGAGGTTCTTAGTAACAGCGTCGACCAAAAACTTTATACGCCTCGGCAGTTCTTTGGACTTATTGGCCGTCTCTATGGAGTACATGTACAAGTTAATGTACCAGTTTAACGAGAACTGGTACATGGGATCTATGTTGGGTAAATCGGTTATGGAATAGTAAAGTATGGAGGAGTGTACGGCAACTGGTTTGTAATTCAAACGGAAAGCTTCTATTTTGGCAGAGGTTTCCTTAGAGGCTTCCTGTTTGGCCACTATATCCAACGATAAGGTCTTGGACTCACCCAGTATTTGTATGGCTGACTCGTTTTCCAATATATCACCTTCGGAGGAGCTTAAAGTTTTCAAAATCATATTTTCGGCATCCACTAAAGCGGCCTTATTTCTGGCCGCCTCATCTGTTAAGGTCATGCGCAGTTCCTGCAAATCTGGTCTCTCCTTAGCCACTACTATGCCCAACAGCTGATCCTCGAGAGCGTTTTGCGTCAAGGCGAAATTAATAATCGTTACTTTGTTGAAGGTTTCAGGCAGAAAGTGTGGATTCCTTAAATTACAAGTCATGTATAAACGAAAATTCTTATGCAGGGGCACAATATTGTCGCCCAAACTTATATGGGGTTGGCCCCCCTGTATGAAAATCTTACGCATTAAAATCGGATCTAAGGGTACTTCGAGCTCTTCTAAGACATTTTCAATTATTACCGCATAACCGTACTCCATGCTCTCGGCAATAACCTTCATGTAATTGGCCTGATTAAACTTTACGGCGCTTAAACGATTTTTACGTTCCATGTTCTTTATCCAGTTATTGGCCTGGCCCTGGGGATCTATGAACAAACTATATCGGCTAGAATTGTCCGAGATAATGGCATTCTCGGTGGAGAAGACATCATTAGGCAGGCCATTAATATTCCAGTTTTGTATGGTTATCTCCAGACCCAAAGCCTCGGTTATGCTGTATTCCTTCGATATGGGAATTTTATTCGAGACACACTTTTGATACCAATCTTCCACACACATGGAACGATATTTATAATTGACCGCAGAAAGATAAGCTATAATACCGCAGGATAGCAAAATATCACCGGGTAAGTGGTCATAAAGATTTTGCAAATCCTCGGCTGCCTTGGTCCATCTGGATTTCTCACCACCCAAGCCATCTATTAAGGATTGAGCCCGTGTCAGTCGGTTTTGGCAAAGGTCAGCTTCATCTTGTGTACGCTTCATTTCTTGATTGGCTTTATCCAAATCCTCATTGAGTTTGGCCACTTTAGCCTCTAGAGCAGCAGTTAATTCACGTTTTTCGTTTAGGAAAGTCATCGTATCGGAGTATTCCTTCTCAGCAGCTGCTAATTTCGCCTTCTTAGGGGCCACCACCTTTGCTACATTATCATAAAGATCCATGGCTATTATCCATTGACACAAACCCTTGGCCGCAGATGAAGCTTTGGCTACTATTTTCGGATTGAAGTCTTTGTTGGGTATAAAGTCTTTGCGTATCTTTTTCATAATTTCCGGATTGATATTGTCCTTGTCAAAATCTTTAAGGGCCTGTAGAAAATTCAAGTCACCTAAAATACGTTTACTCGGACCCCAGTAATCGTTGACCATTTTCCCTGAGGTAGGATCTGCAATGCGATCTGGCGGTACACCCTTTATAACACAAACTGCCGCCATTACCAGTTTAATAACGGGTGGAGGATTTTTCATAGACTTGACCAAAGTAATATCGGCCGGTTTAAGGGTATTGAGTGCTTGCAAAGCTTCCTCTAAAACTGGTATGGCTTGGGCCAAATCTTTTTCGCATTCACTTTTCAGTTCTTGGGCTGCTTCGGCTTGAATACCCGCTACAACTTCATCTTTCTTCACCTGTTCGGCAGCAGCTTGAGCAGCTACCGTTTCTTTATTGATTTCCAGTAACATTTTACGAGAGTTTTCAGCCAACATGATCAGTTTGGGTTGCAATTCATTCAAATCCTTTTTCATAATCGATATGGCGGCGGCCGCAGACGCCAAAGTATCCAAACCGCCAATATAACGCATTTTAGATTCCATCACTTCCTTTTGTTTGCGGGCCATGACACTTTGAAATGACTTGATCAGCTCCAAAAAGGAGGCATTGGTCAAATAAATATAACGGCCAGTAGCTTCGCAAAACTCGGCACATAGTGATGCCGCTGTGGTATGAAAATATTGTGTTGTCTCCACTATGGCTTGCTTCATTTCACTGGATGGCACATTGACATTTTCCAAAGATATTTTAGCTGTCATTTGCAAAGCTTCCTCCGGCCAACTTTGATACCAATCTATGGTACAACAATTCACCAGTGAGGGATACAAACGCACACGTGTCCTCAAAGCATCACCGATGGGCGAGAGGCACAAAACAATATGCAATTTAAACTTGCATCGATTCACAAAGAACGAGAAGACTTGTAAGGGCGATATATCGATATTTCGATTACCGCCTTGCGCCGCTAAACGGACCATCTCTAGAATTTCTTGTTTCTCATCGATGGCATAGATATTCGGTACCTCACCCTGATTCAACAGACAGTCTATATCCTGTAAAAACAATTCCATTTTGATTTGATTTTCCGTCATTAGGAAGACAGTGTGCTTATCCATACCACCCGCTTCCTTTAGGATATTTTTCAAATCATCGTGCCAGTCATTAGGGCCATAATTCTTTGTGATTTCCGGCTGGAAAAAGGAAGTTTGAACCATATTGGTGGCTAGTTTGGTCAAAGATTGGCGTCCGGAGCCTCCGAGGCCTATAAGTAGAGCGCTGGCACCACCAATCGATATAATGCGGCAGATACGATTCAAATGCTGTAAAGCAAAGTTAAACAGAGTGATATCCATTTTAGATCTCCTGGTGGAGTTATAATCATCCAAACTGATCATGGCTAATTTGTAAAGAGCAGCTACGGTGGGCACCTCCTCATAACGTCTCTCATCGGGCACACTGTCTTCATCGAAATACACTCCAAAGAATATGCGACTGGCTGACTCCAAAGTAAATGTGGCATCTGAACCAGCTTCTGTACAATATGACTCAAATACCGTCTCGAGTTTTTCGCGGAAATTTGCTTTGATACAGTCGTTTAGCTTGTTAAACATCCATTTGCGATCATTGTCATCCACTAAGCGATCATAGAAAACCCTCAAAGCCTCATGATACCACAGACGAACAAAAACCTTCTTATCACTCACGGATTCCTTGCGCATTAGAGAACAACCCGTTACCACACGAGAAATATCTCTGAGATTAAAAATATAATGACTCTTGGCGGGCGTAGCTCTCATTTCATTTTGTACCGATTTATAGATTTGCTGGGTGGCGGCCACTATTTGATTGACCACCACAAAAACATCATTACCATGACCAGTTTTGCGAAAACCATTAAGTAAAACGTTAACAAATATTCGATTCATGGTGTCATCACTGAAGGTGTCTATGGCGAAAATATTAAAGTGATTCAAGAATCTGGCATAAACATCTTGGCGACTGCCGCCGGGCAAGCCGCATGCGCTGACAAACAGAAGATTGTGTATAAAGATTTTAGTGCTGTCCTTAAGATCATAGACATGGCCGTAATCGAAATACTGACGCAAAAGTTCCAATGGTGGTTGGGCACCGTACTCCTCTTTGATTGGCATACTCATATCGTCTACAAATAAAACCGTATGCTTGCCTTTCGGTGCACCATAAATACCACGTTTCCATTTTTGCAACTGAAAATAAAGTAAATAAGGATATAAAAACCGCGCATAGGCCATTTCTACTCCCCCTAATATATCGAAGTCGCGCACCAGACGATAATCTTCTTTTTTCCGACGCCCTTAAAACGTTTTGTCAGTCAAGTTAAGAGATTTGTCGTCATTCATGGTAGATTTAACTTCATTTGGGAGCTCTAGAAGGTCGCAAAACCATTGAAAATTCAAGTCATCGACATAATTACCATAGAAAGTGCAAGTTATCGATAAATTTACTATAATTCTAATTTACGATCTGCTAATATAACAAATTCTATGATGATAGGGTCTTTGTTTGGATCACATGGCAATGGCAATGAGCAGACAGAACAGCTTACAGACTGGGGAGTATCTATGCACCTAATAGAGCCAGAACTCTTCTCTAGAGAGCAAAGAGATGATTGGAAAGAATTACTCCGTAAAAGGAAGGATGGAGAGAAACGAAGACTCTTCCCAAATCATGTAAATGTGAGATAAACTAAACTTTTATTTGGTAATTAAAATAGAAAGGGATTTGAGTCATACATCAGACTGTCCAAGAGCAACCTGAGGGTAGTTGTAGTTTTGTATTTTTCTTATCTCAACTTACCTTGGATATTAAGAGATCCTGTGTTTGATTTGCGGAAATCATTACAGTAAAAGTCATAAAGGCCGATTCAATAGTTTCACCATCCAATTTGTTCATGAGATAGTTTTGTATGTACACGCTCTTTCCAGTACCCGTAGGACCAACCAGTAAAATTTTCTTTTTATGCTGCAAAAAAAAAGAAAAGAATTCAAGTAAACCAATTCACAAGAAAGCTTCTACGTGGACTCACATCGATATGCATTTTCAATAGATGCATATAACGGGCCGTATCAATGGTCGGCACTTGCACGCCTAATGAAGTCTCCTCAACCTCCATACGTTTGGCCATATCGTTCCAGGAACGCCAAGCGCCACGTTGCTTAAATATGTAAACATAATCGACTAGAAGGCCTTCAACTGGTATGGCAATTTCCAATTTGCCTATAATCTCTGGCGTATTTTCCTCGTCAGCCCATTTCTAGATAAGAAAAGGTAAGAAGTTTATGTTATTCTCGATGGTAAAGGGGGTATGGTATGCCCACCCTTATGGTTTGTACAAATACCTGTCTAAAGAACGTATCAAACTTTTCCCTTGACTTGGAGTCCAGTATACCAGCCACACCCCATATCAGACAAAATATGATGGCCGCTTGAAAATAAAAGTACAAGAATTTCTGATAGTCTTCCAGATTTTCCTCGACGCCCTCGGCCAGGCACATTTCAAAAATATCGAATGTTGTTGTAAGACAATTAAATTCGCCAGGCTTCAGATATTGATTGCAATTTTTGCGTACAAACTCCTGACACTAAAGATTCAATAAAAAATCAAAACTTAACCTATGCTTTACTGGACTTCGAACCTCATTTGAAGTCTAAATATTCTAGTTTTACTTACCGGTTCCAATAGCCAATCAAATAAAGCCTCTATATAGGGTATGGTTTCCTCATCTGCCCATCTTGGATCAGATTTTTTTAACCAAGAATTAAGAAAAGCCTTATAACCTAATGTAGACGGTTCCATATATATCATGCCACAACGTGATACCGTTGCTGGTGAAGCCTGAGCCAAGTCCATGACCTCGAATATCATAGACATTTCTTTGGTCATTGTTATGACTTCACCAGAAGTCAGGCACAACTTCTTATTGTCATCCAGCACGGTATTCATATTCTCAATCCAGACTGCATCAACGGGTCCATCAAATATAACCTGAAATGTATGGATTTTTTAAAAAGCCAATGGTTGGTTATTTATCTGGCAGTGTATACTCACCCATTTTCTATCTGGTGTGGGAGTCATGGCAAATTCTCTGAAAATACGCGCTACTAAACCATCAGTCCACTCATATGATACCGGATCGAAGGAGCCATACAACTGATTCATGGTTATCGATTTCGGATTCATAATGCCCATTTGAACATGTTGAAAGTAAGGACTTTTTTCGGGTGCTTTAATTTTTAGAGCCGATAAGATTTTGGCCAATATTTGTAAAGTTTTACTTTTCCCCGCCAACGGCTCTCCCACCAACATAAAGCCATGGCGCACTATAATCATTTCATAGGTCTGTATTACCTTTATGAGAAAACTTTCCGCTGGTTCCAGAATCATTTCTTCACAATATTTCTTGAATTCCATTTCAACGAGCGTATAATCAATGGTGGGTAACGTAATGCCAGGGAAAATATCTGAAATTATGCCCTCGAATAAGGGAATATCGAAAGACATAAACTTGGGCAGATTGACATCGATAAGAGAGCGTAAAAGTAATATGTCTTCCACTTCATTGGGAAACTGTTTCTTAATGTTGCCACAGGCTGATAGGACCGTCTTCACCGCTCGCATGCCATAATCATAGTGATTCTGCATAGACAGTTGCTCGGAACATAGACGATAAGTGGTGACAATTTTCACAGCCAATTTACGGGCATCAACAAACCCATAGGAGTACAAGGAGATTTCACCAATCATAGCATAGTCCGGCACCATCATCGCCACCGAACGGAATAGCACCTTTAAATTGTCAGGCAACTCTGAACGACCCGCATAACCGGGATTCATAGTGATGCACACATAACAGCTGGGATTTAAAGTCAACTCCGTGCCCTCGAAAATGAATTTTACCGCATTAGCTCTCACCGCCTGGACAATTAGTAAAATCTGTTGGGCCACCACAGACAGAACCTCTAATTCTATGCGATTAAATTCATCAAAGCAAGCCCAGGCACCACTGGAGGCCAAGCCCTTAAAGAATTTTCCCATGGCCTTGTAATCCAAACCATCCGAACAGTTGAACACTTTACATTGTACCGCCAAAGCTTTGGCCAAATCTTTAGTGGTCTCAGTCTTACCTGTGCCGGCTGGTCCTTCGGGTGCACCATTCAAATGCAACTGATAGGCTCCCACCAAAGTGCGGTAACATCGATCCGTTAACGGTGTAATAACCAAACGATCCGAATTACCCAGATACTCATTAGCATAGGGCACAGTAGCATTGATTATACGCACCCAACTGTCACCCTCTTCCCAGTAATAGCGCAACTGGGACATCCATTGAAAATCAAATTCGCTATCGATTTTCAATCGTATCAGTTCCTCAATGACATCTTTGGCATGAACATCAATGACTATCAGAGACTTGATGGTAATGCGGTTCAAGTTGTTTATGTCGGGCGATCTTACCAGATCGACTATATGATGCAGGTCCGCGGTAAGTTCCTTAAAGAAACTGTTCATGGCCTGTGAATCATTGGCTAATTTACGTAGATTAATGTGCACATTTGCGGCCCAATATATCTGAGAAACGCACAGTACCACCATCTGAGGCCAATACAATACCCACTCGTATCTTTGTACTTTGGGATAATGCTCAAACGACAAACCCATTTGTTCTCTCACAGCCTTAAGCATTTCCGATTCCACACCCAATAGCCATTTTTCAACACTTCCGCCAGCCGCTGCGGTGGAAACTTGTTCCACAAACGGCACTAACTCCATATCGGCACTATACATGGATAGAACATTTTTCTTTTCATCAAATTCCAAACTATTAATGCCCTCGAAACATTTACTCAAATGGGGCAAGACCCTTAAGGGGTCCTTGGTTTCCGATAAAATCTCTAGCATTTCATCATTGGACAGGAAAAAGAAACGCGGAAAATACAGTCTTTTCTTCTCCAAATAATTACTAACGCCTGTGGTTATATCATCCAAAAGTTCCACGGCCTTTATTAAAGATTCGAGTAAACCGGGCGCAGGGGCAGTTTCCATAACTAAGGGCTGCCTTAAGACCATGGCCATATTACGAGTAAATGTTTGCTCTACAATTACAAACAGTCTACCCTCTTCGGGCATTTGGGCGACAATATCTTTCGAAGAGAATATAGGCAGCAGATATAAGAAATTCGATTGGACCTTGCCCCACTGCTCGAAGGTCTCATTGACTCTTTTAATTTTATCATACCAGGCTAATACTTCCGTCTCGCAAGGTTTCATAAAAGCCGAGCCACGCATCGATAAAGTCTTTAAAATGTGATCATCCAACAATGCCTGTATATCGTCTAGATTCGATAATATCTGTACGCCCGTCTCCTTGTAGGGCCCCGTTGGGAATACTCGACTATCCCATTCATGAATCATTGCTTGCAGTGAATTCCACAATTGCAATTCCTTATTAGCACCCACACTTATGATTTCGAATTGATCCAGTTTGGCGTCCAAATGATAATTCAAAATTTTCCTTAAAGTAGTGCCAGCATCGGGTGTGATATCGAAGCCAGCTATTTCCGACATTTCGATCCAATGACGTTTCCTTAACGCGGGATTACACATGTTATTCACTATGAACACGCCGGTGGTGAAATCCTTAATTAATTGTATCATTTTAGTGCACAGCCTTAACGGTACAGGATGATTTTCGGGATCAGGATCTTCAGTTTGCCCCTAGAAAGAATGGTATTTTTAAAGCGGAAACGAAAAAAACTGGTCGGATATATACTCGTATGTATGTAATTTACCTTGAATTTACAAACTGGATTATCGATCAGATCCTGTTTAATTTTCTGTCTGTAATATTTTTGATTCTTTTGGAATTCCTTCAGATAATTATCGGTAGTCGATTCAACAAAGTTCGGTTCCAAATATTCAAAGGGACCGTCTAACCAAACGCTATGATAACGCTTCCAATTAATGCATAATCTGAAAAGGAAAGGATAGGAAAATATTAGGACTATGACCTAGCCAGCTTGAATACTCACTTCATTAGCGCAGCAAATGGATATACGAATGCCTTCAGTACCTCCAATGTGGCATACTGTGTCTGTGGTATTTTGAAAAGTTTCTCCTCCTTATTGATCCACTCCACATAGCTATCGAATGTTTTCAATTGATCAATGAAATTTTGCAACATTATATAATATTCCTTGAACTTCTTCGCATCGCTCATGTCATTAATAATGGTCATCTGCGGTATTAACTCCTCTATATCTGCATTGAGTTTCTTTACCACCTCCTGTAAATGTTCTTCGAACATACACTTGTAGTTTTCCTGTTGCGAAGCATTATAATCGCAAATTTCATTGATGTCATGCAGCCAATTAATGGTGGTTATGGTTAGATCAAAATGATAGGGAGACATTTCACACAATTCCACTAGATTAGTGCCCACCTTAAGGCAGTCTTGTATGCGATTGCGTAATTCAAAGAGTTTCTCTTTCTTAACATAGATCATGTATTCACCAGCTGCCAACAGCTCTTCGGTGGTTTTGGGTATCTCCAATGCACGATCTTTGATGTATTGAAACTCGGCACATATGGCCAATTCGGTTTTAATGTGCTCCTTGCTTATCTCAGCAGTGACGCGGGCTATTAAGTCATCGGCTATGACTCTCAACATCTTAACGGCCGGCTCATTGTTAATAATGGCCAAAACAAAATAATCCTGACGCGGTTCACTACGTAACAGATTGATGTATTCGAAGTAGGTGTCTATTTTAGCAAAATATTCCTCAAATTCGCGTGGCTGATCCAGAAACAAATTTAAATCGTCTATTACCGTTTCACTGTAAAGACCGAAATATTTCGTTTGATAATTACGCAAATACTCCTCTATAGGTTGATAGGTCTTGGTAATGGCTGCTCTTAGTTCGGCAACAAATTCATTCACATAATTCTCATTAAGATTAATACGCAAAAACTCGGCAGCTTGATTGACTGTGGATGGATCAATTTGAGGTTGTATGGGTTCCATTTTACAACCCACTTCGGCTATATTCCTGGCCATATTCTCGTACACTTCTAATATCTCTGTTAGGCTAGGACTAATATCAATGCAGTTGTCCTCCTCATAACACACCAAACTCAACCGAAGCATAGGTATTTTACGCTCATTTCGGCATACTCTTAGCAGATGCATTAAAGTTCGCTGCTTAAGATTGTTCATTTGGCGATTAATAAGACCCTCTACGCACAAAAACATCGAAGGCCATAATTTAGCCGATATTATACGTTTCTTATGCATGCGCCTTAAGGTGCATATAAATTTCGGATACCAAGTCCATCGTAAGTGGGTATTTTTATCCTCTAAAGAGGTGCGACAGTATTTCTGCAAAGTCTTATGCGATATGCACTCCCTTTGGCCCAAACCTATTTGCGTAGCAGCCGTTTGTGACGTTTTCGATTGCATGGGATCAAATTCGACCAACAGATCGGGAAATTCTAATTCCGTATTATTTAAAACGTATCTGGCGGGTATATGCAATAAAAGCAGACGTTGTTTTATTTTCTTGCGATTCACCAGATATTTCTCATAAAATTCCGTTTTTCCGGGCAGAGAGAAACCGAATTTCGCTTTGGTCAAATCAAATTTGGAGGGATCTTCATCGGGTAATTCTGGTTTAACCAAAATCGCTTTCATGCTATAAATCTTCATCAGCCGATCATATTCATCGTGTACATCTTTCATATACGACTTGACCAGTTCGGGCAGTTTTTGTTTCAAATGTTTGGGTGCATAGCTGAGTATTTGTTTTTCGGTTTTCACCAACATTCTTGGCACTGCAATCGTACGCACACAACGTCTTAAATTGTCCACATAATGGCTTTCAGGCAAATAGCGTATGTCAGGTTCGGGTTTTGAACGCTTACTAGCCAATTTCAATTTCACTTCGGCTGCGCGATATTTTAAAAACGTATGATGACGTCTTTCATAGACATCGGATAAGCGAAATTTCAATAAAGGATTCTTCGTATACTCTTCGTTGTCGTATCGGTCCAAGTTTGATGGTGGATGATGCATATGAGCCAACTTGCGACCAAACATGGTGAGATATTCTCCTTTCTTTGCGCTTCTATTATCCATAGCGGTTTTTCTTTGCTTCTCTTTGTCTTTCTTGAAAACTAAATTAAAAAAAATATTTTTCTGTATTTCGAAAAATGAAAAAAAAAAATTGAAAAATTTTCTTTTCAATTTTCTGAAAATGTCACTGTGACGTTTCTAATTTTGGCAATTTCTTTTAGGCAGGTGTCTGTTTTTTTTAGATTCTCTTTAATTTTGAAAGTTTTTCTTCTATAACAGGTAGTCAAGCAAGGTTGCTTAACGACGGTTTCTAAAACAGAGTTGTATTTGAAACGTTACGGCGAAAAGAAAACGGATAGTCATTCAATAACCAAGAAGAGGCTGTATTTCAGAGACAATTGGAAGAGAGCATTATATGATCAGGGTGAACATTTTATTCAAATAATGGATACTCCATCCATAAAATCTGATCTGAAGTTTCAGATATTGCCGGCGTGACCCTTGAGGATATATCTTAGGGTATATACCGTCTGCTTCATACTGCTGGACAGACTATGCAATTGAATATATATTAAGAGTTCTAGTTTTAAAATTTCTTATAGGCTGCCTGACCTTTACAGTGTTTTCCCGGTAAAGATCAAGGTATTGATCGGAACAATACTTGCTGGATAAGGATATTTTGCTTCAAAATCTCTTAATTTACTTCGCCCCCCTGGGTGCCCTGGTTGTGTGGTAGACTATTGGTGTGAGAGGCCTGGGTTCGATTCCCACCAGAGGCTCTGGTTTGTTACTCTACACCGAGCATATGGTCTATGTTATTGTATTGTAATTAAAAAATAAATAAAAAAGAAAATACTTCGTCCCTAATAAACGTCGCGTCGCCCTCTTGCCTGGATGCCAAGATATTTCTCGAGGAAATTTCGGTTCATTTAAAGTTAACTCTTATATGGATTCCAGGACATGGGGATATCGAGGGAAATTGCATTGTCATGGCCGGTACGTTACAATGCATAGGTTCGCCGATCGTCTAACATAAATAGTTCAGTCTACGGTCTTTTTATGGGTGTGATATGATAAGAAAAGAACCTGATTGTATTCTTGCCTTAAATCGCATCCATCGCGGTTCTCACAAACATCTGCCCTTTTGAAGAGACATGTCGATAGATTTGGCAATGATTGCAGCTATATAATTACTTGCAAATAGTTCAGTTAAAAAGTTAACTATTTGAACTAGGATTGTTCCTTAATTGAATGATAGAGTGAATACGGAAAACTCCGTCTTACTTACGTCTATCGAATAGGTTCGGTAGATAATTTTGTATTATCATGGCATAGCAGGACATGTAGTAAAGACATTAAAACCATGAAACAGTTTATATGTATGTCATTATGTCATAAGATCGAGTTTCCAATATATTTGGGCAAGCCTATATACCAGACAACTCATCTTCTGTTCAGAGATGTGAACTTGAAAAAGTTAAGGCAGTTTGTGCAAAATACAAAGTATGGTTTGTGATCACTCTATAAGCCCACTTGATGGCTTAAATATGGGCTTGAGACCCTTTTATTTTTTAAAAGATATCCAAAATGCTGTTACGTTTGATTATGGTGAGTCATATTTCATTAAATTTTAATTTTTTTTTTTTATTCTTTATTTATCTACAGCAGTTTTAGTTTTGAAATACTATTTTGAAAAGTTTGAAATTAATTTTTGTTTTTTTTTTTTTGTTTTTTAACTTAAAAAGATATTAACAATTTTGTGTTATATTGTAATTATGGATTATAATTATTATAGTTATGCTATGCACATAATAAATAAATATGTAATATGATTGAGTTATTTTTTATTTATTTATTATAATATATTTCTATATAGAGTAAGAGCTATATATAGAGTTTATTTATTTGTTTAAATTTTATTTTTTTATTCATTTGTTTGCGGTTAACAGGAACAATAACAATATGGATTTATTTTATTTTTTTTAATTAAGTTTTATGTGTTTTTTTTTTTTTTGGCAATTTGTAAGTCATATTATGTTTTTAATTATTTGTAGAGGGGAGTTTTTTTTATTTTGTTTTCATTTAAGAGATTTCATTTTCAACTTTGATTTTAAAATACAATTTCAAAACATTATCGTAATGTTAACTTCTTTATTTATTTCATATATTTTTTTTTTATTTTTTTTTTCTTTTCTTTTGTTTGCTTTTTAACTATTAAATTTATTTATTTTTTATTTGGAATATTTTTTTTTCTTTATCAGTTTAAATTGCTCAGCATGGCACATAAAATTTAACTTATAATTGCCCTGATTTATATAATATTTGTTTAAAACTATTTGTTTATCTTTCTCTTTTTAATTAAAAACTTATTTAAAAACATTAAATATAAATTCACTATAGACTTGTTTTTAATATATATATATATTTTTTTTATATACAACAGTTCATTAATATACTAAATAAGTATAAGTATGTATAAGGTTTTCTCTATAAATATTCGTTTATCCTACAATTTTTTTTTTTTTTAATTTTAAATTGAATGCAAAAAAAAGGACACCTAAAAAAACACAGTAGATTTGTGTAAAGAATTTTAGCCTTATTTTTAATTGTTTGTAAATCACTTTATAAAATATGCAGATTGTTTTGCTTGCCTAACTTGCTTGCCTAACGTTTTGAAAAAACCAATCAATATGTTAATAATAAAGGGAACAGGTCAAAATAATATATATAATTTGTTTTGAAAAAACCCTAAAATATACCTTCTTCCACTGTGTGTCTTAAATCTGTTAACGTTTGCTGCTGTATGATACGCTGTATTAATTTTCTTTATATTTTGTTTTGGTTTTAGTTCTATCAATACCTTCAACTTCAGGCTTATTTTTAAGGCTTACAAATGTCTACAGGGAAACTTTTAGTATTTAATGTCCCATACGATTGTTTTCGGGAAAATTCCATTCGAATCTTACGTTGAAAAGCATTGTGTTTGGAAAATTATTCCTACAAATCAAAGTACATAATAATCGCTCAGATATAGAACGACGCACTAAAAGGTGTCGGTACAATCCGACAGCATTAAGAAGCTTTGAGCAATTGGACATTTATCGGTTTGTCACTTCTAAAAACACTAGACTACTAACTAGGGATCCTAGTTCAATACAAACCTCTTGATCTTAGACAGCATGAGGTATAAACTTTAGATTATTCTGTAAACAGAGTTTGATTCCAGTTTAAAAGATTTTTAGGAATTAATAGGTGTTTCAGAGCATTTTATTTCACATTTAGACAAATTTTAGACACTTGCAAGACATTTACCTCACCTAACGCTCCAAATAAGTAGTTTAAAGCCAAGGGCGTACATAGTGCATATAATTCAGGGAAAATGTATTTTAAATACTATTAGTGCTCACATTATTAGTCTTCTGTATGCATCTAGGCTATGCGTTAAAAGACAAGTCCTTTGTATATTTCAATAATATGAACTTACTTTGATATTTATTCAGAGTTAAAAGTTATTTCAGGTTGAATATAAATATTCTAAAGATCTAATCCTTCGAATAGCTTGTATTTCCGATAACTAAAACATATATGTTGTGAAGCAAGTAAAAGAATTTTGCGATAGGAATTCATGGAAGCCTAATGGACGACACTCTTAGTCACTAAGTAAGATACGAAAGATATAAAGAGAAATGTGTAGCCAAAGGTAATCTACTTTGAAACTATTTACTGTGAGTCAAATCCATAGCTAAATAATATTCCAATTACAGCGTAACGTATTCGAAAATTTTAACAAACGTAGCAATATCAACAAAATTTTGAAAATAAAATTCTATTCGAATTTCTATTATTTTCATATTTTATTCAAGAAACACACTGTAAACAGTTAAAACCAAATCGTACAAGTCCCGCTTAAGACGATACTCAGCGAAAGTCGCCTTTGAGACAAAATTTTTCCTACTCATCTTAGAGTTTAACAAAGCAAGTATATAGGTATGTACTCATTTCAAATTGTCTATAACCTAATGTATGCATGTATTTCAGACTACATTTTCTATTTGCTTTTTGTTCGTTTCATTCATTTCATTAAATTAAATACTAATTCGAATGCAGATACTTACCAGTATTAAACTATTGTTCAAAATTTAATACATATTCCCTTAGCAGGCTGGGCAATTTAAGTTTGTTAATGTTTTGTGCTAATTTTCTATTCAACGATTCATAGATGGCAAGACGCGCTAATTGTTTAAGACTGCGAGGTTTACGGTACAGCGATGAAATGACCGCAATCAATTGTTCCGTCTTTTTGCTCGGCACTTGAGCCACATAGAAATTATGCAAGGATTTTAGGCAATTGTATAAAGTATCATGTTGCATGGTGGCATAGAATAAATGTATAATGCGGGTAAAATTTAATTCGGGATCATTGAGTATAAATTCTTTTTTGGTAATCAAAACAATATAATAGAATAGTAGATAGCGGGAATTGGTGCGAAATGAATTTCGAAATGTGCTGTCACCTAACGATTGACGTGTAACAGCTACAGATTCTACACCAGACACACCACTTCCTACACCACCGCCACCAACGCCAACACCACCACCACCGCCTACACCACTTGTCCCAACACCGCCACCCACGCCGCCACCAACACCACCACTGCCATTTGCCGTATCGGCTGAGGAGCCGGTCAAACCTAAAGCATCACCAAATCTGGCAATTTCATTGGAATAGATGGCACCGCCAGTGGTCATGCTACTTAATACTATATTCGGATCAGCACCGTATTGTATGAGTGTCAAGGTTAACTCATGTATGCGCAACATATCCTGACAGTCGCGTACATTGCGCACCATATCCATAACAGCCTGTAGAATATTTTGATATGCTTGATTGCAGTCTAAGCCATGTTGCAGTAGGAGTAGTAAAATATTTTTAATAAAATCAAAATTTGTGCGTCTTAATGTGTCACAGCTCAAGGTAAAATTTTCACTAACGGTAAATACTAAGACTTGAAGTGGAGTCAAATTGTGATGATACGAACAATTTGGATTAGCACCATGTTGTAATAAAATTCGTATGCAATTAACAAAGCAAACCTAGAAAAGAAATTTTTACAACATCATGAACATTACAAACAGGAATGGTAGCAAAACATTTACCTTCATTGAATGAGTATAGTGTTGTAATGTATCGGTATTAATTAAAGGTATTAACAAAACCATTATTGGTACTGAACCATCACGGCCCACAATATTTGGATCACCTTTTGAAAACAAACGGTAAATATTTAGAATCCAAATAAAAATTAAAACGTATTTATCAAACACGGCTTACCATCTTCCTTGATTAGCATACTTAAAAGCTCAAAACAGACTTCCATATCACGTATATGACGAAATACGCAGGCTAAAGCACTATTGCCAGCCTGATTGATAGAGTTTTTAGCACCATGTTGCAGCAGAAAACGTACCAAATGCAAAACGTCCCATTTACTCCATTTATCATAACCATACCTACAAAACAAACAAACCAACCACAGACAAACAATTTTCAAAGCATTTTTTTTTTTAAATGAATATTCGATCACAATACCTGGCCTCCTCTAAAGCATAACGTACTATAAGGGAATGTAAAGGCGTATTACCCAGTACATCAGGTTCATTTATAAGCTCTTTGCAACCTCTTTCTAGCAGTAGCCTTAAAATGCTTAGCGTATCTTCCGCCGATTTACGGGCAATAAATATGACTATTTTTTTGATTTTTAAAAATTCTATTTTAAAACAATCTTTATTAAGTGAAATGAATGTCACTTTACTTACCCATATGCAGCAAAGTAAACTGTTGAGTGCATGTTCTCACTGTTGTCACTGCGCCATGGTGTATTAACAGTTCTAGAAAACGCAATTCATGCAAGACCGCATGATGTATGGGATAATATTCATCTTTTATGAGATTTATTTCATCTGAACGCGTTACCACCAACTGTTGTACACAGTTCCAAGCTCCACGTTCGCAAGCCATATGCAACAAGTGAAACACAGGCTTTTTCGAACGAAAAGGGATCTAGAAATTACAACAAATATATTCGATTAGTTTTATTAAAACGAAATCCATAATTTTTAAAAAGAATTGAATGTTTCACGTAAAGTGTAGTGTGGCCTAAGGTTACCACAATCAAGCTTAAGCGTATCATTTTCAATTGGTGGGACCTGATGTTATTCCCATAGAAACTTATTTTTGTTGTTACGAATTTGTCTAAAACTACTTCATTTCACTCTGACTTACCCATGGATCATCCAGCTTCTGTACTAGTATATTAAGTACATTTATTTGATCACCATCGATGGCATAACAAATGGCATTCTGCAGTTTTGAATTATCGAAACGATCCCTGTACTCCACATCTTCGTAATGGCTCGTGTTGTATTGAAAGAGCTCACAATTCGGCGAATGACAACAGGGAAAGCACATGCGAGAATCACATTCAATGCGGGCACCATATTTTAATAGTAATTCCACACAGGTCTCATGGCCTTTCAGGCAGGCAATGTGCAGGGGTAAAGAGCAGGGACTACGATTTAAATCGGGACGATGACGTTGCAACAGCCATTTGGTTAATTCGATGTGATTGAGACCAACACTGCGTTGGAGTATATTAAAGCCACAATCATCGTGTATCACCAAAATGTTTTCATTCTAAAGTGAAAGTAAAAAAAAACAGAAAATGAAGTTTTATTTGGATTACATATAAGTTTGTCAGTCAGACCGTCTGTCGGTGTAACAAACCTTTGGTATTTCCAATAGAAGACTTTCTAACGGTTGTATTGATATCTTGGGATTGGCTCTGAGTATCTCAAATAGTGTTTTGATTTTTTCCTCGGTGGCCTTGGAGACTTTGTGGCCATCTCGATGTGACAGTAGAGCAGAACCTGAACGAAATATTTGACTAACGGAACCACCCATTTTCTGGCGTTTGTTGTTGTTGTCTTTGTTTTTTGTTTACTTCTTTTTGCTGCTTTCCTACGGGGTTTGTCTGTTTAATGTCCTGGAATTTTATTTCTGTTTATTTGTTTTAATTTGACAATGTTGTTGTTGTTGTTTTGTATTGTTTTATCAACAAATATCTCCTTTGTGGAATTGGGTCAAGTCCAAAATATGATTTTCCTTAAATTGTTATTTGTATGTGGGTCAGCAGCAGCAGCATTGATCATTATTATTCCGTGTACTTTTTGTTGTTGTAGGCTTAAGAAAATAAAAAAAACTCTCCTTTTTAGGTTTATTTTGCAATTGTTATTCTGTTATTGTTTTCTTTCTTATTCACTTTTTTCTGGTTGTTCGTAATGGTGGAGACCAAACAAACGTAATAAACAAAAATTTTTATTTATTTATTTACAAACAAACAAACAATTTTCACATTCCCTTTCTCTTTTGTTGTTTTCATAAATATTTTCTCTATTCTTTGCATAGATGGTGCTCTTTATTCTCCTTTATTTTATTCAATTTAAATTGATAATATTTTTTAAATAATTTTTGTTAATCTTCTAGATTTTATTGTACGAATTTTATTTCTTCTTTACAACTTAAAAAAAAATCAATACGCACTTTTAATAGCAACAACAACAAAATTTTGTTTCTTTTTGTGTTTTATTTTTGTGTGGACTTCTCTCTCTTTCACGCATTCCTCCAGGCCGTCAGTTTTAAGCAACAGCTGTTGATGGCTTTTGTTTTCAAAACAAAGAAAAGGTATGAAATGGCAAAAAACAATCAAGGTTGGATATTGCCAGCATGAATTGACTCAATTTGTGGATGCAATTTAATGCAATGACTCCGCTAATCGAGGGGTAATTCATTAATTCCAGATACAAACCTCACAATTTACCACTGACGGTGCATATATGTATCTATGATTAGTACCTGCCTATCGGTAATGCCGTGTGTTTTGGTTTTTGTTAATTCAAACGCAAACTACACAGTTGGTAATACAGTATATATGGTAACCAGGCAATATGAAAAATACTTATTCTAGACATGCACCGTCCAATCACAATATACAGTACTTGGATCTATGGTAATACAGTACAATTTCGAATAACGGCACTTTGGTGAGTTTCGATTTTATTCACCACACTGTATAAATTCACCACATTTTGTGAAAACTCACCACACAGGAAACTCACCACACTTCCAAAACAACAAAAAATAAAAATTAAATTTTATAATTTGCCTGCCTTCTTCCGGTGAGGAAAGAAGGGGATGGATTGGACCGAACTTCAACAACAACAACCTTCTTCCTCACCGCCCGCCGCATTGGGATCGACCGAACTTCAACAACAACGAAGAGCGGGTGGTGCAGCACAACAACCACAACAACAACTACTTACTTTACTTTCTTCTTTCCTCTCTCCCTTTTGCTCATTTCTTCCCTACCCACTTTCTTAAACAAACCAGCAGCAGAGAAACAAACCAACCAACCAACAACAAACAAACAAACACACACACACAACACAAACAAACAAATACACAACAACACTACAACACACACGCCATTAAAACAAACGGGCTTAATTTTTTACTTATATGAACCGAAAACGGAAAAAGAATGTGCGAATTATTAAGTTTTAAAGAAGTTTATTTTTTGAACGAACAAAAACAGTGTTTGTTGCCGGAAGAAAGAAACTTGCATTGAGTTTAAACGATGTTGCTAAGTTGAAAAGCGTAAGACTTAAAATATGTAATAATAAAAAAGTATTAGGGGGGGGGGGAATTTGGAATTACCATCGGAACTGACTGCGCCAGGGAAAGTCACAAGTTCTTATTATACAGCCCCCGATATCTTGTAGAAAAATTTAAAAGTCTTTAAAATATTCGTCAAGTTTGGTGGTAAAAGCATAAGATTAAGATAAAAACATATCATACATACGCTTCTTCATAATTGGTACGTAATTTTCTTTTTTTATCAAACCTACTTGCTTAGAATTGTAAACAAAAACCGCGCTTTTTCTTAAAAATAAATTGCAAAATGAAAAGCACTGCATTTGCTAATTACGTTCAGTTGTTGTGTGCGAGCGCGTAATTTTAAAAGAGAGCGAAAAAGAGTAAAATTTGCCAATGAAAGAGACAATGTTATGAGCAAATGAGAGTAAATGTTGTTGGTATAATTGTGTTTAGTATGTAATAATGATTTTTATGAACTTGATGATGTGGTTCGCTGTTTATTTTGTTTTTGTTTTGAAAATTTTGCTTTATTTTGCAGTGGAGAGCTCATTGCGAACAAATGCCACCAACTCATGTTTAGTCTACAACGGACTATTGTATCGAACGGTTGTACAAAAGCAAGCTGAGAAGCGAGAAACGTGTTAAACGGAATAAATGAAAAAAAATATTTTTTTGTTTTTTTTTTAGTGAGAAAAACAAATGCAAAAAAAAAAATATTTACGAATAAAATACGCGCGAGTGTAACTAACCGTACACGTAGTGTAGCTAGCGTACGTTTTCTTGTGATTTTGCGGAAACGGCGATAAAGGCGCCAAATTGTTTTTCGTTAAAATTAACGGTTTTGGAAAACAGTTCGTTCAGTTCGGTATTTTATCACATGGACTTAAATTATTTCGTTCGTTTTAAAGCCAAATATAGTTTATAAATAAAAATTAAAAAAAGGTTTTTATAACCACAAACCAACCTGTGCCTGCCTTATTTGAAATCCCTAATTTCTGTGCATCTCTGTCTCTCTTAACTGCCTTATAAAATAATAACAACAACAACAAAATAACAAAAGTCTGTGAATAGTAAATAATTAGTGATATTTTTTTATACATAAAAAACAACAACAAAATTTATTTTATTTACAAAATAAAAAATAAATAAAAAAAATTTACAAAAACCCAAAAAAAAAGAAAGAAAATATAATTTTTAATCGCTTCCTAATAAAAATAAAAAATTTAATGCTCAAATAAATAGCAATACCCAAAAGTGCCTATTCCCCCTGTTCGTCCTTGTGGGATTCTCTTTTAATTTTTGCTTAAAAAAATGAATTAAAAAGTGAATTTAATTGGCAACATTGCTTGCCTACAGAAAGTTACGTTATCCCCCATAAACAAAATTACCAATAATAAATAAATACAACAACATCACATTGCAAAAAAAGAGGAGCAAATCCAATCAAACCATAACAAACCAACTCGAACATCTACCAACTTTTACTCTCTACTACTGGTACTGGATTGATTGCCTGTCTCAAACGCGGATATTTTTTAGTGAATAATTTTTTTTTTGTTGTTTCGTTTGCCAAACGTGCATTGTTATTGTTATTTTTGTTATTGCATTTCGATTGCAAACGATCAAACCTCATAAACAAAAGAGTGAGAGTAGAGTGTATGTTGCATATGAAACGTTCGTTCGTTCGTTTGTTCGTACGGTCGTTCGGTCGGTCGGTAATGTTGATGTTAATGCTTATTATGTTCGTTTGTTCGTACGTTCATTGATACAACATCATCATCATCATCATACTTGCTCTCATACCAAGGTCAATAAACGTAAGATTGCACGCGATATCAATACACCAACAGCAACAAAAACAACAACAGCAACCAGTGCATTAACAACAACCATAAGAAAATGTATTAAAAAAAATTGCAACAACAATAATATTAAAAAAAATATATAAAACCGGGGTCAACGGTAGGAAGGAGTATAATATGATCATACCGTAAACGTTCACTCACTCGGTTGAATTAAATAAAGAAAAAAAAAAAAAAACAACAACAAAACAAAAAGTGAAAAAAAAAATTAATGAAAATATGAAATAAATTTGTAATGTTATTTATAATGAAATGAAAATAATATTCAAAATGTGAAATTATTATTTAATACACAAAACAACAACAACAACTATAAATGAAAAATAAAAATTAAAATCAGTTTTTGTTTTTATTTCTCAAAAGAAAAATGTCCATTAAACTTTATTAATAAAAATAAAATTAAAAATAAAAAAATAAATTCATTAATGAATCATGCATAAATAATTAAAATTAAACCAGTGATAATCAATTGTTTAATTACAAAAAAAAAAAAAACAACAAAACTTAATTTATATTGTTAATTCCTTCTTATAAAAACAAAATTAAATCAGAAAAAATAAAAAAAAATACCAAGAGCTGGTCTCTTAGATAACAGTTAACAACTCTCCTTTCCCTTTTGTTCCCCACTCACAACAATTTTGCTTTAAATGCAAAAGGATTTTTTCAATGATTTGTAAGAGGTAAGTAAAAAAGCACAACCAACAACAATACTTTAAAAATACAGGGTAGTCTATACAATAAAAAAAACAGAGTTTAACAAGCAGTGAAAGCTCTTCTTTGCCAACCAAATAAAGGCTTCAACAATAATACACACTCAATTTGTATACCGTTATTCTAAATATGAAATGAAAATAAAATTTCCTTTTAATGGAAGGGTTACCAGAGTTTGTATATTTTATTAGAGAAATCGTAAATGTTTGTTATCCTTAATGTAGAAAAATTTAATGAGAATAATTTTTTCTTAACAGGAATGCCATATTATTAAAATATTTGTAGAAGTTTTCGTAACGTATAAGCGATATTTAGAAAAAATTATGTGTAAAAACCATTTGATTTCATTAACAGAGTTGCCATACCTTAGGGATTTTGACTACCGTATATATTTTTTAATTTTCAAAAAGAAATCGAACGTGAGTTTAATAAAAATAAGATTTCGTTTTATTAATAACGTTGGGCATCTGACTTTAGGTCACAGATTATATATTAAGAGTTCTGCCATAAGACTTTCGTATGGTATTCCAAACGGAGATTATAGTCATATTAAAAGTGGCGCATTGATTGTTAATTTACTCGCACAGTCAGGCTGCAATTAAGTTGTCCCTTCATCTCCATGATTGCCGGAGATTTTTCAGGGAAATTTCGGATTATTTTAAGTTAACTCGTATATGGGTTCCAAGACATAGCGATATCGCAAAAAATTGCATTACTAAGGAACAGGCCAGAGTATAAGTAATCCGATTGCATCAGTTAATCTGTGTGTTATACGCTCGTTTTACTTCTTTGCCAACCTGAGCATATAACTGTTACCACTCTTCGTGGCAATGTGTGGATTACGCGCCAAAAAAACTGGCCTAAGGCTCTAAAGCTAGGTTCGGTAGGTGGGCGAGAAAGCTCTGTTCATAGTCCAAAAGCAATCTGTTGTGTTGTCTGTTCGTGAGAGGGGCTCGGAACAATTAAATTAAATTTTGTTTAAAGGAATATTTGCTGGTCTTTTTTTTTTTTTTATTAAATTTTATCAATTTGTTTTCCTTTATTTATTTATATAAATACAGTGGTGAATTTACATTTCATGATTGCTTTTTTTTTTTTTTTTCTTCGTAAATTGCCAAAAACTTATTTCCTTTAATTGTCGTTTTCACATTGTCATGCTACCGGCAGAGCGTTTGAAAAACTTTCTTTCATTCAAAGAAAAACCAAAAAATAAAAACATGTTTGACATTTTCAAAGATATTTATTTATTACACGATGACATTGACGTAAATTTTAATGGCGTATTAATTTAATGTTCCATTTTACTCTCTAAATATGCTTGGAAAATGACATTTATCAATAGAAAATGGGATTTTATTGCATTTAATTTCATCAGAGTGTTTTTATGGTGTATTAAAAAGTTCATTTATCAAATGATTGTTTCCCTCAGTTGTAAATGAAATTAAAATTGTTTTTCAGATTTTATTGAATTTTTAAAATTTCACCAATAATGGCAACACTTTACTCTCGCTTTCTGCTTGCGTGGTCATTCACAATGAAATGTTAGCATTCATTTCAATTCATTAAATTTAAATCTGTTTAACAGACCTATTTCGTTTTAGAACCGAGCAATCCGTGTCATATTAACCTAAAGATACTGCAATATGCCCCGTTTCGTCATAAAGAAGCCACTTTCCGTTTCATTATCGCCTGATCTAAAAATTTTGCGCCTTTTACGGCTTCTTCCCTTACTAACGCATCCATAATTTAGTTCGGCCGCTATAATAATCGATTTCCTTTACCACTTGCAGTAATGCTGTTTTCTATTCAGTAATGTCTGCACTTAGTAATGTTTATTTCCATTCGGGGAATAGCCCTCTACATGTAGATCGATAGTTTAAATCTCATGTTTTGTCACTTGATTATATTTGCAAGGTTCCATCTTATCTGGTTATCCAAAGAATAACACTGGCAGCCTCTTACTCTGTTTAGGTCCTCTTACATTTTTCATTATTCTGATCAAGGACATTACATTGTTGCCATATTATTTGCCTGTCATACTTCTGTTGAAAAGAAAGGTCTTTAGAATAAAATCGATGCTTGTATTGAGCTTCTTCGAATTATACACGAAGTCCTTGCCTGTATGCGACGTAGTTCTCAAAGAATTGTGAGTCGATGAAGCCTCCAGCCGAATTTCAAATCATCCAGTAACTTTTTCGGGTTGCATTGGGTGCTTTTGGATTTCATCTGGATTGTGGCCAAATCGTACCAAATTCGACAATATTGTTTGTTCACATATCCATTCATTCAGAAATGGGATTCATTGCAGAAAATACTTTTTCAGTTTTAATTCGGCTCAGTTGCCAACTTCTCCAGAGTCAATTAAGAGAACACACGTCATTGTCTATGGTTGCCCAAGGTGATATGATAATACAAACTCAATAAAGAAATAAATTTTGACAGATGTAGCTTCAACATGATTATCTATTCCGGCATACAATTATAACTCCTGGCTGGCATCTCTCTGGCATACCGTTAGTTTTACACCTTTCTTACACTGCAGACTTTCCTAGAATCAACAAAATGCATTGCAAGAGTAGGGGTCATCCATCCATTATGAGTGATGGTGAAAGAAAAAGTTTATTTTTTATGGCATCAAACCCAGCTGACCACCTTATTTCAATTGCACTTTTTTTTCTTTAAGTTTTCCGAAAAGGTTATTGACTTTTGCTATCATAAACTTATTATTATTATTATTAATTTGTTGTTGTTGTTAATATTGTTTTTAATGAAATGCAAAGTGTTAACCAGAACCAGAAGTGCTGTTCAACCAATGGATCCAACCAATAAACAATAATTGGGTTAAAAACAATAATTTTCTCCCTTAAGTAAGCAATTTTCAAGCCATTGTTGTAATAATATTAAGTGCTATAAGCAACAACAACAACAATTAGAATACAAAGAAACTTTTTTGAAAAAAAAAGAGAAGAGAAAGAAACATTTTATTTGAAATCAGCACTATTTTGCAATCAAAATAAAAAAAAAAAATAATAAAAAGAAAAAAACTTTTCATTCTCACCTTTAGCCACACAATGGAGTTTATTTTTAAATACGATTTAAAAAAACAATATTCGGTGGCTACACTCACTCGTATTAGTCAAATCCAACGACTGACCCCATTGATTATTAATTTTTTAATCAATTTTTGTTTTTGTTTTATTTTTAATTTCTAGCTTTGATTTCAATTTGATTGGCAAGGCGAAAAAAGGGTTGTTAAGTGTTTTTCTTTTTTCTGTTTGCAATTTCTTAGTGTTGCCAACTATACAGGGTGGCTGATATGTATTGCAACCAACTTCATGTTGTTATCATTTGTAAACCGCTCGTCTGACAGCCGACAGATTTATTCCAGTGACAGTTCATTTTATTATTTACAAGCTTACAAAAGCATTTTGATCTATTGCATTCAGAAAAAAAGCTATTCGTGATGGAATTCAAGCGTGATAGTGTGAATGCTTTATATTTGGCTGGAAAACCACAGGTGGCTATCGTTAGAGCCCTCCAGCATTTAAATGTGAATAAATCTTTTGTTTCTCGTACCATTGCTTGTTACCATGATACTGGCAGTGTTGCATCGCGTCCAAAAAGTGGACGAAAAAAAAAACGGTAACAACACCAGAAATGATCCGAAAAGTGAAGGCCAGATTTGATCGAAATCCACGCCGCAGTGGTAGAAAAATTGCTCGTGAGCTGATCATATCGCGAGAACGGATGCAACACATATTGAAAAATGAGCTTGGACTAAAGCCATTGAAGTTCCAAAAAGTGCAAGAGCTCACCGATGGACAAAAAAAAAAGTTAGACTGGAAAGAGCCAAGGAGTTACTTCGTTTGCACGAAAGTGGCCAGTTACCGAATTTGGTTTTCTCCGATGAGAAGCCATTCCAAATTGAGCAGTTTGTGAACAAACAAAATGATCGAGTTTACTAGCCAAAGAGGTCAGCTGAAAATTTACACCTGCGATTGGCCACCAGAACTCAAGCGCCGCTGATGGTAATGGTGTGGGCCGCCGTAACGGCCGATGGTCGCTCCCCGCTTGTATTCATCGACCGTGGGGTCAAAATAAATGCCAAATATTATCGGAAAAATGTCATAAAGACAGTATTGAAGCCCTGGGCAGACAAACATTTCGGCCGCAGACCATGGACATTCCAACAGGACTCAGCACGCGTCAACCAAGAATGGCTTAAAAAGGAGGTTCCTCTCTTCATTTCTACCGCACAATGGCCACCAAAATCTCCGGATCTCAATCCGTTGGACTTTTGCGCCTGGGACATTTTGGAGAGTAAGGTTCTCACTAAAAAAATACCAAAGTGTCGATCATCTCAAGACGGCGCTTCGCCGGGAATGGGCCAAAATACCGCAGAGCCACTTTCGTGCAGCCTGTGATGGCTTTGTCGGCCGTTTGAAGGCAATAATTCGCACCAAAGGTGGCCAATTCGAACAAATCTAAACTGATTCTAAAATTTGATGTTATTTCCAACATTTTTTGCTTTTGAACAATAAAATTAAAAAAAAAAAATTAAAAAAAATAGCGCTTTACTTTGTTGCATTATATATCAGCCACCATGTAAAGGTACGTGCGAAAAACAATCACTCTCATTTGTTTTCCAATAAACTCTGCTTAAGTGGACTTCAAATCACGAGACTGCAGTGCCTGCTACCTGGTTTTGCTGTCATTGCTGTTACAATTATTTCCGCTTTCAAGTCAGGTTACTGTTTACGGCAATGACTAGTTGGCTGGCTGTTCGCATGCAAGATAGTGTTTGAAAAACTAATCATTACTCGTTATTTAATTTTATTTGCAATTAATTAAGCCTTTAAAAAGTTGTAATAAATCTTGTAGTTCGTAATTAAATACCTCCCAACTTACAGCTTTATGCGCTTTTTAGGCGGCTTGTCGGTGTTTGTGTATAATATTTTAATCTAGAGTTCCTTTAAATATCGTTTGAAGTCATTCACAAAGGAATGTTAACACAATACGATACAAACTCGACTTATTGTAAGCTCTTCTTAGACAAGATAGTGCCGACTTCCGACTTTAAACCCTGTTGAATTGGCTTTCTATTCAGCATGAAATATTTACTCTTGATGCTATCAGACTAAACATTAGTCTTAGGCACGTACTTATTTACTTAATTGGTCATTACAATCCTTTAGTCAGGATTACGAATTAGCTTCTCACCGCACCAACGTACTGTGTGTTAATTTTATCCATGAGGACCTACAGTTTAATTTTGACTCCGAACGACAGATTTTTTTCATATTTCGCTTTATTCTGAGCTGGGGTTTGAACCATGGACACTCGTCTAATAAGTCAAGACACTATCTACAAGACTACGGTGGCGTCGTTCCCTATAACTGTCTTATACAACTTTATACCAAGCAGAGACCAAATACCAGTTTCTCTGGAAATTAAATGAGAAAATGTGAGATCCCATAGTTTTCCTCACGACGATTTAGTGGCTGGTCAGTAGCAGACTGCCATGCTGCCACAAAGTTCCCTGAAAAATGGTAGATTTTTCGAAGTTTACTCATAAACTGTGTAGAGGACTAATTGGAAAACAAATCTATGTGCAATTCATCTATAGGAGTCCTCTAAACCACTGAAATGAAATGAAAAGTGACTAAATTCCACTTTAAAGCTAACATCTCTCAAGTAGCAGATAGGACCTGCTCGACAGCTAAGTTGAGGGGAACTTCATTGCACCCCCTCTATCATGGCAGGCGTGCCGATAGGCTTACTGTTCTCTCGAATGATTTCTGCAAGAGGTGTGGATCTGAGGATTAGGATGGGACTATGTATGTAGTAGTACTTTATTCTTTAAGGGGAAACCTGCACATAATCTAACATAACCTGCGTTCGGTTAGAACATTTTTAATATTTTCCGTAGTGTGTTGTCTTCTGAAATGAGAGTCCGTGGTTCAAACCCCAGCTCGGATATGTCGAACAAAAACGATACTTGCAAAAATTCTGAGAGCAAAATAAAACTTCGACGAAAAGATTCTCAAAATTTGTCGTTCGAAATCGATGTTAAACTGTATATCGATTTCTTATTATTAAAACTATATCTGTGATGAAGTCCCGAATTCATTTATAGTTCTATAGCTATTGATAATGTTTGCCACTTTTTTTTGTATCCCTTGTTATGTATTTTATTCTAACTGACCTTTACTGACCCCAACTAGCATAGCAAATGAAGCGAACTGTTATTTCTGACAGTGCTTCAAAGCTATCACGACTTATCGACTTATGACTTTGATACACTGGCATTTACTTTCTTATCCAAATGTCTGACCAATTCCTCTAACCACTAAACAAACTAAAATTAACCACAAAATGTCAATGTCAAATCAGTTGTTAAAACCAATGTTGCTAACTCATTACCCATTTGAGATAGAACACAGTGAATTTTAATTAACAATTTTTGTCACATACAATACAGCCTTAAACGTTAAATTTGGGTGTATGTATGTATGTATGGTTTATAGGTGATACAACAAAGTAGTCTCTTGTAAGGATTTACCTTGACACTTACAGAAATTATGACATGAAAACATAAAATATTTTTTGGTACTTTTTTCATAGTTTTCTTTTTTTTGTTTTTTTTTTTTGGTAAACCTATAAAATTATGAAATTTCGGTAAAGTTACAACCCTGGTTACAAATCCAAAAGACTTGCTGTTACACCCAAAAAAAAAAAAATACAACATTTGTATGCAGCTACAGAGCAAGCAAAAGAACAGAAAAAAAAAACAAACATTAGAGGGCATAAACAACAATAAATAACGTTTTTAGTATTTTGTACGTTTATTTAGGAAAACTTACAAAAAAAAACAACAATAACAACATTGACACAAACATATGCACGTAAGTGTGTGTATACATATATGAAACTGAACATGAACGTGAACGTCGTCGTCGTTATTTAATTTTATAATGACCTAGACATTGACTATAACTGAATGACTGACTAAATAAATGCACTTGCCCACTAAATGTATGTGTTTGGGTGTGTGTGTGTGTGTTTGATATGGTGTGAGCATTAATGTATGTAAGAGAGGGAGAGCATAGTTGTTTACTGTAACGAAAATGATACACAGGAAAAAATTTTGGGATTTTCAAAGTAATCACGCACAATTAAAAATTTTTTAATTATTTTCAAATCGTTAAATAAAAAATTAATATATAAAGTTATACATACATACATACGAGTATATGTATGTAAAGTACATTATTTATTAATAATTTTTAATTCTATTTTAAAAATTTTACTCTCTTTTTATAAAAAATAAAAACCATTGAATATTAAATAGCAAAACAAAATTAATATTTGTTAAATACATATATTAAAACACTACATAACTATGTATGTACATATGCATGTATGTATGTATGTATGTACAAACAATATTAATATTATACATAGTAGCTAGAAACAACAACAACTACAACAACAATAGTAAAGAAAAATAACAAAATGAAAATGTTTATCTTTTTACGTGTTTTTACAATGCCGAACTGTGAAAAAAAAACTACAAAAACTACAGTTAACTTGTGTTTTATTTTTCAAGGTTTTACAGCAACAGCAACAACAGCAGAAACTACAACAAACGGCGTCGACGAGAATATAAAAGCTCTACTAATATACACTGAAAGAAAATAAAAATTAACAAGAATTCTATTGCTTGTTCTAAATATACCACAGCTGTCATGTCGTTTTTTTCCATTATCTGATTATTTTCTTTTTTTTTATGAAATAAAGAAAGAAAGTGCTGATTAATTAAAAATCTCTTTCTCTTTTACTTTTACCTCAAGATCACTTTCTTAATTTTTTTTTTCCAATTTCAGTTGAGCTTGCACTATTTAGTTGAGGGTTTTGCAAGATATTGTTTTCTTTTTGTGTCTTCAATAACATTGATAATGAAAATTCAAGTCTAGCATTTTTCTAACCTAGACCATCAATGCCCATTATTCCTATACGAGGCCAAAAAGCAGTAAAATCAAAGAAAACCATATAATCTAAAGGGATTAAGGATCTTTAAGGTTCCTATAAATTTTATGTAATCCCAACAATTCACGAATATTTCGATAAGTTACTTTAACTCATCATGTTAATTTTTTTTTACACTCTACAATTTTTTATTTATTTTTTTATTATTTTATTTCTTATAAAATGGCGAATCATTAAAGTTTTTACATCAAATACATCATGAAGAAACAAAAGGAAAACGTAAATAGCTTTTATTATGTAAAAAGCGATTAAAAAAAAAAGTTATAAAAAAAGAGGAAGAAGACCACAAAAATGTAAAAATAAAAGTTATAAAAGCGAATAATAAAATACCTACTTATGGCTGTATTTTGCACATAAAACAAACAAACAAAAAGCCCGTATATTTTATTTATTTTCATTTTCTATTCTGTGTACCTATTTATATTTTTTAATTATTAATTTTAATAATTTTCTTCTTCTTTATTTTCTGTTTATTAGAATTATTATCTAAAAATCATTAACGCAACAATCATTAAGTAGCCCTCATTCTGTTTTGTTTTTTTTTATCCACGCCAAAATGCCAAAGTTTGTTATTGTTACAATAGCCGCTATTGTTTCTTTAACTCTCACTCTCCCTCACAATTGTGTTGTTCTTGGTTTGATTACGATTTGTTATGCTTAGAATTGTTTTTGGTATTCTAATTGTCTCTCGTTGTTTCGTAGTAATCATCTCAGTTGTTCTTAAAATGTTTGTTGTTGTTCATACGCAATTTTTTTATTGCTTTTATGCAGATCTCTCTAATAGTTGTCCAGTTCAATCAAACACACCGCCTCAGTGTCAAAGTAAACGCGCGCGAAAAAAGGCATGAAATTCTACATACATAGCCTCGGATTTTATTAGTTTTCTATCGCATTTTTCCGTGTAATTCTTGAATATTGTGGCTGCCGTTTAAGAAATTATTGTTATTTAAAAGAATTATAAACAATTAATAAGAAAATAATAAAGGTAACAACAAAAACAGTAATTGTATATTGAATTGCAGTGTGAAGCCAAACGTGCGCGGAAAAAGTGCATAAAATTGTACATTACTTCGGATTTGATTGGCTTTTTATCGGATCTTTCTGTGTAATTATTGAATATTGTGGCTACCGTTTAAGTAAAAATTGTTATTTAAAAGAGTTATTAACAATTAAAAAGAAAATAATAAAAGTAACAACAAAAACTGTAATTCTATATTGAATTGCAAAGAAAAAGAATCATTAGTTGCATTCCCTTCGCCAGTGCGTGTACCGTAAACGAATTGTGATGTCAATGTCGCTCAAAAAAAACGCGTAATTTTATTTAAACTGAAACAACTCGAAATTAAAGCAAATACATATAAGGTGTTGTAAAAGTAAAACAATTATTTTGAAATAAAATTGTTTAAAAAATAGTAAATTATAACAAATATAAAGTGCAGTGAAAAGAAATCTATTATTTTTTTATATAAAATTTAATAAAAAAAAATAGTAAATTGTAACAAATATAAAGTTTAGTGAAAAGAAATTCATTATTTTGGCAGAAAATAAAATTAAATTTAAGGTATAGTGAAAAGAAATCCAATTTTTTATATAAAATTTAATAGAAAAAAATGAAATTAATTTAAATTCATTAGTTTTTTAAAAAAAATTTAATAAAAAATATCACAAATTGAAGCTAATATAAGGCGTAGTAAAATTAAATCTATTGTTTATGTGTAAAATTGAGTATGAAAATCAAAATTAAATCAAATATTAGCTATAGAAAAAAGAAATCCACTCCTTTTTGTGTAAAATTGAATAAACAAAACAGAAATGAAACAAATTTAAGGTGTATTAAAAAAATCCTATCTTTTTGCCTGAAACTGAATATGGATAACAAAATTAATACAAATAGAAGGTATAGTAAAAGCAAATTTATTATTTTTTTATATAAAATTGAACAAGAAAAACAAAAATATAACAAATAAAGGGTGTAGTTAAAAGAAATCTAATATTTTTGTATTAATTTTAAGGCTTTTACAGCACAGTAAGGATGATTTATTTCATCTAATCCCCTCGGATATTTTGAGAGCGAATTGATTATTTTTTATATAAAGTTGAACAAGAAAAACAAAAAATAGCAAATATAAGGTGTAGTTAAAAGAAATCTAATATTTTTGTATTAATTTTAAGGCTTTTACAGCACAGTAAGGATGATTTGATTCGTCTAATCCCCTCTGACATTTTGAGAGCAATTCCATTATGAAGCCATCTGTTAGTAAAATATTATTTTCTGTCATAAAATTCTGAAAATTCAAATGAAATCGAATTGTAATCCCACTTTTGGTTATTTTGAGATGTTTTATGTAAGCAAAAAAAGCTTATTTAAGCTCAGGAAGGTTGTAATAGGCACCACTGACGACAACAAAAAAAATAACGAGTGATAAGACTGCGAGCGAGAGATTGTGTGTGAGTAAATCAGGGTTTACCAAAAAATTTTTGGTTATGTATTAGTGAGTAAGAGAGAGAAAATAAATTGAGAGAATTGATTTATTTACAGCCATAGAAAAGTGTTTGTAATATACGTTATTTTGATTTTCATTTTATCAACTTACATATGTAAAGCTATCTATCTTTGGCTTAATAATTTTAGATAAATAAAAATAAAATAAAAAAATCCATTTTTTATTAAAAGATCGTAAAGGTATCCATCTTTGGCTTAAAAATTAGACCATGTTTTTAGATAAATAAAAATAAAAAAAATAATAAACCATCTTTTATTAATAGAGAAAAAGCAAGCATTCCAAAGCATTTAAAAAAAAATTATACTATGCGACAAAATATATAAGGCATTGAATATTATCAAAAGCATCTTTTAACATACAATATTTTTTGAGTGTCATTCTGAAAAAAATGGTAAAGCATCCGCCGCACATGTGTTCTTGTCGCAGTCTGATCGACAACTAAATCAAAAAACACAAGAATGCGTGTGAGTTCTCTCAGCACAATTGTGCTATGAAATGGTAATCGTTGGAGTAAATGCAAGATGAAGTGCAAATTTACAAGTCTGGCCCTGTTTTTGTGTTTTTTTTTCTTTTCATTTCGCATTGTTTTTATTGTTTTGTTGTCTTTCTTTTTTTTTAATGAAAATTCAACGTCATAAATAAATGATGATTTTGTTGTTGTTTTTTATTTTAAAATTTCTTATCAAAACTATAGCCTCGACCTTCACTGACCTTATTTGCGTATGCGTCTGTGTGCGTGTGTATAAAAGAGTGCGTCTGCGAAAGGTTTATTTTTTTCTTTTTCAATACGTAATGTATTGTGTTTGTGTACTGTTATTAATAATATCTCTGGTTTTTGTGCTGTTGTTGTTAATTTATAAATAAATCACGCCCCCTTTTAATCATAAAAATTATGCTACGCAATGTAAAATTAGAACATAATCGCTATTAAATGTGTGTTTAAATGGTTTTTAAGAGATATTTTAAGGGCTTTTGAATTTAATATAACATATTAACGGTATAGCCAAATATGCAATCGAATGTTGTATTAAAAATAGCAACAGAAACACTGGAAAAGTTATGCAAAAAAATTGTAAAGCATCTCTTCTGCTGCCTACTCTCAGCTGCTATTGCAATGACAAATATTGTATTATTTTATGCAATTTTTTTTTTTACTGTTATTGCTATTTAAATGAGTGAGCGAGCCAGCGAGAGAGCCGTAAAACTGTAACGTAAATGCTACAGAAAATAACAACAATGTCGTCTATACAAATTCTAAATTTTTCTTCCGACTTTGCGTTTATAACAGCAAAACAAAACAAAAAACGACAAAATCATTGGCATACACTTGTATTAGAGGCTAAATTACAATAACAACAACAACAAATAGATAACTTTACAAGTATTTGTTCGTGTGTAAACGAATAATGCTCGTTGAGTTATTAGCAACAACAATATTTTTTTTTTTACAATTTGGAATGACTGTGGCTGCTTGATTCGTTTGTTTTTCACAAGTGCCGGGGTATATGTAGTTGTAGTGTAGTGTAGTGTAGCAAAGCTACCAGAGGTTTTTGTGTCCATTATTTCTCTAGTGACCCTGGCCTGCTATTGAAGCTCACTGCTAATATGCTGTGTATATGTGTAGATTGTATGCGAGGTAGCACGTGTATGTGTAGAAAACATCAACGTAATGCGAATATGAATGAGTAGAAAAAGAAATCCAACAACAACAACAATATTAATAAAAAAAATAAAATAAAATTCAAAAACAGTGGAAACACACAAAAACAAACGTCTAATCAAACACACACAAAGTAAAACATATTGAGGCAGTTGCTGTATTGTAGCACACTACTACTCGTAGAAGGTAATGAACAAAAAAAAATAGATTTGAGTGGCGAAGCAGGCGTATTTAATTTTAATGGGTGGCGGGGTTGTTGTTTTTGGCTTTTTTTGTTTTTGTTTTTATTTCAACACTGAATAGTTTAGAATACGCAAAATAAACATTGAGAATAACCTCAAAATATTGTATCGGCATATTGCAGTCTGTTTTTGTTTTCATGTAGTTTTTAACCCTTAAATGTTTACGTTTTTTGTTTTGCAAAAAAGCGAAAAGTGATTGTGGAATAGTTTTTTTTTTTTTTTGTTTGTTAAAAATTTACAGTTTATTTTATAACATTTTCAAAATTAAAATTTTTAAGAAATTGTTATCACAACAATACCTTTTAAACAGAATAAGGGTTAAAAATTGTAAAAACCATTAAGAAATCCAAAACAAGAATACAAAAAATAAACAAGCCAACAAAAAAAAAAAAAAATTAAAAAGAACCATGAAAATACTCTCTTCAAAATATAAATTCAGAATTTATTAAAAAAACCGATTTTAAAATGCCTTTAAGCTAAACTGTAGCATTAAAGTAACGACAACCACAAAATCATGGCTGCCAAAACAAACAAAAAATCAACGCACATATGAAGAGAAATACTCAAGCATTGATACACACACACACAGAGGAAAAGAAAAAAAAAGTATAATCATGACCTTCCACAATGCCAGCTAAAACAACAAACAGTAGAGCAAAAAAAAAAAATCAGCACGACAACGTAACATAACCAACAACAACAACAACAACAACAAAACTAATCAAGCAGCCATGCCATGATATATCCAAGCGCTCTTTATTTAGTTTCATTTCATTAACTTAAATGCGCTCCAAAATGAAACAACCAACAACCACCAGCACCACCACCATCACCATCACCACTACCACCAATAAACAAACGAACTAACTACTCTCACAATTCGTATTATGGCAAACGAAGTGTTCAGAATATGCATAACTTGCGAATGTATGTATGTACATATGTATGTATGGTGCTTCGGGGGAAAAAAAAACGAAACGAAACGATAAAATTAACCATCGATAGCCGAAAAATAAAACCGACAAAAATTAAAATATAAACCGAAGAATAACAACAAAATTGAACACAAAAAATAAGGCCAAGGTGACTCACCTTGATTTAGAGACTCACAAAAACTTTAATGACCTCGCCAAAGCTTGATACACATAACAATTAACAAGCAAGACAGTCTAAGCTTCATAAACGACAGACACACACAACAACAGTAACTACAAGCCAACGAGAGACTAGCAGTAGTTTAAGACGACTGTTGTTGTTACTCAGTCATCAGACTGTTTAGAAACTAACCTCATTGTTGTTGTTGCTGTCTAAACTTACTCTCACTACTAATTGCCAGTGTATGTATATATGTATGCATGTATGTTTAGTTTAAAACACTTGTTGTTGCCACTTGTAGTCGGAACTAAAAATTTGCCAAAAAAAAAAAATATACATACGTAACGAAATAGAAAGAATTTAATGTGTTTGAAAGACTTGCAATCATAATAATAACAACAACAACTACAACGACCACAAGCAAAAAAAACATATTTTTTTTTCAAACGAATGTACGTATATTGTGATAAGCCAGACATTTTTGCACAATCACTGCGTATGTATGTGTGTGTGCGCGATTGTATGCGCTTTTGTATGAAAAATTACTCAATATTTAATGTGAGAGTTCAACTTAGCGTTGCCAATTACTTTTGAAGTAAAATTCGCAAACTATGACCGTATAATGTGGGGAAAAAAAAAACGTTAGATTTTTATGAAATAAAAAGCGCCACAAACAAAAACTTCAAGTTGACAAATTGATTAGTTTGCATGGCATACGATATTGTGAATTTTGATTGAATACAAAGCTGTAGTGACATGTTAAATATTTAAATAGAAGGAGAAATATGTGAAAATTTCGAGTTAATAACAGAGATCAGCAATGAGTATTCAAAACGATGAGTAGATTCGAGTCATACTTATAATTTCTGATACTTATACGCATTCATACTTATTTGAATATCATACTCATACTACTCATATTCAAATTTTGAAATACTCATCGTACTCATACTTAACAATACGCACGATGCTGTTGATTTCGACTCTCCATGACTCTACATATACACGAAGCACAAAATAAGTATGATTCGAGTACGAACACCACAATACTCGCTAGAAGGTTGTGTGTGTGCTTTGCTTGCTGTCTTTGTCTTTTCTTTTTTCTTCTTTTGTAAATGCAACAATAACTACTACTGTAAATTTTGATGAAAGATTCGAGTGACTCGAATCATTCGTAAGTATTATAAGTATTTTTCTAAATTTATGAATCTGAATGAGTAGGCGTATGAATCAAACAATGAATCGAATGTTGTGAGTTTGATGTCAACGTTGTACTCATACTCATTGCAACCTAAAATATAAATCAATGTTGTAGCGAGTACGAATGAATCAGAGTAATTGAATTTCAATACTCTTGACTCACTCATACTCAAAATTTCATAAGTACCTATGAGTAGCGAAAAAACGATTGATTGCTGATCTCTGGTTAAAAATGGTGTTGCAGTTGCCTATCAAACCCAGAGACACAACGCATCAAATCCAAGTCGAAAAAGTCTCTGGCGTAACCATCAAAATTCCTTTCTTTATGTTTCAATATAGTCTCCCCCTGAGATATGGCGTAGCGTTGATAATCTGTTTTTTTTAGTAATAATTGTACCTCTAGCTAGCTTCTACTCATCAACCATAGATTCTAGCTATTTATTGTTGGTTTGATTGATGATTAGAAGTTTCACTAAGTGCGTCAGTTGCCTTCTATGCTTTCGAGACTAGAAATCTAAATGAGTTCTAATTCCTCCAGAGACAACCAGCTTTCTTCAGCAATATTTCATGTGATGAATATGCTCTCTGAGAATTATAATTATCGCTTTGCTAACAGCATCAGTAAATACTGTTTTCTTTTTTTTTTTTCAATGTAAACATAAAAAGATTCGTGACATGCGACAATGCCAAATTTGTCAACAAACACATTTGTCGCCGAATTTAGTGTGGGCAGCTGCAAAAGGTAGTTCAAAAGCTGCCAGTGGTATCAAATAAGCCTAATCTAGCTGCTGGCTATTTATGCACAGAATACTTTTCAATGTCGTAGAGGAGCTTTTATACCTGAAGGTTCGGAGGGGGAAATCAATACCAATTCGCATTGGAACGAAGTTCTTGAGTAGAATTTTTTTTTTGTTGAATACAGACTAGGCAACTGTATCGATGTGTAGCTCGGTTTCTGCACATCAATTGCTAGTTGTGACTAGATTAGTACCTGTTGACCTTAGTATTTCATGGCTGGTTTCTCACACCACACATGACGTGTGTATTAATTTTATCCGTCAGTGGCGAGATCTACAGTTTAATGTCGATTCCGCACGACAAATACTTTTCATGGCAATTCTATTTTACTCTCAGAATTTTTGCCAGAGGACTGAGAGGAAGTTACCGAAAGAAATAATTTTTCGTACTTTGTTTTGAGAGTTTGAACCACGGATTGGTGTCTAATAAGCCAACATACTGCCTACTAGACTACGGCTATCCTATACTAGATTGTGGACCGTGTGGACAGAGCCACTGCGATGATCTCCCCTCTTTCTTAGAACTGTCTGCATGACGAAGTCGCCTGAGCTAACACCCTGCATCAGAAGGTTCGAAGGTACCGTGTTATACCGCAAAGCTAACCAACGTATGCCGAGCTCAGTTATTACAATAAAAACGTGATCTTCTATCGGGCTATGGAATACTGTGTGCTATTTTCGTCAAAAAGATGATTTTTATCGAATTGGTTTTCTCCAGGAGGGACATAGGGCCTCATTGCTTTTATTTTTAGCAAAAGCAGATTTAGGATTCGTGTAGTCAATGGTAGGATGCTTTGAAGCTTAAGAGATGCCTTTTTTCTTTATAGGGTTTGAGTTTTTTCGTTTTCAAACTAAAATTGCCATCAATAAACACATCAAATCTGCTAATTTTTAAGGCCACATTCGTAAAACGCTATGGGGAACGTCACCCATTGCGAAATGCATTAAAAAGTTGACCTAAATGTATGGGTTTCTTAAGGCGGCCTATCATTTATTTTAAAGCAGGTGTTTTTCCATTTTTTTTTTTTTTAATTATATAAATTTAAATTTAGAAATAAAAAGTAATTCAGACATGCAATAAATTTGTAAAAAATAAAATAAAAAATTACAAAAAAAAAAATAAAAAAAAAAACAAACGCTTGCAAAATCTTTTGAAAAACTTGTCTTAGAAAACAAGTTGATTGCATTGGCAAATAATTTTTTTTTTTTTTATTTTTGCAATCTTTTTTTTAGTTTCTTTTGTTGATTATAAAATCTCTGTGTTTGTTTTTGTTAAACAAATTGTTCGTCATCAAACAAATCAATCGTTAGGGAAGATGAGATAGTCAAGAAACCCTTTAATAATGAATTTCAAATTTAAATTCAAGTTCAAAAAAATGCTAATGGGCAACAAGCAAGGGGGGGGGGGGGGTCTTTATTAATAAAATTTAAGCCTAATGGCTACCCAACAATGGAAATAAAAAATTTGGCAGCAGAAAGAAAACAAAAAAAAAAAAAACTAAATTTTTATGAGTAACTTAATTATTATTATTATTTTGTTGTTTTATTATTAATAGGGTTTAAAAAAATAGTAAAAAATTAATTTAGCACAACCAAAAATACACTAACAACACATACTGACCCACATTAAAAAAGTGGTAAAACGGAACAGAGAAAACAAAAAAAAAAACGCAAAAAATACAAAAAAAAAAAGAAAAAATCAGAAAAATAACCTTGAAAAGTATTAAGAAACACAGAAACTAAAGAAAAAAAAAAAAATAAATAAATAAAAAAAATAAAATTTTTAAACCAACAACAACAGCAGCAGCATAAAACATAAAAATGCCGGACAGTTTCGCATAAATTTCACATGAATTTTTTTGGGCCTAAATTTGTTAACTTTTTTAACGTTTTATATTGTTGTTGTTGTTTTACAGCCTTTATTAACAACAGATTTTATTACAAAAAAAAAAGGGGGAAACCAAGTGTCATAAATTTTATGTTAAAAAATCGCAAAAATATCCTTCTTTCGAAAGATTTTTAAATTACTAAAGCTTCCTTATTGACTACAAGCGGTTATATATGCACCTCTGTATATACATACGTTCATAAGTACAGTGATGCACACTTACTTAGCACACGTTTACGTACTAACCAGAGATCAGCAATAAATCGTTTTTTCGCTACTCATAAGCACTCATGAAATTTTGAATATTAGTAAACAATATTGAAATTTAACTTGTGGTTCATTCATACTCATCACTACAAAACGTTGATTAATAAGTACAGGTTGCAATGAGTATGCGTACAACATTGACATCAAACTCATACCATTCGAAATATGTTTAATTCATAAGCCTACTCATTTAGATTCATAATTTTAGAAAAATACTCGTCAAAATTTACAGTCTTAGTTATTGTAGCATTTACAACAAAAAAAAAAAAAAAGACACATAAGCAAAAGACAGAGCAGCAAGCAGAGCAAACACACAACATTCTAGTGAGTATTTTAGTGTTCGTATGTGATTCATACTTATTTTGTGATTCGTATACATAGGAGTATGTACATATATGTTGAGTTATGGAGAGTCTCGAAATCAATAACATCATACGTGTGGTTGTTAAGTATGAATATGATGAGTACCTTTAAACTTTGAATATGAGTAGAGTAGAGGTTCCATGATATTAAAATAAGTATGATCGGGTATAAGTATCAGAAATTATGAGTATGATTCGAATCGACTCATCTTTTTGAATACTCATTACTGACCTCTGGTACTTACATCATTATAACACCTTAGTTATGATAACAATAACCGTGCTTCTCATATACCACCTACTGTTGAGGAGTGTGTTAATTTTATCCATAAGCGTCGGCGGAATGCACAGTTTAAAGTCGTATCAAATGTTCGAAGAGATCTCTTCCTACCTTAAGCCAAACGTAGCCATTTTCCGAGCATTACCAGAGGTGATTATGGCTGTTATAATTGTTATAGTTTGAAGAGTTTGAAAGTGTTACAGATGTGCTCAGGCCTAAGCATGATGATAATACATGGCATTGTAGAATATATAACTTCTGTTGGTGGAAGTTGGGCTGACAATTCGAATTTATCGTTTAAACGGCATTATCAGTAGTTGCGACTATTTTAGGGCTAATTATGGTATATTTTGCATTTGGATTTGCTTCTCTATCTATATGAAGTTCTCATCTAAGCAACAATTATTGTCGGCTGCTCATTTACAACGCTGTACGCCGATTAGATGCCAGAGCAACAGGCTTTCAATGCCGATTTCTTAAACAAGGGAGTTAGGTTAGGCTAGGTAATGTGGTGGACCCCTTGAGGGAAGAAGTACACCACTTAGACCAGCATTCAGGACCATTGTGATACCACAATAAATTTTCAAACGCTGATTTCAAACATTCCCTAGATGAAAATCAAACCGAGACGAAAATAAATTCTGTTTTTGCAGCAACCTTTATATTAGAGAGCTCGGTGACGAAAGTTAAACAGTGAGAGTCCAAAACCTTCTGTCCTTTTATGACTAGAACAGAGCACTGAAACATACAGGGTAAAAGACATTCCATTTCTCAACTCCTGTAGAAGTCATATCTTGGAATGCCAAATCTTTCGGCATGCTTACCAAACGTTGTGTCGCTTTAGATATGGTCATGACATCCGCCCACAGAACACTAGCCATCAGGCATACTAGACAAAAGTCAATGTCAGAACCCACAGCCAACTCTGTCCGATTTTGGAGTTGTCGTTATCTACAGATTGTCCCAAGTTATTTAGAATCGTAACGTCAAATCTGTTATAAAAAAAATTATAAGAAATCATTTCCTCTTTAGCATTCTTCTGAAAAAAAACTCAGAGTAATCGAATCTGTCTTTCGGAGTCGTCGTTAAACTGTAGGTCCCTACCCACTCATAGATCAACACACTTTACGTGGGTAGCGTAAGAAGCTTGTGGTTGTAATCCTGACCAAAAGGTTTGCTATAATCAATTAAGTAAGGAAGTAAATACTAGTAAATGGTTTGGAAAAGTTAATGTGCTAACATAGTTTCCACTACTGTTTGAATAAAAATCTGCTGCAGTATTTGTTATACATACTTGCTTAGCACTTTGCCTATTATTTTTGCCACAACTGTGTGTGTCTATGTTTAAGAGTAATCTCTTCGATTTGTATTGAATTCAATAAATATTTTTCTGAGTGTTCTTTCCAAGCAAACTGAATGAGTAATAGACTAAATTGTTTAATTTAAAATTTTTTATTTTAATTATTTTCAATAAAAATTTCATTAACAAACCGTGATATTTATTTAACACCTCTTGACTTCATAATTAAATTTACAAAAAAAAAAACTTTATTTTTTATCAAGCTCTTTAGAAACTTTAAAACATTTTACATTGTTTCAGTATTTTTTGGTTTTTGTTCGTTTTTTCGTTTTTCTTTTTATTAATAAAATGACCCTCAAAAAATGTTCTTTTTGAACTCTACAATAAAAAAAAAAACAACAAAATATTCCTTAAATTGAAACACTAATACTGCTGCTATACCTACACATGCATACATGTATAGCAATGAGTGCAGATACACATGCGTGCACTCTTATTTTTTTTGTTCCATGTTGTCTCATGTCTCTCTCTTGCATTTTTGGAGGAAATCATTGTACTTGAAAACGTACAACAACCGTTGAAATGCATTAAAAAATAAAAAAAAAAACAAATTACTTGCCTTTTGTTGTTGTTGTTGTTATGGTTGTCGTTTTCGTTAATGCATATCGATTATTAAAGAAGAAAATAAAAGTGTTATTGAAGGGGGAGAATGACCTCTTCAAAAAAAAAACAAGAAAAAAGAAAAAAACAAAACATTTTTGTTTAATATTATTACAACAACAACAACAACATTTGTAAGAGAGTTAATCATACTTATTGTTTTGATGTTTTTTTCTTACAATGTCTTGGCTGTTATTGCAGTTGCTTTATAATTATTTGCATTGTTGTGTGTGTGTGCGTGTATTCTCGATTATTTGTAATTGTGTGGTGTGTGCTGTGTGTTGAGTACCTTAAACTTTACCTTTTTGATGGTCACAATGTCAAAAATAAACTAAAATTTTGTATATTTTTGTCGGTAATATTATGGTCATAAGAGACATGACAAGCATTTGGCTGCACTGTAATGAAGGCATTACATTGAGTTCTTGTTATACGGCTGAATGAATACTTTGTTTTTTTTTTTTTCAGAAATAAAATCGTTTATGAATCATTTGAATTCGGAATTTCACAAGGTTGTGAAAGTATTTGAAAGCGAAATAAGAAAAATGAAAGCGTTTTATCACGAAAAGCATTATTTCTAGGTAATTACACATGGCAGCCCTATCATCCTAGAAGACGCTATTGTAGAGCAATTATTAAAAAAAAATGATTGGAAACAAAAAAGAATTAAAAAGGTCGATGTAATGCCTTCTTTTTCATGTTTTTGATTTCAATTCCATTTTATGTTTATCAAAGTAACGATTATTCGTTTAGAAATCAAACGATTACTTGATTAAAATTTAAAATTTTTTTTAAATTTGTGGCCTCAATAGGTTGTATGTTGAATTTTTAATTATACTACAAAATAACGAGTAAATTTGAAAATGATTACACACATATGTACATACATATACAGCTGTGTTCAAAATAATAGGAGTGCTACCATGTAATATTTTCAAAGTTAAAAATTTTTATTGTACCAATTTACAAAACATGATGTACATATTTTAACGGTAGTTACCACGATATGTAAGAAAAAAAATACAAAAAAGAATCTCGTAATAACTTTAATATTTGCGATGAAATTGATTCATTTCTGTGTGCACCCTTGATTTCAGTTGATCAAAAAAATAGGAGTGTGAGTGTTCTTTTAAAAATAAAAATATATAAGAGCATATAATTTAAAAAAAAAAAGTGCACAGTAAGTGCGGAAAAATGTAATTAAAACTTTTTCTACAGTGATTCACATAAATATTTGTAATAGTGGGACGACGAAAGCACTCTACCGAAGAAAAGGGGGAACTAATTAAAAATCTTCGAAAAAAAAGGCAAAACTTACAAAGAAATTTTAAGTTACTCCGATCAAACGATCACAAATGCATTAACATATAAAAAAGCCCTAAATGCGTTTGCGCAGGGGCAAACCATCAACTGTCGATGATCGCCGAATTGTGCGATACAGAAAAATAAATCCTTCGGCGTCTTCAAAAAAATTCAAAAGGATCAGAATCTTGCCGTAACCGGCCCTACTATTCGTAGGCATCTGATGGACAACAATTTATTCGCAAAAAGTCCACAAAAGCTGCCATTGCTGACAAAAAAACAGGTAGCAGCACGATTAAAGTTTGCCCAAGAACATATCAAATATCCGCAAGAAAAATGGAGAAAAATACTGTGGACAGACGAAAGCAAAATTGATTTATTTGGTGGCACTGGGTCTAGACAGTATGTTAGACGTTTGCCCAACACCAAATATAAAGCTCGGGATACACAAAAGACAGTTGAACATGGTGGTGCAAAACTAATGAGATGGGGAAGATTTTCATATAATGGTGTAGGCCCAATACATCCAATTAGAAACATAATGGATAGGAACGTCAATGTCGGCACTTTGAGAGAAGGGATGTTACCATATTCCACGCCTTTAAAATGGATATTTCAACAAGATAAAAGGACACGAAACAAACCAGTAAATTGGCAAATGAGTAGTTTCGGGTTAATGGGCAAAAGGTTATAGCGTGGCCAGCTAAGTCTCCTGACCTTAATCCCATAGAACATCTATGGGGAGATGTTAAAAAGTATGCTGCAGAGAAACAACCTTCAAATGCAGAAGAACTATGGATCACAGTGCGCGGATGCGTGGCCTCTAATTCCTTTAAACAGATGCCAAGATCTTATTGACTCAATGCCTCGTAGATGTGCTAAAGTCATTAAAAACAAAGATTATTCAAGCAAATACTAAAATAGATTTACTATTTTAAGATAATATCCAACATTTGTGACTTTTGTTTAAAAATTATTAGGTGTTGTGCCAACACACTCCTATTATTTTGAACAACTAATTTTGAGAGTAAGTAAGCTTTGTTTACATGAAATATTTTTTGTTTTCGTAGTTTTAACTAAATAATTAAGTGTTAAAACATTAGAAAATTAATTAGAAATAAATTTTAAGTCAAAAAAATTTGATATTTACTTTTTTATTTTTCTTAATTTTAAACGTTGCTTTTAAGTGAAGGGCACTCCTATTATTTTGAACACAACTGTATGTATGTATGGTCATTACAACTCTTCAGTCAGAATTACGACCTCGCTTAATTGTAAATATGAGTGGCGGGTCCTACAGTATAAGCTCGACTCAGAGCAATAGATTTTTTTCAGAAAATTTTCATGGCAATTTTTTTTATTTACTCTCAGAGTATTTACCAGAAATCTGCTGAGAGGAGGAAGTCGCCAAAGAAATATTTTTTGCATATTTCGTTTTATTGGAAATGCCTGACCATGGGTTTTAACTGAGGCTTCACGTGTAATACACCAACACACTACCTACTAGACTATGGCGATTTTGAAAACGATTACTTATTAAAGTTCTGCAAAAAGTTTTACTAGAAACACGATTATTCATTTAAAAATTAAACGATTACTTAAATAAAATTCTTAAAATTATTACAATTTTCACAGTTAATAGATTTTATTTACAGTTTAATAACGTTTTTTTTATAGTTTTGTTTCGCATTAAATTTATGTTACAAGCCTTATAAATAAAATGCTACAAGAGCATTTAAATGAACTTGAATTCCAAAAAAAATTTGAAAGAAAAAGTTACATTATCAGCAGGAAATCGTTGTTCGCATCAAAGAATTTTAAATTCAGAAGACCATTCTAAAGAAGAATTACAAAAGTTGTTAGCCGATAGACATTAATTCTTCATACTCTAGTAGAGAGAAGATAAAAGATTTTCAGAAAATCGTTAAAAAAAATACATTTTTATAATTAAAATAATATTTTTAATAATTTAAATTCTTTAAATTTGTTTTTTATTGAATTTTAAAAAGAATGTGTTGTTTTAATTTTACCTTTCACTGTACATACATATGTGCTTAACAGAGTTCATAGCACTCAATAAACTCATCAGAAAATACCGCGAAATAAGTCATCATCTTCCAAACAGTCATCAAATCTGGCAACCAAAATCATCACAAAAAAAAAATATACGTCACCATTAAAAACAACAACAATAAAAGAAACGAAAGAAAACATTTCAATTAAATTCGAAGATGAATAAACTCTGCTCTTGTAAAACCAATAAAAAAAATGAAACGTACTCTCTCTCTCTCTGCTCTCTGCTCTCTAAAGAAATTTAATATTCGTCTACAAACCAACCAACCAACCAACATCAATGAAATATATTGTTTTTTTTTTTTTTTTCTTTCATATTCTTTTGTTTTTAATACAAGAACAATAACACGGAAAAATAATTGAAACTCTTGTTTTTCTCTTAATTTTGGTTTTGTTTGACAATAAAATTTAGAAATTTCTCATACCTACAGTGTGGTGGTGGTGGTAGCAAGCAGTATAGTAAAGGTGTGTGAGTAAGTGAGTATGAGCAATATTTGTTTGTCTCTTCTTCTTCTTCTTCTTCTAAACACGGAATGTTTGTGTTTTGAAAACGTTGTGTTATTTCCCCAAATACAATAATAAAAAATAGATTGTGGTAGGTTCTGAATTCTTATTTTCTTTCTCTTTTCAACTTTTGCCACTATTTGTATATTGTTTAGAATATTTGTTGTGCAGGTCATTTCTAATGTGTTGAAAATAAAAAACGAATGGAAAGGGGAATTAACTTATGAAAGTCTATTTTTGAGGTGGAAATGAATTTTACAGTGGGGGTTCCCATAATTAGTAGAGAATCACACATGACTGCTTGTTTTTAATGATTATTTATACGGTTTTTAATAAATTTAAGGTAATAATAATTTAATTAATACATATGTATTTTGTGTTGTTTATTTTAAAACGATTTTAAGGAAATATTGAATGTTAAAATCCAAAAAAATGTGTTATTCGTAACAAAGTTACTATTATCTTTAAATTTTTTCGGCATTTCCGGTTCTGATTTATGAAGTATTATTCAAATGCTATGGACGTGGAGTAATATTATATTTTTATTTTATTGAAAAATTATGTATTTTCTTCATTATTTGGAATTTTGTATTAGTTGTTGTTTATTTCCTATCTTTTTCCTTAATTTGTATGGTCTCAGCAAGGGATTCATTTTTTGTTGATTTTTTATATGCGATTTTGTTTGAATTTTAAGGGTTAAATTTGAATTTATGCGCTTTTTTATTTAAATCCCTATTAGTGGATTTTGTATGAAGCTAGTGTATCGTTTTATGCGAATTTGTTTTATGCGATTTTCTCTGGAACGGATCAATCGCATAAAACGAGGTTTGAGTGTATTTGAATTTAAGTAGCCAAGACAAAAACCAAAAATTTTAGCAAAAAAATGTTAACCAAAATGTTAAAGTTAACAGAACAATGTCAAGTGTTTAACAAAAGATACCAAGGCTATCCAGTCCATTCCACCACAATTTTCAATATTGCATTCGATTTTGAACGATTTATACTGTGCACCATTTTTTGCTAACTTGAAGAAAACAAATTATATATGTTTAGGCGACGAAGCGTCTATACCTCCGGTCTGTAAGGATGCCTGTTTTGAAACCTTTGATACCATAGCTATCCAGCCCACTACGTCCATTTCCCCCACAAGTCCATCAGAGGCTTTGCCACTGGGATAACGTAAGGCGAGGTGTTATACTCTTAACGGGATGACGTGACCCATTATACTTTAAGAGTTTAGATAGTCCCCAATCCCTAAACTTCCCCTAAGAGGGAAGTTCATGACCAAACTCATGTCTTTGTATTAGTACTCACATGTGATATTTCATATGTGGGGGTGCTGATTGATTTTTTGTTTTCAACCGTGTTATTGAGTACTTATGTACGTGGGTCTTCGGACCGGCAACCACGTTAAAGTATGGTTTAAAAGCATTTCTGTTTGCACACACAGCTTTATGAAATGTTGTTGTTGTTTTTTAAATTAATTTTTTTTTTTATTTTGCGGAAATTACTTTAATTTTAAAATTCATTTAATTTTTAATTTAAAATAAAAAATTCTTTCTCTTCTCTTTTCATATAAAAATTTCTTTTTCTTTGAAAAAATTTTTTTATTTTATCTTTTATTTTCCTTACATAAAATTCTTTTTATTTTATTTTTATTTAATTTTTATTTTATTTTTATTTAATTTTTATGTTTTTTTTTCCTTTAAGTATTGTTTAAATCTTTAAAAAAATTTCTAATATTTCCTATATGTACAACACTCCATGGAAAGACCTTAAAATCCTGTTGAAATTCCCGTATTTACCTTCTAACAGAATGTTAAACTAACATTGACTGTAATAATAACCGAATGGTTAATGATGGGAATTTTTTGTTTTTGTATTGCAATGTTAAAGTGTAATGAACTTCATTTTGATTTTGTGGCTGTTTTTTTTCACAAAAATTTTTTTTTTTAATTTAAAAAGTATTATTAAACAAACCGTATATTATTTAATTTAATAAAATGTAATGGAAACAAATAAGACAAAAACAGCCACAAAAAAAGCGAAAAAAAGCGAAGAAAACAAATAAAAATTATTACAAAAACAAAAAAACAGAAAAAAGTAAATATTGAGTAATGAATGCCTTTTAATAACAATAATGATCATAGAGATAATGATGATGGCTTTGGACTTGTAAAGAGATTGTGTTGTTTGTTATTGAACTTTAGAAATCAGGTTTACGGTTAAATAATTTGATTTATTTGCAATGTATGAGTGTGTGTGTGTGTTTACGAATTTTTTGCAATGTGATCGTTTTTTTTTTACTCATCTTTTGCTGTTTAAGGGAGGCGAAACATTAAAACCCATTCAGTTTCAGTATGAAGGTTGATTGGTCTGACGACACACCACACAGCATTATCACCCATCATTTGTTGCCAATTGCTTATAAAATCAAACAGAGAACAACAACAACAATAACAATAACGACGTGAATATAACTTAAAATCGTTTACAAGTTTGATGTTGATGTTGTGCCTTATTAAGTTCGTTCGTTTACTTGCATTCGAATGAATGAATAAATGAATGTGTTTAGTTTGGTGGTGGGTGTTTTGGGTTTTGTGCGAACGAAGCCTTAACATTTTAAAGAGATTTTACTTTCAATGACAAAAGAGACTGCTGCCTTTCAACATGTTCTCGCTCTTAATGTTAGACGACCTTAAATGTTTGTGTGTTTGTACGTCGTACATATATATGAACGTACAATTTGTTTTCAATTATTTTGTTTGGAAATATTTTTTGTTTACTTAAATGACATCCAAGGGTTTGTAGGCAAGTATGAATGTGTGTGTGTGTGTGTTGTAGAACTCTCGTTTGTTGTTTCTTTCTTTTCAAACTCAAAAAGCAAAACAGTGTGTGTTTCTTTTTCATTATTTAAGGCTTGTTTTCTAATGCAAAGGGGGGTTTTCTTTGCAGGCAGAGTAGTAAATACCGAAGGTTGTTGATTTATTCTCTTCGTTTTTTGTTTTCTTTGCTTGCAAAAATTTGTGCTCTCTTTTGTTTTTGTTTTAAATATAGTTCATTGAATCTTTATAAACAAGCCATAGAGTATACGTTGTTGTGTTGTTGTTTTTGTTATTGCTGCCAGTATTCCTCATTACTCACTCACTGGGCGCGTTATTCGTGTTCATGAGTGTATTGTAAACAGAAAAAGGGAACTTAAAGGTATGCAATGATTAGGGCAACTATGAATACTTTGTTAATAATGAAGTTTAAAGAATTTCAGTTATTTCTTAAGTGATTTTAAGTAATAATATTTTATTTTTAATGTTAGCTCGCGGAGGTTTTTTATTCTCCTTTGGTAAATGTGAACGGAATAAGGGAAGGAAGTAAAATAAGTTCGTTGGCTTATTGGACAAGAGTCTATAGTTTAAATTACAGCTCAGGTATGTCGAAAAAATTTTTTTTTTTTAAATATTTCTTTCGGTGACTTCCTGTCTTCTGGCAAAAACACTGAGAGTAAAAAAAAATTGCAATTCTAGAAGACGACGTTCAAAGGCAAAGTTTAAACTCTAGGTGCCACCGCTCACGGATAAAATTGAGATGTTAAGTTCTAATCCTGACTGAAGCGTTGTAATGATTTTTACTTCTTCATAAATTTATTTTTCAAAATTTTTTTAAATTTTTCACTCTTTTAAACACCTGTATTGATAGCGAAATTACGTACAAATGTATACCCTCCTGGCTGGTGGTGATGATGACGACGATGTTTGTCGTGCTGTATGAAATGATTCTGCCTTTAAAGGCTGTTTGCCTGGTTGCTGCTGACTTGCTGTTTCTGTTTTCGCTGCTCGTTGGCTCGTTCATTCTTCTACGTTTGCTTCACCACTGTTTTGTTGTACAACAGAGCCGGCAACAAACCAACTCAACTCGTTGCAGGCTAACCAGCCAGCCAGCCAGGCAGGCAGGCATGCAGTCAACCAGAGTCATTCACTTTAACAGGCCTAAAACTGCAATGCAACGGCGTAAGCAACGTCATTGTCGTCATCAGGCAGGCAGGCAAACAGGCACATTTATTTAAAACGAGCAAGTATTTGTTGTGTAGAGAGTTTTTGTTTGTTTTCTGTTTGTGCTTCTTTTGCTTCTTCTTGTTTTTCTTTTTTAATTTTCAGTAGAGTAAAATGGTGTGTTGTAGCTGCTGTTGCTGCTGCTGCTGCTGCTGCTCTCGTTGGCTGCATTTCTACAATATTATTGTATACACTCAGTGCAATGACTACCCATGCTGATGATGATAACAACAACAGCAAAAACAAAAACAACAACAACAATAATAATAATAATGATGATGATGGTTATCGAAGGTCTTTCACCCGAACTCGGTCATTGGCGTACATTTGCTTGTGAATCCAGAGCTTTTTAAACTGTTTATGCTTCTTTTTTTATTTACAACTACAGCCAGCAGCAACAAAATGTGAAACAAAACAAAACAGAATAACAACAACAGCAACAGCAACAACAACATGTCGCAATTTCTTAAGAAAGTTCAATTGCCTCAACAATCACACATTCACTGTCGGTTTCTGATGCATTCAGGCTTACATACATACATACATGTACGTACCATAACGTGGTACGAGGAGATATACGAAGTGAGAGCATGTAAGACAAAGCGAGAGAGAGACAGAGAGAGAGAGAAATAATAACAAAATTTTGAACTCTCCATTTACAAATAAACAAACAAACCAACATGCCTGCCTTGCACATAAGCATGCTTTAAAAGCGTAAATGAACGCTGGATAGATGGATGGATGGATGGGATGGCTGGCTGATGATGATGATGATGACACCAACAAATCTAAATGAACTGCATTTTTTTGTTATTATTTTTTTTGCATTGTTTTTGTACAACTACAACACATGTGCTTCACTTTTCATGATGGTGATGACGATGACGTTGACTTTTTTGGTTATTTTTGTTTTTGTTATAAAATAACAAACATTTGTTTGTTTGTAAATATGTATAACAAAAAGAAAAACATCCAACAATAAAATGCAATGCTGCTTAAGAAAAAAGAAAGGGAAAAAATTCTTATTAAAATGCTATTCAACTTTAGCATAATTTTGCTCCAAAACAATAACAACAAAAAATGCATTTTTTAATGCAGTTTTTCAATTATTTTTTTCTTTTTGGTTTGAAATTAATTTCTTTTTCAATTAAAAACTTTAGATATACGAAAAGTTAATGATCATAATGATAATGAAGATGATGTTGGTTGCTGGTTGATGTTATTATATTACGGTCACACTCAATATTGTATAGCAGTCGGAACTTTTAACCGTAATAACGAAACACTCTTCTTTAATGCACACGAATTTCGTTGTAATTTCGGGTGATGATTTGTTTTCGTTAAAATTTTTTACTTTTACTCTTTTTTTTTTGTCAGCAACAACAACTACAGCAAACATTAACAACAAAGGCCTACATTAACAGCCAATATAACAAGAAGAAGAAAACACACACACACACACACATACACAAACAAAAAAGTGTTTTGTTTGGAAGTTGCTTACATACACAGATACTGGCATACAGAGGAGGTCATTGACCTTTGTTGCTGTGTTTTTTCTTATTTATTAAAATGCAAAATTTTATTTTTTTTTAATATTTTTTGTATGTTTTTTTGTTGTAGCTGTCGTTGTTGTTGGTGTTGTATTAAAACAAAAAATTTGTTTACAATGAAATAATTTTTTGGAATTTTTTTCCAAAACAAAGACTTTCAAACTGTACAGTGTAATGGCAGAGTATAATATTAATTTTTTTTTTTTTGTAAAAATAAACCAGTGAATTTCATTAAAACAATGGCTTTAAAACTTTATTTTTATTTATAATTGAGATCTTACATCAAAAGCATTCAATTGCGATCGTTCGAAAATTAAATTTAATTAAAAATAATTTGTTTTTCTGTATATTTTTTTTTGGTATACTTGCTGGTTTTTGTTTTTTTTATAAGTTTTTTAATAAAAAATGTTTGTATTTTTTGTAAATATTTCATTTTTTTTTTGTTTCCTTAACAGTTGCTTTTAAACTGTTGTTTGTATAAAGTAAAAGTGATATTTTCAGTAAATGTTGGCCTTTTTTTTTTTTTTTTGAAAATTTGATTTTATTTAAAATTTTTTAATTCACATCGACACGTACATACAAGAAATGCAAATCAAAAGTAAGAAACTTTTGGTCTTTTTTTTTTGCAGTAGTTGAGCCGTTCCAAATAGTTTTTGACCACTTCTTTTTGCATATTTTGGTTGGTATCACTCGACGAATGTTGACGGCCCAATGCTACATACATACATACATAATTGGTCATTACAACCTTTCAGTCAGGATTACGACCTAGCTTCTCACACCACTTATGTTGAGTGCGTTAATTTTATACATGAGTGGCGGGACCTACAATTTAAAGTCGACTCCGAACGACAGATTTTTGAGAAGCTTTTCATGGCAATTTTATTTACTCTCACAGTTTCTGCCAGAAATCTACTGAGAGGTAGACGCCGAAGAAATACATATTTTCATATTTTCGTTTTGATATCTGACCCTGGGATTCGAACTCGGGCCTTCAGTCTAATAAGCCAACACACTACCTACTAGACTACGGCGACTTCAATGCTAACTTCAGATTTCACCGTTTTCATGGGTAATATCTTGGATTTTCTAGTCGTGGTAGACTACTAATTAGTATGTTAGCTTACTAGACAAACTAGACAAGAGCCCCTGGCTTAGCAATGTGAAAAAATATTTCTATCGGCGACCTTCTCTCAGCAGTAATCTGGCAAAAACTTTGAAAATAAAATAATTTTACCATGAAAAGTTTCTCAGATCTGTTTTTCAAAGTAGACACACCCATGTATAAATCTAAAACACACAACAGGGGTGATGTGAGAAGCTACGTTGTAATCCTGATTGTGAAGAGTTGCATCTTATTTTTATTTGACGTCCAAAAAAATTTGTTTTCCATTAAAATTATAGAACTGTTAAGTTGTCATGTTTTTCAAACTTTCAATGTGTTTTTTTTTATTTTTTTTTTTAAATTTTTTTTTAATTAAATATTTAGTATAGTAAGAGCACTTTCTTTAATTTTTTTATAATTTAAATTTTTAAATATTTAATCAGATTAAACACACGATTATTAATTTTTAATTAATTTAAATCTTTCTTTGTTTTTTTTTTTAATAAGATTTCAAATTTTAAAACAAAGCCACAAAGCCGTGAAACTTCCTCAGTTTAATTAAAAGCTTAAGATTTGTAGGAAATGAATATAAAAAAGATACTTGTTTCCTAACAAATTAAGTATGTTTTGTAATTAAATAAAAAAATAACATTTACATATTTGTCTTAATTTTAATTAAGTTTTTCTGCCAAATAGACTTCAAAAATCATTATTTTGTTTATGCTGATTAAAAAAAGGTAGTAAAGGCTGTGCTAAAGTGTTTAACAAATGTAATTTAGCTTGGAATATGATTTTTAAAAAGGGAAAAATGTTACATTTCCATGAGGAATCATTTTATTCGAGTAGGTATTCTAATAAAAAAGAGTACTATTCTAAAAAAGTACTTTTCTAAAAAGTAATAAGTACTATTCCAAAAAGTACTTTTTGTTATTTTTCCAAGAGCCATTTTATTCGAGTAGGTATTCCAATAAAAATAAGTACTATTCTAAAAAAGTACTTTTCTATAATGTACTAAGTACTATTCCAAAAAGTACTTTTATAAAAAAGTACTATTCTAAGAAAGCGCTTTTTTAAAATCTACTTTGCTAACAAGCTTCTTATATAAAAAATTACTTCACAATACCCACATTATCTTATTGTTTTTCGTAGCTTTGTTTCATTTTCATTACTAAAGTTTTCCTAGTTAAACAGATAATTTCTCTACTGTATGAGGTTCTAGTAGGAAAGGGTTGCCATCCATACATTTGTACTGTGTGAAAATAGATTGGATGGCTGTATTGGTGAAAAACTTTGAACATTGAATCTTGATTTTTCACAAGCATTTTACTTGTCTTCCCCTGATATTCTTTGAGTGATCAAGGGAATTCATTGGATGGATTATTTAGAAGTGGATGGAAAATTTAATTTTTAAAATTTTTCTTTCTCTTTCGCATAGCTGAAGTTTGTAGTCAAGCATTTTAATTGCTGCGCCTTAGCGATCCAAAAAGGTACTTTTCTAAAGAAGTACTTTTTAAAATGGATAATTTTTTAAAAAAGATACTTTTTGAAAAATATATTTTTCCTTGCTTTGTCTCTGAGTATCAATTGATTCAGGACGCTCTCCCTTCGCTTACCTTTCATTTCTGAATTGAGAATAAGAAATTATATTGATTCACTGTTCTTTTGGTTAAGAATTTCTAAGTGACTAGAATGATATAAAAAATTATACCCAGCTACATAGGTTATTATGACCAAAATTTTGAACAAAATCCTCGTTTTTAAATCGCTCAATAAAGCAAACAATTTCTTTACATCGTTTTGTTGTAATATTTTCATTAGATTTACGTTTTCCTTTTTTTTAATTTCCATTTTTTAATACAAACTTATAACAAAAACATAAATAAAGACAATCTTTTTTTTATTTTTATTTCTTTTTTGAATTGCTTCCAAAAATAACGTCTTATTTTTTTTTTCTTAGTCCACATTCACTATTACAACATAACTAACCATCAAATTTAACCCTAAACTGACACTTTCTTTCTGTCATTTGCTATGCTAGTTAAGCGTTTCCCTATAGCCTGACTTAATGTGTTCAACTACTGCTTTTATTGGCAACTTCAAATGGTAAAAATGCCAGCCAAAACTCAAAATTCAAAATTACAAATTACGAATTCAAATTGAAAACGATGAAATAATTTTCATTATCATGTGCAGAATTTGTAAAAAAAAAAAAAATGCAATTCCAAGACATAGTCATGCCATGATGCCATCCATCATGGCTTGCCTCGCCATGGCATAATCAACGAAACAACAAACGAACGAACGACAAAAATCGTTTGATTTCATTGCCAAGTTGCCTTACAACACTCGATACTGGCTGGCACTGTCACCTAAAAAGGCAAACGAATTTTTTTTTGGTTTTTGTTTTAAATTAAAATAATTAATAATTGCAATTAAATTTGTACGGTTTTTTTTTTAATTTTTTCTTTTTTATTTTAATTTTTAATGCGTTGAATATGAAAATAATTTCCAATAAATGAAGAAGAAAGAAAAAAGCGCTTGTCATGCAATTTCAGTTATAAACGAAAGAGAAAAGTAAAGAGAGAGTGATAGAGCGGAAGATAGTCACATCATCACATCATCTCAAATTTTTTTTTCATACACAAACAACTGATGTTTTACACCAGGGATTACCATTTCATAGCACAATGGTTTTTAGGTTTACACTCAGAAAATATTTTATGTTAAAAATCCTTGTTTTTAAAATTCAAAGTTTTATATCGTTGGTCTCATGTAGAAAGGCCCTAACTCACACTTTTTTCGAAATTGATTTTTTTTGTGATTCCAATGCATTTAACATAAATACACCTCCTCACAAAATTTAAGGCGATTTTATCAAAAGACGAGTTAGGGCCTTTCTACATGAGACCAACGATATGTTCTTAAAACACATTTTGATTGTTTTAATAGTCAAGTTAATAATTTAGATGATATGGAAAGAGAACAACTTTTTTATAGACGACATAAAGCAATATTTTGGAAAAATTAAAAGGTTGGTTATTAGCAGGAGAGGAAATTTATGAACCAAAATTAGTATCCAGCAAATATCTAAAAAACATTACTTAATTATTAAGTCAAAGATGTATAACTTTGTGTATGTTGATGAAATGAAAATTAAAATAGGGTATATTACTAACATTTATCTGTGACTGTAAGCTCTCAACTTATTTTCTCTCTTTTACTCACTAATACACAACCAAAAAAAATTTTGGTAACCCCTGTTTTACACACACACACACACACATACAGTAAAGAGAGAAAGAAAGTCCTTTTCACTCTCTACAAAGAGAAAAACATGAAATCTCTACAATTAAAACTCACACACACGCACATACATTCTTGTAACTGGAGTTCGCCAAGTTATTTTAAAACACACACTGAATTGAAATCGCCTGAAGGTTGTATCACAGGAGTTTATGAAAGTCATTCGAAATTGTGCACACAGAACTCACACATATTCAAAATACTGTTTTAATTTAGTAATCGCTTGGACAGCGACGAAAGCATACTGTATGTGCATAGAGGTGGTCTATTATTATATTTTTTTTTTCAAATGCACTGAAAGAAATTATGTACGGTATGCGTTTAATACTCAAATTTAAATAAAAAAAACTTTTCTTTCTTTTTTTATACATTTTAAAAGTTATAAAGCATTTATTATTTATGAAAGAAAGTTATTTAAAACAGTCAATTTATTTTGCAGTTTTCATGAACCTTGTTGTCCATTACTTAATTGGCCATTACAAGCCTTTAGTCAGGATTGTAATAACCTAGTTTCTCACACCACTGATATTGTGTGTGTTAATTTATATCTCTTAGTGGTGGGACCTGTAATTTAACGCCGACTACGAACGTGTGATATTTGAGAAGCTTTTCATGGCATTTTTATTTTACTCTCAGAGAAGATCGCCGAAAGAAATATATTTTTCATATTTCGTTTTGTTCGAGATGTCTGAGCCAGGGGTTGATTTTCAGGTTCTCATCTAATAAGCCAATACACTACCTACTAGACAACGGCGATTTCTATTTACAAATTAATTTAGTTACGGTGCCATTGTTATTTGTTCACCAACACTATCACAGTTTAGTGATTGTAGTGATTTTAAAACTACCGTTCCTGTTCCTATTTGTCGTCCTCAAATTAATTCGTCATAGTCACACATAGGTGGCAAAATATTTGACTGATTGGTTGTCCTAATGTTTTAAAAGTCATCTTTTATTTACCAAAATGATCTTTTTGTAAGCGGTTACTGTTTTGAAACGGTCCAATTATCGACATTATAGTTAAGGATTTGGTGTTAAAGCTACCACTAACATCTAATCCTTAGAGAACTCTTTCTAAGCCTCAATTCTGCTTTTCTTTGCTTTGACACAAAATCTGTGGGTTTCAGTCTGGCCACTAACACCGCCAAGCCAAAAACCGAACTGCTGTTCCGGAGATTGATTATACGATGGGTACAGCATGCATTTGCCATGCTAAATTACTTGCATTATATCTCATCGTTTAAATGTTGTGCAGATTGTGAATATTAATTACCTCTACTGCGTACTACACTGCGCTGAATGTGTCATTCATATTCCTGTGATCGTAAAGAAAGTTGTTTGGGATTGGTTGATTGATTAATAATGACTTGGTTGTTTAAGACGGTGCAAGAAATAAATCTTATATTCGATTGAAAATGTATGGGCCGGCCGGTGTTTCTTGAAGTATATTCTAATGCTTCTCGATCGCTTAAAGGTGAGGGCGAAACAGCTTACGGTAGGTAGCTTGACGGTAGGTTACCAACTATATTGAATGATTGGAAAATTGTGGAAATGTTGTTTGTGTTTCGCTGTATTTCCGCTGCCATAATGGTTTATGCTTTAGTTAAATAAGAGGACTTGTTTCCAAAAATCAAATTTTTTTACATAGTACTCGTCTTTCTTGCAGATTATATCCGCTCGTGGCTGATTGATCAAGCGATTCTATATTGAATGTAGAACATTCTTACTGCAGGAGTTTTTTCTGTCACTTGGACTCTAACAGATTCGATACAATGTCCGTGAATACTTATCTCACTTTCCTCCTTCCTATAATCTATTCTCATAGTTGACCCGTACACAGTATTATATTGGGAGACATTAACTGTAAATAAAAAGGCGAGGTTTTTACGTCAAATCTTCTTAATTGACACACTGGCTTTTTTGACATCTCTTGATGCCTTTTATGAATCTTAAGTGGGAAAGAAAGAGAACTATTACTGCTTTTCTATACCTTGTACCTAACCCACATAGCCTAAGGCCGATGAGGTGATAATAGTCTTCGGGTTTTGCACGATGAAAAGGAATTCTTTAATGTGACTCCAGAGGTTTTTTTTTTTTTAGTTTATCTATCTTGCATTAAGCGCATACATATGCAATTGTTGGTCAAAGTAAACTTTGCATGTGCAAATGTAGAAGCTTTATTAGCAACATTGATTATTTCAAGCTTATTTATAATGAAGCATTACCTTGATGTTCTGTCAATCAAATTTTCCAAAAATTTCCCTAAAATTCCCAAATATCTGTTGAAAACAAAAAACTCGCCAATTAAAGTTCAAATCCACTCTATATGGCATCACTGTTAATAAAATGCAAGTGTTTGTGCGATTGCTTAAGCATTTCTTAAGAATTTCTAACTCAAAACACACAGGCACACATGCACCCACACGTACAAACGAATAAAAGCTTTTTTTCCCGAATCTCAATTTTAATTCTCTTCTTTATTCTCGTAATCACTTACTCTCATATCATGGTTTTTTTTTTATTAGTGTATGTGGTTGTGTGTATATGTTTTTGTTATTATTATTATCGTTGTTTATTTGCTATTGTTTTTGTTGATCTTGACGACTTTTTTCTACTTTATTCGTGCATGCGCGTTATAAACATTTTTTTTTGTTGTGTTGCTGTTGTTGTTTGTCTCGATCGCATTCATTCGCCTTTCAATGAATCAATCCTTGAAATTTTAACTTCCTGATACGCACGCACATATTAAGTTGTTTTCAAAGTTGGTTTGTGTGTGTGTGTGTGTAGTGGTAGTAGTAGCTGTTGCTATAACAAAATCGTGTGTGTGTGTGTGTTTTTGTATTTTAAATAATGCAGTTTAAATATCATTAATAACAACAACAACGAAAACAAAATACTGTAAATACTTGTGTATACGAGTGTGTAAAAAAAATCACTCTTTTTTTTCGTATTCGTATTCGTTTTTGGTTTTTGTTGTTGTTTTTAATTACAACTTTATAAACATTGACAAGACAAGACTGGCTTTATTTGTTTGTTTGTCTGCTTGTTACTACTACACGTTGTTGTAGATGATGATGAGTGTGTAGTTTTGTGTTTTTTTTTTCTGTTTTTTTTTCTGTTTGAAGGTTAGAATATGTTTTTTTTCTATTGTGATTATTTATTTCAGTATAGAAATAAAAATAGAAATAAAAATAAATAAAAAAACTAATGAAAACAAAAACCTACAAATTTACAGTTTTATTTGTAGTTTTTTTTTCTTATTTTTTTTGTTGTAAATAAATTAACAAAAAACAAAAATGTTATAAATATTTACAAAATTAAACAAAGTGTTAATTTGTTATATTTTAATATAAAAATAAAAAAAAAAAACTGATTTAATTTTCTAAAACTGTTGTTTATATATGTAGTTGTTTTGATTAAATAATAATAACGGTTTTTCATATTAAATATGAAAATTTTATTTAAAATAAGTTTATGCGTTTGAATTAATTTCTGTATTTAACAACAAAAACAAAAAAACAAAATATTTAACATTGAAACATTGAAAACAAGTCTTCTTTCTTCTCTTAATGAATTATTTTTTTATTTTTTGTTTTCAAGTGTGTGTGTGAAGTGTGTTTTTTTTTTAAATTAAAATTTAAATCATATTTGAATACAAATTCAAATTCAGAATTTGAAAGTCTACCATAATTTATGTGTAAGAACTTGAAGAAGTTTTAAAGTGGAGAGCACTGACTGGGTCTGGTTTCAGTCTATGGGAAGTTAAACAAGTTTTTGTTTAATTTTGATTATTTTTTTACATTTTTTATTACAAGAAGATATTCTTTATTTGTTATAAATTTTTTGGATACTTCTTTTGGAATCATCCAAGAACCGGTAGATAATTACAAGGCAATTATAAACCAAAAAAATAAAAAATTATAAATTATTAAACTTTACAAGGCTAAGCAAAGTTAGGTGCAAGAAAACTATGGTGTTTGTAAACTGAAATTCTTAAACGTATGTATATTTTCAATGTTTCAGAAAGGATTTATAGAATAAATACAAAAAAAAAAAAAAAATTAAATAAAATAAACGGAAATACTCAAATTTAGAAAATTAAAAATACAGTGCGTGACAAAACAATGGAAACTTTTTCGAAAATTTATTTATGTGTTCTAATCAGACAAAATTAGAAATTGGAAAGAAAAAAATTGGAAATTGCAATTCATTAGTATGCATAAAAATATAAAAAAGCTATATTATATATTATTGACTCATCCAAAATGATGAGTGTTTACAGTTCTTGACTCAAAATTTTTTTTAATCATTTTTGAAAGTTCTGATTTGTTAAGTCCATATTTATCACATATTGTTTATTTTTGCTGAAATTTAGCATTGAAATCGTTTTTTATTAATAAACAGCACAAACATCTTGCGAATTTTTTAAGAATATTTTTAATTTTTAGTGCAATTTTGAAAAAGTTTAGATTGTTTTGTCGAGCACTGTACATAAAAGTCACACTAAAATTATGTGCAGAGTTTAATTATATGAATAAATTAACAAAAAAAATTAATATGTAACAAAAAAGGTAAATTATAAAAAAAAAAAATTCTATAACTACATACATAAATTAAATAATTAAATAAATAACTATATTAAATTAAATTTATTAAGGAAAACTTGAATTTATTAAAAGATGAAAATTGAAAAAATAATATAATATATTTGTTTTAAATAAATAATTATTATATTATAAAATTTCTTTAAATAAATAAAATAATATACTAAATATTTTTTAAATATTTAATGTATTTAATATTTTTTAATTCAACAATTTCTAAATAAAATATTAAATAAAATAAAAATGAAATAAAAATAATTAAAAAATAGAAATAAACTAAAATATAATTAAAAATAAAATATAATAATAAAAAATTAAAATAAAAATAAAAAAAATTAAAAAAAATATCTTAAAAAATAATTAAAACTAAAAATAAAATAAAAAAAAAATGTAAGAAATAAACTAAAATAAATTTATTTTATTTTATAAATAAAAATATCGAAATTGGAAATTTATAAAAGAACAAACAAAAATTCAGTAATTTACAACATAGAAAAATAATTTCTAAAAATATTAAAACTGAAGTAAAATTGTAAACTTTTTTAATAAAAAAAAAATTTTTTTTGTTTAAATATAATAAAAATATGTAATATGCATATTAATAATATGTTTTTAAATACAAAATTTAAAATTAAATTAATTTTTTTGTTGTTAAACAAAGTACATATTATTAAAAAATTATATTTTATTGAGAATTGTGTTATAAGGGGTGATTTTTTAAGAGCTATAGGAAAAATTTTCAAAAAAAAACGCATAAAATTCAGAAAAATGCATGAAATCTTTATTTGAATCGATAGTACGGTCCATATAATTTAATGTTTGAAGATTATTTCATGCAAATGTTGACCGCGACTGTGCCTCAAATGGTCCATCCGCTTAGTCCAATTTTGGCATACTCTTTCCAACATTTCGGCCGGTATCTCACGAAAAAATGCTTCAATGTTGTCTTATAGACATGTCTGTATAGACATGAGCTTTAACATAGCCCCACAAAAAATAGTCTAAAGGCGTTAAATCGTACGATCTAGGCGGCCAATTGACCGGTCCCGAACGTGAAATAAAATATTCACCGAACTCGCCTCTCAATAAGTCCATTGTTACGCGTGCTGTGTGGCATGTGGCACCGTCTTGTTGAAACCACATGTCATGCAAGTCAAGCTCTTGGGCAAGAAAAAGTTGGATATCATCTCACGGTAGCGCTCACCATTCACAGTTACGTTACGATTCGCAGCATCTTTCAAGAAGTACGGTCCAATGATGACAAATTCAATAATTTGCAAGCGTTGTTCGTTTGTAAGACGATTCATGGTTAAATTATAGACCAAACTGAAGATGTTTGACAGTGAAACAAAACACGAAACGTGCGTGAGCTGTTTAAACCAGTGTTGCCAAAAAGATAATAGCTAAAAAATCACCCTTTATATGTATGTACATAAAAAAACCGAAATTGGAAACCAAAAAGCTGTATTTAATTTAAAAATGTTGAAATTTTATAAAAAAAGAAATTAAAAATATTAAAATAAAAAAAAAGAAAATTAAATTAAAATTAAAAAACAAAATAAAACAAAAATTTAACGGTGTCGATGCGCATAATCTTGTTTGCCTATGGACAATGTAAACGCATGAAATTTTTCTTTCTCTTTTCTTGTCAAAAAGCTAAAATTAGTTTTGTTATTTGGCTCTTGGAACCTTTTTTGTTGAAACTACATACTCTCCAGTTAATTATATTGTATTGCAGGCCAACCAAAAGTCGATTATCATAGGGTTACAGTCCTTTATCATCTATTGATGATAATGATTCTTTCAGAGTAATTTTTTTTTTTTACGGACCATAATAAGCATCAGACTAACTTACTTACTTAATTGGCCATAACAACCCGATTAACGGATTTCGGTCTGCCGCAACACATCCTTCCAGGCGCCTCTGCTTCTTGCGCGCCTACGCCAGTTGGTCACACCAATCGATGACAGGGCTTCCTCGATAAGCATCAGACAGGACTGTTTTTTGTTGAAATGGAATGACTTTCTTACAATCACTTTTCAGTTCTTTGAGTTCCATAAGCGACAAATTTCCTTATTGACTGAAGTACTGAGTGAAAAATGAACTGCAACGCTGAAGAAATTTACGCCCGAAAAATTCTCATTAACAGCTTGTTGCTCTGGCATCCAATAAGTCTTCTCTACAGCGTTGAGAATGGTCAGTCGGCGTTAATTGTTATGTGAGTTGGACTGGAAGTATGGAAGGAAGTATAAATCTAAATGCTAAATGTGCCACCATGAACTGTAAAATAGGCTGAGAACTGAAAAAGCCGTTGAATCGACAAATTCGGATTATAAGCCTGACTTTCTCTACTAACAGCGGTACTTTCGGCAATAGTGTGTACATTGACAAAAGGAAAGAAAAATCTTTAAAAAGCATATTAAACAAACAAACAAGACATTTTAATAAAATATTTTAAAGTATTCTCTAAAATAAATGAACAATTAAATTGTGCCTGAAAATAGCAAGAACAGCAATATTACAAAAATATAAGCGTTTGTTTAATTATCAATTAACAGTATTTTATTTAAAATGTTGTATTTTTTTTTTTTATTTTAATATAAAAAAAATAAGGAACTTGAAATTGCATTTTTTTTTGTATTGCGTTCATGACAAATACCAAAAACACTTTCATATGGCAACAACCATAACTATAGCGATAGCAACAACAATGACCCACAATAATGCAAAAAATCAAATGCACACATACGCACACTAGAAAACAAAAACTATTGCCGTAAATTCCAAGTGCGAACTTGAGTGAATGTAAATATAAAATGTTTTCTTGTTGTTATTGTTATTGTTTTTTTTTTTTTTTTTAATTTCTTATATTCAATGAAATGAAAAACAATTTTTTTTCTCTTTCTTTTCCTTTTGCTTTTGTCTCAACGGATTTATACTTTTTACCTTATCCAATATCCAATACTCATTCAATACATACATATGTATGTATATAAATGTACATATGTACATATATTGTAATCAATTTATTTTAGTATGTATGATGGGGCTTACTAACAAAGAGAGTATGATTGAGAATTTATTTTAAAAAGCTTTTTTTTTTATTATTTTTTTTCTCGTTCAGTCGTTCGTTCTTTCTTTACTTTGCTTTGTTTTGCAGCCCTGACAGTGTGAGAAGGTCATTTTTTTTACATACACACACACGATATTGTAAAGCAATGGTATTGGTCGTACGAGCATATGTTTTTAAATGTGTGTGTATGTATGTATGTACCTTACACATTATATTTATGACAACAATTATAACAATATGGGCCTTAAATTAAAACCGAAGATCAATTTGTGTTTGCGTTTAATATGTTCTATGGCCACACACACATACATACATTGTGACCTGATGACTAGCTTTGGTTTTCATTACTTTGTCGGCAGTACAGTTTAGAATGTTAACTTCTTAGTTTCTATGATATAGAGTCTCTCAATATAGACAGTCAGCAAAATAGGCTTTTTACTTAAAAATCCTATTAAAAGAAAAAAAAAATCCTTTTGTAATGAGTTTTTGTAAACAGTAAACAGTGTACAGAGAGACTAAATGCATAATTACAATATAAAAACAGTGTTGCCATACCTATAAGTTTTAATATGTAGAAAATAAGGAATTCATTAACACTAAACCTACCAGAGCGGTCAAATGACCTTTTTCTATACAATATAGCTGTTTAATTTCTCTTCTTCTTTCGTTTTTCCTGATAATAATATGTACTCTACCGTTGTCTACCCTCAGCGGTCTTTTGACCGCTAGAATATATATAAAATTTTATGAAGTTATCTTCATTGAAATCCCAAAATCTCACTTTCTCTCTCACAAAAACAGTAGTTTTTCAAGAAAATGTCATCCGATTAGTTTCTAGGAAAACGCCATGTACGTACAGTTTGTTTTATGCTGGGTACAGAGCGACTGCTGGTAACTCACGAGGTGATGTAAAATATTGATAATGAAGAAAAGAACATTGTGATTGTGAACACGCGTAGGGGACGAAAAAGAATAAGATTATTCCCCAGTTCCGAAGATGAATGTGAAGAAAACGATCAGAATATTGAAACTTCAGTTGATGGAACTGTTTGGCAAAAAATTCACCAAGGTTCTGGACTTGAAAGATCCCCGCTTCATACAATTTTCAGAGAAATATTAGGGCCAACGGGATCTTCGAAACGTAACATTATGAAGGGCAAAGTAAGGAGTGCATTTTCGTTGATACTTAACCATGGAATTATGAATCATATATAAATGTGCACAGAATCAGAAGCACGTCGAGTTTTAGGATCCGAATGTATTACTTTAGAAGAGTTAGATGCTTTCATTGCAATTTTATATGCACGTGGTGGATATGAAACAAGAAACTTGAACGTTTCATATTTATGGAATAAGAAATGGGATTCTACATTTTTTTCACGAACAATGAACAGAAACCGTTTCATAGAAATTATGTGATTTATTCGTTTTGATAGAAGAAGCGAGCAGAGCCAGCGTCTGCAGACTGACAAATTTGCTCTGATATCCAAGGTATAGAATGCATTTATAGAAAATAGTCAAAACTATTACAAACCAGATGCAAATATAACTGTTGATGAACAGCTATTTGCGACAAAATCAAGATGCCTATTTACACAATATGGATATGCCGATAAGTTCTGGTTGGCATCGGGCGTTGAAAGTAAATATATTGTGAATGAATTTTCGTATTTGGGAAAAGATGAAACGAGGCCATCAGCAATACCACTTAGTGAATTTGTTGTTCTTAAACTCACTGAACCATTTATAGGGTGCGGACGAAATATAACCACCGATAATTAGTTTGAATAAGGACATGTATGAAAATTAATGAAGTAACATATAATCTTTCAGTTTCGAGCCTTCTTTCTAAAAATGTACTCCTGAAGCCCGAAAATCAAATGTTATTTAATTATTATATGATAATTATTTTGTGTTTATTGTTTATGCTAAATTCTGTATTAATTACAATCAACTGGAAAACACTATAATGTTTCTTTCACAAGCGGTCATTTGACCGCCATCAGTAGAAATAGGTATACATATATAATATGTCGGTAGGTTTAGTGTTAAGGAAAACAATAAGAAAAGTTTTAAAAACAATCTCAACAAATTTCTCTTTGTATGTTTAAGGCCCGAAACAGAATAAAGTAGTTGTAGTAGAATCTGTTGACGTTTTGAGTAGCGTCACAAACTATTTATATCCTTTAATCCTGTCATCCGCACAGTGTGGTGTGTTCTAATGATTCATTCTCCTCATTATAGAATTTACAAATTGAACTCGGGGCACCCACTACTCAGTGACATGGACACTTTCTTACTTATAAGCTTATTTGCCTGCTCATTATCGTAAATTATCTCACATGAATTGGTATTCAGCAGAAGGCAACTCTGTCTAGCTGATTCAGCTTGGCCACACAGTCCGATATTATTTATTTATTTAAATTCATATGATCTGAGTGCTCGAATGGCAACCTGACTATCTACTGATATTGTTATGTCCCGTCCTATGTACTTTCTATCTACTGAACACATGTTTCGATGTCATAAAATTTTGCTTAAAAGATACCCAAGAGTTTTAATTCGGTTCGAAATATTTGATCCTAAAACTAAAAACTCCCACTCAGTATGTCTCTGTATTTAATGTCCAAATTGAATTGAGCATATTTTTGAATTGCGTAGTCTCTTCGTTTAGAAGATGACGGCAAGTTTCTTTCCCATCGATTCTGAATATTTCACTGCTGCTCCAACCAACCGCCTTTATACCACAGAATTGTCCCCTTTTTTAATAGAGTGTTTAACCTCCAAATCGCTCCATTCGCCGTTTTTTATTATTCAGTCTCTTTGCCAAGTATTTTATAAAATCGCAGAGTTTTTTTTGGTTCAATTACGGTGGCAATTATCAGCCACTTTATTTATTAGGTCACGATACGTTCTGTCTTGTCTCCCATTATCTCGAATATTATCTTTATAGCTCCTCATTATTATATGCAATCGGCAGAGAATTTAACACTGTCCTAGGCTAGGTTCTCTTTAAACCGGTTATACCAATGCATGCCAGTCTTCATATCTTATCCACGAGCTTTTATTTCACAGTTTACACCATATATACTACATGATCCTCTACGAGTTGTAATCTTTTTAAGCGAATCAGGTTCTTCATGGACGTAATTTTAAACACCCTGTGGGATATTTCCTCATTAGGTTATCTGTCGAAACAATTGCGGCAACTGAACAGCGTCAGCAATGGCAATATGGATGTAACTATATTTTTCTCATCGTGTTATGTCCACAATCATGTTGTTTATTATCATCTTTAACAGACACCGTGGCAGATATGGCAAGATAGTCAAAATATGCCACTCTCTTAACATTTCAAATATTTTCCAACAATAAACATTTCATTTATTCTACAAAATTTAATGCAAACTTTTTAAACTGTTAGTTTCGACTCTAGAAAGTCGCTGTGGTCAACAAAATTTTTATTTTCGATACAAGTTTCCTATTCCTTTCACTAATGGTGTTTTCTTTTCTACAAAGAAAATGTCACCCCCTTACAAGGTACATTAAAAAATTGCTGACCAAGCCTGTTGTAATGTAATGTTTTATTTGAGAAGAACAAAAAACAAATTTTAAAAAAGGGTATGCCCTGTGTTTACCACTTATTAAGTAAGAAAATGAATGAGGAAATGCCAATTTGTTCAAAAGATGACGAAGATGAATCTAATAACTGATTTATTTCAATTTTCGCAAATAAAATAGATGCAGCAATATCCATATTTAAAAATTTAATTTAAAAATTAGTTGTATTTTTTCGATTTGTTTTCAATAAAATATGTAAATATGAAAAAGGTGTTGCCAGATCGCTAATTTTTCGACTTAATTTTTTGAGCACTTTTTTATAACCAAAAAAAAAAAATTTTTTAACACCGTTCTAAGACTGAATACAATTTTTTTTTTTATATTACTGACCATGTAGCTTTAATAATGTAAAGTTTCCTTAATGTTACAATGTTACAAAACAATGAAAATTTTAAATTTCATCCGGTAGTCCTATAAATAAACAAAAGTCATCTGCTTTACAGGGCATTATCAGCACTCTCGATTTATACAGGGTATAAAATGCAATGCCCTCCACCATTGGCAAGTGCAAATTATTTAGAAAACACTCAAACCTCGTTTTATGCGATTAATTCGTTTCCCAAAAAATCGCATAATTCAAATTCGCATAAAACGATACACTAGCTTCATACAAAATCCACTAATAGGGATTTAAATAAAAAAGCGCATAAATTCAAATTTAACCCTTAAAATTCAAACAAAATCGCATATAAAAAATCAACAAAAAATGAATCCCTTGCTGAGACCTTACAAAATAAGGAAAAAGATAGGAAATAAACAACAACTAATACAAAATTCCAAATAATGAAGAAAATACATAATTTTTCAATAAAATAAAAATATAATATTACTCCACGTCCATAGCATTTGAATAATACTTCATACATCAGAACCGGAAATGCCGAAAAAATTTAAAGATAATAGTAACTTTGTTACGAACAACACATTTTTTTGGATTTTAACATTCAATATTTCCTTAAAATTGTTTTTGCAAAGAAAAAATTTGAGAATTTTGAAACCGCATAAATTTGAATTCGCAAAAAATAAATTCGCATAAAACGAGGTTTGAGTGTAAAACATACCACCCTTTTAGAGGGCGATACATTTTTAAGAAACAAACACAAAATTGCATTTTTTAAAATAAAATGCACATTGCTTGGTAGAAAAGAAAACACCATAACATTGGAATTCTATGTACTATATGGTAACACTGAAATGGTACAAACCTTCTTTACGCATTATAACACCACAGTACAAGTCTAATCTTAATTATAATGAAAGACAAGCAATTAAATGCATTCCCTCTCTCTCCCTCTCTTTTAATTAATACTTTTTTTTAATCTCTTTATAAGAATACATATAAACGAATAATAAAGATTAAAATGACGAGTCCATACATAATAATTAATGACAACAACAGCAACAACAATATTTATTGGAATAGATTCTATACAAATTGTAGCGTCATTTTCGTTATTAATACTACGTACGTACGCTCTTGTGTGAAAAAAAGTTTTTGTTTCAAAGAATTTTGTTTTTATTTATTTTTTTTTTTTCGTTTTACACTGTTGTTGTTGCTGTTGTTGTTTTTTTGTATTACAAAAAGTGTTAAGAAAGCTCTTTTTGCCTACTGCTTGCATACGAGCATTATTTGTATAACGAAGCTTTTCTTATTTCGTTGTTTGCAAAGTAAATAAATGCGAGAGCTTATGTGTATGTGTGTACGCGAGTTTGTTTGTGTTTCTGTGTGTGCATGCGTAAGTATCTTTACAATGTTATTGAAAATAATTTTTGTTTAAGGAAATAAAATCATTGTTTTTCGTTTCGATTCGGTTTTTTTTTGTTTTTTTTGGTTTTTGTTTTTGTTCGTTTGTTTGTCGTGTACAAGTTTTAGAGGTAAGGAGAGTAGAAAATTTTAGAATTTTTGAGAGGATTTTTCTTTAATTGCTAACCGGTTTATATTTTCAATATGTTTTGTTAACAACGTCATGAAGGAATCTGAGAAAAGAGTAAGAAATCGAATTAAAAATTTTATTTAAAAATTGTTTTTTTTTTTTTTTTTTTTTTTTTTTTTTTTTTTGTATGGAAAATATTACTCATGCGTTTAGATACTGACCTTCACAAAATATTTTTTTTTTCAATTTATTTTTATTTCTATTTGATTTGATTTGTTGTGTGTGTTGTATTTTGTGTTGTTGTTATTATTATTATTATTGCTTCTATTTTATTTGTATTTTAAATTTAAGTTGTAGCACAGTGGGCTACGGTGCTTAAAAAATTGTTAAAAAAAATTTTTTTTTAATTAAAAAAATTTTAAAAATTTTATTTAAAACAAGGTATTTTGATTAATCCAAAACTAACCATTTTATAAATAAAACCCTTATCTTTGAGTTACCGATGCTGCCAGGTTTAGGGTAATTTTTGTGGTACTTTTTTTTAATAAAAAAAAAAAGTCAAAAGGTTTTTCTGTAAAAAGTTGTCAATATTATGAATTTTATAGTTAAGGTATTTTTTTAGGGACTTTTTGGCAAAAGGGGAAAAGATTTTTTTGTAAATATTTACACAAATTTCCGAATTTAAAGCAATTGTACTTTATTTGATACTTTTTATTAAAAAAGCAAAATTTTTTGCAAAAATTTTATTAAATTTTCATAATTTTAGTGTTAAGGTACTTAATTTGGTACTTTTTTAAAAAAAGGAAAACAGTTTTCTTGTAAAAAAAAAACTAAACAAATTTCTAAATTTACAGTCACAGTACTTTATTTAGTACTTTTTATTTAAAAAAAAAAAAATGTTTCTGTTAAAAATTGAATTTTTTGTCTCAATTTTAAAGCTAAAGGTACTTCATTTAGGACTTTTTAATAAAACATTGAAAGAGAATTTCTGCGACGACGTTTGGTTTAAACAACTTTGTGATATCTCTTGAAAAAAAGTCAAATTTCTCAATACAACGACTCAAAAAATCTCTAGGCAACGGCAAATGGCAACTCTATCATTCTAAACCCTGAAAATGTGAAGTAACAACCTCTTTGACTTGAAAAACTTGTTTCAAGAAACTGAAACAAGGAGATGAAAAGATGGTAGGAGATGCATTGTGACAACTGAGTGATGCTGAAAGTAACTTTTGAACTTTTTAAACTGACAAAGTCAGTAGCAATATTCTTTGATCCCATCCTACAATGATATATTGCTATATAGTCTCGTTCTCATTTAATCTCTAGCTTTTTCTGCATCTTTTCTACCTCCATCTGTCTCTTACGTAGATGGTGAGCGAGCGAGTCTCTCTTTTTAAAGTCTGCCTTATGGATTAAATAGTAGGTCTTTTGTTCATTTGTGCTCATGGGATGCAGAATATTCTTCGGATTCGCCGCAAACATTGCTCAATAAAGACCTGAATGCTTATGACCATTGATTTAACTTTTGAGTGGAGATTTTTAAACGGTTCTCTATATCCATTAGGGTGCTTCTTAAGCAGTAAAAAGGATTACGTCCTCTATGATAGTACTGTTTATTCTAAAAGCCCTGTTTTATGCACAATATTTTCGTTTTGCCTGTGTTTATTTCTAATCCCTTTCCAGCTATGTTATTGCCTGGATTTTATTTTATTTGTGGACATCAGAGGAATATCTAGAGCATGTGCATTTGGGTACGAAAAATTCTAAACGTCCTGAAAACTTGATAGAATTTTGACATCTCTCTGATACGATCCAAGGACATGACTAATCGTTAAATCATTCGGTGATTCTTTTGGCCTGTACTCCGTAGTGAAAAATCAAAGGCTTCGATAGAGTGACTCCATAAAAATGGTTGGTGTTGAAGACACAGCTTTTGGTAACCCTTAGAAGAGCGTAACAGAGAAGCTTAACCCATTTCGCTCCGCTGTTCGATTTTTCGAACAGTAAAAATCTTCTTTTTTCAACAAAAATATTTATGAATGAAAAAGGTAAAATTTCAAAAAAAAATTGGGTTTTGATATTAAGTCTCAACTTTAGGAAAATAAAAAAAAAATTCGCCCGTAAAATATCACTAAATATGCCTAAATATGGGTAAATTTCTTCAACCCATATTTTTGGATACTTTTTAAATTAATTTTTAAAAATAATTAACAAAATAAAATTAAAAAAATAATTATGATGAATTATTGCCAATATATGTAACCGTTTTATAAAATATAAAAAATTGGTCTGCGGACCAATATAACAATGTTGTTGGATTGGGAGCTGATCGAATTGCTGATCGTTTGCTTTCGAATGTTAAACATCCAATGCAACATGAAGTTTATTTTGACAACTTTTTCACATCATACCATATTTGCTTTGTTTGTTGTCTGATAAAGGGTTTTGCGCTTCGGGAACCGTTCGTTCCAATCGACTGGCTGGTGGATCTGATAAACTAAAAACCAGTAAAAAACTACCAAGAGGTGATTATGATTATACATTTGATGACAACCAAAAAATATTGCTATGTAGATGGCAGGACAACAAAGAGCTCATCATGGCAACAAAGTTTGATCAAGTCTTGCCTTTGGAAAAAGCATCGACATCCAAAAAGAACCCGGAAGCAGGCAAATAAGTCACGTATGGTCAGCCAGTCATGTTACACAATTATAACAAGGCCATGGGGCATGTGGATTTACACGACAATGCAATCCAGAACTACCGAATTAATATTCGTGAAAAAAAGAAAATGGTATTGGCCTTTGTGGTGTACTACTTTGAATTCGGCAGTTGTGAATGCTTGGAAATTGCATCGCTTAATTTGCAAAACACAAAGTTGAGAAGCCTTTGAGTCAAAAAGAATTCAAAATCTCGGTGACAGAAGCTCTTCTTTTGACTGAAAGGAAAGAAACTACCGATGATGATGTCGACGATATGGAATATCGACCTGCAAATCTTCCAAAAATGCAGGGAAAACACGTTGTAATCAGAAATCCCGAGGGTAAACATTGTCGTTGTCAATTGAAGGGTTGCGGTAAGCCCACAATATACATATACAGCTATGGACATTACATTAGCACAAAACTTCGTTATAAAAATAATCAGATTTTTTATAGTATTTTAGGTCTATTCATAAAAAAATTTAAACATAGAAACTTGAGATACATATTGTTCTTTAAAAAAAAAAAAACAAAAATTTTGGCGAAATTGCCAATCGTCTGCTCATTAAGACCTGCAACATATCAAACGCTAGATTTTAGCCGGACAGTAAAATAGCACAAATTAAGATTTCTGGAATAAAAATATTTAGTAGAGTAGCCTCTATTTTTAAGCACCACGTGGCATCTAAGGGACAAAGTTCTTTGGAAAAGATTTTTGGGAATCGAGTACCAAGCGTAACGTATTCCAATCTACAAATCGTCCAAATTTTTGTACTTTTGTTGAGCAATAGTACATTTCACATCGTTTCAGAGGTTTTCTATCGAGTTTAAGTCAGAACTTTGCGCCGGCCAGTCTAAAACGGGAATGTGCACTTTATAAAGTCAATCCTTTGCCAGCTTAGATGTGTGTTTGGGGCCACTATTTTGCAAAAATATGAATAAAACTGGCATGTATTAAAAGCTTATGGTTCCATTTTGTTCTCTAGAATGTCCAAATACTGATAACGGTCCATTTTTTCATTAATTTTCACAATGGGACCTACACCGTGCCATGAAAATGCTCCCCACGTCATTGTGCTTTCTCGAACATGCGTTATGATCCTTTGAGTATAGCGTTGATTTAATTCTGGCCGTTAAACAACCACTCTACCATCTGGTCCCATACGATTTAGCATTGTTTTATCACTCCAAAATATTTTTTCCAGAATGGGAGATCTGTACCCTTGTGGGTGCGAGCAAACGTTAAACGCTTGAATATATTTTTCTTTTGGTAGAAGTGGCTTCTTTCGGCAAGAGCGTCCAAAGAGCTTCCCGTGATTAAGACGTCATCGTATGAGCCTGTCCGATAAATTTAACCTAAATTGAGAATTAATTTTGTTCAAAATAGCGCGTGACGACATGAAAGACTCCTTCTTTGACTTGCGGACAATAGCACGGTCCACGACTTCGGTTGTTTCCTTGACACGTGGCTTTCGTTTTTTGTTTTCTGCGACATTATTATATTTGCTTTGAAGGAAATGATCACGTTATAAATCATTTTTCGCGAGCAATTCGAAATTTCGACAATTTCAGCCAGGTTTTTCCCATCATTCCACAAGTCAACGATAACGAGCTTCTCCTCTGGCGAAAAATCTTTTCAACGTCCCATTTTTAAAAAAAATTACTATAAATGCCATAAAATTAAAATAATATACCGTAAGAATAAAAATACTTGAACAAAGCTTGTACCTAAAACACTTTTATGCACGTTGTGCTAATTTACTGTCCAGCTCGAATTTAGCTACTCATACAAATCAGCAGTCAAAACAAAAAATTTTTACGATAACGGTAATATTTTTTGTTAAACAACAGCTAGATGTCATCGTGCAACATTCCAGACCAAAACAATTGGCCTAATTAGGATACAAATGAGAAAAACTTCATAATCAAACTATACATGGATTTTGTGCTAATTTAATGTCCATGGCTGTATGTATAGGAAAAACGCCTGTGTTCGAAATATCGAACACTGTTTTCGGGGCAAACGAAAAATCGGAAAAATTTTTTTGAGCTGATTTTTGACATCAATAGGTCCTAATTACCCTAAAAAATTATTTTTCTTCTTAAACAAAAAATAAAATTTAATCTCGAAGCGAAATGGGTTAAGTAGCATTTTCAACAGATTACATGACACTAATTGAGGCTCTAGACTGGTTGTTTATTCCTTAACGTTTATGTGGCGTCATGCAAGTACTCACTAAAGGTCGACAGGAGTTTGTGTGCTTCTGTATAATGTGCTCTAGTACTTAATGAAGTCCCCCCCGCCCCGGGGTAGTCTGTGTAGTATATCATGCTGCAAGTATACCATTTATGGGTACGGATTCTATCAGAAACTCTTGCTTGACTGTGGTTATCTTAAGATAAATCTGTAGACTATTTAAGAAATATGATAACACTGATCATCAAAGCAGAAACTGTAACAATCCAACATTAATTTGTCTCTTTTCCATGTGTCGTAAAACCAATTTGGCTGTTCGTTAATCATTAATTAAGTTAACTTAATCAGTTAAAACAAAATGAACGCTGATCTACAGTAACATTTCAAACCCTTACAGAGAATAGAATATGTTTTCACCTCAACCAAATCCTTAACGTATGCGTAATATTGTGTGCCAAGAAAATGTTACTCATACGCGTCTGTGTTCTTAAATAGTTTTGTTGAAAGGATTTCCAGTAAATAGCAACAAAATTTCAAGTTCATTTCCTGGTTATTAGTTTTGCTGTTGGAAAATAATTTTGCTTTGTCCACATCAAAATTTCCGGATTCTTTTTTTGCTGAAATAGGTGAATAAATCAACAAAATATGTGATCGACGAGTGTGTATTGTTTAAGTTGAGCTGAGTGCATTGCAAATAAACATCTTTTTTTTTTTTTTTGTTTAAAGTGCCTGCCTGCCTGCCCGCATATATTTTATAATCAAAACTATGCGTAAATAAATAAATAAAAAAAAAGTATCATCGCGATAAAATTTAGTAAAGCAACCGTCATAGTAGCAATTAAAAAAAGAAAACACAAAATAATTGCAAATTTTATTGAATAATTCAATAAAAAAAAAACAAAATAAAAATCAATTGACAATGAATACAAAGAGCAAAAACTAAACTAAACACAACGTGATTAATATGACGGAAAACATGGGAATACTTAGTATAACAACAGCAATAGCTTAAACAGATAGGAGGCCCCTCTTTGACTATGTAAAATTAGAGGTTAGGTGAGCTTAGAAAACACAATAAATTTGAAAAAAGAAAACTTTGATTTATTTCTCAAAATTATTTCTGCTTTAGATTGCTCGCTAGAGTTGTTGCCTATCGGGCTTCTTAAAATATCAAAAAAAAAAACATTTTTTTTTTATATCTTATACTAATTTTTTCTATTTTTTTCACTTTCTTTTCAGTATCCATGTCTCACTTCGATGCCTCTGATCAATCAAACCGATATAAATGCGTCCCCAAAGACATTGTGTGGGATTTGTTGATTTTAAGGCCAATAAGACACCATTTGTTAAAAGGATACGCTGTAAAATTAAATCATCCTTAATAGAGAGAGTGAGAGCGAGAGAGATAGAGACAACGAATAATAGTGCAATGCAACAATAATGCTAATATTTGATTCAATAAAAATGAAAATCAAAATTTAAAAATTATCATCGCGTGCCTTAAACGCGAGTAAAATGCAGAACGCGGAAGAAATCAACAAAAATTTCTATTCAAATTAATACATACACACACACACACACACAAATTCAAGCGTATTTTGTTTTTGTTTTCCTTTTTCTTTTCAATACACAACAACAACAACAACAACTGTGAAAAAAGCAAAAGAGAAGAACAAAAATGTTTAAAATTGCAAAACATTTTAAAACGAAGAAACAATTATACAAAGACAATATAAACAACAACAACAGCAAACAAATAACGGTATTAAAAAGTAAAAGCATATCATTATTACAGCGATACAACAAAACAAAGAGAGAGAGAGCATAAGTCAATAAAAAAAAAAATAGAGAGAGAGAGAGAATTTATAAAACGGTATTGTTTTATACACATTTTAAAAGAGAGTGAAATTTATAACCAAAAAACAAAAAAAAAAAAATAAGAAAGAGATAGAAAAATCTCTATTAACCCCCCACACATAATTATACAAAATAATACAAAAACAAAAAATAAACAAGAATTTTATTTAAAATACAACAACAACAAATAAATAAATAAGAAATTAAAATAAAATCAAATTGACAATAGAAAATTTACAAAATACAACAACAACAACAATAACAACTGCAACAATAACAAAAAAAGGTAAGTGTACAAAGAGTTTGTGTTTTATTTCTTGTTCTTCTTAGTATTTCTTTATGACGCATCAACACATGATTTTCAGTTGACAATAACAGTGGGCCCTCCTATATAAAGCATTGCGTATTTTTTTTTTTTTTTTTTTTTTTTGTTGCCACTAAAATTAAATCAAAAGAAGATTGTAATCATGACTGTCTTGGCTTGTTAGATGAGAGTTCGTGGAACAAAATAAAATATGAAGAAATATTTCTATCGGCGACTTCCTATTATCAGTCTGCTCTGAAATTTTATTTAAAAATTTGACTTTAGTTTCCCATTCTCATGGATAAAATTAACACACAAAATGAGGTGTGTAAGAAGCTAGGTTGGAATTCTGACTAAAGGGTTATAAATTAACTCTTAAGTAAGTGGATCAAATATTGGATAGTCATAGATCCTAACATAATACCGCAATATGACTGCTCAAGGAAGTTCAAACAACTATTCTGGGAAAAGATGCTCAGAAAAGTGTTACAATGTGTACCTCGTTTACGATTTTGTTCTTAGTCTCATTGGTGGTAGGAAGATCTTTTCATTCTGAAGCCATCGTTAGCTTAATCCAATCAGATTACCACAGGGTTTTCCAGATAGAAACCTCGGCAATACAGAGTGCGATGAAAATCCATCTCCAGAAGGGATGTTATCATACTTTTTGAAACCCAAGCGGCTGTCAAGCACTAGATTCTAATGTAACGAATTCAACCACAATTTATCGTGTTGTCATAAGTCTGTCAATGAGATAGCGGAACATTATAATGTTCATATCATAATTGTAAACGAAACATAGGCAACTGTAGAGCAGAAGATCAGCGGCAAAAACATTAAACTTTCTCAAGAAGTCTCCATTTTTTGGGAAACTCTATTATAGATCTGCAATCCAAGTGGATCGCTTCGGATACAGGCAGAATTTGGGCCAAAACTAGAGAGCGCTCGAAGAGTTTGCTCAAACTCTATCCGAAGTACCAAGTACATTTCTTAGGAGAAACAGCAGGTACCTTGAAGTCTACTATATGGACGATTTGATTGGACATTAGCAGTGTAAGTCACTTCAAAAGAAGCTCAGCAAGATTACAAGATTAGGAGAAAATAAATAATTGCATCACAATGGCCATTATATGACCTAAGTGGCCATATAAATGTTTTGTGTGAAAAGCCTCGCCCTACCTAGTGTGTTGGAAAGACGCGATCTTATCTTATCTCTTCCGCTTCACAGGAATAGGAACATAGGAATAGTCAAAGTAGTGGCTTCAATTTCCAAAAAGCAAAATTAATTTCATTTAGAGAAGGAACTTCTGTTTACCAGATTCTTCAGACTCTCTCGGATTATACTCCGTTGCCAAACTCTTGAACAAACTTTGTGGTTTAAAAGTTTGATAACATTGAATAGCTACAGTCTCCGCTTATGAATATGTACTTTAACAAGCTAGGCAGACAATCTTTCTTTCCATAAACAGGCGGGTTATCACAGTTTTTGTATATCTCTGGCGAGAGTGTATGTCAATGTATCGGGTCCGCCACCTAACGTTTTTTTTTTTTTTAACTAGTGCTTATTTCGTGAATGGTAACACTTAGCTCATGTCTGATTTGACAGATAATTAGTTTTATCCTTCCGCTGAACGAATATGGTTGTGTATACGCTTGAACAATTGACCATCCAATGCGTTTTCGCTTCGCTAAGTGGGCCTGCGATCGACTTACAGAAGATGTCGATTTTGGCAAAAAAAATCATCTTTTCAGATGAAGCTCATTTTGATCTTGGCGGGTATGTAAACAAGCAAAATTGTCGCATTTGGGGCACAGAAAACCCGCACGCATACATTGAAAAGACGACGCACCCAAAACGAGTCACTGTTTGGTGCGGATTTTGGTCCAGAGGCATAATTGGGCCATTTTTCTTCGAAAATGAGCAAGGAGTGGCCGTTACAGTGGCGATCGTTATCGGGCCATGTTGAACGAATTTTTGTTCACAAAAATTGAAGAGGAGGATATTGGCAACATTTGGTTTCAACAGGACGGCGCTACGTGCCACACAGCCGAAGCTGCACTCGATGTTTTGCGCCCTGTTTTTGAAGATCGCATTATCAGCCGCAGAGCTGATGTCGTTTGGCCACCTCGGAGCTGCGATTTGACACCGTTGGACTATTATTTGTGAGGTGCCGTCTAAGATAAGTGTTACGCCGACAAGCCAGAGACAATTGACGCTTTAAAGGACAACATTCGTGAAGCCATTGGTGAAATACAGCTGCACACAATCGATAATGAGCTTAAAAATTGGACCGATCGTGTAGGCTACTGCATGGCCAGCCGAGGCAGCCATTTGAATGAAATTATTTTCCATTATTAACCGAAAGGATTGTACTTTCAAATAAAAAAAGAAATTTGAGAAAGTATTCAGTAATTTTTTTTTAAAGCATTTTCAAAAAAAAAAAGTTATTTGGCGGACCCGTTATCAAGCTAAGTGAAAATTTTTTTGTCAAATTTGTAAACTTTTCGTTGTGACTTAATTGGTTATTACAATCCTTCTGTCAGGATTACAACCTAGCTTCTCACACCACTTCTAAAGTCGACTCCGAATGACAGATTTTTGACAGACACTTTTCATGGCAATTTTATTTACTCTCCGAGTGTTTGTCAGAAGAAGGAAATCGTCGAATTCGTTTTGTTCGACATGTCTGAACTAGGGATTGAACAATGGAGTTTTAGTCTTAATAAACTACGGCAACTTTATTTCATCAGGTCGTCTAATTTTTAGATCGTTTTTGTAAGTGATGCTGCCTCATCATCTTTTTTAAAAATGACGTTTAATTTAATGAACTTAAATTTCTTTCCATGTTGTAAGTGTTTTGTGTTGTGTTTCTGGTTAGTTTCTCATAAAAAAAATAGCCCCTAAACATCTTAGCAATCAAGCAATCTTAGATTTTAAATCGTTTCAAGATGCCTTCCTCATTATCGCAGTCCCACTGTTCCACAGTGAGTGTGTCTATCTTTATACATATGTATGTATGTATGTATGTAAAGTATCTGTGAAGTGCGATGTTTTTTTAGAAAAATCTTTTTTGTTCGTTTTTTCTTTCTATTCACAAAGTATTGTTTTGTTTTGATATTGAAACAAAGAAATATTGTCACTGCCACTGCTACTGCTGCTGCTGCTGCAACTATTAAATGCAATTAATAAAATAAATTAAAAAAAAAAAATTGTTGATTATTTTAATTAATATTGTGTGACGAATCTTTTGGATGGTTTTCCATTCCTTTCTAGAACAAGAATTTTTATGACCATTTCAAAGCAATTTTATTAATACAGGAACTTTGAATGCTACTGTCCCGCCTATAATTTAAAAAAAGGTAACAACGGGCTCTTGAAGTCGCCGTAGTCTAGTAGGTAGTGTGTTGGCTTATTAGACGCAAAGACCGGGTTCGTATCCCAGGTCAGGCATCAAAACGAAATATGAAAAAAAAATATTTCTTCGGCGATTTCCTCTCAGCAGATTTCTGGCAAAAACTCGGAGAGTAAATAAAAATGCCATTAAAAGTTTCTCAAAATCCTGTTGTGCGGAATCGACTTTAAACTGTAGGTCCCTCCACACATGTATACAGTTAACGCACATAACATGAGTGGTGTGAGAAGGTAGGACGTTGTACAATGGGTCAATTCGACCTCCGGGTACTGTACTTGTCACAGTTGACAAGTACACATCCTCTAACCTAACCTAACAACGGGCTCGTAAGACGTGATGTGATTGTAGTGGCTTCCAGTCGTGCATATCCTTGTGGCGATTAAATGTCCGCTCAGTAGCAAAATTATTTTCTGAGGATATACTGGCATGCTTTGGCAACTAGGCAGCCTTTAGAACGTCTTATTGATATCGTTATATGGGTCCCTGCATAGGGACCTGGGTCACGATTAGGCTGCAGGTTAGAGATAAGATCCGGCCCTTGCTTAACATCTCCTCGTCGAATCTTAACGCAGAAAGGACGAGACAGGTCATATTTCTCCCCTCACCGTACATTACTTAACGCCGTCTCGAGTAATTTCTGCGGATGTTGACACTCGAAGGATAAAGAGGGTGGCGCGATCGTCAGTCGGTTAATGTGTCAATGCTCAACATTTGCGCGAATGCATGCATGTGTACGAGAATATATTCTGGGAATCCCATTCTTGACATGCCTTGCACGGTATATAAGTTCGATTGTCTTAAGCTTCACTTCATAATGGTATACGTTGCTGTCGTTTAATTGAATAGAATGTCGTGGCAAAAAAGGGGTCGTAATACATTGGACTAAGAGGGAAACCATCCTACTTAACCTACTTTAATTACCTTTACGACGTTAGTCCTTTCGATTGCTGCAAACGTTAACACAAAATATTTCACATTTAACGGCTGTTTAGAGATTTCAAAATTATGTCGGTGGTGCCTCCTTAGGTTTTTGAGTAACTAAGTCAATCATTAAGGCTCTTCGGGGAGCAAGGAGACATAAGATTACTTCTGTTGATCGTGCGCTTGGTTTAAACCCCGTAAGGTGTGAATTCTGTAGTTCTCTCAGTAGTTGGCATTTTCAAGTTTCCCTATTCCCCCCTACCCTACGGCTTCTAAACAACAGCCTTCGTGGCCATATTATCTTCTAACATTCTTAGCGTGGTTTCTAACACAGATTCACGTACGTGTTCTTTATTCTTTCAAATTGAATTTGCTTGTTATTGATTAACTTTGCTTCTTAGCTCTGTGTACGCGCCACCATTGTTGTCCGCTTGCAACTGTTTGTACTGTGTGTGGTGCTAGGCTCTAATGTTTCGCAATCATTTAACAAACTAGACTTTACACTCTGTTTACTCTGGTGTACTGTGGAGTATCCACGTTGCGACAACGTTTAAGAAATTCAGTAAAATCGCGTTCATATTGAATAATCCCGAGATGTCGCCAAACGTTTGGGTTGGGTCTTGACGATTGTAAACAAAATTTAAACCACTGAGCCGACTATTCTCTCATTTCCAACTTCAATCCGCCATTGCGATAATTTTTTCGGAAGTTTCAACTAGACGTCCAGCATTATTTTTTTCCATTTTAATTGGTGTTTCGGGATTTCCAAAGTAGTTGTTTAACTTAGTTTTGGTTGGAGTGGTTATTTTTCCTAATTTTCTAAGGCTTTCAAACACAAACTAAACGATGCAGATTGTTTGAATTTTGTTAGAAGAATAAAGTGAATAAAGTTAAGGGACATTTGAGTTTTAGAAAAAGCCATGAACTTATTGGCCAACCGTCGTAAAGTACATAAGTATATTTATTGTACTATGTAAAGGATTAATAGTCGCAGTAGTTTAGAAGGCTATGTAATGGCTTATTAAACGAGAGTCCGTGGTTCAAACACCAACTTAGACATCTCGAATAAAATAAAATACGGAAAAAAATAAAATACGGAAAAATATGGCAAAATTTCTGTGAAGTAAAACAAATTCACATGGAAATTTTTCTTAAAAATCTGTCGTTCAGAGTTGACGTTTAAAACGATAGGTAAATTAACACACACACACACAACATGGGTGGTGCTTGAAGCTTGAGGTTGTAATCCTGACTAAAAGGCTGTGATGATCAATTAAATAAATAAGTAAGTGGGGAATTAAGTCAAGAGGCAGGATATTCAAAAGTCTCAGACTTCTTGATTCACCCTTGTATGTATTGTAATGTATATTCATGTTACTATGCAATGGATTCATAACGACAGAATTTCTCAAAGAATTTAGAACAAAGAGGAAGAGAAAGAGAGAAAGAGATTCTGATTTTGATTTCAAACACTTTAATAAGATAAATATCCTCTCTGTGTGTGTGAATTATATATAACTAGCTGTACCCTGCGCGCGTTGCTACGCCTCCAACTAAAACAAATTTGAATCATTTTATTGATTTTGTTCATTTAAAAAAAAAAAAAAAATTGACATAAACTTTAAAAATGTAGAGGTTTTCGATTATGAACATTTATTGAAGTGCTGTCGGAAATTGGTAATACCAACTTATAAGCCTTCGTCGGCTCATGCGCAACAACTTTGCTAAAGATCATAACATGATCAAATGCATAGTTTACGATACATACAAACATACATTCATTTTTATATATGTACGTATATAGATGACTGTCCTATTAAAACATATATAAAACTGATAGGGGGTGGGGAGAGTGGTAGTCGTTGTTTAGTAAGTAGTTTGCTGGATTCTTAAATCACTGGCGCACAGATTTATATTTTAGCACTGAAATCTTGAAAAATATTGCTTTCGGCAACTTCTCTCGATAGGTCTTCAGACATAGGTTCTGAGCGTAACATATTGCCATCATAAACGGTATGAGAAGCCTTGGATTAGGCATACATGTATGTATGTATATATGACTAAAGGATTTGTAAGGACCAATAATAATGTACGCCTTTATGGTGGAAAGTAGGTCTTCATCAGAGATCAGCAATGAATCGTTTTTTCGCTCATGAAATTTCTCATGAAATTTTGAAGATAACAGAGTCAACAACATTGAAATTAAACTACTCTTCTGATTCATTCATACTCATCACTACAAAACGTTGATTTATAAGTACAGGTTGAAATGGGAATGCATACAACGTTGACATCAAACTCATACCATTCGAAATATGTTTAATTCATAAGCCTACTCATTTAGATTCATAATTTTAGAAAAATACTTATTATAATGTGTATAAATGATTCGAGTGATTCGAATCATTCATCAAAATCTACAGTCTTAGTTATTGTTACATTTACAACAACAAAAGAAAAACTACACATAAGCAAAAAAGACAGAGCAGCAAGCAGAGCAAACACACAACGTTTTAGTAAGTATTTAAGTGTTCGTACGCGATTCATACTTATTTTGTGCTTCGTGTATATGTTGAGTTATGGAGAGTCTCGAAATCAATAACATCCTTATGTTTTGTTAAGTATGAATATGTGGAGCAGCGTTGTCAACTATTTATAAGCAAAAAGCGCCGTCCATCACATTAAAACGCGCTAAAAAGCGCTAAAAATTATATTCAAATAGAAAAACTCAAATATTGGTATTAAAAACATTTTTTATTAAATATTACTATGTACATATTTGGTATTACAATTCAGGTACAAATAGTAGATTTTAAATTGAATTTTGTTTAAGCTTTACTATTTACATTTACGTAGTAATTTTTAAATTCAGGTACAAATGCTTTACAAATTTATATAAATCATTAATATCAAATATTATTTTAAAATAAAAAAATGGTTTGAAATCAGAGATCATTACTATTGATGATCAAAACATTATTTGTTCATCTTCCAGAAAAAAAATATCTTCGTCCTCATCATTATGCTCAACTACTGTCCATAATATTGTTTTTATATAATATTTTGATTTTTTATATGTAATATTTGAATTAATTTTTGATGAAACATTTGATGGTATCAAATAGTCTTCACAACATGAATTTTTCATTTTGAGGAGGCCATATTTTATATGAATTAATGAATTTACTGTATTGAGTGACATTCTATTTCTTATTTTTGTTTTGAAATAATTCATTACACTAAAAAGATCTTTCCACTTCTGCTTTAGAATATGGAAAGCTTAATAAATTAATAACAAATTTTGAAAGTTTAAGAAAAGGATTTTCATTTAATGAATTTTTATAACAGTGTACACTAGAGCCCCGACTTGCGTCGTTAATGGGGACCGGAGAATTGCGACGCAAATCGAAACGACGCAAATCGAATCAAATTTTTCTATACAAATGCATTGAAATTCATCAAAATGAAGCAAAAGAACTTAATATTTCAGATAAAACAGTATTATGAAAACATTTTTCATTATTTTATTAAGTTCAGTAAAGTTTTCTCTAATTATTATAAAGAAATAGCAAAAATATATATTAACAAAAAAACTTAACAAAAATCAATAAAATTCATTTATAAAAAAATAAATTTTAAAGAAGAAATTGTGCTTTGTTTTGTTTATGTGGTGCTTTCTTCAGATAATAAATTCAAATCAACAACACTCCATTTGATTACGTGGTCTTACAGGTTTTTTAATAAAAAGTTTTGTTGAATTTTTAGAGATTTTTTTGGTGATATGTTTCCTTGTAACAACTAATGGCTTGGTCAGCAGATGCTGCTACGCCCTCGCTACGATTTTCGTCAGGATCGTTTTCAGAAAATATATCCAATGCACGGGAAATTAATTGCATAGCTTTCGAAATATTGGAGATTGTTATTTTTTTTTCCTCTAATGTATTATCAATTATCATAACATCATCTTCTAAAGCATGCTGAATATTAATGGATAATAAATTTTTATTATCAAGCTCCTCATCGTGAGACAGTAAAAGTTCATTAATGTCATCCTCTTCCATTCCTTCAAATTCGGCTAAATTTAATCGACGCAAGTTGAAATTGCAACAACGCATGCTGAGTTTTGTCTATTTTTAAAAAGCGACGCAAATCGAAACGACGCATATCGATCGACGCAAGTCGGGGCTCTAGTGTATTTCTATCCAAAATGATTCAGTTTAATCTTTATTTTTCCACTCGCATAATTTTAAATTACTAAAGCAATTTTCCATTTCTTCAATTTCATTTTTACCATCAATAAATTCTTTTATAAATTCTATTACATTTGTTGTGTCGTGAGAAAAAATATTGTCTATACTGAACAAAAATAATTTTTTTAAAATTTTCAAATTAGTTGGCAATTTTGCTCTGATTTCAAGGATTAGTGCTTTGGTATATATTATTAAATTCTGTTTTATTAATTTTTTTTTTTCACGACCTTCAATATTAATTACACTCATGAAAAACTTTTTCAAAATTATATCCTAAATAGCAATATTCATTCAATACTAAGTCAATATCACCTTCCATATAATCGAAATCTTGCATAGGTATTATAATTTTGTTAGTTAAAATTTGCAACAATCTGTATAAATCAATAAAAAGTTTAGTTTGATCTGCACTTTGAGATTCAAAAGCTAAATTTACTTTTTGAACTTCACCTAAAGCTGCTGCTAAATAAGTTATGTAAACTAAATTTTTTGAATCATTATACATACATATCTTTAAGATGAGATGTCTCAAATAAATTATCATTAACAATATTGAAGTGTGTTTTTAATTCTAACCACATTATATGGTTGAAGTCGCCGTAGTCTAGTAGGTAGTGTGTTGGCTTATTAGACGTAAAGCCAGGGTTCGAGCCCCAGGCCAGACATTAAAACAAAATACAAAAAGTATTTCTTCGGCGATTTCCTCTCAGCAGATTTCTGGCAAAAACTCTGAGAGTAAATAAAAATGCCATGAAAAGTTTCTCAAAAAAAATCGGTCATTCGGAGTCGACTTTAAACCGTAGGTCCCGCCACTTATGTATGAAATTAACACACACAACATAAGTGGTGTGAGAAACTAGGTCAATAATCCTGACTGAAGGGTTTTAATGACCAATTATGTATGTACATTATATGGTTATAATTAGGGTGGCCAGCGTAAACATGAACTTTAGTATGATATATGTATCTGTCAAACTCTAAATAAAAAAAACAAAGTAAAAAATCATCTCTCATCAACGAGTTGATATTAAGCGCATTTCTTATTAGTTGCAAAAAAAGTAGGAAACATGTTGCTAATCTGCAAATCAAAAACCAAATAAATAAAAACGCGCTAATTTAGCGCCTTTTTCAAAAAAAAAGCGCTAAGAAGAAAAAATGCGACTTTTGGGTTGTTAAAAGGCGCTAAATCTAGCGCGAAAAGAGCTAAATTGGCAACGCTGATGTGCAGTACCTTCAAACTTTGAATATGAGTAGAGTAGAGGTTCCATAATATTAAAATAAGTATGAAAGCGTTTAAGTATCAGAAATTTGGAGTATGATTCGATTCTACTGATCTTTTTCAATAATGCATTGCTGATCTCTGGTCTGCATATCAAATTGGGAAAAAAAGTTGAAATTGAAGTGTTCAAGTTATATTGGATAAGGAGACGGAGATCTAATGGTTAAATTAACAAAAAAGAAAATTTCATTTTAATCAACAACAATAATAGCAAGTAACAGATATAAACAATGAAAGAAAAATTGAAAAATTGAAAGAAACAAAATTCTACAGCATATGCAAATATTTTCATTTCATTTCATTGTGCATTGCATTGCATTGCTCATTTAATTTCATTAAAAATATTTTTTTTTTGTTGCAAAATTTAAATTCATTTTCATTTTCTTCATACACATACATACGTTTAGTCTCTCTTTCTCTCTCCCACACATATGTACATGTATGCTTTGACTTGTGGTGCTAACTTTGCTTCTGCATTGCAATTTGAATTTGAATTTTATTTTTGTTGGTATGCCAGCCAACCAGCCAGCCAGTATTAGAAAAAAAATAGACACTCCAACTAAGGCTGGCTGGCTGGCTGGCTGGCTGTCTGTTGCTAATGTTGCAACTGAGACGATAATGCGAATGCGGATGATGATGATGATAATGAAGCAGGCAGTGACGATAATATTGCTGTTGTTGCTGCTTTTATTTTCAATTTTATTTTGTGCTGCATTAACCGAAGCTATGCATGCAGTATTTTCTGTTTTTTTAATAGATGATGTACTGCATAATACTTTAAATGTGTGAGTGCATCACACACATACACAAACACACACACACACATGAAATAAATAATGAAACACTCGTTATTTGTTTACTGTGTTCTGTGTGCTAATGTTTGTTGAGCACACCACCACCAAACAAAAACAACAAAAACAGTCATGATTATTGCCTGATTTGTTGGTGTAGTTGTCTAATATTTATCGACTTTTTGTGTGTGTACGAGTGTAAATGTGGCGTGTGTGTGTGTGTGTATGTGTGCAACACCATCGTCATCGTCATCTATTGAATAATGAACCCAAAAACTCGTTTCCCAGTCATTGAAATCTATTGCTGCTGTTGCTGTCACAAATTTTTTTTCGTTTCATTTTCTTTTCTTTTTTTTTTTTTTGTTTTGTTTTCTTTTCCTCTTTTCATTTTCATTTCTTCCATTTTTTTTTTGCTGCTAATTTTGGTGGAAAAACCACACTCACTCCATACTGCACTGCATATCGTCTGTCTGTCTGCTGATGATCATCTCATGTTAATGATGATCATGATAATGATGACGCTGTTGCCTTCATTCGTTTGCTACTTCTAATGCTATTGGCATTGCGCTCTAATGCCATGGCAAATTTTGTTTGTATACAGCAGTACCCTACAGCATTCCTGTAGGAATTATGTGTTGTATCGTTGAGTTTGTTGCATCACACTTTGATTTTCTGCTTTATATGGTTAAAGAAATATGGTTTTAAGGCAAGTTTTTACTTATGGTATGCACTGTAATCAGTTCCAATTAATGCCTATTTGGAGAGTAAAAGAAAGGGTGACAGAGACTTAAAAAGACGCTGCTATATTTAAATTAAGGTATGGATTTTAGTTCAGTTTTTTTTTTGACTTCAATCGTCGACGTACTTTAGCAGGTTTAGTAGACGTGGAACCGCATTTCAAACCGCCAGCCCAAACAAATCGAACAAACGAAAGAGGAAAAGAAAATATTTCTTTGGCGCATTCACCACAGCGGTCTTCTGCCAAAAAGTCTGGTAGCAAATAAAAAAATTGGCATGAAAACTTCTCAAAAAATCAGTCGTTCTTAGCCTGTAACGCACACACACCATGAATGGTGTAAGCAACTAGGTTGCAATCCCGACTAAAGGCTTATTGTGACCACTTAAATAAGTAATACAAAGAGAGAGAGAGAGAGAGAAAGACTGGATGCTATAAATAATGGGAGATATATTGTCAAAGCGAGATGGATCGCGAGAAATATACAAGCAGAGGATTCACGCGAGATGTCTAGAGAACGAGAAATCGTGGGACATATACAGAGAGAGAGAGAGAGAGATTGAAAAAAAAATGGCCAAATGTGCCCCAGGAATTTGGAGCTCTTAATAGAGCACATTCTGGTTTTGCACCAGATAGCCAATCATTGCTCATTTTCATTGCTTTGTCATTTCAAGCTGATGAGAGAGTCTGGTTCAATGAGCTTTTATTCGACAATAGGTTAGGTTAGATAAGGCGAAGGAACCTTCTTGAAGGAAAATGTCCTTCTTAGGCCAGCATTTAGGCTAATTGAGTATCCTTGTGTGCAAGTGACTTCTCTATCGTATATGTAGGTGGATTTCAACAGGTCTCTCTTATTATCTGCATGCTAAACCCCTTGGAAGTGTGTTGGCTTATTAGACGTGAGGCCTCGGTTCAATACCCATGTCAGACATCTACAACAAAACGAAATATGCAACAAATATTTCATCGGCGTCTTCCTCTCAGCAAATTTCTAGCAAAAACTCTGTGAGAAAAGTTTCTCGAAAATCACTCATTTATAAAATTAACGCACACAGCATAAGTGGTGTAAGAAGCTAGGTCGTAATCCTGACTGAAGGGTTGTAAATGATCAATTATGAATGTGTAACCCCAGGATAGGAGATTCCCATTGATAATCTCCCGTATATTTACGTGTATGAGTCTGTCCAAGGTTTTGCAGCAAAAAGGAGAAGCGACTTATGGATCTATAATCCTTAAGTGTAGTACATGTGGCTCCTCCCACTCTACATTGCGATGGTATGTGTTTTAGCAAGGCAAATCTTCCTGTGGATACTGTAAAAGACCAGGATACATGTATTCTGTCCGATCCAGGCAGTGGATTGCTTTCGGAGGTGTGATTGATGTGTTGTCTCACGTTAGTTCATCTTCCGAATCTTTCGCTCGCATTCTCGAGCTCCTGTCGCCTTTGAAAGTCAGCATCTACAAGAAGGTTTAGTGTTTCGCTCTCAGAACCAGTTCATTAGGCATCGTTACTTTGTAGCACACTAGAAACATAAGATACAGTTGCTAGAATCTCTCCAAGTCTAAATGTTTCGCATGTGATTTTTCCACGAATCCCTCTTGGCAAGTCTTGATATCTTTGCGCCGTTCTGCCCCAATCCAAAGTCGCCTTTTTTTTGTTGACGGATTTAATGATTGCCAATTATTAGATAACAGGTCTTTAGATGGCTTCCCACAGTTGAGAATTCATCGGAGAGTTTAGCAGTTGTGCGCCTTAATTGGCCAGTTCAAAACTGTATGGAGAGTGCACTATAAGTCTGCTTAAACTCCAAAGAAAACTTAAAAAACTAATCACTGTCTCTTTGTAGTCACTTTGTAGCTAGTTAAGTTGCTAGCAACATTGAGTCCTCATCACACCTTGAAGTGATTCTTTTATGCCGTTATTGTCTTACTCACCAAAAACAACAACAAACAAAAACAAACTTGTTTTTCTAATAAAGAAATTGGACTTGAGTTTTTGTTGCCGATGATTGTTGTTATTGCCTGGCATTGCTTTGTATTATTGCATTAAGCCTGACTGATATTTACTCAAAAATTATTGACGACCAAAAACGAACGGACACATTATGGTACAATAACAAATTGCACTCTCTCAATAGATTCAATATAATTAACGAACAACAACAACATCATAATGAACATGTTTATGGTCAGTGTTGCAAAAACAAAAGAAAATTTGAAATGGTACTGAACGAACTATGACTGAAAAAGTACTTTTTTGCATCAAATAGTACTTTTGTAAAAAAAAATGTACGCATATACATATGTACATACGTATATAATTGGTCATTATAACCCTTCAATCAGGATTATAGTCTAATTTTCGTCACACCATTTAATTTGTGTGTGTTAATTTTATACATTTTATACTGTTTAAAGATCTTTTGTTTTTGAAAGTTTTGACACCTAGACTTTTGCCGTATTATACCCACTTATTCAATACAGTGCTGACTAAGTCTACTTTTCCTGATGAGTGGAAATTAGCTAAAATCCTTCCCATTCCAAAATCGAACAATAATTTTAGGCCAATTGCTATTCTTCCTTTTTTGTCGAAGGTAATGGAGAACATTATAGCTAGACAGATTAATGGTTATCTGGAATGTCACAATTATTTAACAGTTAATCAGTCGGGTTTCATGAAAGGTAGGAGTTGTACTACCGCTCTATTAAATGTAGTTGAGGACCTTAGGTTGGAGCTAGATGTAAATAGTGTAGCGTTTTTAGTTCTTCTCGATCACACCAAGGCTTTCGATACAGTCAATCATAAAATATTACTGAATAAGCTCCGGAAACTGTTTAATTTTTCTAATTCTGCCGCTAGTCTAATTTTTTCTTACTTGTTGGACAGATGTCAGAAGGTTCATCTGAATGGTAATATTTCAGATTCGCGTAATATTAGTAGAGGAGTTCCCCAGGGATCAATTCTGGGGCCTCTGTTGTTCTGTATGTATATTAATGATCTACAGGATGTTTTGGTTGACTGCCGTGTTCATATGTATGCTGATGATGTGCAGATTTATACCAGTACTCGTAAGGAGAATATTGTTTCTTGTTTACACTCTGTTAACCGTGATTTGGATAGGATTGACAGTTGGGCTTCGGCAAATGGACTATGCGTTAATCCCTCAAAGTCCAAATGTATAGTGCTTTCGAAAGCCAACATTTCGGTTGCCATACCGGGCTTGAGTATCAGGGGAAATAAAATTGACTATGTCAAGTCTGCTATCAATCTGGGTATTGTATTTAATGACAGATTATCGTGGTCTGGCCATATAAGCGTTGTTGTTGGCAGAATATACAGCATGCTTCGGAACTTATGGGCGGTCATTGATTCAACTCCTTTTGCAATTCGTATACAACTTGCTAAAACTTATTTAATTCCTGTGCTATTGTATGGGTGCGAAATCTTCGCAAACTGCGATAGTAATGACAACCGCAAACTAAATTCGGCATACAACAATATAGCAAGATACGTGTTTCTTAAAGGTCGCCGTGATCATATTTCTCATTTAGCGTACCAGATTTCTGGTGTGAAATTTGATAATCTTCTGAAAATTAAATGCCTCATTCTATTCCATAAGATCATTAATACGGGACAGCCGGAATATTTATTGGGCCGAGTCAAGTTTGCTAGTTCATTCCGGGGCATGAAGATTATTCAACAACGGTACAGGACTCTTCTGTCACAGCGTTAGTTTTTTATTCACACCACAAGTCTCTGGAATTCCCTACCGAATTACATACGAATTACAGCAAATGCGTTCAAAAAGGAGTTATTTAAATTATTCTCTTAATGAAAAGTATTTTACTTCCTTAGTATGACTATATCGGTTAAATATTTATCCTTACTTTCTTACTCTGATTTTTGTAAATATTTCTTTTTTATATTTTTATAATTCTTAATTTTTTCTTTTTTTTTAACTTTTTTAGTTATTTCTGTTTGTTTTCTAAATTGCTTGAAATTATATTTCTACTTAAATTTAATATTTTTATTAATTTGTTTCTTATATTAATTTGCTATTTTTTTTTTTTTTTTGCTTAATTTCTTATACTTTACAATTATTTTTATTTTTTTTATGTTTTATATCTTATTGATCCTAAGCATAGCACTATAACTTATAAGATTAAAATCTTGTTGTGTTATGTTAATTATAATAAATAAATAAATAAATAAAGTTGACTCCGAACGACAGATTTTTGAGAAACTTTATGGTGGCAAATTTTATTTACTATCAGATTTTTTCGCCGTAGAAATATTTTTTCATATTTAGTTTTGATGTAAATGTCTACCATGGGTTTTGAACCGTGGACTTACGTCTAGTAAGACAACAAACTATCTACTAGACTATTTATTTATATTAAATACACATACAGGACAAAAAAAGCTGATTCGGAACGTAACAGAACGTAAAAGCGCTGTTTAGTCAAACGTCGATGGAATGTAATGTGACATACAGTGAGCGTCAAAAGTGAGTAAACACCGCTGAAATAATTCATTTTCTTAGGATAGCGAGAAAAGTAAATGAGAATAGTCGAATAAATTTCCATAAATTAAAAACGTTTATTTATTACTTATAAAATGTTAAAACAAAAAAAATCGCAAAAATTATTGTTGTGCTACAAGTATATTTTTTATAATAGAAAATTTAAAATTATAGTGGGTTATGGTATGACTCACTTATGGCGCTCTGTGTACGTTCATTTTTAGCATATAAAGAGCAATGCAAATGCTTACCGATATTACATTACGTTTCGGCAAGCGTTCTCATTGTTTTTCGTATTCTAAAAACGGACCTACATTCCGTGGAAGTTTGGCTAACCGGGGCTAAAGTTTAATTCTACCTTTAGCATAATAGCTAATGCATTAATAGTTGCATTAGTGTAGTCTAGCAGTTAGTGGGTTGGCTTATTAGACGCGTGCCCGTATATATATTCCTTCGACATGTTTTTTATTCTGTTAAATTAAATTGTGACATCGAATTTTATGTGCATTCTTTTAAAATTCTGCTAATATAATAAAATTATTTATAAAATCGCCGCAGCTTAGTCGGTAGTGTGTTGGCTTATTAGACGTGAGGCTACGACGGTTCAATCTCCAGGTCAGACAACTCCAGAAAACCAAAGACTAAAAAATATTTCATTGGCAACTGCCTCCCAGCAGATTTCTGACAAAAGCTCTGAGAGTAAATGAAATAAAATATGTAACAATAAAAAAGTACTGAAAGCGGCGCGGGGGTACTGCGGTATTTTGGAAATGAAAAAGTACTTAGAAAAGTACTAAAGTACTGAATTTTTCAACACTGTTTATGGTATTTTATTATTACTTCATATTTAACTCTCTTTCATTTACTCTCTTTCTTTCTTTCTTTCTCACTATGTGTATGAATTTGTGTCTATGTGTGTGTAGGATCAGCAAGTAAAAGATTTGCAAATATTATGCCTTCTAATGCCATCATTATTATTATTATTATTGTATCATTACTTGTTGTTGTTGTTGTGTTTACATTTTAGTAGTAGTTGTAGTATTGTTGTTGCTATGTTGTATGTAATAATCTATTGGCGCACTCACGTAGTTCAATGTTAACGAACTGTAGTCGCGCTTCGACTTTCACTTGCAATGAATTTGGCTGTGGTTCGGTGCGGTTTGGTTTGGTACGAAGTTACATTAGCAACACTAACACTAACAACAACAAAAACAGCAATAGCAATACAAAATGCAGGCAACACAGGCAACAAGTAATAGAAAAACAAATAAAAAAATATGCCTGAACATATCGTTAGAAAAGCAAACAAAAAAAAAACAAAAAAAAAACCAAAAACGAAAATGAAAATATATTTGTGTTGTTGTTGTTGCTGTTGGTGTTGTATTGCATTATTTCCATTTAGTAGCGGCAAAAATTTGCAACAGCAACACTTGGTGTCTATGAAGTTGAAAAAAAAAAAACAACAAAAAACTTGCATTTTATTTTTCCCCATTTTTTTTTCTCTATTTTTGTTGTGTTTTTTGTTTTGTTTTTATTTTTCCACAGTTCAATAACATGTTATGTGAAGTATTTTATTACTATTGTTGTTGCTGCTGTCGCTGCTGGCGTCGTTTTTGTTGTTGTATTTTCCTTTCATTTTAGTATCTTGTTCGCAATCCATTACAGCAGCAAAATTTTCTTTTCATTTTCAATTTTCTTTTTTCCATTTTTATTTTGTTTAATAAAGTTTTCAGCAGAAATTTTAAATTTTTTTTTAGTTTCTTTCGAATTTATCTAAAACACTGTTTCTGGGGGCACATTATGTTTGTTTGCCTTCTACAAGGTTAAAGAGTAAAGGGTGCATGCATTCTATTGAATTTTTAAAAGAAATATTGTTTTGGATTCCAATTCATTCCATTCCATTCCAATACTGTGTTCTTGCGATTCTTGGGGGCAAAATCTTTATGGTGGTTTATGGTCGCTAAGAAAATAAAATTTAAATTTTTCATTTTTGTTTTCTTCGCTTTTTTTGACGCATGAAAATATTTTTTGAACATGTATTTCAGAAATGTTTGCAACAGTTTATAGATTTCTTGCCATCTGCATATGTAGATCAAATTTATGAAAACGTGAATGACCATCTGCCGTAGTCTAGTAGGTAGTGTGTTGGCTTATTAGACGTAAGGTCTCGGTTCGAACCCCATGTCAGACATCAAAAACGAAATATTATAAAGTATTTATTCGGCGACTTCCTCTCAGCAGATTTCTGGCAAAAACTCGGAGAGTAAATAAAAATGCCATGAAAAAGTTTCTCAAAAAGCTGTCGTTCGGAATCGACTTTAAACTGTAGGTCCCGCCACTCATGTATAAAATTAACACACACAACATAAGTAAGTGGTTTGAGCAGCTAGGCCGTAGTCCTGCCTGAAGGGTTGTAATGGCCAATTATGTATGTATGTACTATGTATAAATGACCATCTGACAATGATTCTATTTAGAACTGACTGTAGTGGCAACAGCACAGTGAATGGCCTATAGAAACTCATCCTAACGTATGATCACTGCAGAACATATCAAAATGTGAGTACCAGGCCCTGCGCAAAATTAAAGACATAAATTACAAACGACCTTTTTAATTTAGGATTCAATAAAATTATAATTTTATAAAGTTTCTTTAATTATTTGCTTTCACATAACCTGACTGTTTAAGGGGATTATAAAATAATAACTATTCGGTATTACAGGTATTCCCCGACTTACGACCGTGATAGGTTCTTCTGTCATCGGTCGTAAGTCGATTAATTCGTAAGTCGAATTTCATATAAAAAAAAATTGAAGAAAAAAATTACATACTGTACTACTAACTTTGAGAGTCAGGAAACTACCCAAAATTTATATTTATTTATACAGTGCACGCGCGCTAATGTGACCTAATTATAACTGGCGTTGACTGTTCATTTTTGCGAATTGTTCACATTTCCGAATATGTACCGAAAATTTTAAAACAGAATTATACCATCTTCTAAACAAAAATCATTATTTATGAATTTTTTTTATAATTTAATCTTCATATAATTTAATCTTCACAAACTTTCTTCACAGTATCTAAATAGCAAATGAAGAGTAAATATGCAAGCAGATGTACTAACACATATGTACATATATATATATGTACACCTAAAACGGGGATTCCCGCAACTAATAAACACAGAATTTTAACGTTTCAAATTAAAAAAAAATTCAGTTCAAATTAATGGGCTTTTTACTTTTTTCATCTTTTAGAGTATTCAATGAAGCAAAAAAATGTTCACATTAAGCGGTGTTCATATAATGTGTTCACCTTAGAGCGCGTGCACTGTATATATAAAATTTATATGATATAAATATATATATATATATTTATATTTTATACATGAGTTATGGGAACCACAGTTTAAAGTCGACACCGAATGACAGATTTTTGAGAAACTTTTCATGGCAATTTTATTTACTTTCAGAGTTTATGTCTGAAATCTGCTGAGAAGAAGTCGTCGAAGAAATATTTCTTTCATATTTCGGTTTGATGGAGATGTCTGATCTGAGGTTTGAAACGTGGCCTCACATCTAATAAGCCTACACACTATCTACTAGACTACGGCGACTTCAACTCCATTTTATTAATGCAATACTTTATTAAAGCTTCTTTCATTTTATTATCATAACCTCTTGGCATTGACGGTTCATTGAATTTGGAAGGTTGAATCACATTTTCGGGGATTCAATACCAAAGTTTTTTCATTAGAAAGTGCACAAGAGCTTTATACAGTATTCCCTCGATTTACGTTGTTTCGATTAACGTCGTCAAAAATTTTGTTTCCTTCAATTTCGATTTGCGTCGTCATTCGATTTACGTCGCCTCTGTAGTTTATAAACAAAATCAGGGGAATTCCCTCTTTAAAAAAAATTCAATATTTGTGTGTAACTATTTGAATAAAATATAAATAGAGTTTTGAAAAAAATAAATATTTAAGTGCTAATGGATAATTTTTTGTTTTTTATTAACCTTTTTGTGAACAACATATGAAATAAATTTTTATAACAAATCAAAAATCCATCTATATTTATGTATGTACTTAAGCTGGAGGTCCACACCACGCGTTTTCGCGTCAAAGCGTTGCGTGCATTTCATACCTTTTTCGCATTCTACGCTTCAAGTTACATGCAACGCTTTTTACGCGCCAATGTTTAAACAGATTAAAACAAAACAACTTGTCAAAATCAGTTATTTTGTACGCGTGCCGCTTGTGATGCTTACAAAAGTAGAAAGTAGATCTACTTTTTGCGTTCTATGCGTCAAGGCATCCTACGCTTTTGTGCGTGTAACCAAATAAATACATTAATTCTACTTTTTTGACAGCCGCGTAGAATGCGAAAACGCGTAGAACGCGTGGTATGGACCTCCAGCTTAAGTGGAGTGAGAAGCTTATGATAACAATCAAGTTTTAATATTTTTTTTTTTTTTTGTTTGCTGGGTTACATTGGTTACTATTTGCCTTTTTCCCTTGAATAATTACTGTGTATATGTATGTATGTGTAACGAACATACCCTGTAGGAAATCAAACTAATTTTAAAGTAACTTCAAACTAGTTTTTTAATAAGAACATCTAGTGGATTAAGTGACTTTTTTCCTTGTCGCCGACTCATTATTTTAACATAGGCATGTCATAGGCGGTAGTCAATTGGTCATCTCTGCATGACTTTTAAGTTAACTACAAATTACTTATTTTTCAACCAATTTGTAGTTAAATAAAATATAGTTAATTTAAATATTGGTTCATACTAAATTATTTAAAAACCACTTTTTTTAATTCAATTTTAAATAGTTTTAATTATATTATATACATATATTTATATTTAGAAATAATTGTTATGATACAAAAAAAAATAATTAAATTAAAAGAAAATTCATGTACATTTCATGACTTAAAATAAAAGTTGTAGTGAAAAGAAGTTAAATGAAAAATAGAAGTATACATTCGAAAGTTTGTACTGAAAGAAAATTTTGTATAAAGTATTAATATTATTAAGTTTTTTTTTCCAACACAAACGTTATGAAAATGCCGTTTTTTAATAACAGCTAAGGCGTTGCGTAATTCTTTATCTGGGTCATCACAGAGAGGCCGAATCGCATCCATCAATGCATCAAAAACTTTTTCATAATCCTTCAAGCGCTTTTTGCCATGAGTGCCATCAATATTGGTCTGCAAAAATGCACAAAAATTTGTAAAATGATAAAAGTAGAGAAGAATAAAAACTCACGTAAATTTGCTGATTTTCATCGATTATGATATCAATGAGCGCTTTCAATATCACTTTTGTTAATTTTATTATAAATTTACAATATTTAAGTGGGTTTTTCCCCTTTTTTTATTAAAATTGAGCACCACCTAAAATACCGTATATGCTTTGATTGACATTTGATTTACTGACATGCTTCCTTTGTTTTATTATTTTTTTTACATTTTCTTATTTTGCTTTTCTTCATTCTTACTTTTGTTTCTATGCAATATGTTTGGTTGATATCTGCATGAGATTTAAACCAATTTGTAGTCATTTGCAAAATAGTTAATTTATAATTTGCGTTTTTATCAACCGACTATTTTATTTACTACAGGGAAGAACGAATACTCTCGTACCCGCGCTCGTGTGTGTTTATTGTAAATGAAAGAGACATTTGCTGTCAATACCGTTATTGTTTTTGTTTTTTTTTATCGTTTTCATTGTTGCTCTTTTTATAATGATAATGATTACAGTGATGGTGGTGTTGTTTAAATTACTAGATATTTAGTCGAGTATACGTGTGTATGTGTGTGCGTGTGTTTTATAACAACAACTTTTATTTTTGCAAATTGTATGTGCCATTTTTTTTGTTTGTTTGTTTTTTTCTTTTATTTTTAAGCAGTTTTTCATTTCGTTTGAGTATGGAAAACTATTTCCATAAAAATATGACAATAAAAACCAAGTGGTAGAGCAAGAGAAGAAGGGATGTGGAAGAGAGAAAGGGAGCAGTTACTTCAAGTATGGCAAATACAGTTAAACAAATTCAACAGTTGGATGATATTCCACTACTCCACTGTATATTCTCTTTAGAAGAAGTATCCCATTTGGTGGGGTGCACATAATCAAAAAATGCAGGATTTCTACAAAATTTTTGGCATTTATTGTAAAGCTCGGCTACAAAATATTGGTCATCATCATTAGTGGTATGCGGCTGTTTCTTAACTTTCTGGTTAGGATGTACTCCGTAGCAAAAGATGTGGTTGTTGTTTATGGCCAAGAACGAATTTCCGAAGCCAATCTCGAAAACTCATTTACAAAACAAAGTTTATCGCAATGAATGAAAGCATTCTATATCTTTATATCGTCTTTCCTGACGGAAGGTATGGACTTTCGGAAAAAGCCACTGATTACATTGTGCCCGAGGCTATATTCCTACCTGGTTTAAGGACACTTATACCGGATAGGGCACAATGGAATGGTGGGGTACTCCGGGGGCAGAGTGGTATACCCATTTTCACAGATGGGTCTAAGTTAGGTGGATGTACAGGTGCTGGGGTTTTCTGTAGGGAACTCGGTCTTGAACTCCACTTCAGGTTGAATGATGACTGCAGTGTTTTTCAGGCGGAGATTTTCGCAATACTGAAGGCTATTGAGGCCATAGCTGGTGGCCCATCTTCGGATTCGGAATCTTACATGAATCATAACAATGGTGGAGAATAGGAATGACTTTAACAAGACATTCCTACCTGTATCACCTGAATACTTTAAATTCATGTACTGCATTGTATTGTAAACTATCGTAACTGCTGAAAAGACGCCTAATAATAGTATCTCTTCCTTTTTTGAAAACTAAGCTACAACCAGATCTCTTTCAGAAGCGCTTTTCAACTCTAACTTTGCCGTGATTGCCTTGATTTATTGGCGCAATAGTTTTGTGACCATCTTGTATGGATTCAAGATTATAAGGAAAGACATTCTGGTTATTTGCATAGCTGATGAGCAAGATTAGGTCTTCGCCTACCAAATATCCATTCACTTAGAAAAATAACTGAACATCCTATCACCGTTACAAGGCCCTACTTGGCTGAGGTGTAAACTTACCTACAGTAAGACCCCGCTTAACGCTGTTTCAGTATTATGCTATAGTATTGCGATTCCCCTAAATCGCACACTGTATTGATGGCTGTTGTATATGTATGCAAATGAAATGGCCATACACCAACCAAAAGCGGTGCACTATATAGTGACGGTGTATACTATGTATCTTTTTCAGCGCTCTTTTGTTAATCTGTCCAAAAGAAAGATTCCAACTGTATTTTCCCAAGTCGCAATGTAAAGGGTCCGCCAAATAACTTTTTTTTTTTGGAAAATGCTTTAAAAAAAACTACTGAATATTTTCTCCAATTTCTTTTATTATTTGAAAGTACAATCCTTTCGGTTAATAATGGAAAATAATTTCATTCAAATGGCTGCCTCGGCTGGCCATGCAGTAGCCTACACGATCGGTCCAATTTTTAAGCACATTATCGATTGTGGGCAGCTGTATTTCACCAATGGCTTCACGAATATTGTCCTTTAAAGCGTCAATTCGTCGTTCCGAAGTTATCTTGACGTATATCACAAAATCACAAAAAATGAGTTACAACTATTATTGAACATTAAATTATTAGATCTATCGATGTGTTTAATCCCCAAGTCTTTATCTTCTGTATTTTCTAAGATATTTAGAAGCTATTTTGCCGTATATCCATTTTTTCTATAAGCTGTGAAAACTTTAAATTCAATTTCCCAAAAAAATATTTTTTGGAGTTACGTCAAGATAACTTCGGAACGACGAATTGTCTCTGGCTTGTCGGCGTAACACTTATCTTTGACGGCACCCCACAAATAATAGTCCAACGGTATCAAATCGCAGCTCCGAGGTGGTCAAACGACATCAGCTCTGTGGCTGATAATGCGATCTTCAAAAACAGGGCGCAAAACAATGAGTGTAGCTTCGGCTGTGTGGCACGTAGCGCCGTCCTGTTGAAACCACATGTTGCCAATATCCTCCTCTTCAATTTTTGTGAACAAAAATTCGTTCAACAGGGCCCGATAACGATCGCCATTGACTGTAACGGCCACTCCTTGCTCATTTTCGAAGAAAAATGGCCCAATTATGTCTCTGGACCAAAATCCGCACCAAACAGTGACTCGTTTTGGGTGCGTCGGCTTTTCAATGTATGCGTGCGGGTTTTCTGTCTGCAATGACAGACTGAAATCTTTCTGAGGTCAGCCCAATTTGGCTAAGTAAAACAGCCATAAGCTTCATAACAGACAGTTATTCAAAACGATGAGTAGATTCGAGTCATACTTATAATTTCAGCTACTTATACGCATTCATACTTATTTTAATATCATGGAACCTCTACTCTACTCATATTCAAAGTTAGAAATACTCATCGTACATATACACGAAGCACAAAATAAGTATGATTCAAGTACGAACACCACAATACTCGCTAGAAGGTTGTGTGTGTGCTTTGCTTGCTGTCTTTGTCTATTCTTTTTTCTTCTTTTGTAAATGCAACAACAACTAAGACTGTAAATTTTGATGAATGATTCGAGTGACTCGAATCATTCGTAAGTATTATAAGTATTTTTCTAAATTTATGAATCTAAATCATAAATTTGATGTCAGCGTTGTACTCATACTCATTGCAACCTATACTTATGTATAAATCAATGTTGTAGGGAGTACGAATGAATCAGAGTAGTTGAATTTCAATACTCTTGACTTTTTTGCTTGTTTACATACCCGCCAAGATCAAAATGAGCTTCATTTGAAAAGATGATTTTTTTTGCCAAAATCGGGATCTTCTGTGAGTCGATCGCAGGCCCACTTAGCGAAGCGAAAACGCATTGGATGGTCAATTGTTCAAGCGTATACACAACCATATTCGCTCAGCGGAAGGATAAAACTAATTATCTGTCAAATCAGACATGAGCTAAGTGTTACCATTCACGAAATAAGCACTAGTTGAAAAAAAAAAAACGTTAGATGGCGGACCCGATATTTACATATGTATGTACGTGTTAAGTTGCCTCGTTTAACGCTGTTTCGTTTAGCGCTGAAACTTGTTGGAACGTATCCCCGGCGTTAAGCGGGGTCTTACTGTATTTACTAAATTCAGCATTACAAGCCTGTAGTGAGGATTACGTATAAGCTTCTCAAGTCTCAAGTTTGTGTCTGTTAATTTTTTTCATAAGTGGCTGGACTTACGTGCTAAAGGCTTTAGTAGAGGTTGTAGATCGATTGAGGAAGAAGATAGTATCAGCGCAGATGTATTTTTCTCTTTTTTCCTCGTCTCTCTATAGTTTAATGGACATGCCATTTCTGAACATTACATCAATTCCTAGATTCATTAGACATTCATGCTGCTTTTCAGCTTAATTTATGGGAGTGCAGCTTGAAGACAAATCCTGGGTGCTATTTATTGAAATTGTTTAATCCGGTCTTGCAAAGTAATTCTGAGGCATTGCTTACATAATTCAGCAAAGCTGTCACTCTCTTCTAACCTATCGTAAATGCAGACTTTACAAAGAAAATTGAATGCATCCTCCATTATATTCTTGAGGGTGTTTAGGACGCCTCCATATGTGCTATCATTCGTATCAGGCTAATCGCCAAACTAAAAAGAACTTCTGTAAATGAGCACGGAATAAACATATCTTTCCTCTTCAGCTACAGCTACCGCTTTCGATTAGGTCTCCTTTCTTATATAGCTTTACGTGGATATCTTGCTTGCAATCACTCTTGAATTCACTCTTGTTTGACCTTATGCTAGCAAAAAAGCTGTTGCCTAACAAAAACTGGTTAAATTAAAGCGTATTTGCTCTCTTCTTTTGATCCTTTTTAATTTGCATCATTTAATCAAAAGGAAAACTATCTTTCCCACTATCTTTCAAACGCCATCTAGTGAGCTTTACTAGATGTTTTACAACCTTCTTTATAGATTACTTGAGACAATCTCTCTGGTATTTTATTTAAATTGTGGAGGTAATTCTAGGGCATCGGATTGTATTTTTAAAGTGTGTTATAATAGAGTTAAGCTCACCACCCCACGTATACAAAAAATTCACCTCACTAACCATCCCTATGATCTCTGTAGTGGTGTAGGTTATTGTATAATAACAATAACAACAATAAAAACAACAGCAATATACATAAATAGCAGAGCATTAGAAGAGAGAGAGAGAGAGAGAAATGTATTGTCGTTGCAGTGTGATTTTTTGTGTTGCTGTTGTTGTATTTGTTGAAGTCAATTTTAATTTTCTCTTTCTTTTGTCTAATCCAGCATGCACGACAACAACAACAACAACAATAACACAAACAGCAATAATAATGCAGCAACAACAGATGTTTATGTTGATTTGATGTTATTGAACTTTATTTTTGCACATCATCATCATTATTATTGTTGTTGTTGTAGATGATTTGTTTGTATTAGAGACACCATAATGATGATGTTTGTGAAGATAACGATGAAGATGATAATGATGATTAGAAACTGATTTTTTTTTTGCAAAATCATGATCAAAATGATGCCCAAACGTCGCATAAAATATTCATTTTAATTATAATGACTATATAATGATGATAATGATGCTAGTAATGTTGTATGATAATGATGATTAACCGGAAGAAAGGAACTACTTACATACCATCACCACCACCATCATCAAAAATTAAAAAAAAAAAAAAAAGATTTTTTTTTCGTATTTTCATAAAATAAAATATGATTTTACTACAATTGTTGTTGTTGTTGTTATTGTTATCATTGTACTTGTAATTGTTATTGTTTTATTTGATTTGTGATTTATACACGTTTGGGTTTTACTGCAGCGCAGTTGTATAATATTGAGAGAGTTTGTGCGATCGATTTGCACAATTTTCTTTCTTTGGATTTAAAACAAATCAACGATGATTGGTGGTGGTTGGTTCGTCGATGTGATGACTGATGGATGGTTAACACGTTGATTTAATTTATTAATGCTGCTGTGTTCCTGTTGTTGTTGTTGTTATTTTACTGTTTTTAATTAAATTATTTCAAATTAATTTAAATTTTAATTAAAATGAATCCAAACCGTCGTAGCATTAAAATTATTTTTACTTTCATTCCATTCCATTTCATTTCATAATACAAGAGAAAAAAGTGTGACAAATAATCAAAGAAACGAAATGTAATTTGAAGAACAATCGAGTTCATTGACTTTCCTTGCATATTTAACTTCTTAAACTATGGTCCTCAAGAAATTTAAGCATTCTACTGGGATTTTGTATTTCGCTACTTCAGAAACGGTTTGACAACAATATCACCAATGTGGTAAAATCTCTGTTTGTTGAGTGCAGAACATATAATAAAAATTTTTTTTTTTTGATGATTTCACAAAAGTGACAGACCTTGGTGTCAAACAAACTAATTTTATTCAACTTGTACCATCGGCTGCAATGAACTGTCTATTATGAAGCTTATGGCTGCTTTACTTCAGTCAAGCGTACTTAGTGAAAGCAACTTGTCTGAGTCCATGGTTGGAAACCCAGGTCAGACATGTCGAACAAAACGAAACATGAGAAAATATTTCTTCAGCGACTTACTTTCAGCAGTCTTTTGGCATTTGTGTTGTATTGACTATGATCAGATTGAGATTTCAATTGAGACAATTAGTCATTGCAGTTATTAGTCAGGATTACAATCTAGCTTTTCACACCAGCCATGTTATGCGTGTTAGTTTTATCTGTATGTGGCGGGACCTACAGTTTAAACGTCGACTCCGGACGACATACAGCTATGGACATTAAATTAGCACAAAACTTCATTATAAAAACAATCAGATTTTTTATAGTATTTTAGGTCTATGCATAAAAAAAATTTAAACATAGAAACTTAAGATACATATTTTCTTAAAAAAAAAAAAAAAATTTTTGGCGAAATTGCCAATAGTCTGCTGAATAAAGCATGCAACATATACAACACCAGATTTTGGCTGGACAGTAAAATAGCACAAATTAAAATTTCTGGAATAAAAATAATATATTTTAATAAATAGTAAAAATATTAATGTTTTCAGTTTATTTGATCAATATTTAGTAGAGTAGCCTCTATTTTCAAGCACCGCGTGGCATCTAATTGACAAAGGTCTTTGGAATAGATTTTTGGGAATCGAGTACCAAGCGTAACGTATTACAATCTACAAATCGTCCAAATTTTTGTACTTTTGTTGAGCAATAGTACATTTCACATCGTTTCAGAGGTTTTCTATCGAGTTTAAGTCAGAACTTTGCGCCGGCCAGTCTAAAACGGGAATGTGCACTTTAAAAAATCAATCCTTAGCCAGCTTAGATGTGTGTTTGGGGCCACTATCTTGCAAAAATATGAATAAAACTGGCATGTATTAAAAGCTTTTGGTTCCATTTTGCTCTCTAGAATGTCCAAATACTGATAACGGTCCATTTTTTCATTAATTTTCACAATTGGACCTACACCGTGCCATGAAAATGCTCCCCACGTCATTATGCTTTCTCGACCTTGAGTTATGATCCTTTGAGTATAGCGTTGATTTAATTCTGGCCGTTAAACAACCACTCTACCATCTGGTCCCATACGATTTAGCATTGTTTTATCACTCCAAAATATTTTTTCCAGAATGGGAGATCTGTACCCTTGTGGGTGCGAGCAAACGTTAAACGCTTGAATATATTTTTCTTTTGGTAGAAGTGGCTTCTTTCGGCAAGAGCGTCCAAAGAGCTTTCCGCGATTAAGACGTCATCGTATGAGCCTGTCCGATAAATTTAACTTAAATTGAGAGTTAATTTTGTTCAAAATATAGCGTGACGACATGAAAGGCTCCTTCTTTGACTTCCGGACAATAGCACGGTCCACGACTTCGGTTGTTTCCTTGACACGTGGCTTTCGTTTTTTGTTTTCTGCGACATCATTATGTTTGCTTTGAAGGAAATGATCACGTTATAAATCATTTTTCGCTAGCAATTCGAAATCTCAGTAATTTCAGCCAGGTTTTTCCCATTATTCTACTAGTCAACGATAATGAGCTTCTCCTCTGGCGAGATATCTTTTCAAAGTCTCATTTTTTAAAAAAATTACTATAAATGCAACATTCCAGACCAAAGCAATTGGCCTAATTGGGATACAAATGAGAAAAAATTCACAATCAAATTATACATGGATTTTGTGCTAATTTAATGTCCATAGCTGTATTTTTAAGAAACTTTTCATGACAATTTTATTTCCACTTAGAGTTCTTACCAGAAGATTGCTGAGGGGAAGTCGCCAAAACAAATATGTTTCCTTTAATATTTCGTTTTGTTCAAGATGTCTGAACTGGAATTTGAAAACTATGGTTAGAGAATAATGGATGTCAAGTTTGACACGAAACTCATCAGAAGGCATCGTGATCTAATAAATTTGATTTTGGAAAATGTTTCGCATCGTCATCGTGAAAGTAAATACAGCGATTGGGAGTGTATGCATTTTTTAAGAGAGGATGAATAGAGGGATACCAAACGACGTAGTTCTTGGACAGGAAATACAAAGGGCAGGAGATCAGAGTGATACTATCTGACAGTCAAGGCTTCATAAGAGCACTCGGTTCATATGAAGTTATCTGAACGATAATATCGAATTGTCTGTGGCAGCTGTCGCTGCTTATCAGAGAACGAAAAAAAGTGTTACATTCTACTGGAAGCCAGATCAATGGAAATTCGCGGCAATTAGCTGGTAGATGAACTTGCAAAGAAGAAAGTTTCCTTGAAAAAGTTGGCCAAAAAGGACCAGAACCTTTTGGTACTATGGGAAAAGATGTAGGGAAGGGTATTCCTTTACGAAAGGGAGGATGGGTAGAAGCAAAAACTCTTCTCAACTCAAATGGTTTTGAAACAAAATTGCTATAGAAAGAGATTTGAGGCATGCATCAGGGTATCCAGAGGTAGCCTGAGGACCGCTTCAAGCCCAATGAGAGTGTATCAGGCGCTGGCCAAAGGGTTATCCTTGCTGACATTGAACAACATCCTGAGGTGCTTCAAGGCACCAGGAATGGGGAAGACAGTACGGGGACATTCAATATCAATGTGTGCCTGTCAGATCGTATGATCGCAGTACTCTAGCAACTCTACACTATAATAAAACTTTAGACAAAACTCGTTTAAAGTCTTTCGTTAACATGTGTAAACTAGCAGTCTGAAGTCGTCGTAATCTAGTGTTGGCTTATTAGATGTGTGGCCCAGATTCAAACCCCAGGTTAGACATCTCGAACAAAACGTAATATAAACTTTCTCTCAGCAGATTATTGGCAAAAACTTTGAGAGTAAATAAAAAATTGCCATGAAAACGGATCTCAAAAAAATCTATCGTTCGTAGTCGACTTTAAACTGTAAGAGCCGCCTTTTATGGATAAAATTAATACACACAACATACATAAGTGGTGTGAGAAGCTAGGTCGTACACTTGATTGAAGGTCTGTAATGTCCAAGTATGTATGTAAACTAGCATTCTAGGTGTGACCTAAAGTTGTGACCCTAAACCCTTGAGATTGTTTTTATAAAAACTTAATACGACAGCATCTCATATCCGATAATTTTGATGTTTTAAATACTTTTTTTTATTTTAACTAGTTTTATTAATAATTCTTATTGTTGATTGCAAAATGCAATAAATATTTTTTTTTTTTTTATATTGTTTCGTTTCGTTTTTTTTTATTTTTTTTTTTAATTTTGAATAAATCATCTGAAAAAGACCATGAAATTTTTTAAAAAAATAAATGAGTTTTTAAAGGTTTAACTAAAGAGCAGGTGATTAAAATAAAATTTTAACGGCGGTTTCTTTCATTCAATAAAAGCTTGAAACCGGAAGCAGAATTTATTTTATTTGATGGAACCTTAATTCAAATCAAATCAGCATACAAAATACAGTCGCCACAAGCCATGAGAATTAAGCCACGAGCCAAAAGCTTTTTGTTTTTTTTTTTCTTTTTATAAACATAATATTCTATAAAAACGTTGTATTTATTGTTATTGTTTTAATAATTATTAAATTTAAATTATTAATTTTATCATTTATTTTTCTGTTTTCTTTTTAGACTTAATCATCAACACTTATAATCTCCAAAAAAAAATCAAACACCAACTGGTTGCCTTAAATCCAAAATTTTTAATAAAAAAAAATTTTAAAATAATTTTTTTTTTAAATAAAATAATTTAACAAAAAGTAGTTTTTATAACAGTAGTTAAATAAATTTAAAATTAATTTTTTTTACACAAAAACAGAAAAAAAAAACTTTTTTAAATACAATAACGCAATACGTCCATTTTGAAAAGAAATACAAAAACAAAATAAGAAGAAGCAGAAGAAGAAGAAAAATATGAATTTAATTCTTATTTGATTGTTAATAAAATGTTGAACATTGTTTATAAAACATTAAAACTGTTTTAACATATTTTGTGTTTTTTTTTTGTAAACAAAAAGTGCCTAAAAAATCAAAGAAAAAAATTTCTTTAAAAAAATTTAAAAAACAACGTTTTCCATTTAAAAAATAAAACAATAAAACCGTTAACATATCTACACACACTTACTTACTTAACGGTTAAAAGTTAAGAGTGTGTAAAATAAAAAAGGCTCTCCGTTAACCGTTAACCCCCCACACCAAAAAAAAAAAAACAAGCAAAATTTCTTTTTATACCCCCTACACCGGTGACAAAAACACGCTGGCACTGGTGAACGAAGTTTTAAGTGGCTTTGCCTTATCAGCGATGCCATTTATTGATGACGCTCTACTTTGGTGTCCAGATAATGACGGTCGCATTGTGGGTGGCTTAGATATTGCAACATGTATGCAGGTAAGTTATTCCAATGATTTCTTAAATATGTTTTATGTTTCATATGGGTTTTTTTAATTATAAATTTTTGCCTTTAGGAAATGGTGTAAACTGTTTTCAAAATAAAAATACATACCTTCTTTTTAATTTTTTGAAAATGAATTTTTTTTTAATTAAAAATAATTTTTTAAATTCTTTCGGAAACGGTGTATTTTTTCAAAAGTTGTCTTTTTTCATACAAAATAGCAAAAAAAAACTTTTCGCAAATTACTTTTGGAATTGGTATCGTTTACACTATTGTTGCAGATTAAAATTGTTAGAATTGTCTTATTTTCAATTTTCTTTCTTTTAATTCGAAAACATTTTTTTATACTACTTCGTTATTTTCCGAATAAAGTTTTATTTTTTTCAATTTTTTATTTTTAAATTTTTTCGGAAATGGTGTTGTTTTAAGAATGAATAAATAAAAGAATATTTTTGATTTTTTTCGGAAATGGTGTAACTTATAAATATTATTTTTTTTAAATACTTTCCGTTTTTTTTAAATTTGTAAACAATAATTTTATAAAATTATTATAAAATTTAGAAATAGTCAATCGGAAATGGTGTAATTCCCAAAAATTTGATTTCTAAATACTTTCAGAATTTCTTAATATTCTAATTATTTTTCTAGGGTAGAACACCAAAGAATGTTTTTCATGTGATTACTTTTGAAAATGGTGTATTTTTAAAATTTTTAAATTTTATACTTTTTTTTTTTTTTTTTTTTTTTTTTTGAAATGGTGCAGTTTCTAAAAGAGATGTACATTTTGAAACTTAATTTTTTTTTAAATTTTTTTTTGGAAATGGTGTAATTTACAAAAATGATTCTTTTTAATGCGTTAGAATTACTTAATTGTCTAATTAAGTTTTTGCTACAGCAGTATTCAAAAATATGTTTTCAATAATTATTTTTGGAAATGGTGTATTTTTAAAACGAATTTATTTTTATTATTGCTTTTTTAAAATGGTGTTTTAAATTTCTTAATTTTCAAAATTATTATTTGTCTTAAATTTCTTTTGGAAATGGTGTAATTTTCAAAAATCTTTCTTTCAAATAAAAAAAAATAATGTTTTATAATTTAGTTTTGGAAATGGTTTATAAAATTATCTCTTTTTTTTAAACAATATGTGACTTTCATAATACTGTTGGAAATGGTGTAATTAACCAAACCCATTGAAACTTTTTACATTTTCTTATTGTAAACATTTATTTACTAAATATTTGAACTTTACATGTGTAAAAAATAAAAAAAAAAATTGAATTTCATTGTTTTTCATCTTCTTTTTCTTTTTAATTTTCTTCTTCATTTCATTCAACGTAACCTGCACAGGATGAAGTCAACGAAACAAATGAAAATGTCAGCGAAAGCACGCAGTTGGCCGAAAGTACAACAGCAGAGTTAAATGCCTTGGAGACGTCGTTGTGCAACAATGATTCCTCCGATGAATTGTTTCGTCAATTGTCCGAGAGCAACTTTGAAATTGAGAGTCTTCTATCCGATTTGGCCACCGTTGAAGTGAAAGTAAAATCTTGTTTTTTGTTGTTGTTGTTTAGAGGAGTTTCTTACCAACAAAAATGTTTTTCTTTTTTCTTTCTTTTTTTTTCATTTTCTTTCAACAGGAGGAGAACAATAATATAAGCGATGTTAGCAGTGATGTTGTGGTCCGCACACAACATGATACATTTGCGGCATTAGTTAATGCCAGCGGCGGCGGCGGCGGCGGAGGTGTTGGTGGTAGTGGTGCTGGCACTGCTACAACAGGTGTTGGCGGCGGTGTCAGTGTTAATCTTCTTAATAGTGGCCTATTAACGGGTTTAGTTAATGGCACGGCCGGTGTTGGTGGTGGTGTTAGCTCTTCTACCTCCTCGAGCAATAACCTGATAACGAGCAATGCTATACAGCTGCCGGGTGAGAATTCTGCTTTGGGTTCGGTGGGTACAAATTCACTGACACTGGAACCCACGGCAGCTTCGTCTACCCAGGAGCAGGCCAATAGTAGTAGTAATAACACATTTTTAAACCAAAATAGCCACAGCCACTCTCACAACACCCACCACAACACTCACTCCTCGAACACAAGCCATTCTAATTTAAGCAACAACAACAACAACAGCAATACCAACAATAATAACAACAACAACGATAACTCTACGATATTCGATGACAGCTCAACACGTTATTTAATAGCATCAAATCCACTACTGGCTGAAAAATTGATGGCGAAAAGTTTAATACTCAACAAGAATGATAAGACATCAGTAGCAGCAGCAACAGCAGCACTAGGCGATTTTAAAGGTAAGTGGGAACTCAATTTTTTCTTTAAAACAATACAGACCAAAATTGTGAAAATTGCGAAAATTGTTAAACCCCTTGTTTACACAACAAAGCAGGGTTCATGTCTAACATAATTAGTTTTAGTTTTACAGTTTGAAAGCAATTGATTTAAAATGTGTGTAAACAAAGGTTTATGCCTGTGCTAGTTTTTAAAATTCAAACAAATAAATAAATGTAAATATTTAGCATATGTTTAGGCGTTTTATTGACATGAAAAAGCTTTGCTGTGGTAGAATATCTCTACAATTTTACCATTTTGAAAGCTTTTTTTCTATTGTGAAAGTATGCAACATTTCTTGTTTAATTGAAAAGAAACCGTTAAAGAAATTAATATTTTCTATAGAAATTGAAAATTTAAATTCAAATATTTAACGTTTCTGTTTCATTGTGTACCATTATAGAGAATTCTTCAAAAGAAAACGTATGAGTTCTCAGTTTTAAGCGTTTAAATCTTTTATTGACAGCACATTAAGCAAACTTTATTAGTTAAAGAACGGTCGCAATATTCTCTTTTCTCCTTCCTCCGGAGGTTAGATATATACAAATTCATGTAAAAAAAAACTGTGACTGTGACTGAGACAGCTAGTGCTCTTGGTCCCAAAATGTTGCCTCAATGTGTTAGGTTTTACGAAAAACTTATTACACCTGTACCTCGATTTACGCGGTAGATACGTTCCGGCCCAATTCGCGTAAATCGAAATTTACATTTTTGTATGGAAAAACCGCGTAAAGCGAATACCTACTGTAAAAAAGCTTTTTCATTGAAAAAAAAATATATAGTTTTATACTGTTAATAATTTATTAAAGTTTGATTTACATAAGTAAAACAAAACATAAACATTTATTCCATTAAAAAATACACATACAGTGGTGGCCATGAGGTTAGCACACTTGCGACTGCCTACCTTTAAAAGCAAATATTTCCTTTATTTCTTTAATTTTTTTTAAAATTCTATTTTATACGCGTAACATGTCTTCCGAAGATCACGTCACAATATATTCATTGTCATTCCTATATATATTTTTGCTGTTTTTGTGTTCAGAATAGAATAACCGTCAAAAAACGCTGGACAGTATTTTAGCACAAAATAAAAAAAATTTATTCACATTTTGAAAAAGTAACAAAACAATAAACTCATTTCACTATAAACTTAGTACTTAGTTCGGTATCCATTATTTTTTATTATAGCTGCCAATCTCCTTGGCATACTTTCCACAAGTCCCATACAGCGCTCCACTGAAATAGCATACCAAGCTTTTTCTATTTCTGTCCATAAATCAGCCAAATTTTTAGGTTTTGCTATCATTACGTGATTACGTGATACCATTGTTAAGTTCATATGCCCCAGACAAGGCATACATACAGTGGTGGTCATATAATTAAAACATTATTTTGATCTCTCATTTGTTCTATTTTTTAACGGGACTTTTCCATTGGAATGATAAGTTTGATGTCTTTTACAATTGATTACTTCTTTATTTTCCTTTTCTATTCAGATTTGTTGTAATAAATTTAAATTTACTATGATTACGAATGTTTATTAATTATATGACCACCACTGTATGTATAAAGAAGCGTCCACAAATCCTGATTGAGGCTACAGATTTGAAATTCGAAAACAAACCCTCTTGATACGTAAAGTTGGTAATCATTTGCCAACATGTTCTCACATAGATCAGGCTGGACCTGAAACGCTCAAAGGATTTTCTTATAATTCTTTGTCGATTGAGTATTCATATACATATGTACATACATAAGATGGCGATCACGAATGCAGACGGTTGCATATTATGCCTGCAGGCACCAGAAGCTGTGGATTTCTTGCTAGTTTCAGAACGATGGAAGTATATAGAGAGACACAGTGTTACAATGTCGGCACAATCCCTCCATTAATGTTTTGAATTGGCTAGCTTTCATGTGGCAATTGATACAATTGCTAAACAAACTGTCCTAATATCCAACTATTCGTTTCAGTCACCGTTTGTAGTTATGTAGCTATCCTATGGCACATCAATCTCAGACACTTCAAATACCTTTCCCTTCTCTTCTTCACGGCATAGAAAACTTTAAGGACGTCATGTAGCGTCAGTCGTTCGTACTCGCATGTAGTATGCATTAATAGAACCTATCGGTAGAACATATTATCTGGCCATCATTGTGAAGAATGCTTAGGGGAAGTGGAAGTAAAGTTAAGGAAAGTCACTCTCCAGTTTCTATACTAAGGAAGTAAGAATGGAATTTGGCATCTTCTGCTTAAAATCCCTTAATTATCGGGGGTAGTATTTGTTAATCTGTTTTACTTCTCACACCTGTTTCACATATACATATTAAACAGATGGATGTAGAATAGAGTCCTGTATACCTCTTGCTGGCACACTCCTTGGCATCATAAAGGGAAGGGGACCATATTAACAGAAGACATGTAACTCTCTCACTTTTGCTTTACTATGCAGCCGCCAATTGGGCATACATATAAGGGTGAGCTTTGCTCAATCAACTAGTGGATGCGTCGGATGAGAATGTCCTTCAGCATATTGTATTGCTAGCCAGAAGGCATGTCACCTCTTCAATCCGATCATCAAATATTTATGAAAAATTCTTCTCTCGATACTTTAATCTGGATTTTCGCACACTTTAACTAAGACATTCGGAACGCTATCCCAACTGACGTCGCTCTATTGTTGATATTAAATGCCCAGAGACATATATGCAATAGCGACCTGCATGTCACTTCAGCGATTTCGTATAGTAAACAGCAACTATCCAGGTAAACTCGTCCCATTTGTATCCATCAAATGGAGATGGCCTTATAGGTTCTAGTTTATTTCAATATCAATCTGTTGCCAACGTGGTGTGGTATATGATCAATCAAAAAGTTTTCTCTACCCCGAAAATTTCGATGTGATGTCCCATATTCTTTTATTAGTCAGAATAATTTATGTATTCTCCTCAGGTACCGATTAGCGACTACTTTTAGCGACTTTAGACCACGTTTTGTTAAAGGCTTTGCATTTGATGGGAATGGAGGACTGAATGAGAGTTTCTTTGTGAAATCTTTCGCAATTATACTTAGAAGGTAGCACAGAAGGAGACAGCGCGCGTCGCCGGTGTTTTGCTGTTGTACACTGCAACTGTTTAAGCATTCTTGAAGAACAATCGCATAACTTTTGTTGTTTGCGAGGCCTTTAATTATAGGCCCCATATCTTCATTAATTTCTTTTTATTGAGAGCATTATACTATTCGAATGAACATGTGACAGTAAAATAACGTGGCAGAGCTATCATCGGTCTAGTCAAGATCCTGCAAATGGCTGTTTGGATTACATGCTTTGACTTTGCATTCCTTTGTTATCTATTGCACTGCATTATCGTCCAACGTCCGCCAAATTTTTAATAAGAGAATATTAGAATACAATAAGAAGAAGTGCAGCGCACACATAGCGGCGCGTTATTATACAAAATGTTCGCGAACATTGGTAATTAAAGTGGACGGTATTCTCTTCCTCCTCAATCGATCTGCAATCTCCAAAGAATTCATTTCCATGTAAGAGAAGCCACTTTGCTGTGAGATAGAGATGTCCTTATGATTGAATTTAAGTGGCTTAGTTGATACACCTTCTGCTTGGTTGTTAGCTTTCAGACAGCTTATCAGCATCACAGCTCCTTGTCATATCCTTTGATGTACGGCTAGACATAAAAAGAGAGAGAAATGAACTCAACAATTTTTTTTTTGCTATTGTGAACATACAATAGTTAGTGGAAAGATTGCAAATATTGTATAAAATAGGCCCCCCATTCCCAAAACCCATTGCCAAAACAATGTCGAATCTTGTGGTTTTAAAACGATTATAAAAATCTGTCAAAAAAAAAAAATATAATTTCTCCTACATTTCACAACAAACAGCAATACAATCTCCCCTCCCCCCTCTCCTTGGCAAACTAAAACATTAATACGAGGGGGAATGGCATTAAACAGCAACCATCAGATAAATTGTAACAGAAGCAGAACAATTTCTCAATACCAACCTACCGACCGAACGAAAACAATTCTTAGGAAAAATAACCTTTTGAAGGCCACTCAAGAAGAGTTTAATGATCCTTTTGTTGTCAGCATGTGAAACGCACACTCACACGCAGCCATTCACTCTCTCTCTCTCTCTCTCCCTCATTTTAGCTCCCTTCCTCACTAATCAATTTTTGCCACCTATTTATTCCCACTATGTACTCGTATTGTTAGCCTCCCCCTAAAAGGAAGGATCCCCCCAATGCATACCCAGTGCATGTTTTTTCAAGTTCAAGGCATTGCAGCACTGGGAGTCAGGTTGAATGGAACAAAAATTACGCAAAAAGGTTTCTCGTGTCTTTTTTATTTTTATTTTCATTATCATTTTTGTTTCTTTAGTTTTTTTTTCTCTCTTCAAACGAAAGTTATTATTATGGTGGAAGCCTCAGCAGACATATCCTTCCTTTTGCAACAACAATTCTCATATTTATCCTCCCTGCAACGATAACAAATTCTTGTTTTTATTTTATTCTTTTTTTCCGTCTGCTTACGCCCCTGTCTGAAAGTTGAAATATGTTAGGAAATTGACAAAAAGAATAAGCGGAGATTGTTTCTTATGTAGGGAGGTACTAGTGCTACACTGCACTAAATGAAAATGTTTCCACTGGTAAAGCCTTTTAATGGCAGAAATGAAGAAAGTTGCTTTGTGGGCATGGTTCGTAAGCCAGCGACGTTATATCCTAAACCCGCCTCACTTTCAGCCAAATTTCTTTGTCGACCATTTAATTACTGTGGTATTCCAACGCTATGCTCACATTTCGCTTCAGTCACCGTACATAGGTGTTCATGAACTCTGCCTTTTTGGTGTAAGAATCCAAAGCCGTCTATGAACCAAACTGAAGAAATCTGAGTCCATATTATATCTGATGACAAAGTATACAAACCAGTGGTTCTTTTGGAAGATGATTTCCATTTATGTCTTGATATTGGTGGTGCCATGTTATTTTTTTTTTTTTGGATTTCAAGTGGAATGCAATACTTTAAGATTACACTAATCCAACCGTTTTTATAGCCATCTTTGAACAATTTGTTAGGATTAAGCCTATGCATTTGAAGTCGCCGTGGTATAGTAGGTAGTGCGTTGGCTTATTAGATGTGAAACCTCGGTTCAAACCCCAGGTCAGGTATCTCCAACTAAGCGAAACATGACAAAATATTTCTTCGGCGACTTTCAGCAAATTTCTAGCAAAAACTCTGAGAGTAAATAAAATTGCCATGAAAAGTTTCTCAAAAATCTGTCGTTCGGAGTCGACTTTAAACTGTAGGTCCCACCACTCATGTATAAAAATTAACGCACAACATAAGTGGTGTGAGAAACTAGGTTGTAATCCTGACTAAAGGGTTGTAATGACCAATTATGTATGTAATGTATATAAGCCTAAGCCTTTACTCTATTAGGTTATGGATGATGGCCGATGTATTAAAATCATAATCGATTATCCTCGTTAGTTCTGTCAAAGTAATCACCTGGGCAAAGCGATTACGTAGCGGCTCTTGTATCGAATTGACTGGGAAATTTCAAATGCAATGCAAATATCCAGATGTGGTTATACTAGTTCGTTGGGTAGATTCCATAGTTTCTGCTAGGGGAAGACTGTTTGGTTTTTGAATTATATTCAGCATGAATAATTAGGGTTTCCAATGTTTTCGGCAGTTTTCTTCAAAGTAAGCTTTTAGTGCAGATCTATCAAACCGAGATCATGTTAATGATGATCTCAGCAGTGCTCATGTGTTAAGTCAGATTGGATTGGATTGGATTGGCCACCATCAACAGATCTCTTTATACTGATTGTGATATCCTTTGATTATATCTACTTATAATTGTAATTCAAGAACCCGTGATTCCAGTACTCTATAGTCGGTTCTTTCAGAGACGACCAAATACACAAAGAGATCTTGAGTAGCTTCATCGTTGGAACACATAAAGTGAAAATTGAGTTTGTAATTCATCCGCCATTTTCCGCCATCTAAACTTTGGCATAAAACTTGGACAAATCAGCAAACTCGTAGTTAACCACAACTAAAATGGGATTGAGAAGGAGGGAAAAATTCTTTGTACATGAAATTCCTGTAGAATTTTTTTAAAAAAATTTATAAAATATGTAGGTTGGATTGTATAGTTGTTTGCCAAAAATTCCGTGGAATATTTAATAAAAGACTAATCTGTTTAGGATACTGGGTTCAATTCCCGTTTTCTATACATACATTTTTTAACTTCAGCTCCACAAAAGTAGGATAGCGGAGTCTCCTTGAAGGAAGATAGATGTCATACTTAGGTCAGCATTTAGGCCGATTAAATCAAACCTGAAATCAAATAGTGTCTAGAGAAAACCAACCCGAGCCCATAATAAAGCTTTCTGTTTCAATAGTCTTTAAAATTGAGAAAGTAAGAGGCCAAAAGCTTCCGTCTTTTTATGATACGAGCACTAACACTAGCATATAAGGTGAAAGACGGTCTGGTCTCTCAGATCCACATTTTCTGCAGAAGTCATTTCGCTGATTGTCAAGTCTTTCGGCGGTCTTTCTTGCAAGCGGCACAATGCTTATTTGGTGGCAGGAGTTTTCCTGAAAATGTCATGATTTACGTCGGCAGCCAGTTTGCTATTAAGACTCTAACGAATATAGTCCTTGTTCATGAATATCGAGGATTTCTCAGGGATAATTCGGATCTATCAAAGGTAACTCTTATATGGGTTGCGGAATATAGAAATACCGTTGGAAAATCCATTGCAGAGGCTGGCTAGGCCTGGTACAGAGCTCGCAATATTCCTACATGTTATAGGGCACAGGTACTCCGATTGCCGAGTTAAATTTCAAAATATCCGCACGTTTTACGGGGAAGCTCAATCTCAAGTTCAAGCTCATGCAACAAGAGCGTACACGCATTATTGCTAGACTCTGCATAAGAAGAGAATCGACTCACTTCTGTCCATAAATCGCATAACCATTCATCGCACAATAGCAATTTTTACCGGTCACCGTCCTTTTGGTAGGTAGAGATGTCGTTTGAAGCTTCAAAGTACAACACCTATGTACGTTGACTTGGACTCATCGTGCGTATGATTGATTTTTCGAGTTTATACCCGAAGAAAAATGCAAAAGATGACGTGTATAACTGCGATGGAAAGATCTGATTGAAGACAGTCTTTTCAAACTTGTTGTAACAAAGTGGGAAAAGAGCTAAGACGATTGAGGTGCTTGAAATTGTATTTTAACAGAGCCTAAAGGCTAGCTAGGGAATTGTGATATAACCCCAAAAGAAGAAGAATATCAATTCAGATCACATTCAGATTGACATCACTTTTGCTTCATAATCCAGTATGTGTCAATGGCATACCATTTACGCAAAATGAAAGCAGAAAGTTAATCATTTTGTTCATTTCCTCTAACAATTCGTCATCAAAACTATTTTTTTTTTTTTGTGATTTTCATTTAAATTTTGAATCATAATTCACAGGCTACACACACACAAACTGTCGTTACTCATACCAACTGTGAGACAAAATCTATGGGTATGTGTGTGTGTTTTTTTATTTTTTATTTTTCTTTATATATTCATTAGTTTTCCTTTTCATTGTTAGTAAGTAATTATCTTAAAGGAAAAACTGTCTCTCTGTCTGTTTGTCTAGCTACCTTATCAAATTGTCAAAAAAAAAATTCTTATGAAAACCTGCTGCCATTAAGAAAATATTCCCACAAAATAAAATTTAAATGAAAAAAAAAATATTCACTACGGCTGGCTGGAGAGAGGTTTTATTTTCTTTTCGTTTCTGTTTTTTTTTTTTTCTTATTTTTTTTTTCCTAAAAATGTGCTGTGTGTGTACGAGTGTGTATGTATGCGTAAGTCTGGGTGTCAAATTTTTGTTGTTGTTGTTTTGTCTAGTTTTTTATTACTTTTTCTTCTTCTTCTTCTTCTTCGTCTTCTTTGCTTTGGTTACCAATTTTTCAATGTTGTTGACTACATTGTCAAGTTCAAGGTTAAACACAAAATTTCGTTTTTCTCTTTGCACCATAAAATGTCTCGTTTTTTCTCTCTAAATTTCAGTTTCAGGCGAAGTATATAACGGTTGGCGTTGTTATATACCGACCGCTCTCGCCCTACCACATGAAAATGTGACTCCTGCAAGGAGCCATTAAAATATACGCATTGTATACGCACCCTAAAAGCTGAATTTTTATTTTTTGTGTTCCTTTTTTTTTTTCTGTACTATTTTTGGTAGACTAACGACAGTAACTATACCAACACTGTTATACTCACACACGCACTCTCAAGATCACACACAGCAGACACGCAAATGTATACAAAAATGTAGTCTCCTCTAAAGCTGTTTTTCACACACACAGTTTGTCGTTTATATGTACATATGTATGTACACCCGTAAATACAGCTGAGAGTAAGTGTGAGAGAGAGTGTAAGAGTGTATATAAATGACATTCAATTTTTGTTTTTTTTTGTTTTTGTTTTCACCAAAATACCCAGGATGTCTAGCACTCGTACTCTGTTATACTCTTTGTCACACGCACATACACACACCCACACACACACACACTTGCTTTAATAAGTTAAGCCTAGTGGGCTGTTTAACTCCCAGTCTGTGTTATTAGCAGCAGCAGTTAGGCAGCCATTAAACGGAAAAGAACAACAATAAAGAAGAGCAAAAAGAAAAAAAAGAAAAGAAAAAAAGCAGAGAGAAATTGAGGCCATTAATTCGTATGAACGATTTCAAGGACGAAAGCAATATTTAAGTAACGAACTTTTACCCAAAAAAACAAATAAAAAAACAAATATGCTTGCTTGGCTGTCTGCTGTTCCCCATTTCATCTCCCATTTCACCATTTCACAACATCGTCTAAGAGACGACGTCTACATACGGAAAACCATTACAGAAAAACAACAACAAACAACAAACATTCGTAATCATGATGGTATTGTGTGTGTGTTGTCGCTCGTCTTCCTTTTCTGTTTTGCGTTTCTATTTTTTGTTCGTGTTTTATTTTGTTTTGTTCGCCTTAAGGTTTTATTATGGTCCCGAAATTTCTGTCTCGTCTCTGTTTGTCAGAAAATGGGGTTTTTTTCTGCTATCAGCCTCCTTTAAATGCTGTACGTTTGTCGTTCTCTTCTTCTTGAGAGAATAAAGGCAATATCCTTTTGACCTTGAAAATATATTTCCATACTGTAGAATTTATTGACCTGACGACTTAAAATGTGTCTGCGTATATTTGTTTATACAAACAAAAAAAAATTGTTGTTGTGGTATGAGCCTGTGTGAACCTAGAGAAGAGAAAGAAAGGGAGACGGAGAGAGAGGCGACTAAATTTTGTATTTCGTTCAATTTTTTCTTTATTTCTTTTCATTATTTTTTTATTGTTGTTGTATTTGTCGTTTTCCGTTATTTTGTTTGTAACTTTGGGTTTTGAAAACCGTCTGGCTTAAATGGAAGAACAGTGTTGTTCGTTCGTTCTTTTTTCCCCTCTCAAATGTTTGGCAGCATGACTGTACGACTACTGTTTGAATAAATGATTGTTTATGAAAAATTACTGAACAATTGTAGCATATTTAGGCTACTATTTTTAACAGTCTATTTTTTTATTTTTTTTTTTTTAACACCAAAAATAATTTTTTTTTACCTTTTTAAGCTTTGTAATCTCTCTGAAAAAAATTGTTACACTCAGAATAGGGCATGTAGCTCATAAAAACATTTCCTTTACTAACTTCATTGGTCATTAAAACTCTTTAGTCAGGATTCCAACCTAGCTTCTCACAACACCCATGTTATGTGTGTGTGTGTTAATTTTATTCATGAGCGGCGGGACCTACAGTTTAATGTTGACTCCGAACGACAGATTATTTTTGAGAAACTTTTCATGACAATTTCATTCAATCTCATATTTTTTTTTTTCGAAATATCTAAGCTAAGTTTTGAACCAGGGTCTCTCGTCTAATAAGCCCCAACATACTATATACTAGACAAAGGCGACTTCATCAAGAATATGAATGGATTATTTGGTTCTAACTTTTTTGATTGACCAGGGCTATCTTTCCCATACACTCGATGATTAAAGAATTGCAAAATAAAGAATTCTACAAATTATGCTTTCTTGTGGTTGACAATTCGATATTTTCGATACAAAGAAAATTTTGTTGTTGTTGCTCTGATTACTTCGTTCAATGTCTGTCTACAATAAGTGAGAATAAATGACAGACGATGACGAAACATGAAACTCATGTTGTGTAGCTTCCGGCAAAATATTGGTGAAACCACATTCCATCCAATTCGTAATCAACAACTGCAGGCCAAAAAAAAAGTTCGTTATTCATACTGCCATAGCATTCAGGATTAACGGTAATGGTTCCAAGATCTCGTTTTCGCAACAATACGGAACATAGTCCACTTCTTACAAGAATGTCACTTTCTTCGGGTGCATTAGCTTTTTCACAATCATTTCTAGGGTCTTCGAGAACCAGATGCGACAGTTTCGTTTATTGACGCAACCACCTCGTAAGGAATAAGATTGATTGTTGAAGAAAATCTTGTTCGAAGCAAAAGACGATTACTCTAGGAACCAATCAGCATATTCGCGGCAATGTGAATGTGGTCAGGCGGCTTTAATTTTCACGTGAGTTTGGCTATATAGGAATGGAGGTGCAAATTCAAATGCATAACGCGGACCCAATTCACTGGAAACTTTGTAAAATCGACAAATTCGAATTATCCGTTACACTTTCTCTCACAAAAGTTAATTTTCCGTTAAGGCATACGTTGCGATGATGCTTAGGTTTGCCCCACATCTATAACGATTCCAGTTTCTTGACAATTACTTGCCCAGTTGTTTGATTATGTCGATTGAAAAGTGATCACGTTTCAGACACCACTTTTGTAATCAGTTTTATCTATTTTCACGAGTTCTTCGTTTGTTAAACGATCCATATACGGAAACAGCAACCTAACGGCTGACAGTCTTGCTAGAGTGGTGGTTTCGAAACCAGTAAGTGGATAACGTGATGTATTGACATCTTGAGGTATTCAGCTTTCTATGTTACTGGGCACAGTCTCATAGACTATTTGGTTTTCGATCGATTTACGATCATCCACACCTCCTTTGCTTGCAAATGTCTCCTCTCGATAATGTCAGTTTTAAGCGATGCATTTCCGTATTCTAAAATGATAAAATGTGTCCATTTCTTTAATAAATCGTGCAGTGTTTAAGATGTTTTTGAAATGTATTAGAGCTCCCTAAAAAATCTGGCTAAAAGCTTTTTAAATCCCTGAACAAAAATAATCGAGAATTGCCATTAAACCTCTACTGATTATCACTCTGTTCGTGTATACAAGGTTACCGAATGGCTTTAATTTGTTAAAGTTTTTCTATAAAAAAAAACAAAACGAACTTTAAAATTATTAACTAACCTGGCCAATATAACATTGCCATATTATCAATCAAGATTTTTTTTTCGTTAATTTTTTGTTTTTCTCTTTTAATTCTCGTTCAATTCTAAAACTACAGAGCGATTGTGTTAATTTTCTAAGATTATTTTAATAATCAAGGTTAGCGAATTTAAAAGTTAATCACTGTCATCTGGCAAAAGTCAAGCGTAAAGCGTACGGCAACACACATGCTGGACACCACCAATTTTCAACAACGACACCAGCAGCAGCAACAGTGCGTATGATTAACATTTGCATGACAAACTTGCATAAGAGACAGAAGAGAGAGAGACCTTCAAATATGAACCGGATATACAACCATTAAGAACGCAACAGCAACAACAACAACAACAGTTTGCCAGCATTCACTTCAATTAACAACCATTTTAGGCCTACTTTTTAATGGTGGTTCGTATAGCAAGCCAGCCAATAACCACATACAACCACTTATAGTTTCACAGATTAACTCGTTTTAATTACAATACAATGCACTGTTTTGTTGGTATTGTTGTTGTTGTTGTTTTTGTTATTGTCGTTGTTGTATCATATAAATATTTAATGGCAACCAAAAAACCCCAATTGATTGACACATTCATAGTACGGAGCGGAGTGAAGTGGAGTGGATTTAAAGCATTGCTAGTAGCAATGTTAGTTGCGGTCGTTGTTGTTGTCATTTGCAACAATTACAAAAATATTCAACTTAAACCAATAAAATCACACAAGAACAACATCAACAGAATTTATTAAAAAAAAGAAATACAAAAAAAAAAAAACTAAACATTTGGTGAATTACACACATGCGTGGCAGCATTCCAAAGGCACCCAAAAAAAATAATTTTTTTTTAGACTTTGTTCGTCTTCTATACAGAACTTTAGCTATAATCTTATATCAATCAGACTCTATTAAGATATGTTCGGCTGCCTTTTAGCTCCATTTCATCGACTTTATCCACTTTCTAGCAGCTACACTAAAACGCTGAACTCTTCAAAAGAAGGACTTACATATGTGGCTTACGAAGTGTGTGTGTGTGTGTTTATTATTCAACAGCATTTACACTAACATTAGTTAAGTTAGCTAAAATTGATAGGCTCCTCCTAGTTTATCTGAGTTTTCTAAAGTCTTGTTGCAATACCGAGAGTAACTACTCTGGCAAACAACCATAACTCCTGACTGGAATTTCCCAGTCTTCCTTATAGCTTTATGTGGAAGAGCGAATAGAAGCGTTCTGTTAATAAATACTGGGTTTCCAAGAATCTGCCGTCTTATAGCGTTTTCGTTTCTGTTAAAAAGTGTTGCCCAGTTAGACGGCAACAATATTAAAATTTTACAATTACCCTACAAATGTGTAACATTTTTTTTGTCAGAAACAAACACAATTATGCAACCCTGTACTTAACAGCTGTTTTTTAGAAATATGCAAACATTTCTAATTCGGGACTTTTTGGCTTTGTAAAATATATAAGCAAATTGGCAAATAATTTCAAACTATAAAGAATGGAAAGTGAAACAAACGAATCTCCAACTACATCAAAGAGGATTCTAGTTACAATGTAAGAGCTAAAAAAAAATTTTTAATAGACAAAAAATATTTGCCTTCTTTGAAATAAAAATACATAGTCTTCTTCTTGTAAGATCAAAGAAAAACATAAACAAAAACCAGCTGTTTACTGTGGGTAATTTCTCACCCTATGATTTGATAAAGAGTGAATAATGTTACACTTTTTCACTTTTTATGGGTAACATTTTCAGAAAAAAACACAATACTTACATTCAGGGCTGCCTTTTTTTAGAAACGAACACAAAAGGGTAATTTAAGGGCAAAAGGTAATAAAAATGCAACACTTTTAACCAGAAACGAAAACGCTATTAGATTTCCAAGGTGCTGGGAAAAGCTTTTGTAGTCTTCGCTTTGTCCTCGTCTTTATAGCTTCTGCGGTATTCCGTTGTGAGGTATTCCCACACCCTATACGAGGGCAAACAGAGGCAAGGGTCACGTTACAATTGCAATGAGATGTACTCTGGTTAGGTTTAACGAAAAGTTTATTGTGCCTAGATCCATAGCGAGCCAGATTTTTTCCTTTCTTTCCTCCTATCTTCGGAGGAACGCCAATCTCACAAATAAATTCAGTTGAATTTCCTGTTGTACTCAACATTGTAAGTGTATTAGCTTTGTTGTTCACCGTCAAATGCGTCGTTATTTTCTCCAAAGAAACCTGAAATTGTTGTACGATTTAAGATGTGCTGTTCACACTGTCTAGGGCTATAATAGCCACTAGAAAATATGCCTAAACTTGCATTTCATGTACCGGAATCGCACAGCGGCAATGTTTATAGCCATTACTTCAGCCTCAAGAGGACTACAGTAAACGGTTAGTGCAAGCGACAATACCACACCTTACTATGTAACGCTGGAATCTGGAAACTTCAGTGAGAAAAATTCGAAAACTGAAAGAAAAATTTGCCAAATTATTGGTAACTGCTTAAGCAGGTGTTCAAAACGTTTCTAAGCAGTGGGACTTATCCAAAAGCAAGGAAATTGGATATCATGCGGTATCTACACTTGCATTATTGCGGAAACTACAGTTTAATGTCTTTTTCGAACGACAGATTTTCGAAAATTTTCTATTATGCTCTCCGAGCTTTTACCCAGAAAACTGCTCGTGAAAGGGGAAAGAAAAGAAAAATTTTTCTTTTTCAGGATATCAGAGCTACATAAGTATTGAATTCGGAGCTCATACTTGGTAAGCCAACACACTAATCACCACCCACTGCAGCTTCAGGGTACCTCTACAGAACACAATTGAGTCGTTAGCAGCGAAAAACACCGAAAATAAGCAACCAGACTTGACTGCGAGACCCGTAAAAAACTAAATTTAACAATGTTTTGACGCACCCACACCCTCTATATAAATCCAGATCTTGTTCCATCTATCCTCCATAGGTATTGATTGCGGGCGTTCTGACCTCACTAGAATACGCTTCAGTTCAGCATGGGATATCCGGGTATTCGTAGTATTCGTAATATTTTTTGTAGTTCGTAGAGTTTGTATAGACTCTCAATATAATCGCATACTGGAATAACAAGATAACTTCTCCTTTTTCCCATCAATATCTTGAATTTTACTCCAAAATTATTTTCTAGAAAAGTTTTGTTTCAGTGGACGACAGGATGAATCCAAGGAAATTTTAATTTTAATCTGTGATTCTAAGCACAACAACATTTCTTGTATAGTTTTAATGAATTATCACTTTGACCACTTTGAAAACGTTTACAAAACAAAAAATACCAACCTTATCGAGCACAAACAATAAATATTTAGAATTTACAATATTTTTTTTTTTCAAATTTTTTCTAAGTTCATGTGCAGTCAAATGTGCGTTCAGTGACTATACGAATAAATGCAGCAGAAACGATTTTTTTTTTCTAAAATTTCCAATGTTTGCCGCCAATTTGAAGGTAAACACATACATACACACATGCATACTCACAAAACAACACAATACGCACACACACACACAAAATCATTATCATTTGAATTTTACATTAAAAACCTGCATCACATACATACTTACATGCACACACAGAGAATGAGAGAGAGAGAGAGGAGGCACAGGCACACACTTGCAAATAAATTCTCTTTTATTTTGTAGTTTTTCTATTCTTGTGTGTAACTGTCACAAAAGTGCGTATTGAGTTGCTTAAAAACACATACAAATTCAACTAAACTTGCCTGTTGTGTAGTGTTCTGCTCATTTTAACTTCTCTCTCTCGCGGTTTCTCTATTTTACAAATGGTCGCTTGTCTCTTAAATGCACTCTCAAGTCAGTCGTTCGTTGTTGTTGTTTTTTTCTGTGTGTAAATTTGTAAATAATGGTTTCAATTCAATTAAGGTTCGGTGTTTTTGGTATCACTTATGCGTTGTTGTTGTTGTTATTGTTTTAATAATTTAAAAGATCTTTGTTGTTGTTGTTTTATTTTATTTAATTTAATTTTTTCGTTTTTTTTTTCTTTTTGAGTAGCAAAAATATTTATTTTTGCTTAGAAGTCTCTGTGAGAGAGTAAGAGTAAGATGACAATGCATGTGAGAGAGGTTAGAGGTTTAAACGATTGTTTTTATACACATACAGTTGGTTACTGCTAAAGAGCAACATGAAATAGAACAGATGAGAAGTTTTTGTTATACAATAGCCATAGCTTGGTAATTAGGGTTTCATTTTTCATTGTGTTGAGTGTAAGCAAGTATAAAAGAAGGATTACTTATGTACGCTTTAATGCATAAAATAGGCATTAATAGGCCATTTAGTCAGGATGACAACTTACCCCCATGATGTGTGTGTTCATTTTATCCATGAGTGGCGGGACACTACATTTTTAACGTTTTCTGCCTGAAGACTGTTGACCACAAGTCGCCAAAAGAAATATATTTTCATGTTTTGTTTGTTTTTTTTTTTCGAATTGTCTCAGCTAGGGTATATATAACCACGAGGTCGCATCTAATACGCCAACTCTGCTGAGATGTCCTTCTGGATATCGCTATCCTTTTGGCCTACAGTCTGAAAATTATTGGTTACTGCGTTTGGTGCCCGGTCCAATTTCCTGTTTTTTTTTTTTTTTTGCAAGACATTTCCTTTGCAATCTAATGCTCGGACCTTGTAGTGGCCATTTAAATGACCGCCTCTGGATAGGTTGTAGCAGTCGATAACTTTGCGGTAGTTTTCGATCGCATTTTTCAGATTTCGGGCTGTTTTGAACGTGAATTGCATGGATCTGTAGAAGAGATCACGCTTCCCTTCTAATATGCCAGTAGGGGTATGAACCCCCAGCTCGTGTCTAATATGCCAACACACTACCGCTCGACCAATATCCTTGTGGCCTGCAGTCTAAAAATTTTTGGTTTCTGCGTTGGGTGCCCGATCCAATGTCCAAAAACTGACATTCTTTTGTAACATTTCTAAGAAACCGCGTTACAGTTCAAACAGAAAAATATTCTCATGACTAATTAACCCATCTCCGCTGTGTATGTCTGCAAGTAAGTGTTAATGTAAGCGACTGTGTCTATTTCTGTTCCTGTGTGTGTGTGTCTGTGTGAATTTGCAGAATAATCAGTGAATTTTAAACATAAATTGGCCGATTTTAGAAAAAAGCAACGCTGCTATTATGCGGCTGCCTAACTAAGCTCAACTGCTGCTGATTAAGTGTATTGGTTCACACAGCCAAATGGTGATGATGGCTGCTGGTTGAAGCTGTCAGTGAATGCATTGATTTTTGTGTGTGTGTTTTTTGTTTGTTTTTTTGTTTTTCTTGTCTTTAATTCATTACACTGTCATTTACAATAAATATATAAGTCTGGCCTGGTTGGTTGTATGTCTGTCTGCCAGTATGTCTAACTCGCTGACCCTTTCCCCTCCTCTCTTGGCCACAGCTGGATTGCAGCAGCGGGTCTTGTCGTGTGTCTAACCATCTTGTTAATGTGCAATATGCAGTCGTTGCTGTTGTTACTGTTGTTGGCTTTTTGTCTTTGTGGTGTATAACTGGGAGAGTTTTTGAGTGTATGTGTGTGTGTATTTTTTTTTCTTAATCGAAACGCACTTTAAATTATGCGGTACACCTTGACATCAATTAAACGTTGTTAAACAAAAATATTAAAACGTTTTTTTTCTTTTTCTATTTTTTTTTTTAATAGGTTTTCTTCTGTTTTTTTTTCTACACAATATCTGTTAAGGGGGGGGGGGGGGGTTAAAAACCAATAATAATGTTTTGTTTCGGTTTCGGGCTCTTAAAGTATCTTTCGTTTCATCTAAAACAACAACAACAAAAAAAATTGAAATTAAAAAACATTTTCTTGTTTGTACGGCTTTAAATTGATTGCATTTTGAATGTTTTTTTATTTTTTTTGTAATTTTTTCATTAGAATTTACAGCCAAAAAAAACTTTGCCAACACATCAGCATTCGATCAATGTCAAGTGAATGGTGGTCATATGGAAACGAGGGAAAAACCTGTGATTAAACTAATGAAAGTCAATCTCAGGTTTTATGTTTTTTTTTTTTTTTTTTTTTTTTTTTTTAAATTTGAAAAAGAAAATGAGAAGGATTTGAAATAAAGAACTCTGTTCTTAAGGTCTGTTGAAAAGATATCACAATTTTATTGTGTGGGTAAAATCCATCCAAGTTTGTTTAATTTGAGATTTATTCGGAGATGCATTACCTCACATTACCTCTCTTACTCGATTAAAAATTCATGACCGTTTTAGCCACCGAATCAGGGTAAAAGTAACAATTCCTGGTTTTTCATTATTCCTTATGAATTTGAATGGATGTCCAAACAAACATGATTCTAAAGTAGTTCCTCTTAAAATCATTCGTTCATTACCATATGTACACTTTTTAGTGTCTCCTACTTATTTCTTTTCATATATTTAAGGAACATGGAACTGTCCTTTATATTTTCTCGCATAGTTTCCATTGCGTTAATTAAGTTTTTCTAGGGTTCTAAAATGATAGGGTTGCCAACTTTCATTGTATTACAACAAAAGTCTGTGTGAAAATTCATTGTATTGTGATACTGTTCTTCCTATGATGTTAGTTGTTGGTGATATTCTCTCTGGGGCATTCAGCATCTTTTCTAGATGAATTAATTGAAGGAAGTTTGAACTCTGTTCAGTTTTTTTTTTCTTTTTAATTCAGAAACCTTGATTATTATTATTATTGTGGTTAAGAGATGCCATAACATCTATTGTATTGCCCCCTATACTTTATAGGATATTCCTAATAATAATCTCCTTCAAGCCTATTGCACTATCTTCAGAATGCTGACCAATGTCAACAATATCACTTCCCAACCTAGCGTCTGGTAGGGATACACCTGGCATGTATTAATGTCCTACAGGTTCTATGAATGTGTTCCGATGATGCATTCTCATCATCACAAAATCTACATGTTAAGCTTCCAAGGCAATCCCTTTTTAAATAAGTGTACCCAGTGCACTGTCAAAAGATCGGCTATCAACCTCAGATTATTTATTGATAGTCTAATGCAAGACTCAGACATCCCTTTATTGTTTCGATTGCGTTTACTTTCCTTCCCTAAATTTCCAAATTTTCTGTTTTACGTCATAGGCCTCAAGTCAAGATTGGTGTTAAAAGTTCAGGGGTAGCCTTTGCAAATGGTCGTGTAATCAAAGCGATTTCTTGTAAGCTATACCCAATGGGCGGGCAGTCGAAGCAAAACAAGCCAATGCGATATTTTCATAATTCTCAAGTATATCAGTTTCAAAGCGATAGATCACCTTGTCTGAGCCCTTTCATTGAATATGAATTCAAGTTGCAAAAATTATTGAGAAATTTCTTAAACGTATGCTAAAGGGAAGTCGCCGTGGTCTAGTAGGTAATGTGTTGGCTTATTAGACTTGAGGCCACGGTTCAAATCCCATGTCAGACATCAAAACGAAAACATGAAAAAAATATTTCTTCGGCGACTTCCTCTCAGCAGATTTCTGGCAAAAATTCTGAGAGTAAATAGAAAATTGTCATGTAAAGTTTCTCAAAAATATCTATCATGTATAAAATTAATACACACAACATATGTGGTTTGAGAAGCTAGGTTGTAATCCTGACTAAAGGGTTGTAATGATCAATTATGTATGTACATATGTATGTATGCTAAAGGGATCAGGAGCTTTTTCAACAGTGAAGGTCGAATATGTAACTCCCATTAGAGCGCCATGTTGCCTGCAACGATATCTGATGCAATGAGCATTGGTTTCAAGGATGTGTTCTTATGATTCGTTTCCCTTATCACTAACTCTGCAGTGCTTTTTGACTCATAGGGCTCGTTACTATCCTCAGTTTACTTCTAGATAGCGTAACTTCATTGTTCTAGTCATTATTGTCAGCGTTCGCTTTTGCCAAATTTACAATGTAATCGGCTAGCCCTCCTCTCATAGACTTTTAATTACCTTCCATATAGACCTCTAAATAAGCGGATACCATCCCCTGCGCTACAGCGGTATTTTAACATAGTTTTTTTTTCTTAAATTCTGCCCAATCAAACACTCTAAGGAAATAATTTTTTTTTTAAAAACTGACTAAACTGTAGCTGAAATACAAAAGTTAAATAGAGGACAAATTTCCTTTTGTTTTTTTTTTTTTTGTTATTTCTCTTTACTTATAAGGCTGTTAAAAAAAAAGTAGAAAAACTCATAAAAATACGTTCATGCACCTTTAAAGCGCATTTAAACCAACCATAAACCAAGAATACCTTCTTTACTCAGCATAAGTTGAGCTGAAACTGAATGCAATTCCAACTGAACAGAGACTTAAAAGAAGACAACAACACCACACTCGTAAAATTAAAAGAGATCCATAAAAATAAACAGAAAATGCTTTTGTGCTCATCTACTGTTATGGAGGTTTGATGGGTAACACTCGCTCTCCCATACGTTTGCTTAGAAACCGCACAGTAATAAAAAAAAATCAAGAGCGATATGAAAGCATTTCGAATGTACGAGTATGCGGATGCTACTAATGTTTGCTGCTGTTGAAATGAAAATGTTTACACCAACAGCACACCAATGCATTCAGATAAATGATGATAAGAAAACACAAATCTAAAGAAAACAAGAAGAAGAGCTCTAGTGAGTGTTTTTAAGAGAGACACAGGCAGTCACAATAAATATGAAAAAAGAAATATAAATGAATGATAGTGAGAGTGAGAGTTTTTGAAAAATAAAAGAGTGCAGCACTTGCACAACAAGATAAAGCCATAATTGTGCAAACATCGTTAGGCAACAATAACAAAGAGAGATTGAGAAAGAGAGTGTTTATTTTTTAAAACTGTATACACTTTTACTTACACTTAAATAAAGTGAGAAGGCCTACCCATACAGGCAAATACTCATACAGTGTTCGTGTGGTATGCAGCCTTGAATTAGTTCGGTGCACTCGCGTGACGATATACTTACAAACATACATTATACATCGTTTGATAGATGTGTACAAAAACACACTTACATACATATGTACGTACATACATACATACATCCATGCATGCATAAATACAAACAAACAAATACTTTTACACGGTTTTTTTTGTTTCTATACTTCACATACATACAATAACGCAACGAGTAAATGAATTTTTTTTTGTATTTTTGCAGTCACTGACAAATCTTTACCCCCGTGTTGTACTGTTAAAAAGAAGGCGAAAAACAAAAAAAAATTAATATTCTTGAGGTGCTCTTGCACTCTCTTTTGTTGTCGTCTCCCCTTTTACTTACATTTACCCCCTGCCCCCTTGTCCACATACAAGGGATAAATTGTATAAACAATTGCATATGTTTGTTGCTCTTTCTCTTTCTCTCCTACTCCCTCCTGTTTGCACTTATTGTCATTAACAGTTTTCACTCATGGCGCGCGTAATTTAACGACAACCACAACAGCAACAATAATAAATGATAGCCATGATGATGATTATAACGACAACAACAACAAAAACACATAAATAGCAACAGTAATCTACATAAAAACAGTGTTGCATATGTGTTTTCGTCAGATTTTCCTTTATTATTGTCGCCTTTTTTTTGTTTTTTTTTTGTGACATAATGTCACACATTGACTCAAAAATATCAAAAAAAAATCAAAGAATTTTTGCAGCAAAAAATTACAAAAAAAAATTATTTTTGTAATCTTTTTGAATATTTAATTTTTTAATTGTTTTTGTTAATGACACAAGATTTATTATTTTTATTTTTTTTATTTTGGCAAAACAAAAATTTTTAATTTCTGGTATAAAAAAAATATTTTCCTTGAATAATTTTTATTTTTAAAAAAAATTTCCCCGTTTCTTTCTGTGCCTTATTGAATTTGCTTTAAAATGCTTCAAAAACAAAAACAAAAAAGACGTAAAAATATGTTACAACTTTTGTATGAATGATAGAGCCCCTCCCTATCTTACAAATTTTTACGAGTAAACAGGAAGGCTCTTATTATATTTATTGTCGTGTGGAGATGCTAGAGTACTATGACTACGGTGATCATCCGTCCACTATTATAGCTTACAGTCCGCTATTTTTTTCCTTTCCACTATTATTTTTGCGTCCGCTATTTGTCTACTATTTTACCACACGTAACTTCTAAAAAGTATTTATTTTCCAAAATGTCCGCTTTTGTCCACTTTTTTCACTAATTCGGTAAAAACGCTTATATTAGCTGGAATTACACATGAAATTGAGTTGGAAACTCTATATTTTGTCTATGTTGTAGATGGAATTTAGTTGAAAAGTCGTTAATAAAGGTAACAGAAATTAGAAATGATTTAAATATAAATAATAACGAAATTTGTGATAAATTCACTTATGTAAAAAATTATGCAAATGCTGAACAAATAGAAATGTGGAAACAATCAGCATTAAACCCCGATAAAAAGTGGGTTGAAATTTTAAAATTTTTCGAAGCGAAAAATATTCCTTATAAAAATATCCTGAAATTACTAGATTTCTGATCTGCTTTGCCAGCGTCCAACGCACGAACAGAAATAGTTTTTCCCATATCTAAAAATATTTGGTTTTCCGAAAAATCCCAAATGGGACTGGAAACTTTAGAATCTCTTTTAACCATAAAATGCAATTTTGAAATGGACTGTTCGGAATATAAAACATTTTTATCTCACAGGCCCAATACTTAAAAAAATACATTTTGTAGAGAAATATCAGATGTAAATTTATACACATCCATATGTATGTATGCATGTGTATATTATTTGTATCTATTTATGTCTGTATTTTAAAAATCTTTATATAAAATATTAATTACATATAATAAATTAATTTTTTTGTTTTTAAATTTTCAATGTTTTCAATTTCAATATTTGTCCGCTTTTTTCTCATGGAAATAATGGTCACCGTAACTATGACTGAAGCATCTGTTGTACTGTCCCCAATCTATTGGTCAATTCTGTTGGACCAATGGACCCGAATTTCGAAATCATGAGCAATTTCAACAGTCAAAATTGTGTATCAAACTCCCATTAGAGTTCCGTGTTGTCAGTAGAGGCACTTGTTTCCATTTACTTTGCTTTAACTATTCTCTTTAGTGTTCAATTTGGCCAGAGTATTGCACAAGCAACTTCAGAATTTTGTTCGATGTCAGTAAGTGCTTACTAAGCCATTTTTCCTTCCTTTTAAAAACGCATTAACGCTTCACATATTCCAAGGTTTGAAGACTCATTTTCCTTATCACTGACCTGCCCATTTTTGAGTCTACTTTGCCTTGTCAAAAAGACGATGCTTAGTCTACTTCTTAATTAATCTGAAACAAGACTTAAATCTGCATTAATTGGAATTATTCATCGAAAGTTTAGATTGTCTGAAATGTATTTGTTTTGAGGAGACTCTCTTCGTCATTCTTCCGAGTGTACCGAGTGTACCCATGCTAACAATTTTTCCTAGGCCAAATAGATGTTCTATCCCTATCAGTGGTGTGTAAGTTCTTCTCCTCGCTAACTTATCGTGCCTGTTTATTGCCTTGAAATCCAACATGACCTGGGATTCAGTAGAAGATAATACTTTTTCTCCTGACCAGCGGATTAAACTTGCCCAAACAGTCGTTTAGTATTCTCGAATCAATCTTATACAAACCGAGAGCTTGGATAGTACGCTACTTATCAGAGAGCATTAGGCCACTTCTATAACAGTTCACTTCAGTTTTTTTTTTTTGTACGGCCAAACCTCAGGGTGTGGTCCCTACTTATGCAGGGCATGGTATTGATACTAGGAAAATATGTTATGAGACGGAGGAAAGAGGGCAGTAGCGTTTGTTGGCACTAGATTTGAATTTCTTTACAGGAAGAGAGTTCCACATATAAATAATCCGCCTAAAGTACGAATTTTGTCTGTAATACAGTGTGCGATCCATTAGTCAATGTGGCATGAGCTGTGTGGCACGTAGCGCTGTCCTGTTGAAACCACTTATACAGAGGTGGTGTCCAGATAAACCAATTCAGGCAGGAAGAAATTGATAATCATCGACCTACAGTGTTGTCGACTAAATAAAGTCGTTCGCAAAGAAATATGAACCGATAACACCTGCTATTGAAAATCGGCACCAAACAGTGACTTTTTCGAGATGCATTGTACTCACGACAATGTACATGGTACAGTAACCGAACAGAACATCCAATTTGAGAAAACAATTCTCATTATTTGCATGTGTTGCTGAATGTTATATCTGTCCATAGTTATTTGAAAAAATAGGATGAATAAATAACAACTAATTTGACAGATGTAGCTGCAACAAGATGGCCGTTATCAACTGTCAAAGTTCGGAATATTATCGCTCTATTCCGTTCTAACTATTCCAAATCTAACTTAATGTGTCCGCATATCGACGCCTCCGTTCAATAACATTCTAAGTCGAAAAAGTGTGTTTTGAGTTATGAGCTCTTAAAGTTTTCACGCGCCATACGACTATATGTGTATTCTAAGTAGTAGATTTTTCCCTATAACTTCGGAACGGATCGGAGCATCTTAACCAAATTTTGATAGTATTTAAGTTAGAGAACGTAGAATTTAAAAATGCATTATAGAATGGAGGCGTCGATATATGTAGTACTCAAATTAACAATAATTGTATGTCAGACATCATACAGATCAGAGATCAGCAAAGAGTATTCAAAAAAAAATTAGTAGAATCGAATCATACTCATAATTTCTAATACTTATACGCATTCATACTTATTTTAATATCATGGAACCTCTACTCTACTCATATTCAAAGTTTGAAGTACTCCACATATTCATACTTAACAACACGTAAGGATGTTATTTTTTTCGAGACTCTCCATAACTCAACATGTACACGAAGCACAAAGTAAGTATGAATCGTGTACGAACACTAAAATATTCACTAGAAGGTTGTGTGTTTGTTCGAATGACTCGAATCATTTATACGCATTATTATAAGTATTTTACTAAAGTTATGAATCTAAGTGAGTAGGCTTATGAATCAAACATATTTCGAATGGTATGAGTTTGATGTCAACGTTGTACGCGTACTCACTGCAACCTGTACTTATAAATCAACGTTTTGTAGCGATGAGTATGAATGAATCAGAGTATGTAGTTAAATTTCAATATTGTTGACTCTGTTATATTCAAAATTTCATGAGCGCTTATGAGTAGCGAAAAAAAAAACGATTCATTGCTGATCTCTGATACAGATCTTGATCTTCTGGTATCTGATTGCTGTGACAAGTTAGCACAAACCTTAGGTAACTTTCTTTGGCTCTGAACAGATACTTTCAAATCGTTGCTTTAAATGATTAAACGGAGAATATTTTAAATATTTAAAAGCATAAATAAAAAAATTTAAAGTAATAAAAATAAAATTTCATTCTTTTTTTTAAATCATGATCATGATATTTTTCATTCTTCTTCTATAAATACCACGCGACTTATTTGCATAAATTTCGTAGATTTTATTGTTGTTGTTGTTTTTGTTTTTTTGCACATTCTATATTTTATTGAATTTTATTGATTAGCATTATTTATTTATTGATTTATTTAAATAAAATAAAATAAACTTGGAATATAACTTCAACTGTGTCCATTTTATATTTAAGCATTGCATTGCTATTGACAGCCAGCGTTTGTTGTCGATGCTGATAGATCACACGCGGGTGATTTGTTGATGGATTTTTATCTGATTTTTCTGTTTTTTTTTTCTCATTTTGACCGCTTGTCTTAATAGCGGAAGTTATTGTATAATGAAACGTTTTTTTTTTAATTTAATTTAAAACACAAAAAAAAAAAAATAAAAAACAATAAGAAAGAGAAATAATTAAATTCGTTCCTCGGGTTATAAATATGTAGTTATTTTTGGGTTTTTATTTTTATTTTCTACTTTTTTGTATTTTTTTTTTTTTTCATTTCTTTCTCCATTTAAGTTAACTATGCGTGGTTTGTTACGAAATCTTCACTTTATTTATTTTTTTTTTTTTTGGATTTGATGTTTTCGATAAAAAAAAAAAGAAATGATTTTTGTTGATTTTTATTTATAAGTTTAATGATCGATAATTTTATGAATATTTTTATGGATAAGAAATGCTAAAATACGAGCATAAATAATTTTTTTTATTTGATAAATTTAATAAAATTTTATGAGATTGTACACAATCATTCAACACATCAAACAAAAAATTTCGAATGATCTCCTATTAGTTCGTTACACTTGTTACCACGAAACATTCATTAGCTTTGATAAGATTGTTTGTAACAAGAAATCTTTAGCTTTAGCTTCCTAAAAACAACCTTACTTGCTTACCAATGACCAATTATTACAACCTTTTCCGTCAAGATTATAACCTAGCTTAGCACAGCACCCATGTTGTCTGTGTGTTAATTTTAATCGATGACAGTGGCGGGGAATTTATAGTTTAAATATCGACTCCGAACGATGGATTAACAATTTTATTTTACTCTCAGAATTTTGGTCCGAAGGCAGCTGAGAAGAAGTCGCCAAAGGAAATATTTTTTTTTTTTCGTATTTCGTTTTTTTTTTTTTCTCATGCAGTGCATTGTGCAGGTTTAGGAAAATAGGTTATAGGAAGGTGGAAAGAGGGAGTAGTGTTTGTGGACATTTGATTTAAATTTACCGATATCGTAACTGACGGGAAAAACTTCCGCACGAAGATCATTCCACAAGCGAGCAGTGCAGGCAAAAAATGAATTTTTTCTGTAATGCATTGTGCGGTTCACTGGACAATCAACCACAAAAGGATGTGCTCTGCGAGAAGTACGAGTACCACGTAAAAATATGTGATCATCTGGAACCAAGCCCCTCATCTCTCGAGAACACCTCCCATTATATTACCGATAGAACAATGAAACACACGCCACATTGCGACGATGCTCCAACGAATCAATAGAGTTGGATACCCTACTGTCATTCATAAGCACCTTCGCCCTCTCCTGTACGCGGTCGAGAAGCTTCAAAATAGACTTTGAAGCACCGGCCCATACATGAGAGTTGTACTCCATCCTAGGTCGGATAAAGGTCCTGTAAATAGTAATATGGTCGGATGGAGTGAAGTATTTTCTGCATCGTTTCAAAAAACCAAGGCACTTGAATGCTTCACAACTAATTCTCATGCCCAGAACATCCAGAGCATCCGACTCCTCAATATTTACATTACCCATAGATACAGATGACAGAACACCAGTACCAGCATCACGCCGGTGTGTCAAAAAACAACATTAAATCGACCCTGTTCGCGCGGCCCCACTCAGAGATTGTTATCTGGTCATTCGTGAGTGCGTCATTCATGTTCTGAGCTGGGGTTTGTACCACGCTCTCACGTCAAAATTAATTCTGAAATCGATTTGGTTTCCTAAAGGGAATGTTTAATGTTTGCATAGTGATAATTTTTCCGTCTTATCGAAAAAATTTTAGATCCATGATATTTTTTTAAGATTTCAGTAATATTATGAAGAAAAATTAATAATATTTTGCTACCTATGTATATTTGGTTAAGAATTTTTATTTACACATTATATGTACAGATTAACACAAATTTTATCCTGGTCATGAATTTAAGGCATAGGCAAAATAAAAACTTAATTCACTAAAGTAAAGCTCAGCTTCATAAAAAAATATCCTAGTATTTGGTGGGAAATCCTTTATTTTGGATCACAGCAGCACATCACCTGGGTAAACTTTCGACTAATGCCATACAACATTGCTTTGGAATCGCATAACAAGCCTTTTGGATTTCTTCCTACAAATCGTTTAAATTTTTTTGTTTCAACATCATTCCACAACTTCTCAATTGGATTAAGGTCCAGGGATTGAGCTGGCCACTTTCAAACAGTGATATTGTTTTACTCTAAGCAACTCTTCACTAGACGTGAAGTGTGCTTAGGGTCATTATCATGCATAAATTTCCATATTAGAGACATGTTGTCTTCAGCGAATGGTATCATAGTGTCTGTTGGAATGTTTTTTGTAAACGTGCTGGTCCATTTTAGTATTAATCTGGTAAATGGGACCTACACCATGTTAGGTAAATGCTGGCCACACCATCACATTTCCACCACCACCATGTTTGACCGTGTACTTTGGGTGATGCTCCAGGTTTGGAGGGCACCATACATACTGATTTCCATCTGAGCCGAAGAGGCAAAACTTTGACTCGTCGCTCCAAAGTATATTTTCCAAAATATCATCGGTTTATTTAGATGTAAACGCTAGTCGGAATTTGATTTTTTTTTTTTTTTTGACACAAGTGGTTTACGTTGTGCAATACAGCCACGTAAGTTTTTCTCATTTAGACGCTTTTTTTATTGTCTTGGACGAAATATCGATACCAAAATCCGATGCATTCATTCATTTTTTATTTTAGTTGAGCTAGTTAAAGGATTATTAGCAGCTACTTTATAAATTAAACTATCATCATCCCTGGGTGTAGTTTTTCGGGCTCTAGGTTGCTGTTTGACATTTTTGGTAGTACCATGTTGCTTTATGTGTTCCAGCGCGTTGTAAATCTTGCATCTAGAACATTTAAGCAGCTTGAATATCTCTATTACTGTTTTTCCTTGAGATTTTAGTTGTTGGATAACTTTTCGCTCGGCATCGGAACTCCAAGCACCTCTGGCCATTTCTAATTAAATATTTCGATGTATTCCAACATAAAATAAAATAAAACATTCCTTCCTCACCGTTTAGCTTCAAAAAACACCAAAAAATCACTTAAAAACCAGATATTTCTGAAATGTCTTAAATTCGTGGCCAGTTTCACGTACTTACATACACGTTTTTTACAATAATATGATCAAAAAGCTACAAAATGTAAAAAGAAAGAAAATAAAATGAATTACAAGGTACATAGAAGAATAAAGAATATCTAATTTGATATTACAGGATTGTAAAAATTATCACAACTAAGTCAGTCATATGTATGTCGTGTCTTAAATTCGTGGCCACCACTTCTACTTCACCATCTATTATTTAAGAGCCAAGTGCTTGAATAAGCGGCCTTAATGTCAGATAGTATTGCTTTGTCCTGTGTTTTGTACCTCTTATTCAAGTTGAATTTAGTCCATCTTGCAAGATACCCACCCCGAACTTTCCCATGAGCTCAGAATATTTCATTTGGGTGTCAAAAAACTTCACCTCTTGTTCCAAGATCTGTTCTTGACCTGTCTGTATACCATAGAATATTAGTCCCTCATTTAAGACAATTTGCAGTCTCCAGATTATTCTATTCAAATTTCTCGTTGCAAAGCATTTCTCAAAATCTTAGAGTCAGTCTACTGGTTCTATCCAGGGGACATTAAAGGATACAGCTCTCAGCTACTCGATTCATGACCATCACTATCATATACAGTGGACTTGAATCATTTAAAGCATCCATGAAAGGTTTTCATTGCTTCTTTTTTGTTTGTTTTTTTTTATGAAACCAGCACTCAGGGGATGGCCCCTACTCATGCAGTGCATTGTGCAGGTTTTTTAGGAAAGGTGGAAAGGGAGAAGATGCAACGGCAAGGAAACGAGTTGCTGCTAGGTGACTATAAAATGGCTAGTGCTATACCTTCACCATTAGACAGTCTACAGGCAATCGTCCCCAAGAAGCCCGCAGTTTCTCACACCACTTATGTTGTGTGTGTTAATTTTATACATAAGTGGCGGGACCTACAGTTTAAAGTCGACTCCGAATGACAGATTTTTTGAGAAACTGAGAAGAAATCGCCGTAAAAATACTTTTTCTATTTTTTTTTATTTTTTGATGTCTGGCCTGGGACTCGACTCGAACCCTGGCTTTTACGTCTAATAAGCCAGCACACTACCTACTAGACCACGGCGATCTTCTGATAGCTTAACAGCCCAATTGAGCCTCATAGCATATCGGAGATTGTTAGTTCCATCCAAGCCTTGGCCAGCTTATCAGCATTGCAATTCCAAACGATCTCCCTATGTTCCGTAACTAAATGTATAAAGTTACCGAAATTCATGTCCGGCATTCATGGACAGGGTTAGACGTTAAAACTACGTTCGTTAGAGATTTATTCGCAGTTTGGCTGTTGGAGTAAATCGAGAGATTTTCAGGGAAAATTCTGCCACCCATTGCGCTGCTTTTAAAATAGTCATAATGTCTGTCTGGAACGTTTAATATTATTATTAATAGAGCCATCGGTATTAAACCCAAAGGTGGGAACTTCCGGATCTTTAGGCCAGAATGAATGCCCTTGTTGGCATCCTAAAATAGAATGTTCCATTCAGAAAGCCATTATATTTGACCCTAATGTGAGTATGTGTGTGTGTCTAGTAGATAGTGTATTGGCTTATTAGACGTAAAGCCCGGGTTCGCATCCTAGGTCAGGTATCAAAACGAAATATGAAAAAAAAACATTTCTGCGCCGATTTCCTCTCAGCAGATTTCTGGCAAAAACTCCGAGTGTAAATAAACCTGCCATGAAAGTTTCTCAAAACTCTGTCGTTCGGAGTCGACGTTAGACTGTAAGTCCCGCCACTCACGTCTAAAATTAACACACACAACATGAGTGGTGTGAGAAGCTAGGCCGTAAACCTGACTGAAGGATTTTAATGAACAATTATGTATGTATGTATGTGTGAGTATGTGTCCCCTGGTTGGGCAAGGACTTGACTGCATTGAGTTGAGTTACTGCTTACAACTCATCACTCAGCTTTAATAGCAGGCTAGAAGGGACCCAACTGAGTGTAGCAAATAACGCATTGGTTGCATTGGAATAGAGCACACTGGTGTTTAGGACAGTTGACGGCCTGCGTACGTTGTCATTGGCACTGGCATTGGTGTTGTTTGCACACCCTTCACCTTCACCTCCTAATTGGAAAATGCCAAAACACAAAACAGAAACTTGTTCGCCTGCTTCTAGATTCTAAACTTGATTGTATGCACATTTACCACAGTAAACGTTCATCTTATGTTTATTTGTTAAATTAGCAGTTGTTAGAGGCTCTTTTCCGCCAAAAAAAAAAATAAGGCTATCACAACCCTTTTCTAAATGTAATATTCTTTCACTTTGCAATACTCACTCACTTATTGTACTTATTAGACAACCCCCTCCCTATTTGCCAACAAAAAAAAACGAAAATAAAACTTTCAAACGCGCCACCTTAACCCCAACACAGTATTAAAAAAACGAACTCATTTTACCTTGAATGAGTTTCAATGAATTTTCTAAACAAAATCAATGAATGGTTGGCTTTAATGTGGCAAATGACTTATTGAACAACAATAACAAAAACAACAAAAGCAATAACAGCGACAACCACAACAACAACAAATCGAAATAGAAATAGAAAAATCGTACAGAATTGATATTTAAAACTCAATCTCATTAATTGAAAGTAATCGCTTGCAATCACAAACGTAATCTTAATCTTGACCCTCTACATTTGCGAGAGTCTCCATTTACAAAAAAAAAAAACATAAAAACACACAAAAACTGAAAAAAAAAACAAAAATTATCCCCCGCTTGCCTCATAACATACTTAGGCGAGAATAGTTTGCAACATGCAAGTAAGCATACTCATGCATACCACATATGTATGTATGTCAGTATGTATGTAAGCAACAAACAGTTAAAATGATTACTTTATTAAATATATACACACACAAACGTATATTAATTGAGAGAGGGAGAGAATGAAGATTTGAAAATCAAGTACAAACTACACACACACACACACGAATAATTTAAGTACCAGACTACCACTAAAACCCCTTTTGATGGAAGACTTTTGTGACTCTCAATTTTGTTTTCATAATTTTTCTGATTTTATTTCATTACAAAAAAAAAAAAAAAAAAAAAACAGCAACAACAAATACAACAACAATATCAACTAGAAAAATGTATATTTTTATGCCAGTTCAACTTGAAATGTTGTTGAACCGAATTACAGCAACAACAGTTTTTTTTTTTCATAGAATATTATTTAAGTGTGTTGTTATATTTGTCGTTTGCAGTTTATAATTGTATTTGTTGTTGTTGTGGTTGTTTTTGTTTGTTTTCATTTGATAAAAATTGAAGGAAAAAAGCACGAAACATTTTTTTTTTTTTAAAGGAAACTTGTTGTCACTAATTTAATGCACAAAACTGCAACTGCAACCGCAACCGCAAACTAACACAAGCACACAAAACGGCACAACAGCGAACAGCCAAACAAACAAACAAGCAAGCCAACCAACCAACCACCCAGACAGCCAGCAAGCAAACCAACCAACAACAATAAAAACGACAGGCAGCAATAATAAATAGAATATTTGTGGTGTTGTGTGTCTGTCTGTCCGTCTGTTGCCTGTTACGAGTATATGTGTAGCAAAAATTACAAAAATTCTATCAACACGCACTTACTTACACACCCAAATACTACTGTAAGTAGTCACAGAGAATGAGTGAGAGAGAGGGGGTGGAAGAGAGAGAGTCACAGCGATGAAGTGTATAATGAATGAAAAAGGGGACAGGAAGCGTCATGTAAAATGAGGTAAAATGAAGGCGGCTAGAACACTCAACTTTTAGCATTGCAATGCAATTTGTTTGTTTATTATTATGTGTACTTGTCTATACATTCATACACACACACCACACAACACCACACCACGCCATATAGTCGTATAGTTTTATAATTTTAGTTTTTAATGCGTTTCCAATGCAGAGTTTATGAAGAATTTAATCATTCATTAAGGCAATTATTACTAAAAATTCAAGCAGTTTTTAATGGCAAACAACATTGAATGGTTCAACTCTGTAGCTAATAAATCTTCTAAGGTAATTAGGATAGACACTCTTCTTACGTCAAGTATGAGCCATCATGATACCACACAGTCTTTCATTTCCTTTAATACTGGAACTGTCCACATCTTTTAATGAAGCCATCTAAAATCTCAATTTCGTATCTTGAGAGAATCCAGTAGAAGTTGAAGTGCTTTCCTCCATATATACATAATTGGTCATTACAACCCTTCAGTCAGGATTATTGACCTAGTTTCTCACACCACTTATGTTGTGTGTGTGTTAATTTTATACATAAGTGGCGGGACCTACAGTTTAAAGTCGACTCCGAACGACAGATTTTTTGAGAAACTTTTCATGGCAATTTTATTTACTCTCAGAGTTTTTGCCAGAAATCTGCTGAAAGGAAATCGCCGAAGAAATACTTTTTGTATTTTGTTTTGATGTCTGGCCTGGGGCTCGAACCCTGGCTTTACGTCTAATAAGCCAACACACTACCTACTGCTTTCCTCCTTTCCTACAAAATAACGCCGGAGCATGTACGCAAGAGTTAAAGAAAAGTTTCCTCCCCTTCCTCTACTCTACTACTTACTTACTTAATTGGTCATTAACAATCCTTTAACGACATTAACGAATTTCGGGCCTGCCTTAATACGTCCTTCTAGACGCCTCTGCTTCTTGCGAGCCTTCGCCTGTTGGTCACACCAATCTTTGACAGGGCTTCCTCCTTACAACGCAAACAAGGTCGTGCTCTTGGTCGATTTCCACAAACCCCCTCACCAAATGCCATTCTAACGACATGGCTGAGCCAGCGCACTCGCTGGATATTAATACGCCGCACAGCGTCAACATCGTTGAGGAGCTGATACAGCTCATTGTTGGATCGAATGCGGAAATCATCGCCAACTCGGACTGGACCGATGATTTTACGTAGGACTTTTCTCTCGTATACTCTCAAGGCTACTGCATCAGTGCTTAATAGTGTACATGCCCCTCTGCGCCATAAAGAAGAAGCACGTGCAGAATGAGCGTCTTGTAGGGTAGGTTATTAGTTTTGTGGTACGTGAGAGGTCTCTGCTACTCAATTGCCTATTGAGCACCCTATCTCTACTGAGTTATTTAATCGGTCATTACGATGCTTTAGTGAGGATTACTACCAATCTTCTCACACCAATTATGTGAAGACATAAATGTACACAGAGAAAATATTTTTAAGATAAACTGTTTATAGGATTGTTGCGTGTGTTAATTTTATCCATAGGCAGCGTAACCTACAGTTTAATGACAACTTCCAACGACAGATTTTTGAGAAACTTATCACTGCAATTTTATTTTACTCTCAAAGGAAGTCGCAGAAAGAAATATTTTTCGCTTGGTTCAAGATGTCTAAATTGGAGTTTGAACCACGGAGTCGCGTTTAATAAGCCAACACACTACCTACTAGTTTCTCACACTAGATGCTAAGAGGTCTGTCTGTCGTTCGAAGTGGACTTTAAATTGTAATTCCCATCACTCATACATAAAATGAACACACACAACAGGGGTGATGTGAGAAGCCAGTTTGTAATCCTAATTAAAGGATTGTAATGATGAGTACATGCGTTTCAAAATTTGTGTCACTTTTTCCTGAGCATTTTAGTTTTCATTAAAAAAAAAATTTTTTGCATTTTTTATGGACTTTATAAGCAATTTTTCTATTTTCCCTAATGTGCATTCTTTTAAGGCTCTGCCTACAAAAAAAAAAAACTGATCAGAATCAACAATAAACACACAGACACACGCATGCATACACTTATAAAAACTAGCATTTTTACGCGCAGTGTTGTTGGACTTAACGAATGAACGAACATAAGAACGATGTTATTGATGTTGCTATTGCTGTTGTTGTTGCTGTTGCTGTCGTTGTCGTTTAATATTATTTGTGTTTATTTTTCTATTTTTATTTACAATTTATTTGTTGCTGGTTTTTTTTTTGTTGTTTCGCTATTTTTTAATTTTTTTTTTTAGAATGTAATTGTGCGCCTGGCCTAGACCTAGAAAAGGAAATTTTTCGTGTTAAATATTATTGTTGCTGCTTTAGCTACAGCTGTCAGCAACAGCGCCAATTGCACTGTTCACTGTTCATATAATAATTTCACATGTACATATCGATGTAGATGTAGTTGTACATATGCTTGTGTACATGATGTTGTTGTCGTTGTTATTATTATTAGTATTAGTGACTCTCGTTTCATTTACAATATTTTGTTCTCCTTCCTTGATAACACACACACAAACACACACACAGGTACATGTACACATGCATTTATGCATTTAGAGCCACTTACACTCATTTTCTTTAGTTGCAACTGAGTATAGATAGATTGGCTGCACTGTTTGGGACTGTTGTTGTTGTTAGTGTTATTATTACAAAATGTTTTTCTTTTTTTTTTTAATTCTCTTTATTCAATGCATTGAGTGTGTGTGTGTGTATGTGTGTATATTGTATAGAGAGAATTTTATTGGAATTATTTTCTATGTTGTCAGTGTGTAAGTGTTTGTTATATGCGTAAATTTGTTGTTATTGAATTATCACTATGTAAATCGTATGTGTGTATGTGTGAGTGTGTGTAATAAAAAAAAGTGGAAGTGGCTGTTGTACATGCAACAGAACGAACAGAATTCATGAGAAATAAAAATTATCGACGATTTTTCTTCAGTCTAGAACTTTTTAGATTTTTTTGTTGTGGTTTTTGTAAATTTTTTGTTTTTATAGAATTTTATGCTTAATGTGTAGAATTTTATTGAATAATAAGAAGATATAGGAAGAAAATATTTAAAAAGGATGTGCAAAATATGTTACAAAAATAAAAAACGAAATAGAAATTTTGTTAAGGAATGTTGAACCAAAATCGTTTAGCATTTTATGAAAACAATGATATTTTTCCCGTTTATCCAATTCAGTCTTAAAGCAGTTGGTCATCATCGACTTGCAATCTTGTTGCTGACAGTTTGGGCCTTGTAAGTGTCGTTCTGAAAGAAATATGGCCCGATGACGTCGCAATCAGTGACTTTTTCGGTATGCATTGGTTGTTCTTGGATCTCATATAGAGATCTCAATATTCTTCCCGTCGCCTTTCATACTAATTCAGGTACCCCATTCATGTAGTCTAGTAGGTAGTGTGTTGGCTTATTAGATGTAAAGAACGGCTTCATATCGCAGGTCAGACATCAAAACGTAATATAGAAAAAAAAATATTTCTTCGGCAGTTTTCTGGCAAAAACTCTGAGAGTAAATAATATTGCCATGAAGAACTTTTCAAAAATCTGTGTTTCGGAGTCGACTTTAAACTGTAGGTCCCGCCACTCTTGTATAAAATTAAGACACACACAACATAAGTGGTGTGAGAAGCTAGATCGAAATCCTGACTGAAGGGTTGTAATGATCAATTATGTACATATGTATGTATGTATATAGTATGTACCTCACATTCTAGTCGTCGTTACGCAATGCTTTGCCAAAGAAACTTACAATATCTTGATAGTTTCCTCCGCCCCATATTCAGGATTTATTTCGTTCTAAAACGGTTGAAGTAGGGCCATAGTAACATTCCTTATTTCGTCATGAAGAGTACACTCTGTTTGTTAATCTGGTCGCTCAGTCCGAAGAAGTGTCCGAGAAAAGACCTAAACCTACATTTCTAACAAGGACACACATTTCACCGTGTCTTTATTTGTCAGTTTCATTACCCAAACACATCACAATGTGTGGAAATCCAATATTAGTACCATCCAATATCTCTCCAGGGGGGTCATAACCTTTCTTCTACAGGCTGAAATCAAACTGGAGACAATATAACGACATTCACTTTAATTTAACAGATCTTTTGTGTCCTACGTTGTAGGTACGTACATACGAATGATCAAAACACACATGACGCCATGTACGCAGTTATCAGTGGTACTCCTGCAATAGACGATACCCAGTTAATAACAATCATCCTCTGGAGTACCAATTCATAACAATTGGAACTCTACGAGTAAAGTCGGATAAAAACAAATCCAATTTCGCTTGAATCTAATTGATACCGATTGAATGCGTAAAATCTAAACAGTAGTCTGCAATGTACCCTTCGATTTCACATTATCCTTCAGAATAAAACTGACACTTCGTTTCATGCGGGGGACAATAACCTAGTGAGATGATATCTCAGGGTACTATCCCCTTTTGACTACAATCACAGAATGGCTTTAAAGTGTTTCCTTAACCGAGCTAAAGTAGACTTCTATGCTTTTAGCACTTCCACAACAACAGAAACTCTCTCTTCCTTTTCAACATGAATTCGTAACAATTCTTAATTTTTGATCGTACTATGTCAAACGATCGCAGCAACAAATAAAGAAATTACAACAAACAAAAATTTTTTTTTAATTTTTCTTAATTTAAACAGAAAAACAACAAAAATTCTTAATTTTTGATGCTTATCAATAGACATTTTCAATTTTCTAATGCTATTTATTTAAGTACAACAACCACAACAATAGCAACAACAACACCAATAACTATTAAACAATCAAACAAAACGACAACGAGAAGGAAAAAAAACAGACAAACAAACAAACAAGCAAAAAACAAAAAACAAAACAAATTATGGCAACAGTGTCGAGTGCAATTTACAATGGCAGGGGCAGAAGTGCATTTACACTGACATGAACTGACTAAATAACTGGCATTAGAATTTTCATTTCATTTGTTTCTTTATTTTGTTGCACACACACACACACACGCAGAAGGAGAGGAAGAGCGAGAAAGAGAGAGTAAGAAAAAAAAAATACGTGTGTAACATAAACAGCCATAATAATAATAAACCGTATACCAAACAGCTTATTCATATGAGGAGAGTACAAAGGAATGGAATACACGTACATACACTCTCACAATTCATACATACAAAAACCATACATGCATGTAACACAACTAATGCTTTGAGCGATGATGTAAACAACTAAACTATGTGTTCATGGAGAGCAGACGGTTACCGTGGGGTGTGTATAGCAAGCAGCACACTAAGCACAATGATAAAGCTTGATGTCCATGTCCCCATTTAAGTCAAGTGACGTGCTATCTGTCGCCTTCTCTCAGAACTTTGACTCCGTTTTCTGTTTGAATGCCAACCGCGCGAATATTTTTGCATTTCAACGCATAACAAAACGAACAAAAAAAAAAAACGACGACGACAATCAACGATTGTTGTTTGCTTAAATGCTTGCTTGCTTGCTTGTTGGTATTGTTGTTGTTATCGTTGTTGCTATAGTTAGTTGCACTATAAGTTTTGTTTTTCTATTTCTAGATTTTTTTTCGTTCTTGTTTTTGTTTATTTTTACGAAAAGCATACAAATGTCTGTATTTATTCTTAACTGTGTGCCTGTGTGTGTGTGTATTTATTTGTATAGACAGTCAGTTATATTTCTAATAAATGTCTGTGTGTGTGTGTGTGTGCTTATTTGATGCAAAACATGTCCGCTGCCATAGACTGTCTTTATTATTCAATAGTTTTTGCTTCTGCTGCCGTCTTTGTTTTCGGAAGAGAACAGTGGTGCCGTTCAAAAGAATTTTAAGGATTCTTTTTCAACTTCCTGAATAAAATCTTTCCAAGGAATCTTTGGAAACAAAATTGATTTTAAAATTGAAGGTGTTGTTATAAAAAATCCAATGTTTTTTAAATAAAATGGCTTTGCATATACGTAGCAGCAAAAGTAAAATAAGGCTTTTCATGTCCTTTCTGGCAATAAAGAAAGACTTGTAAGTTAGGGAGGTCCGCCGAACGTGAGGAAAAAGGTGCCTCGTAGGTTCTGATTTGGGCACATTGTAATACCAAAATCAATATTTAACCTGGGTGTCAGACATTTCCTAGAGGAAACCAATTAATTTCCAATTCGTGGCAACCAGTTCGTGCAGCAGTCTTTATAGAGTTCGTTCAAGGTTGTCAGAAAGTGAGAGGCAAAAAAACTTCATCTTTTTATGACAAAATCAGGGCACTGACACATGAAGTGAAAGACAGTTTCTTCATCGTTCTCAGTCCTACAGATGCTGTAGAGGTCATAAGGATTCCATTAGAATTCCAAGTCTTTTGGCATACCTACCAAAAGGACAGTGCCGAATAAATGACAGAAGTTATTCGGTCGACCCGAATGTGTCTATATCTTCCTAGAATAGTAGGTTGGAACAGAATTTGTCTATATTGAGTTCTATCGCCACCAGTTCAGCCCTCTGCTTTAATAGAAGGACTCATAAATCATGCAGCTGCCAATGTAAATAATGATTTGAGGTCTAAAGAGGCTTCCTCGGTTGAGGACGACAAGAGTATCGACCATTTTATTTCCTAATATCCGTCACTCGCCTGACCCAGAGTCCTTTAATGTGGCTTCCTACTTTTCCATAGTCTATATGAGCTATCGTTAATAGCTATCGGATCGATCATTAAATTCGACAAAGTTTTAGGTAGGATTTCATGTCCATTTTAAGTTAGTTACACTTTAAGTTTCAAGTTCTGGTTAGCAAGACCGATTAACCAGGACTTACTTAATTGGTCATTGCAAGCATTTAGCCAGGAATCCAACCCAGATTCTTACACCACCCAAGTTGTGTGGTTTATTGTATCCCTGTGCGGCGAAGTCTACATTTTTCATCGCAATTTTATTCTATTCTCAGAGTCTTTTGCCAGAAGACTAAGCACGGAAACTCGCTTAAAGAAATAAAGTTAATCAGAACTTTTCAATTAATACTCGCACTATTAATTATCACTTATCACTTTATGTGGTATTTAAAAGGACTGGCTAAGTATGTTGCCACATCCTCCTGTGTCATCCTATATAGGACTCCTATGGCTAAAATAGCAATAAAATAATGAAAATTTTAGGGTGCTGCTGTCATGTAATCCCAGGTTCAATTACAATTACTTGGGTAAGACTAAATGGAGGAAGCATGCGGAAATGTGATGGGCTCTGCTACAAATTAAACTAAAAATCACCAAATGAACTAAAATCTCAAGTTAAAGCACAGCAAAATAAAACTATTTCTGTAGCGAATGGTGGTCAAAATGCTGTACATACACTACAAAATAGTTTCCTTTAAAGCTTTGTAAGTTTTTCTTGAAAATTTTTAAGCATTTCCTTTATAGTTCGGACTAGAAGATACCAAGTGTTCTTTTATTTACAATATTTTCTGTCCTGTTTCTATACGAAATGCTTAATTTATTGGTTTCATAATGTGGCAACTTGTTTTCACTAAATTAGTGATGGTGGGGCCTTTCAAATTGAACTTGCTTTATAAATAAAGGATTTCTTTTTATTACAACTTACTCAAGAAAGTCTTTGCCCTTCAGGATAGGTCATCTAAAGAAGAACTCAATGCATAATGCATTCACTTTTGGGCCACTACAACTCTTTAGTCAGGATTAAAGCTTATATTCTTACACAGCATTCAAAAAATTTTCTGAACAGTATTACTCTCTGGCATTAATGACTTGAATGCATAAATTTCATTAAAATTGTTCACAAACAGTTTCTGTTTTCTAAAACAGAAAATTCTTTCCCTAGATCCCTAATGCACATCAAACTTCGCTGAAAGTTCGAGTAATAAAAGCGAATCTGCCATCACCATTTCACATGAGGCGATCTTTTAAAAACAAGGGTATGGTTTTGGTCTGAAATTTAATTACATGAACCTCTTTTTTTATTTTTTATTTCCAATTATTCAATACACTAAATGGCTGTCAATCTTCTTATTGAACTTTTCGCTCAAATTTCTATTTTTAAAACTCCAATAGAAACGCTTTAACATCCTTCGTAATCCCTTAAAAAAAAATAAAAATTTTCCAAACGCATTAAAATGCGTTGCAGACAGCAGCAATTGACTCGTGTCATATTTTTCATTTTTTTTTCTTTTTTTTTATAATTTCCAGGAAATTCTTTATTAGCGTGTGCTACAAGAAAATGTAGCAGAAGAAGCAGAAAAAAAAATCTTTAAAATTTTTATTCGTCTTCACTTTTCTGTTTTGGGAACTTTTCAAAGAGGGCTGAGCATGTCTGACAAAAAAAAAAAACAAAAAAAATTAAAGAAGTCCAGCCCAATGCAACCTTGTTTAGGAGAAATATTAAATAACCATCCTCCCCCTCCCTTCTTTTTAGAAAAACAAAAACAAATGTTTTCTAGACATATTCCGCCCACCTTTTCCAACTAAATAAAGTGATTTGAATGGGATTGTAAGTTGACCATAATAGTTCTGCTACTATTAGACCTAGACAGACTTTGCGCTGCAATCAGCAGTTGAATACAGCCGATAATTCCTTCGCCTTCAATTTATTTAAAAATTTAATCAAAGTAATGTTTATATTCCTTGTATTCCAAGATAGATCTTCAGGATCGACTTCAATGCTTATAATTGTGCCAATTTTTTCTCATAAATGCCGCAGATTGCCTCAATATTCAAGCAAGTCTCACCCAATACCCATTTACTCGAAGCAATTTCCTTATGTACACCTGCATACATCCTTCTCGATTCCCAACAAATGTCCAGATGACCAGTACAACTCCGACTTTATTTTCTAAATGCTTTGCAAAGTCAGCAGCTCTGCTAATTATAAAGATCTCAGCCTGAAAATCGCTTCAATGGTAGTAAACTCCAAAACGCAAAGTCAATCTCATTATAATTTCATAATATTGCAGCCCGCTTGATGACATATTTCCTTCTAACACATTCGTAAGGGCTAAAGAAATCTTAAAATTCTTATCATTTCTCTCGCACTATTAGGAAAAATTTAAAGACAATTTGAAGTATGGATACTCGATTTGGGTTGTGGCTGCAACACTAACAAGCTAAAGTGTCCAACTGTGTGTCTAGTATTTATCATGTTCTCCATATAGGGTCTGAAAATCAGCCTAATCAGTAAACCTAACGTATCACTTATTTAGTGACAGACTTGCCGTTTACGATTCAGGCAGAAGTAATGGCCATCTACCGGGCTTCTCAATGAATCCTCGTCAACAGTGTTCCTTTCAACCGCATCTCAATCTTCTCTGATAGTCAGGCTGCCATAAGATCTTTGTCGAACGTTGTGAATAACTCCAGGATCGTCAGAGAATGTCGCCGGTGTCTCGACCTTTTTTCTGGGCGATTCAGTGTTACAGTTATCTGGGTCCCCGGGCACAGTAATATTCCGGGAAACTGCGGAGCCGACGAGCTCGCCAGGGTGAACTACTTCCACTTCTGGAATCCTTTTCAATCGACTTGGGGATGCCACTTACCTCGGCTCACTTGGACCTCAATGGAGAAGGCGCACTAACAAGTTACTTGGACTTGGTCGTAACGTCATCTCGATCACAGTGTTATGGGAAGACACGCGGAAAGAATGCAGCTCCTATCAAACGACTTCTGCCGTGGGTACAGATCCGCTGAGGAAGCGGAGACTGTTAACCACTTTCTTTGTCAATCCCCATCTCTTGCGAGTTACAGGTTTTGTGTTATTTAGCTCTCCATTCCTAGTCAGCTTGACGGAGCTATCATTCATTGATGTTAAGGATATAGCTTCGTTTATCAAACTTTCGGGCTAGTTTTCCAGCGAGGGGTTATCGTGCTTTAAATGTGAGGCCCTTGCGCTGACCAACTTCTTCGTCTTCCCTGGTTTGGAGGAACTTGGTCAATACAGGGACTGTGTTCACCTGCAGCGTCACAACGGCCCATTATGCGTGCTCAAGTGAGCTTTTGGTATCAAAGCTACCACTCCAACCTACGTACCTGTCGTTTATGAATTTGGTGCCTGGCAGCAACCGAAGAATAAATCAAAAGTGGCCACTTTTCGAGCATTTCAAGGCTGAATAGGAAATTGTGAAGATACTTGCAGAGACTGTAATAATTTATTTTTTTAATTACGATATGTCCAGGCCTGTGCATCATCGCATTGTATGCGTTGTCAAAAGTATTGTTTCGAATTTTATGATTTCACAGATACTCTCGGCAATTGGAGTTCCCTAACGGCTTTTGCATTGGACTTTTCGATTCCTTGCATGTGAGTTCAACTTACTGAACGACGTCTGACCATTTAAATTACCGTGGTTAGGATGATTGACGCTAGAATAACAAAATTTTATTTGGCAATCATACTCATTTCTCGCTTGTTGGCTATGTCAGCAAGTGTATGGGGCCCGAAATTATTGTGGAAAACTTATTACATCCAGTAATAGTGAATATTTGCCTTGGCTTTTCCAAAAAATGGCATAGAAGAGCTGTTACTGTCAGTTTAAGTGCTATGGCCGCATGATAACTCTAGTGAAGGCTGTGTAGTTTCAGTAGACACGACCGATTTTGGCTTCATTGCATGTAAAGTTTCCAGTAAGAGTAAATTCACGTTTTGGCGAAGTCAGTTTAACCCCGTGTGTGGCCACACTGAACCTCTAATGCTCTCTCACTATTTTTATATTTTCTTGACTTAAAGAATTTATTTTTCACAGTATAGGCTATAATGCAGAATAAAACTAGTTTAAGGTCATTGTCACCTTCTTTGACCTTCGTTGTTTTAATTGCGCAAATCCTGTCGAATCAATTCCCTGACATGTAAGGCTCGTCTTCGTTTCAATGCACAATACTACGTCCATCTTTTGCTGGTATCCCAAAGAAGAGTTAGTTAATGCGAATAAATTTACCTAATAATGCTGTTTTATTTTTAATGAAATAAACTCTCTCTCCCTCTCCCTCTCAACTATAACTTTGAATAAAAAATTTTGAAAAATTCGAAAACTTTACTAAGAACGTACGTAGAGTACGTTATCCTTCAACATTTAATACGTTGACATGCAATGCCTACTGAACCACTGTGCCATGCATATACATACATATGTACACTTCAATTCAATTTGATTCCGTTGTGTGTGTCGTTGTATCGTTCGTATCGGTAGTTTTCGTTAAATTGTTATATTGTATACCGTTGTTGTTGTTGTTGTAGAGTGTTATTGAGAAAAATGTTTGCTATTTACAACAGTGCACCAAGTTTTCCATTCTGATTGACGCAACGCCTTAACGTCAAACACACTCAATGGCTAAATGACGACGACGACGACAATAATTGTGGTTGGTGGTAGTGGTGGTGGTGGTAGTATTCAATATTTAATTCGTTTTTGAATGCAACAAACGAACACAACGACGTTATGTTGTGTAAAAATGCTTGATTATTGTCACAATGTGTTCTAAGTGGCACACAGTTTTAATGACTAGTCAGTACGTTCGTCCGTTAGTAAATCATTTGATGTTGTCGTTGCCGTTGCCGTTGTCATGCAAACCAGTTGAGAGGCAGCAACAACCTCATACAACCTTAGACTGAACAGCTTTGTATGTTCAGTGTCACCACGTCTATTAGTATTTGTTTAAATTGTTATTGCTTGCTATTCGAACAGTAGTAGTTGTTGTTGCTATTTAATGCTATTCATTGTTTTTCTAGTTTTTTGCCACTGTATTTATAATTTTAAGTCGTTCAATAGCTGGCTGGCTGACTGTTCGATTTCAGTTTTCTTTCCACCCATATTATTTGCCATGGAAAAGTGAATTTTCTTTTTTAATATTTTTAAAAATTCATTTTGTTTGTGATGGATTTTCTTTTTCTACAAAATCAGGGTCTTTGGGTTATAAGTTTATAAGCAATGAAGTGTTGCAAGTGCACAAGTAGTAGCAGCAACACCATTACAGCCGCTGCTACCCATCTCTTTATTCCCTCCTGTCAATGTCAACTCTCTAATCATAATAGTTGCAGCGATTAAAACATCATGTTTCAGATTTTCTTTAACTTTCGATTTCTTTTGGCGAAATTTGTTCGATTTTCTTTTCATCTTCATTTCAGTCAGCCAGTTTTGTTGCTACTGTCTTACACTATGACTCACTTAATAATGCACATGCATTGTCAGTCAGTCACTCAGTCAGTTAGATATGTGTGTACCGTATGTACGTACACATGCTAATACCAGGTCCATTGTCTAGTCAGTAGTCGCTTGATAGCAAGTTTTTCTTTTGCTCCATACGATACGACTGGTTTTTCTTTGTTTTTACGTTTAAAATTTATTTTTGTTTTTCTTCAAACGACTATATTTGTGGAAATGAAAATGAAAATCTTATTGAAAACAGCAAAAAAACAAAAAAGAAAGAAAACAACATCAGCCAGCATCATTATTATTATCATCATGCACATGCATATGCATACATGCATGAAGAATGACTGAATAAGTGAATGAATGAATGTTATTGCATTTTTAAGCGCCATTATTGTTGCTGTTGCTGTTTCAGTTTCCATCACCACATCCATGCCACTAGCCATCATGCCATACCATAGCATACCATGCCACCACAACAGAAAAGCACTTTCCCTCTCGTTGCTTTCCATTTTTGTAATATTTTTTGTTCCCCACATGTTTTTTCTTTTTGTTTTTTTTGTTTTCAATTGCATTGAAAATAGTTTGAAAAACTTCTTTTTTCTGTTTTTTTTTTGCTTTGCTTTGCATTTAAAGAAGACGACGACGTTGATGACGCTTTACACGGACGGATTATTGGCAAATAATTACAAATGCTGTTGCTACCACTACTGTTGTTGCTTCAGTTGTTGTTGTTTTTGTTTTTCAAAGCAATTATACAGCCACTTCCATCGCTGCATACCAACAACATTCAATTCGTCTTTAGCAGCAACAAGAAATGGCGGTTAATGCTGTCATTGATGAATTTCCATTGGCAGAGAGTTGCTTGCTGCAGTGCTTCAAAGGAGTGGCATATTCTATCTATTTGGGATTGTTAGAGATTTCGTGCCTCTGCACACCAGGGCATATTCTAGTCCGATGGTTTTTCTATGGCCTAGAAGAGTTTTAGTTTCTCTCTTTCCTGTCCTATTGGATCCCCTCGTCCCTAGAAATAATTCTGTTCATCTGACTACGTTACTATTTAGCACATTTACATCAGAATCAAAATGAAATACAACTCTTTTGTATAATCCGGCGTCTCGAAATCTACGTTAAATCTTCTCAACCAGGTTCAACATAACCTATGTTAACCTAACCTAAGTTTGGCAGGTAGGTTTGAGGACGTCTATACCCATACTGATAAACACAAAAACAACTGGGATCATGAGACCCAATATATTCGTTCCGGAAAGGGGGTGAAAGGTGAAGAAAAAAAAAAAGAAAATGATGTGAAAGAAAATTACGGAAAATAAAGCGGAGGGGGGATCAGTTACATAAAGATGAATGCCGCTTAGACAGTTCAATCCCATTTGACACCTCATAGATTCTCAATA